>JAOQGH010000005.1:23596350-23642594 GCA_025769975.1 Gallinago jamesoni | reverse complement strand
GCTTCACTTGGCAAACTGTGCCAAATCAACTATTGCCTTGGAATTTTTCTTGGGCTCAGTTAGCTCCCTCCGAAATGGCCAATGGAAAAGAAAAAAAGTCACTGCCCCCAGATGCAGCCTCAGTCTGAGCAAGTGCTGTAAAAAATAAATGACATGGTACAGCAGGTTGCCTCCTGCTCGGGCACTGCTATTAAAATAGGTATGGTCAGGGTGATGAGGGAGGTCAACAGCGCTTAGTTCCTACTACAGCTCTCACCTGCAGCCCTGCAGCTACTGCACGCTCTGTGCCTACAGCAAGAGTCCCGGGAGCACACAGCACAAGCAAGCTTGTGAGTCAATGGGGAGGAAAAGTAGGAGGCAGAGGGCAAAGGGTTAATTTACAACTTTCTGTTGGAAAATAATCACTGGCTTTAACAATTTCCTGCAGAAGGCAGGGACGCAAAGGAGGAAAAGGGAAATCTACCACAGCCCATAGCACGCCTAGCAACTCCTACACCTCAAAGGCTCTTTCTAGTATCATTCCAAACCCAGCCACATCCACACGCTGATACATACAGCAGCAGCACAAAATTTAAATACAATTAGAGGAGACTGCTCCCTCCCTGAGCACTACTCGGGAGTCAGGCTGGGTGGTGGTATGCAGCTGTGCATGAACAATCCCCAACACGCACACAGGGAAGCTGCAGTTTGACTCCAGTAAATTCTGGCAATAAATTTCTCTCCTCTTACCTCTGAGGAGAGAGGTCAGTCCAGCTGGGAAGCAAAGGAAATATCTGCATTGCTCCAGGCTGGGAGGGATGAGTTAATTAGGCAGCACTTGCTGTAGTGAAGCACAACTTACTTCACTTGGCCCAACTGTTTAAGGCATAAAGGGACAAGAAGACCCATCCTCCTCGGCAGATTGCCACAACCACACAGAACAGCCAGCCATGCGGCCTCAAAAAGTCTATGCGAGAACAAAGTCCTTGGTTCTGTGGGGTTCAAGGTCCATAGGGAGAGATGGGTGTGGAGTTTCCATCAACTGCCCCCTATGTTCTTCCAACAGGACTTGAAGTTGGGCTTTCCACTCCTTTCCTGACATGCAACTTGGAGATAATTTCAAAGTAAACTCCTTGATTCCTCCAGTTGTCCCTCATGGGGCTGGAGCAAATGTTTTATTGGGCCTGGACTGACACCGCTCTTCTATTTAGGGATTTCCTCTTTGCACGTGGCAGCGACCAGGGAAATTTCTAGTTCCAGATGAGACAAACCAAAATGAAAAGAAAGATTCATTATGTTTTTAAAGTTAAATTTGAAGGAAAAAAAAAAAAACTACCATGATGTACTAAGTTTTGGTCTTTCAGGACAGATAAAAGTCACAAATGAAAAGGCATAAAATTAAAAATAGAGTCTGTGATCGGTGGCTCACCCCTGAGTAGAAAATGGGACATTTCTTTCATTCCTACAGACTAGTGGATGCTTTTGTCCCTTCTCTCTCCAGAAATGAGCAATCATCCCACCCCTTGAGCACACAGACCTTACTGTTAAGAGGAGACAAAATGGTACAATCTTCACAGAGATGCAAGGGAATTGCCATGTTCAAAGAGGTGCAACCACCTTAGGAGGAACATCAGAGAACCTCTACGAGAGCAGAGCACTCAAAAGAGTAGAGGGCTGGATATCCTGCAGCACATACATTTCAGGCCTTCAAAGCCTTGTGGAGCCCTGTGACTAAGCACAAGCCTGCAAGCAGGTCCCAGAAATTGCCTCTCCAGGCCCTTAGGCTGCTTCAAATACAGAGCAAGGACAAGACACTGACAGCACAAGTCTTTCTTCGAGCTCCCAACCAAACCCCACCATTTCTTCAAGTTTTTGCTCATCTACTTTCTGCTGAAGAGTTGTCAGCAGCCTCCTGAGATGGACTTTCATAGCAGAGTGCACCCAAACACATCTAAGCATAGGACAGTTTCCTCCCCACAGGCAAGAGAGACAAGAAGCAAAATGCTCCTACAGGTAGATTCTCTTCTGAACGCCCAGCAAAGCTACTTGGTCTTTTCCATGCTGCTTTCATCTTTAATTCTGCTCACCATACTTTGTCCAGAACTAAAGCTGTTTATTATCAGTCAAATGGTCAGGCTGCACCACAGTCATTATCCTTCCCTAGATTTACATCTGTAAGCCTATTCCCTATTTCATGTTGGTGTGTACTTTTTTTTCTTTTAACATCTACTTGTAAGGAAGCAAGAGACCACAACAATGGTTTCATTAAAATATTAGAAGAGAGTAAGCAAGCTACATAATGAACTCACATGGCAACACAATCACAAGCTAACAGTCACAGTACTTCACATTTAAATTTATATCTGCCAAAGAAGTTATCCCTTAGTCAATGTAGGTCCTCAAGCTGATCAGGCACAAAATACTCCATAAAAATTAGCAGTTCCTCCTTCCTAGGAGCTTAGAAAAAACCATCACCACACATTAAAACAGATGTTCAAAAATCTGTTATATATTAGTCCGAAGTGTCCCTCATAATGAAGGCAGAGGGTATGCAGGACGGAGAGAGTCCCTGAACTTGTCACTATGGCACATCACACTCTGGAGAGTCAGGACATTATTTTGCAGCCAGGGATGCGCAATCAAAAGCAGCCACCTTGCTAAAGAAACATCTGTGTTGTCAGGTTTTGGGAAAACATTTTCACCTCAAGCAACCTCAAGTGGTCTATATTCACTTAGGAATGAGAAAGGGTGTGTAACTTTTCAGTAAGAGATGCCCCAGGGAAACCCAGACAGGCTTGACTTTTGTTCTTCTGTCTGCACCATCAGGTGCACACGCAAATTAATAAAGGAAAGAAAGCTTTCCATACCCTTGTCAACCAATAAGACTCAGAGAAAATTAAGGTTTATCTATTGCTTACTAGCCTGATGAGACCTATAGAGGAAAATCTGGTTTACTAAAGACAAACCATGATCTCAGTGGCAGCACTGTGACTGCCTTGTCCTGCACAGGACTCTTCTGCTCAGCCAGGGACCTTCTCTACAGGAGGCATGGTAAAACTGCTGCAACAAGCGACTTGATGCATTCAGAGGGATAATATTCCTGACAGTAAAAATATGAAACCAGCACAGCTATTCATGCTCGTTTACAAACAAGACAATGCACTAACTTATGCTCATTTGCACATGAAAATTACTTAAGCATTTACTGTACATTGGGGTGATCAGAACAGCTTTGGAGCTGCTGTTCTGTGGCCATCATACCGTACAATTAAATACATTTCATTACTCATTTCAGGAAAAGCAGTTGCAAGGGAGAGACTGAAGCGGATGACAGGAGTGTTACATAAATGTTATTGATTCTGTATCTCCAAACACTCATGAAATAAGCCAGATAAACACGCCAACTGGTTTTGCTCAACAATATAATGCATCATTCAGCTTTTCAGCAGAACATATCAGACATCAGCTGTGCATGGCATGTGCACTTGACACTGCCACAAAGGACTGAGAAAGGGGGAAGTGGTGATCAGATAAAGGGCACACAATCACTCCTCCAGCAGCGATGCATCAGCAGCTAAATTTCCCAGAGGCAGCAGAAATATAGGGGCATTTCTCATATAGACCTAACATTTTAAAATATATCTTAAATCAGCCTATTTCTGAGCAACACCTGGAATGACACAGGTGTCTTGTTCATCAACAGCAAGAAAAATCTCCACCCTAGCACTATAAACAAAACTAGTCACGACAAAGGATGAAACAGAAGATATCTTGTTCTTTCCACTTTACAGAAGGGGAAGTGAAAGACCCAAATGCTCAATGTGGTCACAGACATACACACGCAAACACAAATCTTAGCATTTTTGTGTTAGAGGCAGAAAAAAAAACAATGCTGGGGAGGAAATATCACCAAAAAGCGCAGCAGATACTTATGGGCAGATCATCTGCAAGAGAGGGCGTTCCAAAAAACAAAACAACCCATGTGGCCAAGTACAGGGATAATGTTGTCCTTGTTTCACCCACACCTTCCTTCTCAATATGCCTCTTTCTTCATCAGCTAGAGATCTGATAAAATTTTTACTTAAAAAAAAAAAAAGTAAAATGCTGTAACTCACAATTCTCCCATCTGCTCAGTGCCTGTTAGCTCACAAATCATGGAAGTATTTTAACAGGCATGTCAAGGGGTGGAAGGACATGCAAAAAAGCAACTACAAAGCCCAGTTTTGGTACACAGGCCCTCTTGGCGATGATGAGTCTGCTGCTACGTGTAAATTACCTTTTAAAGCCTAATGGTTCAGTTTTCTTTTTGGGACAGAGGAAGAAGAGGAGGATAGTGAAGACATGAAATACTCACCGCTTTAATCTTTCAAGAGTTTGGGAACAGAGTTTGCTCTTTGATACATCTAGTTCCATAAATCTCAAAACATGAGGACAGAAAAATCAATGAGTAAGAGAGATGGATCGCTCACCTGAACTGAGAGAGATGAGTCAGCTTGTATCCGATTTGTTGATGAGGCCCAGGCAATCTGTCAGAATGCATTTTTCAGGGGGAATAATCCCTTTAACAAGGAGGGAAAAGCCACAAGTGGTAAGAAGATGAAAACTTGATGTGGGAAGGTAAGAATTCCCAAAACATTTCAGATTATTTTTTATTTTAACTCCAAAGTGTTGTTCTTAACTCAACTCTTCCACTGCATTCAAAAAGGACTGGACGGCACAGATACGTTACAGCTTCTCTGCTGCATCGACACAGGCCAAATGGACTCTCTGTGGTTAACCAAAAAAAAAGACACCCCTACATTTCATCTGTTATAACAGGTAAAACTCAGCATCAGTAAACACAAGATCAGAACCAGCATCAGGGTTTCAGTTCTTAATTACAAGAGCTTTGTATCCAAGGGTGGGACATCCAGAAGCATTTCATCTGCTCCCATCAAAGTCAGATGCAATTTCATTCATATGTTCAGAGTATTTAACCTAGGAACAGACCAAACCCTTGCCCTGCTTTGTATGTACTTAGCAGCTTTCAAAAAAACACACTGGAAGACCCATCAGGTTCCTCAGGTCAAGCCAAGGCAGCCCACAAAGGAAGAAGGAAAATGCCACCGTCTCTGTAGGCCAGGGCAGGATGGTATGTCCTGCAGCACTGCCACCCAGCTACACAACCCCACCTGTTACCAGCTCATGGAGAAAGGGAACAGCAAATGCTTTGGCAGATCACACTCAAACATTTATATTCAATCTCCTTCATAGACCCTGTGTAGCTTGAGTTTCTCCTCTAATGACTCACCCTCAAATTTTTTTACCATCCTCAGTTAAAATTTTTCTGTCATTTCCTCACACCAGAATTTCACCTGTTGAATCTTGCTATCAATCTGGGTGGGGTTCTTCTTATTTTCCTCTTAATGTATTTTGTGCGTAATTACCTAGGTGTCCAATGGGGGCTACAAGGAGAGAGGAGAAGCAAGTAAAGAGTTGGAGATGCTTTTCATTCCATTTCTTCTGTGCTGGCAACAATTACTGAAATGCCACACTAAAGCCACCTTCTCTGAAAAACTTGAGCGGGTACAAACGCAGAAGCCCATCTGCTTAGCAACACATGGTGCCAGCAAAGGCTGTTTCCAAGCCTCAGGCTGAGGTTTGCAGATATGGCAAAGTCACATTGGGTTCCCAACCCCAAAGACAGGCATTCATTGGGGTTCGGGTGGGAGTGCCCTGCCCTGGGCAGGCAGGTGCAGGCAGCAGGACACACCTGTTGGCAAAGAGCAGCATCACACACCAATAACAACCTGCTCTAGGACCTTACATCTTTTTAAATGATAATTAGATGCACTCTCTTCCTCTGCTCCTTCACTACGAGGATCCTCTGTGCAAGCACACCCTTTCCAGAACACAGGACGAATGTCTGTAATCAGACACTAGCTTCTCCCTCCTCTCCTCGCTGGCCATCCAAAAGCATGTCTTCAAGTTTTCCCAAATGCGTTTTGACATCTGACCCACCCTCCAAAAACACCTCTGTAAGAAATGAGTCTCCATGGCATGAGCTACACCTTGCAAATCCTCAGCTGCTGAGGTGCTACCTGATTTCACATTCTCCTCCTTCCCATCATCCAGTGAGCCCCTTCGCCTTTCTCAGCGTCAAGCTGTCCCCAACTGCTCAGCTCACAGCAGCTTTACATCTCATTCCTGTAGCTTCTTTGCTGAGCTGGGTGAGGAATGAGATTCACCAGGGCTGGCTCGCTCCAGCACTCTGCTAACCTGACACACTGGTCATGGTCACGCGTGGGAAGATGGTGGCTCTGCCGTGTCAGACAGCCAGGCACGAGCATGGAGGCTGTGCAGAAGGTGGCACAGAACAGGGTGACAGCACTGTAGATAAAGTGGCATCCAGTGGCTCTGCAGGACGTGACTGGAGGATCTCTGATGCATGTCATCCCTGATGCCAGCAGCTGCAAGAATTCACCGCATCAGCGAGACACAATGAAAGCTGCCCTGTGGGTCACCCTGCAGGTCAGGGTACTGTAGCTGTCTTGCATGATGTGAGTCAAAGAACTCCAGGGAAACCTCAGAGAAGATTAGCTTTGTTTAAAGACATGTCTTAGATAAAATCCCACCCTAGGAAGAGTGTCTGAACATTTTCCTCAAAAATCCCCCTCAGGACAGATATCCCAGGTGTAGCCCAAGCATAGTATCCCAAAGACCAGCTTTGGCCTGGGAAAATACAGGACAGATGAAGTTCTTGAGCAAGAGAAATCCTGCTTTTTGACACTTCAACTGCAGATAGGGATCAGTCCAAAAATCAGTATAAATAGATGCAAATGAAGTCAAAGGAGTTATGGCTGCTCCTGCCAATTCCAGGTTGCTATGCACGGTGACAGAATTTTAGCACTTGAAATTCTTTGTGGGTCAAAGTGGGACTTCAGAGAGGTTTCTAGAAGAGAAGAGGGGACACTTGTAGAAAGCTAACCAAAAACCTGCAGCAAGCACTAGAAACTGGCACAAAAAGCCAGAGAAAGTCAAGAACAGGCAGAAAAAAGACAAAAGAGACAGTTAGAAATGCTTGAGTGATCATAAGAAAATGTTGTTTTGTTATGTGATCCAAAGCCCTCTGCCATGGGTGCCATATAAATAATTATTAATTATGTTGTTGATTATCTGTGTGAGCAATAGAGCTAATGAGCTGGTTCTTACAGGAGATAAATACAGCTTCTAAAGAGCAGGGCAGACATTCTGCCAAAGGCAAGTAATTAGAAGCATTTCTTCTCTGCTGAAAGTTTGCTTTTTTTTTTAACCTAAGGACAACCAATACACACTGTAGATATTTGCTATTAAAAACCCACTCCCTTCGCAGTCCCAGTAGACATAAACTGAATTTCCCTTAATGACTGGGCCCAATTAACTGAAACCTGGAGCTCCACTTTGTAAGCAGCAGGGTTCCTCTTTGGAGGCCTGGCCCCGATGGGCAGGAGACATCCAAAGGCTGAGGATTAAAGCTGCTTTGTTTCACTAAGCATGTACACCATATTGCAGGATGGTTGGCATGGGAACACAGCGATGGAGGAGCCTGTAGTGCACAATAAACAGCCTCCGTAAAATACAGAAGCAAATAACTGGGGAGATGAAGGGTAAACCCTTCACCTATCATCTGGGAGAGCTCAGCAGATGGAGGAAGAAGGGGCAGCCCTTCCAATTCACAGTTCTTCACCCATGCCTGAGAAATGCCTGCTTTCAGGATTTTTGTTTCAACATTACTGCTTTAAGCCTTCAGCACACATGTATAGTCAACCTATTTCACCATCCAGTGTCCAAACCATGGGGAAGTTCCCCTTTAGCTGCTATCATCATTTATTGCCTTGAACTGCAGTATCTCAAGGTGCTGGTTAACCCCAGGACAGAATTTGAGAAGAGGGATGGCCTGAAGGGGCAGGATTATATAGTCAGTATTACATGGGTTTCTTTGTGAGAGCTGTCAGCAAAATCCTAAAGCCACTTTCTAGCAGTGGATGTTCAGGTTCTGTTCTAGTCAACAGAAGTGCTAGTGCAGGTTAAGGAGATACATAAATACCTGTATGGCTCAAACCCTGAACAGGTAAAGCAAGGAACAGTATCAGTTAAGCTGCCTGATCAGCAAATGCCATGTGTCAGATATGTAACCACAGGTCCATAGATCTCACCACATCCACTGTGGGATTTTATCTGGCCAGCTGGGCAAACACCACATCAGTCACAGCACCTTATATACCACCATCTAGCCACATGTTCACCAGGTGACATGAAATGGCCCATCCAGGGGTGGCGGAGAGGACAACCATATCTGCAGGCAGGGAGAACGGACTGTGCTGACCCACCAATCTCAGCCCAGGTGCCCCGTAGGCAGGCAGGGATGGCTCAGGCAACATCCAGTCCTCACTGCATTTGCCTCACCTTACCTTGGAGACACCAGCCACTTCCCCCGGAAAAGCCTCCTAACACTCCTCCATCCTCTTTACCAAGACACCGGTGAGAGCAGGGACCCCCTTACAGGCAAAGCTGGGGGCTTTGGCTTAGCCAGTATCCCAACCTCACTGCAGGCAACCGCCCAACACTGGAAAACCCGGAGACATTCAAGTGCTTGTGTAATGAACTGGAACATAGCTCTGCCAACACTGAGCTCTGGGAATAATCTACAAACGCGTCTGGCTGCACAGACAGCCAGTGTCGCCTCCTCCTCCTCCCCGGGGGCTGTGAGGAGCCTCCTGGAAGGCTCTCCCCACTGTAATCGTCACCAAAAAGCAGTGTTAACCCCCTTCAGTTCAAACCAGGCTGCGATTCATTCTCCCACACAACCCAAAAACCTGACACTCATCCAGCCCTCACGGTACATCTTTAATACAGTTGCATAATGATTTAAGATACAATTCTCCTATTTCACATGGGAAGGAATTTGGTTATTTTACCTGTTTAAAATAGCCATTACACAGTAAGTAATAAGAATAGCGTTGTCCCAATGAGTGGGAAAGTCACCTAGGTGCCATTTTGCTGGTGCATGACAAATTCTCCACCTTATTGACCTTTCTAGCACAAAGCTAGTTTTCCTTTATTTTCTGGACATCTCTGAACATCTATTAATAAAAAGGAAAGGGTATGTTTCCTCTACAGAAAAACACTCCCTTTTCTCAGTCACAGATGTACTTTAAAAGTAGTTGGACCCCAAATCACTGAAGTATTCCCTGTCAACACGTGCAGTAGGAAATCAGGAATAAAACTTATGACCCTTGCTTCTGCATAAGAAGGGAAATGGGGGAAAAGGAAGAAGAGGAAAATGATCAACAAACTTTGGAAACCTGCAACTTCTCACACTTCATTTCACCTATTCTTTTACATGATTTGCAGGTGAAACACCACAAGCATCTTCTGGAATGGAATCTTCTTCCTGTTTTGATGTTCTCATCCAGGACTGCTGGATCACATTCCTGCATGCTGACCTTCAAACTGTAGAAATTTCCTGATCCCAACTGAAGCACTAGATAAAACTTACAAAACACTGATCCTGGGGATTTGCTCACGAGTCAGGAACACAGAGTCAAATAGACAAAGCTGGAATTTATGGCCTTGCTGGCAGTCTGGCTACAGGATGGACACTGGTCTTCTGCAAGGGCTGAGAAAAGTCATTCTTTGTTATAAGCAAGACAGAGTAGAACAGACAGGTTCTGCTGCAGACCCAAACCCACGAACTCTAATTACCTCCTGTTTCCTCCCACCCCCAGCAAAAGCAGACATCTTATGCCAACCTAGCCTGAAGGCTTTCTGATGCAGTTTTGTCCATGGATTTGAAGTGTGCGGTAAGGGATTAGTACATTTTTAGGCCTTCAGGGAGCATTCTTTTCTCAGGTTAAAGAAGAAAGCCCATGGTGCACTAAATTAGGAACTTTAAAAATGTAGCTTTAAAAATTAGCACCCTGGGCACTGACCTACACATGCTGCTTCGCTCAGCCAGGCCATCTACTGCTTTATTAGACATGACCCAGAGCACCTTACGTATTCCCCTGCACTTTAAAGAGGTCAGACGAGCTCCCAAACAGGCTTAGAGCTGCCAAAGAGACCTCATTTTTTACTCACACTTTTGTTCTTCAGTAGCCATGTGCTGGGAGCAGGGCTCTGCATCCTGAGGTTATTACACATTTCTTTAATGGATTCTCACGCATAGTAGATTAGCTCATTAATGAATTTACTTGAGGGAAGAGTTCACTGCAGGGGCCAGGACCCCAAAGACACACGCCTACGACTGAACAAGTCAGTCACTTCTGCGATATTGCATTGTGTGTCCTGCTGGTGAAGGTCCTATTAAATCACCTTGCACTTCTGCCGCTTGTTCTCCATCCCTACCATTATGAAAGATATATGGGAACTGCTTTTGCCTTCACAACTACTTATCTGTAGATGTCTGGTGTCATTCCTTACAGGCCTTTTCCATTTGGGACTGTCATGTTTGTTGTTCACATTAAGGGAGCTTGTGATTCTAGCAGTAACTTTTGCAGTGTTTGAATTATTTGGCTTGCAGCTCATTTGATGCGACTAGGGACTGCAGGTCCACCCTGAGGGTTGTTACCGGCTTGCAAAATCCCAAGACTATGATGTTTGCTTGCTATTGCTGTCCACAAAGACAGAATAAAGTCTGGGAACAGCTACCCTGAGCTGCTAACTGAATATTTCCAGATGAACCCAGGAACATACCTCCATGCTCCAGCACCAAGCTCTACCTTGTAAACAAATGCCCTTATATAGGTCTGTGTGGGCAAAGTTAATTATCTCCAAATAGCTTCCAGAAGCCTCAAATCAATTTATGAAAACAAAAATTAACTTTCCATATAAACATAATTACAGTGAGACAACAGTATCCAGCCTGGTGCTAGTGCTGTTTTTGGAAGCTGGGCAGAAAGCCAAATGAGTTCATTAGGCAGTGTAATTAATAATGGTTTTCCCCTGCTTTAGGAAGCCATTTATGGTCCTAAGAGGCAGAGGTACTGGGGAAAAACACACAGCTGACAAGTTTTAAAAGGTGCTTCTACAACAATAATTTATTTTAGAGCCTCCATGTGAACATATATCATCTAATGAGCAGAAAAAAAAAAAATACACTGTAGTGATATCTGTTCACTCTGCTCAAAAAGGTGCCTAGGCCGACTTTTTTCTTAGAAGGAACCAGCAGGTTTCTCCTCAAGAAATGAGCACCATCCACTTCATAACACAAGAGGAATCAAGCTAGGACCACATAACCAGCTTCTCCTATTCAGACCCCCACATCCACTGTGCCACGAGCCTCGATCACTGCAAGATCCTCAAAATGGAAGAGGAGTCCTCAAGCAAATTCCATTTCATGGTTCTGATCCCAGCAAAACATCAAGAAGTTTTTGTTTTTTAAGCAAATCTGCTTAAATAGCCTATCAGCTCTGAACTTACTAGTCTCTTATTCTCAGGCTACAGACAGACATGCACATTGCGAGCACTGATCATTTTGTCTCTCAAAGTGCTTACTGCCAATGTGCAATCTGAAATGGAGGTCTTCCATGAGTGAGAAACGCACATCCATCATCTTCTGTCGCATGGAGCCCAGCTCATGCTGATGTTACCTAGAAAGTGCCAGTGAGGATTGATAGATTCTGCACTGAATGATAAAGATGTAAGAGTAAAAGATGCAAGCGTGTTTCACTGTGCAGTCATTTCTGTGGAAGCAGAAGGTCAGTACTGCACAAGTCACCAAACACCTAGTTAAGAAAACAAATTAAGAGCAGAGAAAGACAGCACCCACCTCATCATTAATATCTAAATATCTAGACTTCTCACAGCACACCCCAAATGCTATTACCTTCCTCTGCATTTCTCTGACCAGAGCTCCCTGGGAGCCTTGCACAGCTTGCAAAGCAACATCATGCAGCAAAGAGGTGCTGACTCAGCAGCCGTCAGGCCACCAGCTGCTCCGCTGTCACCCATCTAGCAGCGGCAAAGCCACAGGAACCCACTCGTACGACAGAGCCAAAGGATCTCCAAGCAGCCAGTGGCACTAACCACCTGCCAGCTATCCCTGGCACTCTTTAATCCCCCCAACTCCTGACAGACACAGGATGCTCTCAGCCAAGGGAATATTTGGGTATACATGCCCTAACACCAAAAAGGTTGGCAATGCTTGCCCTCCAACACCCTGACTCAGCTTCATGCTCAGTTGCTCCACTATCCTATACCAGGGAGAAAAATAAACCAAAAACATTCTGTTTTTCCAACCCGGTGAAATACACAAACCCACGGGCTCAATCCTCGCAGCACACCGCAGCACAGCAATGTAATCTGTTTATGAATGGCAGCAGAACCTCTAGATTGAATTACAAGGCAGGTATTCAATCAGGCAGGATGTGTAGCTGCTTTCTCACAGGCTGGAGGATTAAGAGAGCAATAGAATACATGCTTTCCTTCCACGTGACAGCATCTCCCTCATCTCCCCTCCCCAACCAAGAAACTAGCAGAGGCTGTACTTAAAGAGAAGAGGATTTGCAGTGCTCAGGCCCCACAAGAAGGATTAGAGAAAGGTTGCAGAGAACATGCATACAAAGACAACTCTCCCATATCATCCCCAGCAGAAGGATTATACAACAACAGTCTGCAGGAGACAGGGCAAACACACCTGAGCTACCATGAGGAGGAGAAGAGGGTGCAGCTGGAAGAGCTGGCAGTGCCCGATGTTGCACAGCTGAGCGCTTGCATGGGGTCCCAGCTGAGCTCCAAGGCAAGCATCACAGTTTTTAAAAGGCCTATGCAGGGTAGAGAATTGCAAGAAAGGGAAGCTGCAGCTAGCTTTTTTTTTTTTTAATATATTCCAGAAGCACCCAAGGTTTATTACTTCCAACTGTACTAAGTCCTGTACACACAGAAGACAGAAAAAGCCTTCGCTGGGAAGAGCACATCCTATGCAACATAGCCATTCCCACCTCACCCACTGCTACCATTCCTAGGGACAGATGTTGTGGCAGAGCAGGACAAGGAAATAAGAGTGTTTATTGCTTTTACTCTAGAGAACCACCACAGTGCGTGGCTGTGAAAGTCATCTGACGGACAGAGCCTGCAGTCTAGCACAGGAAGACAGAGGACAGTATTTCCCATGATGTAGGGAAGATATTCTCTATCTGCTGCAGCAGGATTACATCATGTCTGACGGCAGAGGCCCATTGTGCTCTCACTTGTAAAGGAGGATTACTGTATATCTGATCTGCAAGAAGGATTATTGTGTTTGAAGTGGGTCGAGTACAATCAGGATAAACTGAAAGACGGTAATACACTGGTGGAAGGTTTCACTGGATTTGTGACAGGGCAGATGAAGAGCAGCATACCAGAGGCATTGGCTATGACGCATCCACACGCTGAGAGAACACCTCCGAGAGATGATTTCAGCCTGGGACGCGGTCCACTTCACTGCCAGCCCCCAGCTCACTCAACAGGTCACAGAACAACCTCATGCCAGGGTTTCTAACAGAGGCTCATGCAGTTCTTGGGAAAAAAATTGCCAACCTCTCTTAATTCTCCTCTTGACTTCAGACCTTTTCAGTCCCATCTGACCCAGCACCTGTTTTCAGCCCTTCCCTTGGACATACTTTCCTGTGCTTGAATGACCACTTCTTTTTATTTATAATTAAAATCTTAATTGAATTTGACAGTGATAAACATGCAATGTATGCTTTAATGTCTTATAGTATATTAACTCTGGGACATGTATCTATTGCATGCTCCATTATCAATACTCCAATAAACTTCCCATTAAACCTTGTTACAAGAAAATTGAGTTTTCATTGAAATCCACAGGACTGGTCTATTACCACAGGAATCATATAAGGGAAGACATCATAGCCATCCTAACATAACACAAGCCAGACAGCACTTAACACACTGGATGGCATTTATCAAGATATTGACCATAAATTGTTGCAATTGGAACAGCAAGAGAAGGCAAAGCCTAGCTGCCTGCTGGGATCATGAGGCCTTATTTTACTTTTATGCTCAGTCTTCCCTAGATTTGTCTTCAAGGGTTTTTGTTTTGTTTTATAAATACCATCCCATCAGGAAGGAAAAGCTCTGTGACTCATCATCTGACCTACAGGTTTTGCGCTAGACAACACTTTCAACTGAGGAGGAATGGCCATGGGGATTTAGTGACACATGGCAGCTGCAGAACGTGCAGCCTTTAGACTGCAGATAAACCCTCACAGCTCCTCATCTGAGCTACTAGGAGGTTCATACTCAGGTTTGGCACCAAAAAGTACCTCTTGATTAATATTCCCCCCAAAACACACATTTCATTCTTTCTTCTTTCTCACCAAATCCTCCTGCTAGAATCTATCTTTCAGGAAAAAAAATATAATTCTGCAGCAAAGCAAGCAGATCTGCTGCACTGTCAGTATTTGACAGAAGGGAGAACAGATTGGGACTCCATGAAGAGTGACTCATTATCAGCAAATAGTTTTAAGTGATGATTGTTTCATCACCACCCACCCAGCTCTTCCCTCGGTCTGCAGGCTAGAGTGAAAACTCGCTGCAAGAGGATGACAAAAAAGAAAAATTAGGCAGACGACCTTACCTCTTGCTTCCTCTGCCAGGATCAAGACCAGAACTGTCTAAAAAGGGAATGTGCAACAGGTTCTGAAAACCTTGGGTTACGGATTGGAGGCTTAAGGGGTTTATTTTCTTACAAAAGCAGTACGTAACATTGGCTCCCTTCTTAACCTATCCAAGAAAATGCTGAAAAACACTTTCAGACATCTGCCCTTTCTCTGTGCAAACATATGCTGAGCTAACCCTTAGGGACCCTAACACCCTTGCAGTCGTTTAGCAGATAAGCCCTTGCTGTAGGATCAAAGCTCAGTTGCAAAGTGCCAATTGATGTTGCTGTAAATGAGCATTAGCGCATTTGGGATCCAGCAGGACTGGTGCCTGAAGGTGAGGAATCCTATCCTGCCAGTCAAACACATCAAAACTCTATCAATAGCAGGGTACAGAAGGTTATGGCAGCAAAAATGAAACCCTCGCCATATCACGTTGCTCTCAGCAACTACTTCCAGCAGTGAGCTGCATTTATGAGAATAGCTGCAGAGCAAATCTAGAGAGAGAGAAAGAGAGGAAAATAATCATACACACTCTACCTAGAGAGGATTTTTGAATCAAAACGGCTCGAGGGCAACAATACAAGTAAAACGGAGTTGTCTTTTTCCAGACATGATAGCCTGGCTTCTCCTGGCACAAGCAAGGGAGAAGGTTAGAGAGAGGGAGAGAGGACAAGAGAACAGGGCAGCCCCCCATGGCGTTGTCCCCCCACCCACACAGCAGCCTCTGAGCAGGGGCAGCAAGTTCACAGACTGGGCTTTCCAGGACCATGACCTCTTTTGTCCAGTTCTCCATAGAACAAAAAGCTGCTTTGAGTTCCCAAATGCCCTCAGACAGATCCTCTGCAGGGGAACCCACTCACTGAAGAGCTGTTTTCCACCACCTCCCCAACCCTTGCCAGGCAGAGAGGCACGTGGGGAGTTCTGTTATCAAGAGATAATCACATCCCCGGAGCATTATCAAGCATACAATACAGCTGTTCCTCTCTCTGATCCTCTGGGTGCAGTTACCTCCTCATAGACAGCGCTCCTACCTGCCCTAAAGCTGCCTTTGGTGCTATTACAAAATTGCTTGTACCTCTACATTGCTGTAAATTATTGAGCATTATCTGAAGCCCTGGTAGGCATTACTTCATGTATTCAGAACAAGCAAATAAACAGAAGTCCTTTCCGTCAGAATATTCACTTCGACTTGGATATTCCAAGAACAAACAAAATCGCCACAAAGTCTTAAAAATTTCCTTCCGATATTAAACACAAACCCACACCATGAAAAATGGCTCACAAATCCTATCATTTGAATATCCAAATGAGTTTGCAGGCATTTTGCATCTCAGCTACCAGAGTAGGTTGTATTTTGCAGGCTTCACATGGCTACCAAAGCTGCAGACAGCCATCATTGACTAGTTTGCCAAGCAGTGAAACAAACAGAATATTCTTAAATTGCTTTTTTGGTTCTGAGGGCTGCTAGCCTCATCCAGTTTCTGATCAGTGAGATTTTTATCTTTTGCTTCCTTCCAAGACTCTGAAACTTGGTAAAAAAAAAAAAAAAAGAAAGAAAAAAAAAAGTACTGTGGAAAGGAAGAATCTAGCATATAGTTTCTCCTCCAGAATTCAGCAGTAGGAAGAATTCAAAGCCTGATGGGCTTTTGACATGATCCCAGTTATCCAATGTCAGCCAGGAGCAGATCAGGTGGTGAGTTCCCCCCAACTCCCGTGACCTTCTTCAGGATTTGACCAGAAGAAACCCACACTGCCATGCTGGCACTTGCCACCACTTTGTCCAAAGGGACTTCAGAGGAGAACTGAAGATGTTATGGCTTTCTCTTATTAGATCTCTGCCACTATGCCTTACAACATCTCTACAACATGGAGGTGGGAAGTGAGGAAAGAGAAAAACTGCAGTCAAAATGGCATTGCTGACCTCCCTGTCTGACAGGAGTTGGAAAGTCTCCATTTTCCAGCAACTCAATCCGTATAGGTTCATGCAAATCACTACACAGGACAAGGTCACCCTTAATCTCCATTAGCATTAGCCCTTGTTTATTTTCCAACCTTTACTCCCAGGAAGCTGAAAGCCCAAAGCAGAGCAAGAGACTCCTTTCACTGGACACTTAAACATTATTAAACATGGATTTAAACAAGGTTTTCTATCTGTATGCTAACATGCTTTTTTTTTTTTTTTTTAAGACAACTTTGCCTGAGGGAAGCCACTCTTTGTTTTGGCTTAACTGAATACCCATTAATTTTATAAGAACGGGTAGGGGGAAGGGCTTGCGTCTCCACAGATTTATAGCCTTTTCATGCCAACTGGGAAGGAAATTCTCACATGCTCGTGTAGCATCAGACTTCTCCCACAAAGCTCATATTTACAGAAGAATGCAAAGTTCCCCAAGGGAGTCTAGGAACTGATGAGACTATAAGGATCTGTTATTTATATTATAGCAGTGCCCAAGATTTTTGGACATTGCTGACATTCAGGGGAAGACAGAGCTCCTCCCTGACAGGGTTCACGCTCCCAGCAAATTATTCACTTTCATGGAAATCAGCAGAAGTCTCACATGTTTTTCTGGGACAGAGCTATTAGTTCACACAGCCCAGAGGCAACCTGATGCCTATGTCTGGCCACTCCAGCAAACAATGAGCTACTCACGCAGATCATGGTTGCTGTGCCCAAACTTGCCAAACAGGATTGTAGTCGAGCAACAGAAAAGCTATGCTGTGCCAGATGCACCATGATACCCTGGAAGCAACTCCACTGAAGTCACTGGAACCGATTGTGAAAGAGATTTGTGTGTAATCTGACTGATTTTACTAACTTGTTGAATTCCTGAGAGTACGCTGAATCAACCAGCTGCCGACAAGAGCTGGTGTCATCACTTCTACTTCAAGCCACAAGTGATTCATCGTAGTTAATGAAACCCATTTTCCACTTGCTTATGCTGGGGGCACAGAGCAAAAGAAGACTGCAGCATGGTTTGCCTTGGAGCCAGAGGACACTTTTATTCATAAGAAATCTTTTACTGAAGGGAAAAAAAAGTTGTTTCACACACCTAAAGGCACACACTGCGCCTACAGAGCCTTCCAGAATGAAAAAGGCTTATATAGATCTTAACTTTGCTTGAATTCATTTTGGCTTTTCCCAGAAGTGTTTGCTGCAGGTATCATGAGAGCTTTTTAAAGTGTCTACCTAGAAAGAAGAATGGGGTGGGGTGAAGGGGCAGAAGCACACAGACCATTCAGTTTAAGAAAAGAACAAGGATGAGTAGGAAAAGAAGAGAAAGGACCAGTAAGGGTCAAACGCATAACAACCTACTGCAGGCTGGAAAGTCCTTATCCTGTCTGCAACGTGTATGCAAAACAGAAGTGATGAACTTACTATTACAGAAAGGAAAATGTGGATTAGAATTAAGAAAAATCTTTCTGCCAGAAAGAACAAGATTTGTGAATAGGAGAGACCACAGCACCTCAGCTTTGGAGGCCTGCAAAGCATTGCGCAAGCGCACATGGCTCCACACAGGCTGGGAAGAAGGACTAGACCGCTTCATGGGGTCCCTCCCACTCCTACGATCAACAGGGAACTCCTGAAAAAAAGTAGTAAACACGTTCAAAACATTTTCTGACAGGAGAGCTCTGTGCTAGGCACACAGGGAGTGTCGCCACTAAATCCAGATCCCTCAAGCACATACCAGACAGACTGCATCCGAATGATGGAGCTCCAGGAGACAGCTGGAGCTGGCTCAGGGGACCGGCAGAGCCTTCCCACCCTATCACCAGATCTGAGTATGTCTGTGTCATGAACACGGACCAGAGGCAGCACAAGCAGAAACAACTGTATTTCCCAAATCTTGCCTGGGGCAACACCGCACACAGGATTTAGCTAGAAATGCTCTAGCTCCCAGAACAAATCTTTAAACAACTCAGGTTCTCCTGGAGGTGATCTGAGCATCTCTGCCCTCAGGGCTGCAGACGAGTGCCTACCAACTCCCTTGCCACATCAGCTTTAACTTTTTCTTATTACTTTTAACTTCTGATAGGAAGCAAAGCCTGTTGTCATGCAGAGGTTTGTAAGTGACGAACATTTGTCTTTCTGCCTACGGAAAGCTGCCAAATCATAAAGCTCCATCCTGTTTGTAAAGCAAGCCCTGGGGTATTATTTTTCCTGAAGTCAATGATGTCACAGAAACACTACTTGAAAACAGAATCTAAAATTACACTCATGAGTGCAACACATTCTGGAGTTTTCATTGGCACTGCTAAAATTGTTCTGTTGTGTTTTTCTGGCACAGGCCACAGCAGATAATTGCTTGGGGCTAATCTTGAGAAGACAAAATATACACAACCAGCACAATTCCACTTCTGCTCCATCTTCTATTAAGAAACAAATATTCCCCACAGCATGAAGTCAGGTTAGTCTTTGCCAACAAACTCTACTAAAAGGAGCAGAGTGAATTTGGGGAGTGGGTGTAGAGAGTGTAGTTTTGGCAGGGCCAAAAGCTTTTGTGAATTATTGCATAGCCCAATTGTTACTTCTTTTTTTTTTTAAGAAGAGGGAAAGAGAGGTTATATCAAGAGGTCAAAGAATTTTGTTTAGTCTGAAAGATTTCCGAATTGTTTTCCCCTCAGAAATATGTGTGAATGAGGGAGAAAAGGGGATACCTAGGCTATTTACCATGCTCTGGCTCCAAGCAGAATTTCATAACTGTTCCAGTCAAGTTCAATCAGCCATTTAAAGACCTTTCCACCTCCTAAATTTACTGGGTTATAAAAGATTTGCTGCCCAGCATTATATCACCCTATTTGCCATAGGAGAAACCCAGTGCCAAGAGCCGCAGCACAAGAAGCCATCATGGTGAGGTGGTAATAAGTAGTGCCAAGTCCTACTTTCAAGAATATGCCTGCAATGCCACTAGCATAATTAGGCCAGATACTGTGTAATTCAACCAGATATTCACTTTACCACGTCTGGCAGAATTAAATGTCATTCCCAGAAGACTGGTGCTTTCTCCCGACTTTCCTGTTGGGTGAGCTACATAAACTTGCTGTACCTCCTGCGTGCATCCAGATATTCACTCACATGCATGTCTTAGGATAGCTGGATGAACAGCCTTGCTTAAGCAAAGCAACATATACAATTTGATTCAATATACTGTTTTCAAAGGTCTTACAGAGGTTAATACAGCTTTAAAGCTGTAGGTTAGCCTCTATCCATAAAGAGATACTGTATGGGAAGAACAAAGAAGTACACGTGACAACCAAGCCAAGATATTGCAAGGATCAATGAATTTACAACTTGAGTACCTAACTTGAATTGCAAAAAGTCATCTACAGTATATAATCTATCAAAGTAATACCAGCTGAGACCACTATAAGAAAGGCTAACCCCCTGGACTTGGGGTAAGGAAACCAGAGTTTGGCAAAACTTAGGCTGAACCAGTATTTTTGGTTGTACACAGAAAAGTTCACATTCCTTTTCGAGCAGGAAAGCAAAAGCCCGCACTGGAGAAAAGCTGGGAAGCAATACAGAGGATGCCACCTCCCTTTGTTCCTTGACGCTTCCCTATATATATTTGGTGAGGGACCTGCACCAACCCCTGGACATATATAAGTCTATGGGGCTGGACAGGATTCACCCGAGGGTACTGAGGGAACTGGTAGATGAGCTCACAGAGCCACTTCCCATCACTTACCAGCAGCCCCGGCAAAGCAGGGAGGTTCCAGCTGAGCGGCGCCTAGCAAATGTGGGGCCCATCCACAGGAAGGACTGGAAGGATGATCCAGGGAACCACAGGCCTGCCAGTCTGACCTCGGTGCCTGGCAAAGTCATGGAGCAGATCATCCCAAGTGCCATTATGTGTCATATAAAGGACAACCAGATGATCAGGCCCAGCCAGCGTGGGTTCACGAAAGGCACATCCTGCTTGACAAACCTGATCTCCTTCTATGACAAGGTGGCCCACCTAGTGAATGAGGGAAGGCCGTAGACGTTGTTTACCTGGACTTTAGCAAGGCCTTCGATACAGTCTCCCACAATATCCTCCTGGAGAAACTGGCTGCCCATGGCTTGGATGGGAGGACTCTCCACTGGGTTAAAAACTGGCTGGAGGGCCGGGCCCAGAGAGTGGTAGGGAATGGAGTGAAATCCAGGTAGAGGCCGGTCACAAGTGGTGTCCCCCAGGGCTCGGTATTGGGCCCAGTCCTCTCCAACACCTTTATCAATGATCTGGATGAGGTGATTGAGTGCACCTTAAGTCGGTTTGCAAATGACACCAAGCTGGGTGGGAGCATTGCCCTGCTGGAGGGTAGGAAGGCTCTGGATGGATGGGCCGAGGCCCATGGTATGAGGTTCAACAAGGCCGAGTGGCGGGTCCTTACCCCCTGCAGCGTTTCAGACCTGGGGAAGCGTGGCTGGAGAGCTGCCCGATGGAAAGGGAGCTGAGGGTACTGGTCCACTGTGGGCTGAGCATGAGCCAGCAGTGTGCCCAGGTGGCCAAAAAGGCCAACAGCATCCTGGCCTCTGTCAGGAACAGTGTGGGGAGCAGGATCCGGGAGGCGATTGTCCCCCTGGACTGGGCACTGGTGAGGCCCCTCCTCGAGTGCTCTGTCCAGTTCTGGACCCCTCATTACAAAGTGCTGGAGTGGGTCCAGAGAAGGGCAACGAGGCAGGTGAGGGGTCTGGAAAACAAGGTTTATGAGGAACGGCTGATGGAGCTGGGGGTGTTCAGCCTGGAGAAAAGGAGGCTGAGAGAAGACCTTGCTCTCTACAACTGCCTGAAAGGAGGGTGTAGGTCCCTTCTCCCAGGTAACAGGCAACAGGACAAGAGGAAATGGCCTCAAGCTGCACCAGGACAGGTTTAGATTGGATATTAGGAAAAGTTCTTTACACTTAAAGGGTTATTAAACATTGGAACAAGCTGCCCAGGGAAGCAGTTGAGTCACCATCCCTGGTTGTATTTGAAAGATGGGTAGACATAGCGCTTAGAGATACGGTTTAGTGATGGTTTTTGTCAGTGTTCAGTTGATGGTTGGACTATAATGATCTGAAAGGTCCCTTCCAAGCTAGGCAACTCTATGAGTCTATGATACATTAGCACAACGACTAACAAAATTCTATAGGGGCAAGCAGCAGGATGTAAAATCTGCTTATTTAGGTGCATTGCCAATGCTTCCAGTGAAACTGTCCCATCCTCCAGCCAGCTAAGATGTCTAATTAGAACATGAGGAAATTCAGCTTCAGCTGACAGCAAAGCACTTGAAATACCCATAAGCCATGGTAATTTGGGATTCTGGTTTCTGTCATCCCCTGCAAAGCTGACACTACAGTATGCAATTTCTGCAAAGCAGAAAAGTTGAGTTTGTTCAAGATAAGGCCCTGACATGGTTTATTTATTTGCAGTCTTTAGGGACTGTTTAGCAAGCTCTAGAAACAGGCAGAGTAGAAAGTTATATGATGGATTTCAATGATTTAGTCCATCAAGGAGAATTTGCACACAAACCCATCTTCCCAACACAGCAGTCTGCAGATAACACTAGTCCAGGCACAGCCAGGGAGGGGCAGGGGGTGCAGAACAAAGTCTATTAAGGGAAAAGTGAGTGAAAAAGCTGAAAGCTCTTTTTAACTCTAAGCACTGGACTAAAACAAGCAAACAAAAAAAGAGTCAGCTTTTTACCCATCAAGGAATGCTGTTATAATTTAATTCATAGAAATGTTATTTTTCTTAATGGCATTTTGTTTGCAAATATTCTAGTAGTGCAGTGATGTATGTTTCTCAAATGCTGATAACTGTTATTTAGGTTTCTCCTCCGCCACATCTCTGTGAGCTGGGATCTTCCTTGGGAGTGACCACAGGTGACATCTCTTTCAAAGCAAGACAACTCAGTGGCTATTTTAGTGTCTCTCCAGAGAGAATGGGGGAAAAAAAGATCTTAATGTGTGCCTTCCTCAGCAATTTATCTAAGGCACCCAATGCCTCCAAGACAGAGATTAATATTTCAAATAAAGCCCACTGATTATTCTCACAGAGCTTCCTGAAAGGGCTGTAAGGAAAAAGAAGCCCTGTGCTGATCTTGACTGCTGGGTTCCTTTGAGGCAGATTGGTACACCACGAGGTAAGAATACACTCCAGCTTACAACAGGCCTTCTCGCTTTCTTATTTTCTTTATCAGGCTTGGAAAAGCCCAAAACCAGCCACTCCTGCTTTATTTTGCTGTTGATGCCAGCTGCAGCCAGATACCACAGAGCTGCAGAAACATTCAAGACAACTGCACCATGCTTCATCAAAATTCAACCCCAAATCTTCACAGTTTGGGCAAGTACTCAAGTCAGTTTTGTTTCATCTAAAGGTTGAATCTGATTAGAATAAGCAGATGCATAAAAGAAAAAATATATATATGCACAGCCTGAGCGTACACATACTGAGGAAACATAGAGGTCAGGCTTCAACCACACACTCAATCACTTGTTTATTTTTGCCCATCTTACCCTTCTGATTTCAGGTTGGAATAGGACTATGATGCTGAAAATAAAACCAAATACCTGGAGATCAGCCTCAGCAGAGAAGAATAAGCTTTAGCAGCCTCCCAGGAAAGCCAGCGCTCACACACTTTGGATTCCCACCCTCCAGGTTCAGAACAGCCTCTGAATTTGATGCCAATCCAAACCAGAATCCCAGTCCTCCAGCCTAGCTCAAGTCTAGTTTATAATGTAGTGCTTATCAGCTATATTCACACACGTAGTCACCTAGGAGTTGCTCTAGTGGAACTTGGTCAAGACCACTCAGAGTTGACATTATTTGGATTGTCCCCGCAGTGGTAAATGGCATCAAAACAAAAGGGAAAAAGCAGTGAGTGTGGAGTAGATCCCTCCTTCTCCCAGGCAGTTAAAGGCTACAACCTGATCTCGGTCTAGCATATGTTAGTGTTGTTCCCTTGCCAGGGATAAGTACCCTATTCAGTGCTGAGAACATACTTCCACACCAGCACAAGCTGGTAAATCCCAAGATGCTGGAGGTTGTGCTTCCATGCTCAGCCACACACTGTACAAGAAAGCTTTCCAAACAGGATTTGCAGCCTCCTAAGAGGCCACACATCCCCTGTAGCACAGGTTGCAGAAAAAGAGTGCATGGCAATTTCATGGACATGGAGGGCTCCTTGTTCTCACTGGAAGGGTTTTAGAGATCCTTAATGGACATAAAAGGCTGAAAGAAATACTCTAGTGTGGAATACCCATCTCACTGAAACTGAGACTATGAGCTGGGTCACCCTGCTCCAGCAGCTCACTAGTATCTAAAAGGCACAATGAGCTATCACAGCCAAGCAACAATCTCCTGACAACCCAGGCTGGCATTTGTACAGGGAAGGTAGGGCAAGCAACACCGTTTGCATCCAAGTATTGTGTTTTAGCACTGCCCTGAGGCCCCATGTCCTACAGAAGAACCCTCAGGCTGTACAAGTACAAGAGAGACAGATAGCTCCAGGCCCAGGACACAGGTTATTTCAGCTAAGGATAAGACAACAGGGGAACAAAGTAAGTAAAAAAATCAAAGTGGGTAGTGTGAAAGGAACACTCCTGGGATACCAACCGCTTATTTGCAGAATGCATCAGCACAAGAATAAGTTTAAATCCAAACTCTCACTAGTGTTAGGGACGCTGGCCTTGCTACATCCTTTGGAACAGCTCAAAGGCTTGTGCAAACATTCACTGAGAAAAATTAAACTCGAACAAAACACCCTACTAAAGTAGCTGCTAGAAAGAGACCAGAGGCATGCAGGAGAGGGGGAAAGCTGGTATTCTGGTTTTGGCTTTAAGATAATACTGTGGAGAAAAGAGGTGGTCCTGCAGGCATTTATTGGATGACAATCCTGTGCCTGAAAGCAAATGGTGAAGATGTTCTACTTAAATGCGGCAAATGGGCAGTGAAAACTGCAGCTCTGCCCAACAACAGGGAACAGCAGAATGTAGAAAATGGGCAAGAAGGACAGAGGGTTGGAAAAGGGGAGGCAATCAAAGTGATTACTGACTGTTTCCAACAATATCTGGACACATATTTGCTGAGTGCAGTGGTGACGAGTGTGGAAATCCCAGGAAGATGCAGGGAGCTGGAGCAGTGATGGAGTCAAGACATCTAATCCGGGGTGACATCTGCCTCTGGCTAAAGCAGCAAGATTGTTTTGGCCACCACTGGCAACAAGATTGCTGTAGTCAGGAACAGAGCTGTTCGGGGAAGAAAAAAAAAGTAGCAGTCTGGAGAGAAAGCAAAATTCAGTATTATTCCAAAAGCTGAGGTATAAATTAGACACAATCTGAAGAAAGAGTAAAGAAAATTCTGGACTATGATTCTCATGGGTTACATAGAATAACTAAGGAAAGAGGAACAGTTTGGAGAGAAAGGCCAAGTACCTTTTATTTGTCATGCTGACATTAAAGTTGTGGTAAGAGCCATTTGACACAGATGCCCTCCTGAAGGGGAAGATACAGCTGCAAAAAATGGAGACCACTTCCACTAACACAACCTGCACAGTGTGAAACCATGAGAGAAGGAGGATGGGCACAAGCAGAGGCACGGAATGAGTAGGTCAGATCAATTCAGGCTTAAAACAAAAGACACCTTAGAAAGTCAAAATGAAACACCTGTTTACTGACAGATCTTTGAGCCAGAGCTAAATATAAGAACCCTCGAAAATGAAACATTCTGCAGAGATGTGGTTATTTGTACAGCTTTGGTTAACACCCTTCCTGGCAGTGAAAGGTGCTTTAATGTGGTAAATGCAGCGCAAGAACATTGCTCTCTTCTTCCCTCTGTGCCTTGCACAGGTTAATCTCTGCAGACTTTTGCCCAGCGTCTCTCTGTGCAGCCCCCATCCCCACAAACAGAGACCCTAGAAGGTTACCCATGTACCAGAAGGTCTAAATCGACACATCCCAACCACCACCCAAAACAGAGCAACCGCAACGGTCTGCAAAGCACGGAGACAATCTAGAAGGTCCCTCAGCATCACCTGAGTCTGAAGAAAAGAATGCCCCTTTCCAACAAATCCCAAGCCTGTCATTGCAGAGGGTCAAGACAGACTCCTGAGAGAGTCACAGGCTTCATGCTGTCACTCATATTAATGATGCAATGCTTTATTAATTGGAGTTTTCCTGAACAGCATGTGCAGTATCAGTGACACTCATAATTAAATAGGCAGGCAGCATTTTTTTTTTTTCAAATGAGCAGAGAGTTAATTGAATTCTGGAGTCCCTGTGATCAGCTGTGAAATTTATACCTGCAATTTGTGCAGGCAGCAAGAACTAGAGCCTTTGGGGCCTTGTTATTCATCAAAAATAGGCTGATTTATTTGTGCCAAGTATCTCTGTAGGAGGCTCTTGGGCCCGATGTACAGTCACTTTCCTCCAATTAACCTCCCTGGCCTAGAGGGAGAAGAGAATTAGACATCTGTTAAAAGCACAAACCTAGTCTTGAGAAAGTAGGCACATTTCAGTGGAAGCCAGCTCTCATCTGAGTTAACCTCTGGCCACCAGGAGTTGAGGAGTTCCCAGCATGAAATATGCCAAGAACAGCCGAGACAACCTACAGAGCTAAAGTTACTCACAGATGATGGGAGGTGGAAGGGACCCGGCATGAGTCAGCTGGACCGGTTTGCTTCAAAGAGAGCAGGCTTCACACTCATCTTTCCTGTGAACATCTTTAGTGTCTGTTTTAAGGCTTTTACTGCCATTAGTAGCAGTAACTGCTACCTCTCCAAACATCTGATTTTCCTTTTTTTTTTCCTGGCCCCACAGATAATCTGAAGGCATACAGTTAGTTTGTAAAACTAGTTCTTTATCACTAAGATATACGTTGCTTCCCCTTTTATTTTTGGCACCAGTAGTGGTTCACAGCTTATGCAGCCCCGAGACCCGTGTGCCCCTCTGGATTCAGAAAGTCAGTTTTACCTTCCAAGTACCAAATTCTAGGTTGCATTAACAGGTCACATCAGATCCCAGCGGGGACATGAAGGAAGTCATGGAGATAAACAGAATCAAAGGTGCTAAACGTTTTGGACCTCCTCTTCAGACCAATCATCACTCAGGAGCACACATGAAACCTTACATTAGAGCCAGAAGCCAATAATATCCTTGCTTAATGGAGTTTCCAGTCCAAGGCTAATTCTGCCAGCAACATGACAACATTGTTCTTCATCACTGAAGCACTGCACCATCGTGCATTAGCTAATCCCCCCCAAGCATGTGGAAAATACTTTGGAGTTCTCCAGTTGGCTTTTATAAAAAACTTGTACAGAATGGCTCCAAGGCATAGACAGATCTGCCACACGGACATTCTGGAGAGCCCGCAACGTAACTAGTTTTGCATGGGAGAAATACAGGCCAGCATTTGTTTAATAACATTTGCTTTTACAGAGAAAGTCTGAGATCAAAATGGCACCTGCTAGTCTCAAAAGCACACAACAACAGCAAAGCCAAATTTCTCACCCTGCTTTTTTCCAGAGTAGATTGCAGCATCAGGTTTTTATCTTCACCTTGTTGTTTATAGCTATATGACCTGTGACTTTTCGTTGGGGGTTTTGTTGTTGTTGTTTTTATTGTTATTATTTGTTTTGGTTTAAATGTTTGATTTCCTTTAAGAGGTCGGAGTTTGGTTTTCAGTTTATTTTGACTGTTTTGGATATAGAGTTTAGTCTGTCCACCTGCCAGGAAAGACTATTATGTATCCAAGTCTGTTACAAATTGTGGGTGGCCAACACAACACCTATCTAGAACAGTTCTTCTCCCTCATCCAGTATCACTGGTTGTTTTTGGGAACAGTCATTTGGGGGGAAACAAAAAAACCCAAATACACAAACCACAACACATACACCATATTGACAGCCCAATTAGCTGTTAAAAATCCATCTTTCCTCATGGCTAAATGCAGCCATTTAAAATGAGCAGTCAAGACTTGTTAATAGCTATTGTAAAGATCTTCAGTGATGCCGTATGACATGAACATGACAAGACTATGTAAAAATTGTTTGTATAGAAACTGGTCTCACATGCAAACTGCTTTAACAAGTCAGAAATTCCTTTTTGTATTTCAACTGGTATTTCTTTATAAATTAGCTCAAAGTCAAATGCAACTCAACCACCAAGCAGCTTAGGTGGCTGCTTACGAAAGAAGGAACTGGCAGCAACCGCTCCTAGAAGCTAAGCCTGGGAACCTCTTAATGAGGACACTGGTGCCTTTGCAGAAGTGCAGTTGCCATACAACAGTTGGAGCCTGCCTGCATTAGGCAGGATCTCCAGTAGGTTAAGAATTGCTCCAGTGACTCTGGAGGTCTGCAGCGATCTCATGACACGAGTTTCTCCACCAGAGTTGAGCCACGCTTTAAGGGAAGCCGCTTTCAGGAGAGGGCTCAGCAGCTGCCGTTGCTCATTAAAGTAGAAAACAGCAGCCCAGGTTATTTTTGCTGATCCAGGAAATTTCCTGTTGGCCTGATACTACCTACATGCCAATCCTCACGAGCACAAAGCTTCACATCCGACCACCACCTATAGTAAGCTCACCCAGCAGCAGAAATGCCGCAGCATATTCTCAGGAAAAGACAGAACACAAGTATAACTGCAGAGAAATACAGGAGTCAAATGCTTAGGAATACAAGATTCACAGGTAAAACAAAACCCCATAGGAAGCAACCTGCTCCTGCCCAGGCAGTGCTGCCAACAGAGTGGGCAAAGCTTCAACTCAGGGCATTTAGGCAGCATTTGAATGCACTTGCCTTAAGCAAGCTCCATTAGCAAACACGAGCTGTTTGCACCAGAGACCTTGGATACCAGTTACCAGACTCTGCCAGCCAGGGAGAGGAACACGCCACCCGTGAGTCACCCTCCCACCCTGAGCCAGCCGGCTGGGACTGCAAGCGTCACCGCTGGCACACAGGGCTCTCCTGGATCTCTGTAGACAATAGCCTGGAATCAGTTTGGTCCTTGGAGCTGCCTTCCAGAAAGCCTCAGACAGCTCGCAGACCACAGGCTACATAATGCACACGTGTATTAGCTACATCACTCCAGAGAAGTCGGGGCACAGCTGCAAAAAAGATAAGGTTTTCAAAGCAGTTCACAACAGAGGATCCTCAGGAAAATTTTCATTGTTTAAAAAGAAAAGTGTATCTACACCTACACGTAAACACACTAACAATGAAATCAGAACATTTACTATGAAGTTATTTATGTCATAGACAAAAAAAATTTGCACCCATCTGTCATGCTGGATCACATAACCAATCCATCAAACCTAGTAACTACTTCTGGAAAGCAGGAAAAAAACCACACTTACTTAATTGTGCTTCTTAAAGACACAGCCTCTCTCCTCACTCTGTGGGCCAAAGAGAAGCAACTGAGGTCCAAAAGGCCTACAAGAGATCAAAGGTCTGCTTCAGGTCTCTTGAAAAATCTCAAGCAGCAAGAATTATAGAAGGATAAAACTCCAAGAGACTTTCCTGGTGAATCATCCAACAGTTAACCATCAAGAACTGACCTTAAAAAAAGAGAGGTCATCTCCAACACAGTTTTTCCTTCATCAGCCCAGCTTAACGACAGCACAGCAAAGCCTCCGGCTCTCCCCGCAGCACCAGCCCTGGCACATGAGGAGCCCCAGGACTCATCCTCCCCCCCGGCAGAGGAGAACAGAGCAGCTCAGCCCCCCAGTGTACCCCACATCTGGAGTATGCACATCTGTCTTCAGCCCAAACCAAACTGCCGGCACCTTCCCTCGCCATCAGCTTAGCAGCGGGTAGTTCTGGGAGCAGATAACTCCGGACCCCTGCGAAGCAAAGGAACCCCCTAAATCTGCTCTTTCTGGGTACATACGTGCCTGCCAGGGAGCCAAGCCCCGACGGGAGCCGTGCTGGGGGGGCGAGGGCGCTGCCACACGTGCCTCGCATGAGCTCGTTAGCGAGCGCTAATGAGGCACAGGAGGGCTTGTTGATGGGTGTTAATTGCCGGAGCGAACCATTGGGGAGGGCAGGGGGGTGTTTCGCAGGTGGGGGTAGGGAGCACCCCCAGCCCCCTCGCACACAGGGCACCCCTGCTGCGGGCGAGACGGGGGGGGAGGGGGTTCTGGGGAAGGGGACAGACGGGGAGGGGGGTGAGGGGGTTCTGGGGAAGGGGACAGACGGGGTGGGGGGGGGAGTGATGTCCTTCCAGCTGCAGGGGCACACACATCCCTCCTTGCTGTGGCCGTGCTGGTGTCCTCTCCGACCGCCCAGCCCCGCTTGCACCCCGCAGCAGCGCTTGCCCCGGCCGGGGTCGCCCCCCGCAGCAGCCCCCCTCCCCCCCCGCAGCAGCCCCCCCTCCCAGCCCGCTGGCTGCCGGCAGCAGCTCCTCGGCCCGCCGTCCCCGGCTCGCTTGCCACAAGAGGGGGACCGAGCACTGCTCTGCGTGGCCTGGCCTCGCCGTGCCTGGCAGCCAGCGCACCCCCCCATCCCCCCCCGAGCCTGTCCCCCAGCGCCCCTCGCTCACTGGGGTGACCAGTGCCAGGCGGGATGCTCCCAGGTCCCGCGTTAGTTCACCCCCTTCTCCCTCCTACCGTAGAGTCGTAGAATGGTCTGGGTTGGAAGGGACCTTTAAGGTCATTGCGTCCAACCATCAACCTAACACGGAATCACGGAATTGTCAGAGTTGGAAGGGACCTCTAGAGATCCTCCAGTCCAACTCCCCTGCTAAAGCAGGATTGCCCAGAGCACATTACCCAGGATGGCATCCAGCAGGTCTTGAAGATCTCCAGAGAAGGGGACTCCATGACCTCCCTGGGCAGCCTGTTCCAGTGCTCCGTCACCCTCACCATAAAGAAGTTTTTTCTCATATTTGAATGGAACTTCCTATGTTCCAGCTCGTGCCAAAACCACCACTAAACCATGTGGTGGTCCCTTCACTGTGACCCAGAGCCAGGGGGAAGGATAGCATGAAAGCCACCAAAACGAGGCGAGGAGGTTCCCCTTGTTCCCCACGTGCTTGGGGATGTTGGATGTAGGGGCTCTCCTCTCTGTTGACAACCTGCCTGCCGGCTGGTCAACAGAAGTGGAAGAGCCTGGTGTGGTCCCACACACCACCCACAGCTGCCCCCAATTGCAGTCTCTCACCACTGCACCACGGCACGCTGTGGTTCCTCATAGCCATCTGATCAACCACCACAAATAAAGTTGTTTGTTTAAAAGATATTTGAGCAGCTCTTTACCATAAGTGACAAATCATTATTTAATTCCTTTGGTACTCATGGAAATAACATCAATCAAAATGAATGCATCTGTTAGCTAAGTATGAATGTAATCATCCATTAAAATGTTAACATTTATGAAAACTGTTTATTAAAATAAAGTGATAAGAATCTCATTGTGATTTGACAATCAGCTAATGTCCCCTTAAGGCAGAATTTGAACACTTGATGTTTGGAACCAGAAAACATTTTAAATGCCCCATCAGTTTAGAACTCCAGTTATTCTGAAACATGATTAAGGCCTTGCATTGCAGCCCTGGAAATTGATGTCGTTTTTCTATCCTTGTGCTCATACATTGTGACATGGGCCTTCACCTCAAACCACGTATACTAAACCCAAATTCAGATAAACAGCAGCAGTGGTGAGCACATGGAGAGAAACTGAACTCAAAACTGGGTGATTTTACCCTACCTGATCTAGTAGGGCTCAAGTGACAGCAAGAAGTTGTAAAGTTAGGAGTCAGCTTTCCTTCAGGTGTGGTGATAGTGGGGGAGATGGACAAAGAAGCATCCTTGGTACCTAATGGTCTGTGCCCAGAGAGACACTGATGGAACCAACTAACTGTTCATCTACCCAAGTGCGCTCACAACATGTGGCCCTGCACACTGCACCCCATTCTTGTCCTTGTGTACATCCCTGCCGACACATGCACCTGGACATGCACACCAGCATCCTCTACCTCAAAACCAACCCTTTTTCCTTTTCTAAGAAGGGAGAAGTTATACGTGTAATTAGATAACATTTTGCTGTAGACAGGTAGGCAGGTTTCATTTTGAGTCATTCTTTTGATTAAGCACGTATCGGGTCTGCTGCCCTGTCTGTAAGCCTCAGCTCCCCAGGCAGCTTGTGGTGTGCCCAGGCTGGCACGCAGGAGCTCCACAGTGCATTCATGTGCACAGAGATTTTTTGCCTTCCCTCTCTGGTAACTCTTCAATTTAGATTCAAATATGACTGCGATAAATTCATTTGGCATCTGTTTGCTACATCTAGCGTTTCACCAGGCAGCTCTGAGGGGATCCAGGCTCTGAGTTCATCCAGGTTCTGAGTTCCTACTTTGCCTTAATCTCCAGACTCGAGCTGCTCAGGCATCTCTCTGTAGGAATCTCATATATGTCATTGTCCTTTGGCAGGTGCAGTTTTATCCTGAAATACTGTTTCCACCGCAGTTAATAATGAACCATAACACATATCTTGCAAGAAGTTACTCAGAACTAAACTGTTTCAGTCATCCCCAAAATTCCTAAGCTCAGTCATAAAATTCTATGTTGAAATATCAAATTTCCAATACTGTGTGGGAATGAGGGGACTTTGTATCCTGATCTGTTTTACTGTGTACCCTAAAAATCCTGAAGATTCTTAACATATAAATGAGGATCTTCTCTACAAAATTCTGTATTTTGGCTATTTCAGTTGACTTAAGCAAACAGTGGCTTCATACGTCCCAAGCAGCTCAGCTATAAAGCCCCAGTCACCAGCAATTCATTGCATATTAGCTTTAACATGATAGATCCAAATTCCTTTGATAACCACAAGGAAATTGTGAGAGCTGTCTTTTTCCTAGGGAATTTCCCCTATCATTCAGCATTAGTCAATCACTAATGGACATTAAAAAATAAAGAATTGATGGAGACTGTAAAAAATACATCATTTCAACTTTCCCATGTGACTGAGGCCTTGAGAAATTGACTGGCATAGCTATAACAAAATAATTATCCTGTTATAGCTGTGCCTGTATAACTTCTCCACATGGACAGACTATTCTAAAATTTAAGTGACTTTATTACAAAATAATTACTCAAGGACTTTAGTCCAGAATGAGGTTTTGCAGAGGAGAGGTTTGTCAGTGTGGCTCTGGGAATTTAAATTCACCATACTAAGCAGGTGAATTTTGCTGCACGGGCTCTCAGGAGTGTCTGCCAGCAGTATGAGATAAGACATCCCAATTCCATATTATCTGAAAATTGGACTTCTGCACTGTTCAGGGCAGAGCATTCTATTTTGCAGGCACAGGCAGGGCATTTGCCTCCCAGGGGAATGTCCTCTCACAACACAGAGGGAAGGACAGGCAGAAATGGGATTTGGTAAACCTAGGGTCACGTTTTTCAAGTGCACTATCAGTTCCATTTGCAAATATGAGCTCTTGGACGTCCAGCCTTCCCACCCACTTGCCTACACTTTTGGCTAGAAAAATGCACCGCTGATGCCAAATTTGCTTTCCTTACTGGTGTTTCATAATGGGCTTTCAGAAGTATGCAGACGTTGCATGGGTTACAGCTGACCTTTTAAAAATGCTGTGCTCTTAGCACATGCTATCTATACGTGCTGTCAAGCCTCTGCCTTCAGCAGCCTCCTCTGACCAGCTGCTGGCTGCCAGCCCGATCGGGCTGACTCACCCCGGCCACAAATGATTCATTAAAGCCACCGAGGGTCATCACAAGCCACATTCTTCTAGAGAGACTTCACACGCCTCCATTAATAAATGCTGTCACGATTTGGAGAACCTCAAACCTTGAATGCACAAGGGACTCGTAACCTCCTCATCCTCCTCCTCCTCCTCGCATCAACCAGCTTCCCAATGACACGGCAAGAAGGAGGAGCCGTGTCTTGCCTGATCTCAGCAGCAGAAGCAGCCCCGGTCTCTGCAGAGAGACCACCGGGGAACCTTGGGTGCTTCAGGCACAGAGTCATTTACCACGTGTTTGAAATTGAACTAGTGGAAAGATCTTGTTCATTCCCAAAACACAGCTGAGCTAACACACAGGAATCAAAGGAAACAAGCAGTCCTATTAACAGCAGAATCAGTGAAGCCTGGTTTGCTGCGCATTTGTCTTTCAAAGTTGAGCTCCTCTGTGGATTCCCTGATGCCTAAATGACTGAGTTTATGTCTTTTCTTTGATGGACAAGGGTAGAAGCAGGTCTCCTTTGCCTACACAATGAGTACATTTTCTTAACTGTAAAAAATCACCCTCTCCCAAATCAAATTTGCCCAAAATTAAACAATAAGATCTGTCTCTGTTGGAAAGTGTAAGCAGTACCCACTGGTGAAAGCAAGCAGACTCAGAGGACACGAGCACAAAAATGGGCTTATTTATACAAGTTCAAGGCCTTTGAGTTATCCAGTTCCTGAATCAAAGGCTTTCCACGTACCTGGGCAGGTGAGTTATTATAGACTGTTCCAGCACTTCCTTATCTGCCAAACAAGGATGATATTGTCCCACTCCACACCAGTATCATGAAATTTTAGTATAATAATCATAAAGGCATCTGCAGACCAAACCAGGTAATTTATGTTCAAATCAATTTTTAATGGTAGTAAATCTTCTCATGTTAGCCCCATTTGACATTAAAAAATATTCAGGGAAATGTATGTCTCCTTAACAAATTAAAGTAGTGAATAGCTCCACCTCTTTAGTGAGCAAAAGATAGAAAATGCCCAATTGCTCAGATTTGGAGCAAGCGACCAGTAGTTTCGTTTGCCCTTCAGTAACGCACTGACGCCTCTGTTGTTCTACAGAAAACTCCAGCTGTGAATGCCCTTCTCAGGTCTTTCAGAGCCCAACCACTGAAAGACCCATGCTTCCTCTGAGAGCACCACCTCTGGTACTCCAGGTGATGTCTGTTTGGTGAGAAGAGCATGTCTGCTCTCCCAGGCACCCCTGTAGGGGAGGGATGGCTTTTCAAGGAGCTGTGAACCACAGGGTGTCTGGGGAGAGATTTGGGCTAGAGGGAAGGAGCTTCTGATTTAAAAAGAGCTTTCTTGAAATTACTCCTATTTTCCCCAGAAGTTTTTACATTCTCCATTCTGGACTCCAACTCACACTGTTACTGGGTTTTATTGTCATGGAAAAAAAGGGTTTCTGCAGCATTAGAAAGCAAAGAAATACTGAATAGTTCATGGCTTGCAGCTAAGTGTGATCCAGGCTTCATCGCAGTCACGGCCAGGAGCTCGACTGACACCAGTGGGGCAGGGATTTCACTCCTGGAGGCTTGGTTTTAGTTTGTGTCTGTGTTAAGGAGCCTGGGAACCCACGCTTGATAAGGTCAGGCAAGCCTAGCAGGGGCGACACGGTGCTCTTCTCCCCTTTCAAATGGCAGGCACAGCCCAGACCGCTGTATGTGTGTCTGCGTCTGAATTATTTAACTGTCCAGCTGGTTAAAAATAGCACACCAGCAACTCCCTTCCCAGCCTTTGACTGTTAAATGGGCCGTCAGAGCCCAGCCAAGCGCTGGGGTCGTGGCCCGGGCTGCACATGTGGACAGGGCGAGCTGGATGCCAGGGGGAGGGAGAAGCACGTCACCGCAAAACCTAGTTCCAGCACGATGATATCAGCCCGGGAAAGAAAGGCAAGGCAAACTCAGAACATTATGAAGCTGCCAAAGAAAACACTGTCTTCACAATGAACAAAAGTCTGATTAATTATTAATTGCCTGCCAGCTAATTAGCATTCCCTTGGGCAGCTGTCTACAGAATGCCTTATATTTCCAACCCACCCCGGGGCCAACATCATCTATGCAAATGGCTTCAGAGCAGCCTTAGCAACTGATTTGTTGCCTGAAACAAGTTGCTCCCCTCCCCTCTCCCCATCTCCTCCTGTCACCCCTCTTTTCTCCACCCGGGGACGCGGGCTCATTACAGTGTCAGCTAAGCAGAAAACATCCCTTGCTGATGAATCTCTCTCCTGGTTCTGGCGTGGCGTTTCCGAGGGAGCGGGCCACCTCCCACAGTCACCCCAGGGCGCAGCCCTCTGCCTGCGCAAGGAGGGGAGGGCAGCGGTGCCCCAGCCCGCAGAAGAGCCTTGGTGTGAGGCCAGAGAAGAGGGGGAGCAGCCCCGGGCTGCCAGCAGCTGATTAGCTGCAGAGGCAGGGACCAAATCTTGGCTTTAGAACTGAAGGCAGCATTTAGGGAATTCGTCGTTGGCTAATGCTTGCGTTCAGCTCCTATTAACGTTAATGGGACTTACGCACATGCATCAAGGGCAAGCAGACCCCTTACGAGAGCAGAAGCATAAATTACAGCTAAGTACAGGCAGAGCAAGCCTTCAACTTGCTGTTTTACCATGCTAAGAAAGATGCACTTTACATTTTAAGAACTTAGCAGCTTAAATTTTTTTTTTTTTACTTTTTTTTTTTTTTAAAAAAGGAACAAGGCAATGCAGTTGGTGAAATACTGCAACAGAACACAAAAGTATCTCAGTTTACCATCACACTGCTCAGCAAAGGCTATACACAAACCTATGCCAACTAGGATACTAGTTTAGGATTACTAGTATCTCCAAAATGCACCTTTCTGGGGCTTTAAGTATGTCTCATGCCGTCCCTGCAGTACAGGATAAATCCCGAAGAGGATTTGCTGTTTTCCCTGAGACCTTCACCCAGCCTCTGTGTTTTACACCTGACACCCACACGTACCTTCCACACACACTCCTTGGAGGAAAGCCTGCTTAAGAACTTAACAGGAAAGCAGGCCAAGTTTGTAAGGAAAGACAGTGGAGGAAACAAGGATGAACTACAGAGTGGTCTTAGGTGTCAAGTCTGACCATAAGCAACCAGGTGCACCAGAGAAGGTGAGCTGAATCCATCAGCCGTAATGGGCGTCTCTTCAACAGCTTCACCAGAGCTCAGGCTGATGCTCCAGAGGTTTGGGGAAGTACCACTTCCCTTGCAGACAAGGCCAGGTGATGAAAGCTGCCCTGGTGATCGGAGAAGCCCTCTTTAATGGGAGGACAGGATTGTCAGGACAGAGAGCAGTTTCCTGCCCTGTTTACATATTTTCTAGCACAAGGAGTCCTGCATCTAAGACTACGTGTCCTGGCTGTTACTGCAATATAAACATCATAAATGGACTGTTTCCTACCCCAGGGCCAGAAGATAAGTGCTGATGCAGCATGACAATTCAGATAAGAACAATTTGTTTTCAGAGTGAAGGGACATAATCTGTGGGAAGTTCTTTGGTTTTGGGCAAGAAACTTGATCTTTCAAGTGGAAAATAAAAATGCCCCAGTTACCACTGTCGAATTCTTATTCTTATCCTACAGGTTTACCGTGCCTGCTGCCTAGCTCTAACACTCCACCACGCCAAGAAGGCAGCACATTAGTCAAGTATGAGGCCGTTAAGTTACGTCTCTATAGATATGGGATATAACCCCTTGAAATATATAGGTACTGCAGAGGAGCAGGACACAGTCTTGTAGTACCCTGGTTAACGGTTCTGCAAAGAACTTGCAGCCACGATACACAGCCAGGTGTTTTATTAGACTACATTTTCTCGTGTACATGAGTCATATAAAGTACATAAACTCATGAAGTCCAACTAAGACTAGTATAAATCAGGGATAACACACCACTGAAGCCAATAGAGTTGCACTGGGGTGAAAGTGGCATAAATCAGAGGCTGATCAGGTATGCATTTTCTTTAAGGTAGACAGACCGTTAAGTGGCTTACATAGACTCCTTATCACATTACAGTTCTGTAAGGTAAATAGCAGTCACCATGCACTGTATGTAATGAATTGCAGCCTGCAACATACAGCAAATGGCTATTTTTCTTAGCGAATCTCTCAGCTCAGAGCTCTGGGACCAAAAATAATGGGAAATATTCTCCAGCGCTCATGTGTGACATTCCCATTAGTATTAACAGGAGGTACGCACCCAAAGTCAGGATGTATTCATCAGCAATCTGAATTGGATATTACTGAGGCTCCCAATGAACGTTCCGGTTTCATCCCCAGCAACGATGCTCCTAGGGAGCAGCCATGGCTCTTAACTCACCTTTGCTCAGCACTTGCACAGGAAAATATTTACTCAGTGGCAGGTAGAGCTGGAACCAGAGGAAGCGGGAGAGTCTTCTATCGCTTACCCCTGAGCATTAGCCCCCAAAGTAGCCATGGCCAGCCTCACGCTGGTGGCCCACACCAGACCACTGCTCACACTGAGCACCCATCACAACCCATGGCCCATCAGGGCTGGAAAGCTGAGTGGCAGCTGAAGCCTGAAGAAGGTAAGAGAAGTGAAGCGACCACACAGTCACAGAGCAGATCGTGTAGAGCCGGGGAAGCCAAGTCTCTGACCTTGTAGTTAAATTTTCTACACTACCACCTTCCCGCATTTACCCTAAAAGGCTTTAATATCTCTCTCACTTTCCCATAAAGCTGAATCCATTGGCTTCAGAGAAGTTTGCACCAGCCTTACATTGGAGAAGGTGAAAAAAGAAATCTGATCTCCAAAACGCAACAGAAATATAATTAGTAAGGTTACTGATTAATTTTACAAGATAAATGTCCAACCTGGCTGTCTTTCTCCCAATAAAGCCTGCTTTCTGCAACCAGAACCATTCTATGATTCTATATATAAATACGTGTTTTACTGTTCTCTGCCTAATTTTTGAATTACACTTCCAGACGACCTGAACACAGACCTAAAGCTGATTTAACAGGCAACCAAACTGTAGCAAACACAGGCAGAGCATGCACATGTACACAGCTTTGTTAACAAGAAAAAATTGCTTCCCGCCCTTCTGAAGCGCCCGGAGTTGCACCTTAGAAGAGCCATAAGCTCGTTCAAAACTAAATATACACCACAGCATATGTGCTTGCAAAGGTCATTAGAACCTAGAGCTTGGGGAGAGTGGTGTGGCAGGAGAAAATAAGTACAAAAATAAGATGCGGTGGAATTTGCACAAGAGAAAAGCTGTGAAAGACACAGAAGGCCAGGGAGCACAGCTGCTTGAAATAATTCTTTAGAAAAGAAACAGTACAGCTGCATGCCTTAACCTAAATCCCTACCTCTGAAAGTATGAACCTTGGCAATGCTGTTCCTGCCCTACCCAAGCATAAGGATCTGGCACTATAGAGCACTGTATGGAGAGCCAAAGGGGAGTCTGACCACCCAGCCTAGAGCACTAGGTCCCAGGATTTTGGAAATGTTGACTGTGTAATTGAAAAAAACTGTGTTTCCCAAAGACTTTCTTCACTGCAGTAATACAGAGTGCTTGCATGTCTAAACACAAGGACTTAATCCCAGAGTTACTGTCCAAGAACACTGTCCATACCTTTGACAAGCTGTAATTAGTATAATAGAACAATGTAAATACTACTCTGACTTAAAGATGACTGACAGCGATACAATGGAGGGGTCAGGGGGAAACTAATCCAGAAACTCGATGTACACCCCCTTGAGCAAGGAATTTGAGTGCAACTAAAAATAGAAGGTGAGACTATCTGACAGCTAAATTGCCAGTGGTAGCTTAGCTTGGATTCAGTTACATTGCTCAGCGACCCTCAGTGAATTAAATAGATTGAAATGCTAATGATAGCGTGAATTCCCAGTACAGAGGTAGAATAAAGTAGTCAGATTAGGTTTCAGACAAGGTGAGTTCAATGGCAGCAGAGAGATCAGAGTTTGTTTAGATCAAGGCACAAAGGTAATTTGTCTAGATCAGGGTAGAGAGATGCTTCTTTAAAGCTTAGGGGCTCCCCCATGTTAAGTAACACGCTGAAAACAGCATACACCTGACAAGCTATTTCAGTGAATGTTATTTTATGTGATTTCTATCAACAATGGAACATTTTTCACTCGTCTCAATACACCCTTAATGGCATTGTCATTTATCTCTTAATTAGTTAAATACTACTCTGATGACGGATGTGTGAGGGGTCACCTGGGCTGTCTCTCAGACTGTACTTCTTCTCACGGGGTATTCTAACCAGTGTACGGCATCGGTGAAACCATAAGTGTGGCATTTGTTCTCTTTGGTGTTTACAGGCTCACTTACACCACGGTGTCACAGCTTCAAAGGCATGCAGAGCTTCATCCTCGCTGCTTGTCCTGAAAGCTCAGGAAGCAATATTGCCACAGGAAGGAGCACAGGCCGGATCAAGTGTCTTACCTGCCTCATACAGACCCAGCCTGGCCCACCTGCTTAACAAAATGTAAACCCTAGGCTAATGATAATGCAAAGCGATACCCACAAAGCACATGCAAAAAATAAGAACTGAGACTGAAACTCCATCCAGGGTTCACCCATTTAAAACAACCCTGGAGGCTCTCCAGAGTGGGTATATTACTACATAAATTCCAAGATCAATTTAGCCTTAAACAACTGATCCATCCCTTCTCATCCAAGGTCACACAGCAAGTCAATGCCATTAGATTAAAAAAAAAAAAAAAACTTGAAATAAGATGCACTATCCTAGCAGTAAGGGCAATTAAAGACCTTACTTGACAAGACAGGGGGCTCACCATCACTTCAGGCTTTAAAAATGAGATTAGGCATCTTTCTAAAGGATGTGTTTCAATTCACTACCCTTGTAATACAGGATAGCTATTCTCGTAAGAAAGTGACATTGCAACTTGTCATTCGACTATCAATCAGTGGTGTCATAATACTTCAGTGTCAGTTGTCTGTTTCCATTACAATAAATAAATAAGAATTATGTATTCTAGTGGAGAAAAAGCTACGTAAGCCTATGTAAGGTCGGAGGAGGCATAACATATCATGCCTATAGGAACTTCTTTTGCTGTACTGCTTATGAAGCTGTGAGCAGGAAATCCAAGCTCTCCAACACTTGTGGTTTTGGTCCAAGCACCAGACCTCACCATCTGGTCATTGCATTAATTACTATATAAGAAAAAATACAAGAAAATAAGATTTTCCAGAGTGATAATTCAATTTAGGTTGCTCTGTTCCTGTGTTGAGATAGAAACAGGACCAGTTTTGAGATGGCAGCTGACTCTGTAGGAATCTCTGTAGCCAGACAGGCTGCTTTTTGAACAGTCAGCTTCTCAGACACCACATATGGGATGGGACTCACTTCTGCCTTCCTCTTCACTGAGGTCAGTTCTTAGTTTAGCCTCAGTATTACTACAGGAAAAAGACCACGTGGCCAGTATTTGGGAACTGTGCAAGACAATTTTGATGACTGCCCATGAACCATCATCCTCAACATCAAAAGTTAACAAGAGACTGGGACCAATTATCCCCTGCTATACCAGCGAAAAAGCTGTGTAACTACAGTCACTCAAGCACAGAGAGGTTGACAGCAGAGTCTCACCCCTTGTGGTTCCAGGCCTAAATGAGATTCAGCAAGCAGAAGTAATTCTTGAGAAGCAGAGCCCTGATGTGCTCTCTCCATTCATAGTAACAGTCCACTTTATGCCAAGTGACTCATTACCATGAGCAGAGGGAGCATGATTCAACCAGAAAAGTACATGTAATTTGCATAGATTACTTTCCCACTTGGTTTCCATGCTGTGGAGTAACAGGGACTGCCTTCAAGACACACACACAAAAAAAAGATAGTTTGGTTAAGTATTAAGAGAGAATGGATTGAAAAGGCATTTGGATATGGCAGTCTAGAAGTTCCTTGTGAAGAAGGAAGCCTTATGTTCCTGCTATTTCTAGTGTTGTGGAAGTAAAATGAAACTAGTGTTTGGAGGACACTTCAAACACCACCCGCAAAGTAAGGAATAATTGTTTCTTTGCATGGAAGTCAACGCTGGAAGAAAGAAAGAGGCAGTGGCCTCAGTCACAAGTTGGTTGGATTTCAAGATTTGCTGGGTGCAGCTTGCGTTTCTGTTCAGTGGTGGCACCACCCTCATCAGCCTCTGTGGAAAGACACACCACCACAGAGCTGGGGCCTCACTTCTGAAAAGGAGGTGTTCTTCAGACTCACACCTTGCTCTGGACACTGCGGGAAACTGGACACAAAAGGAAACTCCTCACAAGAGGACACTCTGGACACAAGAGTAAACTCAAAAAGAGCTTTCAGCATTCGTGTATCAGACCATTAACCTAAAACGAGGCTGAGATTTCACTTATAACTCTGCCTTGAAAGGTGGTAGCTGCAGTGGGTAGTTTATCACTTCTTTTGCTGAAGCACTCGCTGGCAGAATCACAGGAGGAATAAGCAACTGGTTCCAGTAAAGTCACAAGGACAAACCCAGACTGCTTACTTTGTGCATAAGTGGTTTAATGTGACAGGGCATGGGGGAAGCAGAAGATCTGTCAGGGAAAATAAACAGGAAAGAAAATATTATTTCAGAACAACTCATCCCAAGTAAATTGAGCTTTCCAAAGAAGCAACATGCAAACCATCGGGTTTCAAGACTTTCATCCTGGCTCCAGGCAACGTATGATGCTTCACTTGACAAACAAGCCAAGCCCAAGGAAAACAACTCTGCAAGATTAGAGAGCAAGGAGGGGTCAGGGAGAACCGAAGTGACACACGCCTCACCAGATAGAGGACTTACTTTACTATAAGAGAGCAGTCGGGCTTCAGCTGAGGCAGATAAGCACACAGACTAGAAACCCACAAAACCTTTCCCCACACCTTGAACCAACTGCAAGGTTGATAATGCTGTATTTTAAGAAATGTGCAGAAACAGAGTTGCGCCCCCTTACAGAGCACAAAGCAGACACGTAAATCAGCATCCAGCTACAATCTGGCGGCTTTACTCACACATCAGTCCCAAGGCTTATATCTCATGAAGTCTGCTCCCTTCACTTTGTATTTCTTGCCCTCCTGACCCAGAGGCTCAGAGGTGGTTACCTACCTAAAATTGTGCTACTGCTGGAAGAGAAGGTTCACCTTTGTTTTCCTGAAGGATGGGATATGCCCCTGCATGGATGGGTGAAATTACACTCTCTACAAGGCACTCCCTTAATCTTCCAAGTCATTTTTCTTGAACCACATATAAGAAACCAACTGGAAAATACAGAGAAGACAGGTAATAGGAGGGCACTGCAAAAATAAACAGAATTCAGCATTAACAAAGCAAAAATTAAATCCCTGGGAAGCATCTGAAAAATCAGCTTCACATTTTGATCTGGTTCAAAGTAGAGATGCATCACATGCCTAGGAAAAACACGACTAAGGAGAGAATAGAAAATACTAAAGTCAGGAATATTCCCAGTTCCCACAGCCCAGATAGTCACAGAAATCCTATTCCTACCCTTCCCGTTCTTACCACATAGTTCAAACTCCTTTGCTTTCCCACAGCACTTTGGCCGTGTTCCCAGCCACACTGGATGCATTTGTTTGTAAAATAAGGCCCCTCGAGTCCACTCTCGGCAAGAAACACTACCCAGGACCCGAGCACAGATCTAGGACACAGAAACAGCCAGAGCTGCTTGAAAGCTTGCTTTTAAATGGGAAAGTGACACCCATTCTGGGAGACCTTGGAGCAGGAAAGACCACACAGGTGATGAGACCATTGCTTCCAGCTGACACCAAAAGACTGTGGGCTCTCCTTAGGAGCTGGCAGAGGTTCAGCAGCCGTTTGGGGATCTGCTTCATTCTTGCTGCAGGCAAACTTCAGCCAACCCACTTCCAGAGGGTGTTTAATAGCATACACTAAAACATCAACTGGTCCACATCAGGCAAAACAAACTGTTGGGCATGGGTTATTTTAATGTGAAAGAAACTAACCTGCAACTAATTCCTAGTACAGGTAATCTCTGCTGCAGCTGCCTCTCCAGGATTTTGGGGCCAGCAGACCCATCCCTAGCTCTCTGCTCCCATGTCTTGACCTCCTTCAGTTTGTTCCATCTCCCTCCCCAGAATGATGGCCAATGCTCAGGGTCCGTGGGATGTTCTTGCCCTTGGGGGTCCTTTTCTGGAAAGGGGATGAATCAGCTCTGTCCCATCTCTGGTGCAGAAGGATCCCACGGGGTGCTGTCAAACTGCCACACGGCATTTCTCACACTGCCAGCTCCTTACCTTTCCCTAAGGAAAAGGTTTGCTAGCTAATATTTTTTTTTTTGTCCCTTTCAGAAGAGGGGAGGGAGGAGGGGAAACCAGCAACAAGCTCTTGTAAGCAGTGATATGGCCCTAAGGGCTTCTCCACATTAAAGCCGATACAGCGTGTAACTCCTACAGGCTGCTATTGTGGTTTGTGTTTGCACTCTCTACTCTTTAATTACAACTGTTGCCGACAACTGTTTACAAGACCACTCGCAGCTCTGTCTTGGAAATCAATTCAGATGTCAACAGTTACACCGTGAATGGGCTTAAAGCAAATGGGTAAAGGCCATAAACTTGACACCAGAAAGTGTAAATCTCCAAAAAAGGAAGAGCTGGACTTCTCAAAGCATGCGACATACAGGCCCTGTGACCAGAGAAGACGTCGGGGGACACCAATCCCCGGGCACCAAAGGAGTGTATACACAGTGGGGTGTGTGCACCCAGCAGGTCAGTAGCTTTGTTTTCTTCTGCAACAATGATATGAACACATAACATGAACAATAATCTGTTTCATAAATAGGATTAAACCCTCCAAAACATAAAAACTTTGGCTTCTTAGCACTTCCCAGGGTCTTCTGCAAGTGGGCCATGGTTACAAGTGGCAGCAGCTGGAGAGCTCATCTCCAACCGAGACCACGTTGGGCAGAGCTCCATGAGGAAACGGGAGTTAAAATGTACTAGATGAGAGTTTACAAATGGGGAACCGAGGCACAGGAAGATTAATAATAATGATACTTAGCATTTCTTTATTGCTTTAAATGGTCCCCACCCTTTACAGACGTTGACCCTCACAACACCCTGGGGAGAGGTGACTGACTATTATTGTCCTGCTTTTCACAGCTAGAGACAAAGAGGCTGAAATGTGGCGTTCCCCAGGCCAGAAAATTGACAACTGGTGAACATAATTCTGTGCTTCAAGTCCAGCTCAAGCACTCCACATCCTTCATGAAAGAAAATACCATAGTAATTCTCCTTCTGACTGACCTTGTCTTATTGCTCCTTATAGCTGCAGAGATGCAGAGCATCCCTAGCCCCTTTGCAGACACAGTTGGTTCGAGGCCAAGCATGAGGTGGCTTCACCTGGCAAGGACAGCTGACTCCTTTCTCTTGGACAACCCTTTCCCCCAGCCCTGCCTGCCACCAGTGCTCCAAGTGTGTGTGTTTGCTGAGCTCACTCCTCATACACATCTTACCACACCACCAATTTTATTGCTCCAGTGTTTCCCATAACAGTCTCCTCCGTTTCCAGCTGAAGGAGGGACCACACAGGGCTGGGGATGGGGCTGAGCCACGATTTCTAGGAGGATAAATAGAAAGAAGGGAGACAGTGACCAGGCAATGTTGACATAAGACTGAGCGGAAATTAAACAGTTTGTCACTAGCAGAATGAGCTTCTGGAACAGACCTGGGAGAGCAGTAGTGTGGGGGGGTAAAAATCAAGGACAAAACCCCCTCAGCCAACCTTTGTAGTTTTAAGATGGACCTTGATAAACCTATAGGGGTGGCTGCCTAGGATGCACGGGCTCAGACCTGCTGATGGAGGAGGTGTCTCCAGCCTGGTGCTCCCTCCAACTTCCTTGAAAGCACTGAGCTGTTCAGCTCACAGCTGCCAGGGTTCATTTCTTCAAAACCTTGGCTGCCAGACAAACAAAGCTGGGACAGCAGAGTGGCAATCCAGAAAATTGCCTTGCAACACTCAGCTCCAGCTCTGGTCCCGACACTCTGGGAATTTGTGTCTCTACTTCCTGAAGGAGTACTCCCTTCCCTCCTGTGGCAGGGGCTGCACTAGGACAGTCCCACCTTATGGAGACCCTGGGACACTTTGCCGTAGGGCTGGCAGTCCCTCTCCCCGGTGGCACTCAGCCTGCCTCCCTCCGGCACACCCAACTGCTCCCCTTCATTCGCCTCGGCTGCTGAAATAAATTCATAGCCAGGGTTTCCTGTGCTCCTGTGGCACGCTCTGCGGACACGGATCATAGCCTCGTTTTGTCAAGAAGGTTGTAACGACAGCGATGGGAGTTGGGGCGACTGAGTGAAATGCTGGGAACTTCAGTTCAAGAAGGCAGACCCCCCTGCTCCTTTTCCTGGCTTCCCCAGGGTGCAGGCGCTCCTCGTCTCCCCCAGAATCGGTGGTGTGGTGGGCACGCTTCCAGGCAGAGGGGATGAAAGGGATGGGTCAGAGGCCAGGTCCTCCCTCCTGACCCGCGGGGTGTCAGAGGCAGCGAAATCCCATCCATCAAGTGTAAGTGCTTGGTTATCGCAGAGGGAGCGCTTGGGGCTTTGTCTCCATGGGAGACTGCACTGCTGTCGTTCAGGGTATGAACACAAATTGCTGCGATCCCTTGGGGCCCTTCTTCGCTAGAAAAATGTAATTCCTTAATGCCCATTAATTAACTCAAAGTAAGCTTTGCGGGAAACGCGTAGTTTTCACGTGAATCAGTAGGTTATAATAAAGACCAGCTCTCCATATTTTATTTGCTGTGTGATTCAGCAAAACTCAAGCATGCATTTAAGTTTAAACATGTGCTGGGAGCTCAGTGAAGTCAGTGGAAGGTTGGTAAAATGCCACAGTGAATTGGAGCTTATTTTGACGGGGTGTGATTGAGGGATAGGCATCAGCAATGGAAAATTTCCAATACTTTACCTTGTACCT
>JAOQGH010000005.1:23568237-23596250 GCA_025769975.1 Gallinago jamesoni | reverse complement strand
ACCGATCCCCTGGGTTTCTGCTTTCCTGAAAGCTGTTGCACTAGCAGGCGGCACTGCTTTGTGCCAAGAGGCTACGAGGTACTGCCCAGATATGTTGGAGAGCTTGTGAGACTGCTGTGTGCTTTTGGAAAGCACTGGCAGCCTTGGAATGACAAGTTGCTGCTATAAAGTTGAGAAGAGCATCTCTGGATCATCTGTGCTCTTCTGCTTGGAATGTAGCAGGCGTAAGGCAGGAGCCACAAGAAGGCAGTTTCCCATAGCTCTTTTCTCCTGCCATAAGAGGATGATAAAGGAGGGTCCCAGAAGCAGTGAGCACACCATCCTTCAGGCTGGGGCTGCCTTGCAGCTGGGGCAGGCTGTTCCTCGTTCTCTCCTGCCCCACTTCGCCTTTGAAAAGGCTGCCTTTCCTCTGTACACGCGGTGTCAGCCACCAGTGCCTAATGATTGCTCTTTAACCTTAAAATATGACAGCACTGTGCCGCACTTATGCGATCCTGTATTCGTATCTTCCTACAGATGCCCTTTTCATGCAGCTTAAATATTTTACAAATACACGTCTAAGTACAAATCTACCGCATTAACTCTTGTATAGAGGGTACTTATTTTCAGCTAGGTGGCTGGGATTCCTGTAAGTATAATTTACAGTGCAGTATGACAGAGCTGGGCTAGAATGCACAGCTTTTACTAGCTAAAATACAATAAAATATGCTACCCTGTGTTTCACAGATGAATCACTTCTAAACCATGCCTTTAAGTATTGTCTGTCACTACAGTTCCTTATTGTAATACTTTGTGAGAGCTAAGAAAAAGAGAGAGAAATTGCCCTTTAAATCTCCACGAAGTCTACCATCCAGAAGAAATTAGGGACATTTGTTCTTGGAGTCAGATGGGTTATGTGAGAGAAAGCTATACACAACAGGTTTTATTGGGGTGGAGGTGAGGGGAATGTGTTTTCACTTATTTGTTTATATTATACTTTATTCGAAGAATGTTCAAGGACCAGCTCATGAAAAAAAATGGCACCCAAACTCTGTAAAGAGCAGCTGTGGTCCAACGGGTGCAGACAGTCATTTCACCTCCACTCAAGCTGCCAGGCCATCAGGATAGAGATCCCAGTAGAGCAGAAGTTCCTGACACCTGCTTCGAATTATTTCCCAAGAAGAGATTCAACAGCATGTGGACAAAGCAGAGGAATAGGCCGGGCAAATAATCTACAGATAGTAAGATATTCCCATATTCAGGAGGTGCCAAATACTCTATGCAGTCCTTGCTTCAAAGAAGAACAGTATTGGAAAGAACTACCTAGAGCAGAAGTCCAGAGCAGTCACAGACAACCCCAGGAGTAGGTTAACTGGAAGGACAACCTCACAGTTATTTGGGAAACAGCCACACAAGATCCATGTCAAAGACCTTTGAACACTTCCCAATACCTAAAATCAAGCTTAAGTATAAACCCCCCAACGTTATAGAAAAGAGAGCAGTAATGATCTCCAATGAGAGACCTAGAGTCTGGCCAAAGGCTTTATATACCTGATGCGGTTGGGAGGCACGTGCTTCATTTCTGCTACTAAATTTATCTCCACTTGCCAGATCCCCAGGTTTGCCAGCGTTCCCTGGCCCGCCTGCGACGGCCCTGCAGCCAAGGGCTGGGTTATCCCCGGGGCTGCTGAAGTCCTTCACAGACAGAAGAGTTTTTCTGTAGATTACAGCAGGTTGTTTCTAAGCCAGACTCCCCGTGGGCTCTTCTCTCTCATCTTTAAAGCTTCCACTGAAATAATGGAGTAAAGGCAAAGCTGGAACAACAGGGCTGTCACAGCTGGTAGCCACAGCTGCGAGTTTGGGCCAGTACACATTGTTCCTCCTTCTGCAAATGCTTTCCATTAATAAGACACTTACTAGTGAGATATTTTCTTCTTTGGGGATCTAGAGCATGAACCAAAACCAAGGTCAAAGAGAAAGTCCATTTTTTCATTTACCATTTTGGCAGGATAAACAAGAAACCAGGAATGCTTCAGTCCCATCTGACATGAATAAACAATGCCCCTGTTATTCACTGCCTGTCAAAAGTTTCATCAAGACACAAGCTCAGGTTCAGAAGGATATCCAAAGGCCATTAAAATGCTGTGTGATAGAAGAAAGCTTGACCTTGGGGGCAGAGCAGCTTGGCAGAAGGGCGGGAGTGATGCACGCCTGGTGCCAGGGTGTGCATACACAAACGGCCTGATCCCTGCAGGGACCATCATCAGACCTGCAAGCACCAGCTTCACACATTAGAGCTCCACTGAAGATACAATCCAGCGTGACTTCAGCCCCGGCAAGCTTCTCCCCCTCCAACATACTGCAGAGAAGCCTTCTCTCCTAATTATCTGAAAGCAAGCGCTGCAACTATTTCATCTTGAACCACAGCGTTTGGTTGAGTTGAAAAGCCACTGGATCGTGTCTCACTGCCTTGTGTTCACACGTAGCTGAAAATAATGTAATCTGAGGGAAAAACTGAGTATGAGCTCAGTGCCAGCTTTTTCTGCCACCTTCAAGGAGAAGGGTGATTCAGGATCACTAGAGACCTTTCTCACACCCAGCGCTGGTCCCAGGCTTGCATGCAGCTCGGTGCAGCTTCTCGCTTCGCTCCACCCATAGAGTTTTGGTTTTCTGTCTTGAGCTGCACAGCTGAGTGTGTCTCAGTACCAAAAAAACATTATTAAATTAGTTGGACTAGTGCCTTCCTGCACATTTTGTAAACAGTTTGAGACCACGGGGTTTCACTATGTCTCATGACTTCTCCAGAAGGAGGGTGAGTCAGAACTGGTCAGCAAAGAAAGCTGTTGTGTCTGGGACCCCCACTTCATTTGTTTCAGAAGCTGGAAGATGTACATTATCCTTTGCATACATTTTTAGTTCACTTTCTTTAGTCACCCCAGCGATCTGAGAGGGGGAGCCATGGGGAGCAGAGAATTTTTTCTTTTCTCTTTTTGACAAAACCAGAAAAAAACCCTATAACTCAGAAGTACCAAGTTTTGGTTTTATTATGAGGGCCTCCACAAAAGCTCCCGGAGGCATTTTCATCCAGAATAACTCTGTCCCCAGGAGGCTGTAACACCCACTCACACCACTTCCCATTGAACATCACCAGGTTTCTCCTCACCATCTTCCCTGTGGTCCCTGGGATCACACCCCTTCCCGACACACGGTGCTCATGCCAAAACTGGGCAAAGCTGCTGGATTTGCCTCCTCTCGCTTCTCCATGCCCACCATAATCTGTGGGCACCTGAAGGCATGCAAATCTCTGCCCTACAAACCTGACTCTGCTCAGCCTCTCTTTTAGCCCCCGAGATTTATGCATCCCCTTCATTTTAAGCAAACTCTCTTCGCAGAGCATGACTGTAAAGGTAAGTTCAGGCATAAACCCACATAAATTATACGGTTTGAGCTCTCTGGGGATTAGCGTGGTTTCTGCAGTCTCTCTGCTGCTCAAGCTCCCCCGTACACTCTAATCATTTCCAGCTTCTTTCATGCTCCCTGACTCAGGGCTGTAACTCAGACTGTCACTTGCTGTGCTGGAGAGGCCCCTGCCAGCTCCTCAGCTTGCCTGGGGACCAGTCTTCACACAGAGCTCCACGTGGAAGGAAGGACAAGGTGCCAGTGCCATGTGGGGTGACTCAGAGCAGCGGTGCCCTCCAAAGTGCCAGGACAAGGGCTCTGCACACAAGATCCCCTCCAAGAACAGAAAGCAGGGGACAGAGATCAGCCTGCTGCCACTTGCCTGAGGTTGGACCCCTGTTGCAGCCCTGACGAGCCCCTCGTTTGCCAGGGCTCGCAGCAGGAGCAGTGCAGCGTGCTGCAGAAAACCTCCCTGCCCATGGGCCACCTCAGGGCCAGCCTAGAGAGACAAAACCCTGTCCTGGGCTTTTCTGTACCTTGTGCTGGAAAAGATATGCTGGTTTATTTGGGGACAGTGGGCTGTTGGCTGAGAAGATGTGTTTGTTTTTTAAGACTACCTATTTTACATCTACATTGTAAAACTGAGTAAAACTTGCCCTTGCCGCAAACTGCTTCTATAAAGATCAGAAATGGGCATTGCTTATTGCCTATTGATTTCATGAATGAAGAACATGCACATGGCAGGAGAACTGAGCGTTTGCACTACAAACGCTTGTATAATTATGGGAGAAGTACACATTAATGAGGGACCAACGATATTTTCCGTAAGTGCAAAGTGTATTTAAAAGGAGAAGAAGGTTCCTAGATCTTTTGAAGTCAGAAGTTGTTAAACAGCCAGCAGCTGGAAATTTAAAATTCCTTCACATCAGGGCTCTCGGATCTGTGATCAATAGGGATTAAGTCAGACAGGACTTTTCAAAGCCTCTAGCTTTATTAACAAATAGGAAACTGAAATCCTGAGGCACTGCTGGAGACACCTGTGAGATCTCAGTGCCAGGAGAGAGGTGAGGGGATAGGGCACTGCCTCTTCAGTGTCAAGGCAGCAATGGGAACATCGTACCAGGCTGACTCAACTACAGCCACAGAAATGAGACCTAGATGCTAATTTCTCTTCTTTTGATGCTGGCCTGACTATCTCCTGATCTCATGCCAGTCTGCAGAGGAGGTTTCCTGCCAAATTTCTAGTCACCCTACTCCTTAGTGAGCTATTGTGGTACACATTTCCCGTCAGCAGCTCTCCATTCCGACAGCGTGGCACTCGGTACATGGGGTTTTGCTTCCTTGTTGATGACAGTATTTTTCTCCTTTGGGAAGAAGAGGCCAGCCCGGCACAGGAACAAACTTCTGACAGAAAAGCATTTATTTTAGCAGGGCCTGTTGCAACAGGACAAGGGGTAATGGCTTCAAAGTAGAAGAGTAGATTTAGACTAGATATAAGGAATACATTTTTTATAGTGAGGGTGGGGAAACCCTGGCCCAGGTTGCCCAGAGAGGTGGAAAGTGCCCCATATCTGGAAACCTTCCAGGTCAGGCTGGAGGGGGCTCTGAGCAACCTGATGTAGTTGAAGATGTCCCTACTCCTGGCAAGGGCGTTGAACTAGATGACCTTTAAAGGTCCCTTCCAACCCAAACTGTTCTATGATTCTGTGATGGCCCCTGCTGCCCTGGGGTGAAGTTTCTGCAGGACACCAGAGCATCCTGGCAAGGGAGGCTGTGAGAGCTGGCAGACAAGCCTTGCCTGCGATGGAGGGAAGCTCCCTGGCAGTTTGCTGCAGCTCAGTCGCTAACTTAAACCCAATTCTGGAAGCAAAAACACATTTGCAGGCAGCCAGAGGGCAGGGAGGGCAAAGACAGGGGCTTTGCATTTTGTCCATTTGCAAAGATCAATGTCCCTGTTTTTTTATTCTAATAAAACCTGGTCTGATTGGTTTTAATTTATTTGCTTGTTTTAAGCTTAAAGCCTTTCAAATCTTCTTTAGGCCACCTCAAGTGGAAATGGAGCAGGTCCTCTTAGAAGTTCTGTCTGAGTCAGGGTGCTTGCACAGGGAACTTCTGCAGGATCTTACAGAGCCCTTTGCAGAACTTGTTTCTGCTGTTACTTAAAGCCCTGAGGCCTTTGAGTTCTAAATGAAGCAGGTTTCCCTTTGCTGCTCCTTCATATCACAAAACAAGCAGACTTATTTGTAAAAAAAGCTCCGTGTGTCATGTGAAGGTCAGCTGCTCAGATTTCTGAACTTTTGGACCCATCTGAGTGCTTGCAAATCTGCATTTTTATGTTGTCCAGTTTTAGACCACTATGTAAAATGGCACGTGAGGCTGCACCAGACACGGCTTTGCTTATGCACATCTGCTCAGGATTTGGACACACCATCTGTACTCAGTACGCTGCATTTTTTGCAGTGACACCATTTAACTTGAATGCTATTGGTGATGCTCTACAGGCTGGCCTCGAGGTTAGATTTGCTCTTTGTATGGTGAACCTCACCCACCTGAGGCATATGTGCATGCTAGCTTTAGCTGGGCAAGATGGGTAATTACCAGCAATTTTTTAAGAGGTTGAAGAACTGGGTGTATCACGGAGAAGGCCGAGGGGATCTGGATGGGATTCACTCACTGCCACTCTGCTTAAAACTCCCAGGCTCACCGAAGAGCAGTCGGAGGGTTGTACTCATCTGTGCCCACTGGCAACAATCTCCAAAATATCAGCCAGCAGCTGGAGCTTGCTCAGACCAATGTCTCTGTTTCCCTTCTGTGCAACCCCGCACCTTGCCCTGCCCTGGAGCAGGGACAGGATCCAGGATCCCATCCCCCTGCTCTCTGAGGACTGCTGTTAAGAAATGTCCTATATAAGGGTTACAAGACAGTCTTCACTTGCTATTGTTACCTTCAGAGCACAAAGAACAATTGATCCACATATCTCTTTCTTTTTTCTTATATCACGAAAAGAGAAGAGAAATTGGGATTCTTTCCCTTTCCTGATGGTTTTCCATTTGAGTATGGACTGAATAAAGTGGTACTGCATAAAGTGTTAGGTCCTGGGCCCATAGATGCAGTGTCCAGGCAGCAATTCTATAAAAGAGGAGCAAAGATTAAGAGCTTTCCTCTGATCAGATCCAGAAATCAATTTCTTCTCCCTGTAGGCTTCTTTTTATTTAGCAATTTTTGCAGTTTTACTAAAGTTACAGATATGCTGCCCTTTGAGGGAAAAAAAAAAAAAAAAGCCTTCTGCAAAATTAAGAAAACCAGTTTCTTTTTATATCTAGCAGGTGCAAGCTACCAGAGAGATTTCGTTCTCAGCAGATACTGTATCCAAACACTGCGGTTTCATTTACAATGTCCTGCATGAAAGAGCTAAGCCCTGTTGTGGCCACGTCTTTGGATTTACGATGTGGTCAACAGTTTGTTATTTTCTTCTCTGCCTTCCAATTGCCTTTGTCTCGCTCGGGTGAGGAGCGAGGCTGAGGTGAGTCATCTGGCCAGGGGAAACTGCTGTGCGTCTTAACCAAGCAGCAGCTTGAACCCCCGGGAACCCCAGTAGCGTGTCTCGGCCAGGGATGCATTTTAATGACAAATCGCTGAGACGAACATGACTCGGAGCCCGAGTCCGTTGTCCTCGGCACAACAGCATCGCACCGACTGGCGGAGCAAAATGTTTTATGTTGCTGTGAAAGGAGCCAACACGGCTGGAGATTTAATCATTTTGGATTCATCTTGGCATGACGCCACCCGTGCGTGTAAATGGAGCGCTTAATGTTTAATGTGCTCTTCTGACTGAGCTGTGACCTTCCCGTGCAACTGCATGTTGGGGATTTCTGATGCCATGTCACTGCGAGCAGCATTCCCACTTAGGACGTTCGACACGGGTGAAAACCACACAGCCTGACACAGCAGCCTGCCCGGCTGAGGGCTGGGCATTCAGCAAGAGCCTGGGACCAGCCTTGGACCGGTGGGGTGGCCAGAATCTCCACTAGTGGCTTCTTGACTAGTGGCAGCACACGGTTGTGGTGCATAACGTGACACTCCAGGGAGTGAATTCACTGACCGTGATGGTCAGCACCCACCAAATAACTGCAGAAAGGACATCCCTCTGATAATGTGTCACTTGGCTTCAGGAAATACGACCTGGAAAATAAGGTAGCACCACCTGCAGGAGCCTTCTCTTCCCCAACTTCACTCCAGGTCAGCTTTCCACAGCTGGAGACCGCAGTAAGAGGAGACTGGAAATTCTGTATCCCTGTCAAAGCATCAGGAGACCTGCATTTCTGCCTCGCATGGCGCAAAAGTAGAATAAGTACTAAAATATTATGGAAATAAAATCAAAAGCAGAAATGCTTATTTTGTGCACGTATTTTTCTTCCATTCCTCTCCCCAGTCCAGCAAAATGACAGACTCCTTCAAAATGCAAGCTTCCTGAGGATGCCTTTATCAGCCAAACCAGGGATTGTTTGCAGTTTTCCTCTCTTTCCCTCTGCCACATCATCTCTATTGGCTTGCTCAGTTTCCGCTGCATGTGCTTCTCACTTCTCCACCAGAGGAAATGAGCAGCACACAGGCTAGACGTGAGAACGATATTAAAGAGAAAGAATTGAAAAGCACTTAATGCAAATTAAGATTGAGCCTACCCACTGCTCCCTATCTAATGTTATTATTGTTTTTTAAGAATTATCTAGATCCTAAGAGGAAATTTCAAGTGTTGCTTGTATTTTGTCCCAGAGTGGGTCAGACAAAAAACAAAGCAAACTTCCACATGCTCTGCCCCAAGGAGACTGCACTCCAAATTGCTCTGGTCCTGAGAATCAGGTATAATTTGTTGCTTGAGCATTTCAAATTCCAGATGTGGCAGGATTTGCTCTAGTCAGTCAATCTCAGCACTACCGCTCAGAAATCAGCTCTGAATGCGAGATACACACTTTTCTTTGAACATTTCCTCTCCATTGCTGAACATCATCTTCATTATCTGTTGAGTTTCTTGGTTGGGATTACTGGGACTGGAATGGACATCAGGAAATTGCATAGCTCATCCCCTTCCCCAGGGAAGGACTGGATAATAAAATCATCCCTGACAAGTATCCACTGTTCTTAAAGACCCTTCCAAGGTGGAGCCTTCTCTCCTCCTCTTGTAGGCTCCTCATGTGAGGTATTTGAGTGCTTCATAATTGTGAAAATACATAACATCTTAGGAAAATCTCCATAGTATTACTTCAATCCCATTCTACCACCTGCTGCAGTTTCAGTAATGACATCTCTTAGCATCAGAGAAAATCTCTAACTCCGTATTTGTAGGACAATAGCACACGCAGGTACCATTGCCGTGAGAGAGCTTCCAGGAACAAATGAATTTCAAGAGATTTGCTGAGCTTTAGTTGTAAGGTTAACTCTGGATATAAGAAGAAAACACAGAGGGCCTGTAAGATATCAAGAGAAGAGCTGGGTGAGACAAAGAGTGGAATGGTGTAAAAGCAAAGAAGATCCGTCCTGACAAGCATCATTATCCAGTGGGAAGTCTGTATGACCTTATGCTGGGCAGCTAATGCAGTCAAGCGGCAACCTTTCTGCTCAGAGTTACAGGATGGGTCTTTCTACGAAGTAGGCATCAGCCTACTAGGAACCAGACAGGAATTAGCAACTCATATCAGAGCACTAAACACCAAGAGACGGACAAGGACGTTGTTAACATAAGTTGGTCTTGAACCTATGTGGTGGAAGGGAAAACACCTCCGAGTCATCCCAACTCTATTTGCTGCTAGCAATAAGCGCTGAGAAGGGAGCAGCCTCCTGGAGTGCCTCCTGCCACAGAGCCACATACAAATGGGCGATACTTTGCAGAGCAAATAGACAGGCTGGCTGCTGCGGCAAGGAGCTCCCTAGTGGGAAACAGTTCTGAGCGGAGTGAGGCTCGCTGTGGTTTCAGCTTGCATGTTCCATCAGCTTTCATCTCCAGCAAGTGCTTGTGCGTGCCCAGTTCTCAGGAACATATGTATTATGATACATAATTTAACTTCTCTGGTAGGAAGTTCAGCTGGGTTCCTCGCCCAAGCACTCAGCCGAACTGCTCAGACGGGTTGTTGCACCTCATTCGATGGCTTCCAGTCCCAGCTGTTCCCCATGCTGGGAAAGGCAGTTGCTGCCTAACAACCTTTCTTGTTGCTCAGGTCTCTGGGGCACAGGACTGTTTCTTCTTTCCTCCTGAGCCGCTCACAGAGCCCACAATCTGCTCCCAAATCCCTCAGCCCTCATCAGCTCTGGGTGCAAGGAGCTGAGTCTCACAAAGGTCAGAGTTGGACATGTGGATCCAGGGCTTGATCTAACCAACTAAAGTCCAAGTCAATACCACTACAGGGCAAGAAACCAGAGGCACATTCATGTCCTACACAAGGATGCATCTTTCCTTGCCAGTATTTGAAACCATTCCTGGGTTCCAATGTGGTTTTGGTTTTTAAATATATTTTTAAATAAAATACTATTTGAGAAAAAGAATAAAGTTGGGATTTTGCTGAGGCCAGAGGGCCTAGGCAACATCACTGAGATACGAAACAGTGCTTAGCTAACCTGACTAATGGGCTTATCTGGATGGTCTGTGGGGTTTCCTTTGTCTCCTAGCCAAAACTTGAGAAAACACCTGCGAGGGGAAAAAAAAAAAAAAAAAAAGAAATCTTATCTGCACTCTTCAGTTTTCTTTTCTTCCCTCCCTCATCTCCTCCACTGTGTGTTATGAATAGTTTCTTTCCCTCCTCCCACTATCCCATTTATCAGCACAGCACTGGTATTGTTAAAATAATGCTACATTTCTAGGACTAGGCTCCAAGCCTAGTTGGAAGAATTTGCAACTCTTACACATTTCTTTTGTTCAACCAACAGCACTAAGATGGGAGAAAATTGGTGAAGGATGTTCAGGTTAATACCCCTGACCTCCCAGCTGAGACCATGTGTCAGCATGAGTCCGTTATGGCAGTTCATCTGAGCAGGGGTGACACCAAACTGCTGTGAGTCCCTCTCGGTCAGATGCTAGTCCCACCCTAGCAGATACAACAGAGATGGAAAAAAAGCAATAACCAAAGTGCAGGTGGGGACCCTGGCTGCTTACCAGCAGTTTAAGGAACTTCTGGGCAAATCAGAGCAGGTTGAGTTGGCCCAGGGAACACAAGGACAGCTGAAACGTTTGCAGATGGCTCATGTGGAAGGACAAAGCAGTGCAGCATTTCACTGGAAAGGGAAGAAGAGGGATGCACAGGAGGATAAAGCAGAGCCCCAGCCATAGGCTTGGAATAAAGATGATTCCAATCTGATGACACTCAGAAGAGGGGAGATGTGGGTGCTTGGGACTCATCCTCAACGTAACTGCAGAAGAAGCTACCTACAGGGACTAAATGACATCTCAGTCCCTGGTTAATTTATCACGGGACGAGCAAGAATGGATGTCAGAGGATGTAAGAAACATGTGCAAACAGAAAAGCAGCTGACTACAAGTACCCAGAAACATATCTGACATGGGTAGCATCTTAACATACTTCAGAGAGGTCTCTCTGTTCCCCTCCCTTTATAGTCACAGGAGAGAAAGAGGCCCATTTACAGAATGATTCATCTGACCTATTTTAGACATTTACTCTAGCATACAATGACTCATGTCCTTGGGGTACCCATTTCTTTCCTATAAACAAGAGTCTAGACAAGTAACTCAGATGTAGACATCCACAATTAGATGTCTACATTTGGACAGATGAATTCTGCCTCTAATGTTCAACCAGAAATCAACCTACAAGGTATGCCAAAGACAGCTCTGGTTGATAGCCGCGATAGGGAAGAGAAACAGGGTCATTCATTCTTTTTGATGGTGCGTAGCTCCCTGAACAAAGCACTTGAAGCAGTAGCTAAAAGATTAACCATCCTGCGAATGGCTGCGATAGTACCCCTGAAACAGCATCAGGGACCAGTAAAACAAGATTCATTATTGCAACTATTTTTCTAACCTGCACCTGTGTCTAATTAACTGCTGTCAGATCCCTTTTCAATCAAAGGCATTTGGCAAAAGGAAGCACAATCAAACCAGTTTGTCATGCAATCTCCTCTCGAGGTAGGTCGGTAATGGCGTGGATGGGCATCTGGCCACAGGCTTCCACTCTCCCAGAGTTGAGAGGCCACAAGAAAAGCTGGTGCCAAGTCTCTTGCTAATCCTAAGGGTCCCTTGTACCATCAGCACAGCTGGTGCTCTGCTTTCACGACATGGGGGTCTCAGGAGACTCTTGAGGCTGGGGTAGCTCGATAGAGCTCAAGAGACTTCAGGAACCAATAATCTGGACAAAAAGCCAGGTCAAACCACTGGGAAGGCTTTTTGTTTTGACAGTTTTGAAGTATTTCTCATCTCAGCCTGCCAGTCAGGTTTCCTATCACTCATACATTCGCACTGTCTGTGTCTCCCTCAATAACTTTGAACTCATTGAGCAATTTCAGCCGAATTTGACAGAGAGGTAACAGCCTCAGAGATGATTCGGTTCCTCAAAGGTTTGCAAAAATAGACATCCACGTGAAGGAAAGAGATGTTATATGAGTAACCTCAACTGAACAAAAGGCTGCAACGTGCTCAGCCTTGATTAGACACAGGAAAATCCACAAGGGAAAGAGCCACTGTAGATCCCTCAGACCCCAGCCCTCGGGACAATTTTCCTGAACTCCCCAGCAAACCAGACACACAGCCCAGAGCAAACAAGGCTCAGTTTAACCCATCAGCCACAGAGCCCCTGGGTTATTCTCTAAGTGCTTTTGGTAACAATTAACTGAAGTTTCAGAGCACAAAGTCATCTCAAATGGTAAAAGAAAAAACCCAGTTCTGTTCTAACATTGTAACTGCAGTTTCAAATGCATAAATTCAGGATATTTATCTCACTAAGCTGAGTTTCAGAAGGGAAAGGTAAGAATTATCTGATGCAAAGCATTTGATGGGAAGGTTCCCCAGCAGCTCCTGCCGTCGCAGCCCTCGGGGCAGCCACTGCCTGGACAGCATTTCCCAGGGAAACACCATCCCTCACAGATCCTGGGCAGGGACCGTGCCACAGCTCTCATGGCTGGCACTGGCAAGCCAATGTCCCTGTTCTAGGTGGGGATCCAGGAGCTGCTGCCTGTCCTTCCCACACCCCACGGAGCAGGAAAAGTTGGGGGGCTGTCACCTGGCTCCTGGTGCCACCAAGCTCCAGCTGTGCTTTGGGTCCCTTAAAGCTCTCTGTGTGCTCTGCCAACAATTTGCAGTGATGAGAGGAGATGCCTCGTAACTCGTCAGAGGCCCCTGGGGAGCTCTCTTGTTTCCCACGTAAGGGGTGAGGAGACAGGGTCAGGGAGCCTTGCAGAGAGAAGCTGCAAGTGGGATGTAGCTCTCAGTCAGGTTGGCACCATGGGAGTCAGGCTAATCAGGCTCATAGGGATGCTGTGGTTGTGGATGAAAAGGAAAAGGTCCATGGGAGCAGGGAACTTTGCACTCTCTGTGCCAAATTCTCCATGGCTCGCTCCCCGGTGAGAGCCTGGTGTCTGTCTGTAGGAGCAGCGCTGCTCTGGGAGCCCAGGGATGGGGGGAGGCCACACTGAGTTACAGAGGGATGCTCCTCACCCAGGGTGGCTGGGTGCCATTCCCTCTGCATGCCAAAAGGGATTTGCCTGTAGGAAAAGGGCAGCTGAAGAGTGAGTAGAAAACAAACCCCTTCCCCAGCATCAAACAGAGCCATGGGCGCTCCCAAGAGAAGACCAGGCAAAATAAATAAATAAATAATAGCTTTGTCTTCCCCTCCTGGCGGGGATTGGCACCGAGCCTGTCTGGCCAGCATCAGGGTTTCGTTATGGGGAAACATGATTTTATCAGCCTGTACAAGACCTGGCAACATCTGGGCACGGGAGGGGCAAGAGCTGCGAGATTGAGGACCGCGAGGGAGGAAATCTGCAGCAATGTCTGATTTATGTGTTCACCTCTCAACCCTCCCCTTTCCCTTCCCACACCACCCGAGCTGTAGCACCTGCAAAAGGCCCCGATGGGTCCTGCTGTCCTGGAGGAAGCAGTTGCTATAAAATGGCAAGCCCAGGGCTCCAGCTTCCTCGGTTGCTGCCCCTCACCCGAGTGCAGCCATCCAGCCCTGCACAGCCAATGCCTGGGAAATTCCTCCCGTCTGTCCCTCCGGTGACCCCCCCAAGCAATGCGTTTTTATTCCCGGTCTGACCTTATCACTCCCACAAGTGGCAGAAGCCGGAAAAAGCCAGAAATATGTGCTTGCAGCGGGCTGCCACAGTTTTGGCAAAAAACAAAACGGCATCAGAAGTAGGGGGCTGACTCGGAGAGAAGCAGCACGTAAGAAGTTCCAGACATCCTGAAGTGCTCAGACAACGTGAAGGCAGGCTGTCGGCCACCCTGAGAAAACACAGATAAGCCAGAAACCCACATTTCACGCTTGCCAGAGCTCTGTGAGCTGGAGGAGAGCTCAGGCACGCTGCAGCCAGAGCTGCCTGGATGCCAGAAACTAACCAACAGCCAGGGGAACAGTGGGGGGAGATGCTCTTTCTAGGTACCACCTATGTCATTAAGACACACACACCAACCACGCAGGCATCATCTTGTTTCCCATACATGTGTTCCCCCCCCCCCCCCCCAGCACAGCTTCTCCTGCAGTTCAAGTAGCATAAGTGGCACATCTTGCTACCTCATTTATTTCAAACAAGCTCTATGCTGGTATTAGAGAAACAAACCTCCCTCCCCTTCACAGCCATAAAGTTCACTGACAAGACCAAAACCCCAAGGAATACCAGGTGCTCACATCAGCTCTACAGCAGAGCTGTTCTGTCCAAAGTGACAGGGGTACCAAAGACCACACCATATTCAGCTCTTTCAGATGGCCACCCTCGTCCTGGTGCTCCCACTGCCTTCTCTTCCCAGATGGCATCACCATCTCCGATGACATATCAGGGCTACAAAGCATCCTCTTAAAATCCATGTGAGGAATGGGCTTTGCTCAACCAGGGGAGCAGCAGTGGAAGAACCTGCTGGTGAGGTGCAGAGCTCACACGTGTGTGGGAGACTCTGCGTTTACAACACTGGCTTCTAATGGTTTCTTACACACTGTTGGGCTGATTGATAGCTTACCACAGAGCTGGTAACGCAGCAATATCCCAGCCCTATTTACAGACATCTCTGCACATCTACTTTGTCACAAGTAAACTCTGCGCAAGGCAATAAAGCTTAAGGTAACGACTTCTTCAGCACAAAGCCAGCAATTTCCTGTCAGCTTGGTTTACGAATGGCCAACTCTGGGGTTAATTTTCCGCTGGGGCTCCAAAGATGGCTACGCAAAGCTGCTACCAGGGGAAGGAGAAACGCCAGGCTGTGGCTGAGCTGCGGCACCCCTGCTCTGAAGGATGAATGCTGTGGTGCAAATCCACCCCCTGCTCCCGTGTCCTTACCCACAGACTGCAGGAAAAGCAAACGAATGTCAACTGCAGGTCTCAGCCTAACTCCACGTGTTAATATTTTTATGCATCCCTCTCAAAAACAACTTTGCTGTTACGCGGCTGAGAACAGAGAGCCGTGATGCGAGGGGAAACCACAGTGGGTTTCTCCTCCAGAGGCTTTTCCAGCAGAGATGCACGGAGCCAGGTGTCTCTGCTCAGTCCCTGTGGCCTCAGAGCAGCACTGGGTGTGACCTGGGCAGGCACTGTGACCCACACTCCTACCACTGCTGGAGGAGATACTCTGGCTCGCGGCAGCTCCACAAGCCCTGATGGCCATGTCCAGGGCAGTATGGCATCACCAGTGGCAGAGCAGCCACAGCCTGACCAAGCCTGTGAGTGCCTGTGTGGGCTTCAACACCCTTCTCTGGAGCACACAGGAACAGAGGCTGTAGAGCAGGGAGCTGGGCTGCAGACACACACTCCACTCGCCTCGAGGAAAACAAAGAGGTTATTATCACGCCCTCTCCTGCATGCATCAACCTTCACGTGCTGAAAGTAGGAGCTTTGTATCTCCAGCCTCCTACTATAATTAGTGCAGAGAGAGGATGTCTGAGAACAGGAGTCTATTTTAGGTGTCGTGAGTCACCTTCCAGAGACGCGTATCTTTTTTTTGCACTGACCACATAGAAAGATCTGAAAGTAGACACCTAAAATAGATGGCATAAATATGCAGTGAAAGCTTGGAGTACACTGCCCTTTAACTGGGTTATGATGTTCTTCCTTAACAAGGGTGTGAAAACACTTTGTCACACTGAAATCTAAACCGCTGCACCTAGGAGGGCTGTCAGCAGCCAATGCAGGCACAGAGGGGACAAGGTGATGCTGGTGGAGTTCTTGCAAACCATCTTGGTCCAGCATCTTAATCCTACTTGGAGAACAGCGAACTGCACTTCCCTTGCTTTGGCGTGAGCCTGTCTTGCCTTCCAGCACAGACACCAACCTGTGAGAAAACAGCTTTGGTACTGCTAGAAAGGAGAGAAAAGTTAATATAATTCCATCTATGGAAAAAAAGGCCAAAGAATTAAGAGCTCCTCTAGGCTTGGTCTCCAAAAGGTAGGTCTATATGTAGTGTTTTCATTTTAGGCCATGGCTAAAAGGAGAATAAAGTAAAGATGGGAAAAAGCATCCTCTTGATGCAGTCTGTTTGTGGAAGACACGGCCTTAGGGGAAGGGCTGCAATGGAGCTTCAGAGTTTTTCCATACTGCAGCTCAAGGCTTGGGGACTTCTCCTTTCCCCCTCATCTTCCTAGTTTTTCTTATTTTTTCTGCTGAATTTCACTCTGCTTTCACAACATTTTCAGAAACAAAATTTGCATCGTTTAGAGGAACCCCTTCTGTTTGCAAGAGCCGTATCCTTCACCTTTTTTCTTATTCCTATGGAGATCTCGCTTCCCATTGTTTCACTGCTGTCTAGAAACCCCTCAGTCTCTTGTTTCCATTATGAGCTGTTGTATTTGTACCCTTTCCCCCCCTTCCCCATTTATCCTACAGCAAGATCCCCCTTTACCCTCCTCAGCTTCCATGAGGGTTTCCTCAGCCCTTTCTGTAAATACTTCAAAGCTTTAGAGAACGAACCTTACTTCAGCTCTGCATCCTCTTAAACAGCTCACTGAATATGCTTCTTGTTATTTTTAAGAATCTGTTAGAATTAAACTCCAGTAAGAAATCTGCCACCATTGTGGGGGATAGAACATTAATCAAAGATACAGGCCTCTCCCCAGCTGCCCGGGCAGAGCCCAGCCTGGAATTGATAAATTGCACCTGGAGGTAACTAATAAATCTGAGAAGTCATTTGCTTTTTATGAACAGGAGCAGTGGGGGATCCAGCTGCTGAAGGAATCTGGGTGGAAGGAGAGCAATGCCTGGAGCTCCCAGCATGTTTCCGTTCCTATTCTCCTGCTCCCTGTTGCACCTGATGTCCACCCACAGACCCCCCGCCAAGCAGAGCAGGTCCTGCCATGCTCAGATGGAAAGTACTTAAATTAGGCTTTGGGTTTTGTTTTGGTTTGGAGGCACATGGCAGAAGCATAGCCAGTATGTCCTTCTGCTGGTAGAGGGGCAGCAGTGGTTGGTGGTGGTGGCACAGCTGAGCACAGCTTCAGCATCCCAAGCTGGCAGCAGAGAGAAGGATGCACTGGGGTTGTCAAGCACTGGAACAGGCTGCCCAGGGAAGGGGTGGAATCAGCATCCCTGGAGGTTTTTAGAAGATATTTGGTGCTGAGGAACACGGCTTAGTGGTAGACTTGGCAGTGTCAGGTTTAGATCATCAAGTTCAACCATTAAAGGTCTCCTCCAAGGAAAACAATTCTGTGATTCTAAAGCACTGCCCCAGGGCACAGGAATGTCACAGTCCTGCCCCCATCCACAGCATTCCACCTGTGCTGGAGGAGGAATTTCACTGTTCTCAGCCTCAGTGCAGCAGGGAAGCTCCTTGTGAGGGGCAAGGCTGGACTTGGATGTGGTGTCCCGGGACTCCCCAGCTCCTCTCACCAAAATGTTGTTGCCTTCCCCCAACCCACTGCCTTGAGCAACTGTCCCTGTTCCCATGCCTGGTTTGAGTACTATCTCAGAAGTTTGGGAAACATATTCCTTACACTCCCTGGTTGGAAATGCTTTTATGACACCCGCATCATAAAAATCCACAAGAAATAGGATAAATCATTAATTATGCATCTGGCCCTAGACAATACTGCAACAAATTCTGTTCAAAAGCATGGGCTCAAGAAAAACCCATCTGCTGTAGTACTGCCCAAAATATCATTTCCTCTTTTCTCCAGATCACAAACTCCCCATGGTAAGCAGCCTTTCATCCCTGTGCATTTCACCAAGCTGAACACATGGCTGCGAGCAAACACACCAACCACCTACACTTCAGCTACTCAGAAGGGAGGATCAGAAACAGGACATGATCACAGGAGAGACCACGCAAGACATGGAGTGAAATGTTTTCTCCCTCCCCTTTCCTTTTCTTTTCATGCGAACATCATTTGGGCAGCCTGGAAGAGCTTTCCTGACAGATTCTCCAGAGATCCAGGAGCACGCACAGGCAGCGCAGCTCAGCTCCTGGTGCAGGAGGAGCAGTCTGCTGGCATCCCCTCGATCCATCACGGGGAAACAAATGCTTTTCCATGATATGGGATCTGTTAGGCATTAGAACACAATTGAGATGTAGAACTTCAAATCACAAAGCTGCATTATTCCACATCGGCCTTGTGGAAACTTGCTTGGAAATTCAGAAGTGGTTGGGGTTCAGTGCTCCATGCACAGGCAATTGTTATTCTGCTCTGCCTTTGCTGGGCTCTCCCCACACTCTGATTCATTGTATACCAAAAAGGACCTCTGCTATCTAAACATCCCCTTTTCAAAGCCAACCTGCCTCTGGGTAGGGAGGATGAAAGAAGAGTCTCTTCTGTGCCTATCAGTGCCATATCTGGGGGATAAATCTGTCCCCCGGGCATCGTGTACAGAGCTGGTTAAGGTGGTGTGACCACGCTGTACAGAGCTGGTTAAGGTGGTGCGACCACGCTGTGCCTGCCATCAGTGCAGAGCATCCTGGCTTAAGCACCCACAGGGGACAAGCACTTACTGACAGACACCAGTGAGATGGAGCATTTTGATCCCACTCTGGCCCAGCTCAGGGCAGCAATGGCAGGAGTCATCCTGGGAGAGGATGGAGCAAGAGACGTCTCCTGCTCTGACCAATGCAGGAATGTATCTCTCGCCAAGGGGGAAGCATCAAAAAGTCAGGACATCCCTATCCTCTCCCTTGCTCAAGAAGCCACAGTGGTGCTACACGGCCGATCCCCCAGCCTCGTGCTCTGAGGATGGTCACAGAACTGAGAAATACATCCTGCTCACTTAAAGCTGCCAGAGATGCAGCAGATTGGGATGTCACATCCAGTAGGAGGTCTCAGAGCATTCCTGGTCCACCTCTGGTGTCCACAGCATGTTCATCCTAATGGAACATCAACCCAAAATCCACTCCCTTGGCCATAATCAGTAGCTGTGACTTTTTTCCCCCCTTTCATAAACAAAACTGCTCTGATACTTGTTCACAACATGGGCTGTGTATAGCATCAGAGGGAGATTACTTACTGCCAATTACTACGTTAAAGTTCAAGTGGAACGATGTACTAATTGCCTTGTTATAGCTATTAAAGCTGTGTTATGCAAGCAAGGCACTCTTAAGAGTATCTGCATGCTGCATGGTGATACATGAGGTATAATGTGATCTGCTAAGAAATAATTGCTGAAATAGTCATAAAATTTATACATTATTAAAGAGGCTATATTTTATATATATAATTTTATAGAGAGAGATATAAAAAATAGAAATGCTCAAGGTTTGGCAGGGGGATCTGCAAGCACTGAAAGCAAGTGGTCACTCAACGCCCAGCCACCAAAGCCAAAGCCCTCCCACCACACTGAGCAAATCCCAACTCTCATGAAGTACCAAACGCAGCAAGAAGTACTGCTTCTACAAAGAAGGGGAGAGGAGACATCCCATCTCTTCCCAATGGCGTTATAACTGAGGGCTGCCTTACTGGCTGGCAACAGGCCAGGGCAGGCATTTCAGTGATCCCTGCCTTCCTGGGGTCTGCTCCCTCGCTGGAGGGTTTAGGACATCAGTGTGTAAAGAAAGCCAGGTGAGATTTCATACAACTCTAAGCCCTCGCTTGTATCTTTGCAGGGAGCTATTCCATGCCCTCTTAGAGGGCTTACAGGCAGGCAAATGTGAGAGCTGCTGGGGGGATTCACAGCCTTGGGGGGCAAGGTGATGTGAATGCCACCATGGCTTTCTGCGGCCAGGGGAAGAAAATAGCCTTCAGTTTCCTGACTTCCCACCATCATGAAGCAAAGCAGACTCCTGGATCACAGTTAGATGCTTAGCTGGGCTCATCTCTGCTGTTTGCACATTATATGAAAGTGTCAGACTATTAATAAGACTTAACTATTCCCTCATGGCAATGTTTATGATAGGCAGGAGAAAAGAACAGAATGAGATAAAATCAACTTTAAAAGACAGCTGTAGGGTTTTATCCTCAACCAGGATGAGGAGCTCTCTTATACGAGCGAGGTCTCATATCACTGCTTATAATATTTTTCTGCAGCTCCAGCTACACTCCTTGCATTCCTGTAGACCATCTTTGTGGTAAGGCCATTCCCTGGCCAGAAGTGTTTTACAGCGGAGACACGAGTCCAGCTTCCAAAACCACAGTTCAAACCCTTAGAGTGGGGGTCTTCCCCCAGACTGGAGGCCATTTTGACGCAGAAACCTAAAGACCTGGATCAAGACGGAGATGAAGAGCAGGAAGCTCCCAGCCTGAAGGAGTGGGTACCTCCATCTCCAGCACTGTTCACCCAGTACTTCTGTCCCCTATGCAGCTCCCAGCTGGCAGCTCTGCCTCTCCCAGTCCTCCCGTGGGGTGCAGATGTGCTAAAAATCACCACAAACCTTAGTTGCTACTGCCCTGCTGGTCTCCAAGGGATGCTATATGACCAGGGAGGTATCAGCAGATATCTCACTCACTACTGTGGGACCAGAGCAAGGACAAAGATCTCAGTCTTTATTTCTTGACAGGCTCCTTTACTGCTTCAGGTTGAGGACACCAGCAGAGCAAATGCTGTGGCTAGCACCTTCCACTGTGGTTGGCTGAAAGTTTTGAGAGATTAGGAGAAATAACACAGAGAAAGAATCTCCTTTCTGTGCCAGAAAAGCACACAGGCTGAAGCTTTTTTCACTGTGCAGAGGATGAGGATCTGGGGGGCACCTATTCTAACACCCAGTAAAGTTGGTGGAAATATTTCTGACTATTTCAGTGGGCCCAACTGAGGAAAGACTAGTGCTTAAAGAGTCCTTTAACCCTAAATTCAACTCTGAGAGCCAAGTCTGGTCAGATTTCTACTCCTGTGTTTTTCTGGTGGATTGCTTGAGGAGACAAATAAGAGCTGGGTTTCAAGAAAATAATCATAGTTTTCTTTCTGAATATTTGAAACTCTGTCTTAATTTTATCAGTAACTCAGCCCGATGCAGCAGCGGTACCAGCTCGTGCTGTGCAGGCTGTCTGGTCTCAGCGCTCAAGTGCAATCCTTTCAGTTCTTATAACCAAGCATCAAAGGGAGGACAGAGCAATGAACTCATCAAGCGTAATCTCTAATAGGACATCTGGGAACAAGAGTGAGAGGAAAGTAGCATTTTATAGAGATAGTAATAAGAGATTCAACAGTATTCAGGTCTGAATACGGGCTCCTCTGAACGCTTCAGGTTAAGCTCCAGCCTGGATATGTTTTACAGAGACTGTGCATCACGCTAGACCTAAATCACAACTATAAATAGGCAACTTTTAACAAGGAAATAAGGCTGCAAGCTAACCAAACAGCTGCCACACAACTCAAACTCCAGCTTTGTCTCGTTGACCATGGCCCAAGCATTGCCTGGGTCTCCCTGTAGCACATGGAGACCTCTAATGGCAGCGTGACTTAGTGCACAGAAGCCCACGCCTTTGGGGCCACGTGTAGGGCTGAAGCTGATTCCACCCATGGTCCCAATAAATCTGAGGTGATCTGGGGCAGGTGTTCCTGTGGGCTCCCAGAAAGGCAACAAATCCACCGAGAGTCAGCAGGACTCATGCCGGTGCCTCTGCAGTCCAAGAGATGAAAGCAATATGCCAGCAGGCCTTTTATAACGCATCGGTGTGCGCTTTAAAGCCCCGCAGGGGCACACTAACTCAATTACCAGGCGATGTGGTCTCCTCACCAACCCATCCCCTAATAATGAACAGACCTGCAGGTTCCAAATCTTTAAGGGGACAGAAAACACCACCAAATAGATTAGCTCCACAGTTGTGCTGTTAATTATGGGTCATTTAGTTCAGTTAATCAATAGGCAGACTTCTTTAACCCGCTAATTATGCCAAACTGCTTCCACAATGAGCAGGTTTGCTGCTAGTTGTTAACCATGAAGGGATAATATTTCACTGTAAAGATAAGCATGGTCCCAGTCCCCAGACAAATGCCTTGCAGCCCCTGAGTTTGCATTGTCAGTGGCTGCAATTTAACCCATTCTACACCAAACAGAGACTTACAGCTGGGACAAAAAAAAAAAAACCCAGAGTTGTTGGCTTCTTGTTGCTAAACCATCAGGGTGAATAGCTGGCCATCTCTTCAACTAAAATATTCAGATCATTTATTCTCCAAATCCCTCCTTGTCCAGGCTAAACAGGAGGCTAAACATTATCTATGCAAACCGACCAGATGAACTTCTTGGTGGTAGCCCAGGTAAAACCAACCAGCTCAGGCTGGGGCAATAGTTCCCTCCTTTGCTTTGCCAGACAGTTGCATGAGACAACGTGTCCCGGCCAAGGCAAGAGCCTGGAAAGCCCAAGCACATTCATTCAGACCCTGAAAGAGCAGATCAGCATGTGGAGGAGGAGGTCTAGGCCCTTGGCTTGTCAAAACAGATAAAAGGTCAAGAAAACGTCATTACTTGTAGTTGTTTAGAAAAAAAGAATGGATTTTCTTGCATGCTTGAAGAACTAATTACTGGATTCAAGGCCTCCGTTGAGGTCATCAAATAGTTATTGCAATAGAGCAAGATAAGAGCTGAGCGATAGCAAAATTTTGTAGCTGAATTTCCTGGATATTTCTTTTAACAAAACAAAGCAATCCATGCTTGGGTTCTGCTAGCAAATTGCTTTGGCTGAAGAATAGATTCATAGAATCGTTTAGGTTGGAAAAGACCTTTAAGATCATTGAGTCCAACCATTAACTTAACACTGCCAAATCCACCGCTAAACCTTGTCCTTAAGCACCAAGACTGCCTGCTTTTAAATACCTCTAGGGATGGTGATTCCACTGCTTCCCTGGGCAGCCCATTCCAATGTTTGATAACCCTTTTGATGAAGAAATTTTTCCTAGTATCCCATGTAAACTTCCCTTGATGCAATTTGAGGCCACTTCAGACATTCCTCACCTGAAGGGCTCCATTCCCAGCCCCAGAGGATGATAACAGTGATGACACATCAGCTCAGGGACTGTCCTCAGTGCTTCTACTGACTGCTGAATGACTGTCATGCAAGTCACAGCTCCTGCCCTACATATATCCCCTATTTCCGCCTCCCCACCCCCCCCCCAATCTTTTCCCCCCTTTTTTTAACTCCCATCTACTGGCAAATCAGACCTTGGCTTTTGCTCTTGAGAAAGTTCATTAATGAAGCATTATAGTAATAAAAAAAATGCAAATGCAAGTCCTGGCAGTAAGTGTTTGCTAAAAATTTACCTCCATGGAAAAGTCATACTGGTGTAACTACACCAGGGTGTCTAATACAGTCTGATGCTGTCGTAAAAACACAACCGAAGACAACAAATAAGATATACCAGCAGGATTAGCCATCTTTAACCAGAGGAGAGCATTCAGAGCAACTTCACATTAAACCACTGTATGTCTAATTCAGCCCATTACACTGGTGCAAAACTTGCATTTCTCCAAATCTTAATAACAGAGGAAGCTTGAAATGCAGTGCTTTGGGCGGCACAGCAGCACATGGCCCAAAGCTGCCTCTGCCACCTCTGTTCATATCTCTGATGGCCTTTTTGGGACCACTTCACCACATTCTCAACCACAACAGACCTCAACAGCTACAAGTAAGAAGTTTTTGGTGGGTAGAAGTTTTATCTTTACTCCCCATCACCTTTTTGGCACATGGAGCTGTATTGTTTTAAAAGGGAAGCAAGACTTAACTTCAACATTTGTCTGCAACCAGCTCTTCTAAAATATATTGTTGAAGTGCAAGGTCTATGTGAGCTTTTCAGTTTTAAGTGCTATTTTCTAACCTCCACATGTTTACTAAATCATTAAAAAGAATGCAGTGTTGACTGGGAAAAAAAAAAAATGGAACAAACTTGCAGAAAAAAGGTCTGAGCTGAATCACGAAATCGGAATGAAGTGGTAAGGTTTGTATCCTGAGGTGCCTTGTTAACCAGCTGCAGCCTTTTCTTGTTGGAAAACAAGGTGCTATGAGAAAGGGCTGCAGCTGGACTCCAGGGGAGTTTGGGCAGAACTGCAGGATCAGATTCCAGGCTAATTCCAGGTTTACTCTGGACAAAGCGCTGTTGAGATTTGAAACCACTCCTTGGTAGCACTCTAAAACGTCATACATTCCCACATGCAACCGATTTACTAAACTTCAATGTGTCTGCCAGGAGCTGGAATTTCAACCTAGAAACTGCAAAACAGAAGCTTAAGAGTTTGTGTGGAGAAAAAATAAAAACAAGACTATGTGCTGTTTTCACCTGGATCACTAGAAAACAATGGGATAAGGAGTATTCCTTTGGGACATGTGGTGCTAGATTGCAGATGTGATTCACAGAGACATTCAATCCCATGGCACTTCAAAAGCAATGCTAAATTACACACCTTCAATAAAAAAAACCAACATGAACTCATAGATACTTGGCCATGGAGGAAGGCAATTAGACTTCAACATTATTTGTTAAACAATAGGCACAAGATGATACATAGTGAATTTTTTTTGCAATAATAGCGATTCCTGGTCGTTCATTTTGAAGAGAATAAATCTGTCACTTGAGTGAAAACAATTGACAACACCATTTATTACCTTGCATGCTTCAGAATAACAGCACAATTTACATGTTGCCCTTTGGCACCAGCGCTCTCGGCTTGCTTAGAAATAAAGAAAAAAAATATCTACAGACACGGTAGCAAGGATTTACACAGCAGCTGACCTTATGGGGTTTATTTGAACTCCTTTAATGGCGCGCTCTTGTTCAGCCCCTGGTTATAGGGGAAATAAGTTCTTCTGGAGAATCCACAACCTCGAGACTCTGAAACACAAAGGGTCATGCAGAGGTCTCTGCATCTGATGGTTCAGAGAGTAACACATTAGCTCTGATCCTTTGAGATACCTCCTGGGAATTAAAGATATTTGGTTTTCTTTTAGAGGCTTTAAAGGGCTAGGTCCAGCAGAAAGAAGGAAATTTTCCCCTAGCCCATGAAGATAAATCTTTGTGCTAAATCTTAGCTTTCTTTTTCATACAGAGAAGGCCAGACCCTTGGTACATCCAAGCCATTCAGCCCACTGAAAACAAACCAACATAACTGTGTTACTGGAATAGAATCAGCCAAAAAATACTCTAAATGTCCTAAGATTCTGCCCTTTATAGTAACATCTTTGCCTTATTACCTGCTGGGTGGTGTTTCTTTTTAGGAAGGTTAATAGATTTCCTATGGCACCTGTTACAAATGCATAAAATGTTCAAATTTGGGATCAATTATAATGGAGGAGAAGTCTGCAGACAATTTTGGAAAGGTATTTTAAAGAGATATTTAACTTCTTGAATCCAACAGAAATATTTAGCTTGAAAGCTAAAACCTCCATCAGGCACTTCTGTATACTTCAGTGGCAAAAAGCTGTCCAGGAGGAATCAACTGGAAAATACCTTACACTCACCCTTATGGGATTAAACTGGGATTTCAGGTCTATAAATGGATGCTCGTTGCAGCCAGGCACTGGCAAGGCTTTTTCCCTCTGTGGGGAGGTCTCCACAACTCCAGCACACTGGTGCAAGAGCCAAAATATACAGCTTTTCCCACCACAAAACCACTCAGTTTAGTGATGTCCATTCCAGATCCCAAAGGTCCCTGCTGCTCTTCCCTGTGGCGATAGATCCCCGAGTCCACAGGAAGGGCAGACCAACACCTTGTAACTCCCTCTCCCATTATACTTTAAATTTAGAGCGGGCTGTTATGTTTATTTTAATTTTCCCCCACTGTTTGACAGCACACAGAAAGGTCAAGAGGCTGGCCATTTACTCAGGAGCTGTATTATTCCCAAGCGCTGTTCCACACATTGTGAAATCCTAGGGAGATTAATACAGCTGGTGTTAGCAGTTATATTCCTACCACATACCTTCTGCCTTTGTGCCTCCTCCCACAGCACCCTGGTCTTTGTAGAGCTATGAAGAAACTGTCATTCTGAAGTGTCCAATTCTCAGAAAGAAAATGAGATCTTGGGTTTCAGGTATCATAATGGAAGATTTTAGCCCTTTGCTGTTACAGAACATTTGCAAAGATCCAGACTGTATCTCGTCTCTCAGCCTTTCTTTTTTTCCCCCTATTCTAATTCCTGGAGATGCTAACATATAATCAAAATGTCTTTTTTTACTTTTTCTTTCTTTTTTTTTTTTTAATAGTTGTCACCAATCTGTAGTTACGTTGTCAAATAAACTGCTGATACAGGTGTATCATTTACTGTAATTTCTACCAATGCTGAGAGTGGAGTTTCATTTTTTTTTTTCTTTAAACCCTGCAGCATAGAATTCCACCTGAACCACATCTCAGTTCAGAGCTCAAAAATACCCTATAGAATCATAGAATTGTCTAGATTGGAGGGGACCTTTAAGATAATCAAGTCCAATCATTAACCTAACATTGCCAAAACCACCATTAAACCATGTCCTTCAGGACCACGTCTACCCACTTTTAAATACCTCCTGGGATGGTGGTTCCACCACCCCCCTGGGCAGCCTGTTCCAGTGTTTGATAATTCTTTCGGTGAAGAATTTTTTCCTAATATCCAATCTAAACCTCCCCCGGCATAACTTGTGGCCATTTCCTCTTGTCTTATTGCTTGTTACTTCAGAGAAGAGACCAACCCCCACCTCTAGCCTAACCTAAAACCTCCATTTGAATGAACTGAATGACCAAGACACACATCAGAGGGACTTGGACAATTCAGAGCCACAAAACCCCCTCTCCATAGCCACAGACTAGAAACTACTGATGAACCACAACCCTTAATTACAAACAGCAAACATCTGGAGCTTTAAACTTCTTCCTCTCCAGCAAAGTGAAGAAATGAAGAATCTAGGTTGGGGGGGGGTATTTAACCCTTCATTCCAATATTCAGAGGATACATCTTCTCTTCAGAAGAGCCAGAGTAAGATACTGCAGATGATTCTTGGTTTTATTGTGCTCTTTGCACAGCCAAACGTACAAATGTTTGGGAACTCCGTGCAATGGGATTTTTTGCTTTCTTTATTTCCTCCAGGCGAAAAGTGTTTGTTCTCTTCCTCAGGTCCGACACAGCAGTCCTGAAGAGGGATTACACCTAGTCTGGGCATAGCTTTATAAGGTGGAAGCTACATCTCCTCACTTGGAGTTCTCTTAACCAGGTCTAAAATTCTTTATCCTGTTCCCTTCCTTGTCTCTTGCTCCACTTCTGAAGATATACCATAGTCTCCTACCTGTTTTAGGTAGGTACCATAGGATTCAGTTCTACCCACAAAGACTTCACCCAAAAGGCTTTACAACAGAGGGACCAAATGCTGCTTCCCTTTCTCAAACTACTCAGAAATAACAAAATCTCCACTTCTTACACAGCTTATCCTCACAGCCCTCAGTGAAGGATGATATCCTTTATTTTACAAACAAGGAGACCAAGTCACAGCCATGTTCTGCCAGGCAGCATTGCCAGAGTTTCTCTACGTACTGCTGTGGGGCTTAACTCATCAGCAGAATTTACTTTAAAGAAAAACCAAACAAACAACCAGATGAATCACATTAAAGTTCAGATGACCTCCCCAGTAGTCTAAGAAACTAACTCTGGCAATAACACCCACACACCCTGCGCGGTGATGGGAAATGATTGCCTGGCTTTGACAGAGTCTTCTCAGGGCCTTTTGCTGTTCAGATTACCTTTGAATTTGAAAAGTTTCTGCTTCCTGGGGAGCACGGCAGGTGGGTACAACTGGTGTATTACTTACCAGCCTGGGGCCAAGCAGTTGTTCTTGAAGGTGACTACGAGGCCCACAACAGTCCTTATTCAGGCTTCTCTATTCTCATCGTCTAGGAGGAACCGAAAGAAGCCATGTCCTGGAATCAGGGAAATCAGAGCAGGGCACTGCCTCGAGTCTGGTCATGGCCTCTTGCAGCATAAAAGAGCCACCCATTTCTTTAAAATACTCCCTCAGCTTATTTTTTTCTTGTTTCACTTCCCTTCTCTACCCTACTCTGACACTGCAGACCTCACGTCAGAACTTTAAAACCCAGGAGCCAGCAGCCAGACAAGCTCAGGTCA
>JAOQGH010000005.1:23481598-23568137 GCA_025769975.1 Gallinago jamesoni | reverse complement strand
CTACCCTACTCTGACACTGCAGACCTCACGTCAGAACTTTAAAACCCAGGAGCCAGCAGCCAGACAAGCTCAGGTCAGAAGCTTGGGCACACTTGGGTTGGCTGCCTGGTCCCAAGGCTTCTGCAGGAGCATCTGCTCCACCATTGCAGATGAAGCAGGATGTGAAATGGTAATTCACTGCTTTGCTCCTCAGATAATTCCCTTTTTAAGCAATACCCTTTTTACGTGCAAGCCTTCTGAGGTACACTAACAAGTCCAAGTTACTTTGCTCCAGAGAGGTCTTCCCCCACCTCCATCCTCAGTAGGAAACCACCCCACGGAGGCTGAGGGCTGGTGTCCCTCTGAGCACAGCAGGCACCAAAGGAGCAGCACAAGGGGCCAGACCCTATATGAAACGGGGACAGAATTTCCCTTTACTGGGAGACTCCACTTAAACCCACTGAAACCACAGCTTAAGTCAAAGAGCAACCCCTTTTAACACCAGGAGATTTTTTTTTCATTTACAGATTAACTTGAAAAAAATCTCTATTGAAAACGAGGAAAAACATTTCCATTTCAGATAGCTTTACAAGTTACTCCAAATCATTTGCAGCCCAGCAATTTGAAATGTCTGCTCTTGCAAAGCTGTCTACATTTTTTGGCATGGTTTAGTTTTCCGCTGCAAATCCCATGCGATTAATCTGTTCTTCGGAAAGTGAAAGGCAAACGGGGAAGCCCAATCGCAACAGAAACCTATGGGAATCCTTTCATGAGTTTCAATGAGTTTTAAGCCCTTGGTTAACTCGAGACATTGGAACAGTCCCTGGCTGGAGGCAGACATGGTAAATGCTTGGGAAGCCAGATGTCAGGAACGGACCGTAACGGTTGACCTTTCGTATCCCCAGATTGGGGATACCCCCGGGATGGCCGCTTGTAGGGCACCTATAAACAAGAGCCGTACCCAACAGACCTGGATCTCGGGGCTTTGTAACAGCTAATTATCAAGGCTGATCAATAAATGGATACAATACAGGTCATGCACACACCAGCTATATGCGTGACGTATCCTTTACTGAAGGCACGAGGAGCAGTGTGCCAGGGTTTGCTGAACGCAGCCCACGTGCCGACCAGCCGTGCCCTGCAGACCCTTCGGCTCGCACACGCCAACAAGGTCAGTTCTGCACCACGGGACATGAGGAAATCACCGCCTGTCCCTCCCAGCTTCATCCCCAAGTGCAGAGACAGCATAAACTACAGAAGACAAGTCAAGGGAAAAAGTATACCCTGGTCCTGGGGTAAATCACAGGAACGAGACACCTCGTGGGTCACCTTGCTCAGCTCCCTCAACAGCCAAAGTAGCCACAAAGCTTTCGCCTCGACTGTACAACCACCTCCAGCAGCCATCCCACAAGAGCTTCCTAACTCAACAAGCCTATCAGCACTGCTGTTCTCCAAGCCAGACACCTGAATGGTTAAGACTAGGGCTGACCAAATCACAACTAAGGCACACAACAGCCTTCACAGCTCGCTGGCCTTTTGCCTCACACAACAGGGAGAAAAGGGGACTCCAGGCTAAAACAAGAAGCCCACAACACGTCGTCACAGCCTCAGAGTTGCTACCAGGCACAAATGGGCTTCTTGTGGTGCCCGGGACACACTCGGGATCTGCGTGCTCAAGCACAGTAACAAGGAACACAGTGCAGGCAGCCTCCTCCAGCCTCTGAGCAGCTGGCAGGAGCCCAGCCAGGGAAGCACACGATGGAGGGAGGGGAACAGGGTGGTGCAGCACAACCTCCACCTAGAGTAGATGAGAATCATGGCAAAAACATACTTTTTGGCTATTACCAGAAAGCAAGACACATAGCAAGCCATAAAAATTTAGACAACTGCTAAAAATCAGCAAGAGCTGGGAAAATAGGCTTCTTTTCCTCATCTATAAACCAAGGAAAATAATAGTTCCTTACCTTACAGGCAAAGCATTTTTGTGAGTCTTCAGTTATAGGGTCAGGAGCACCTTCTGAGACTCAAGCATCATGTCAATGCTCAGGGAAACAGAGGCTCTTACCCGAAGGGGGAGCAGGCAGAGCAGCTGTGGGGGCAGTCCCAGCCCTGGGTGTCTTCACGAGGATGCGTTAATGCTGAAAGAGACCATCAGCTCACAGGTGGTGCCTGTCTCAGCAGGGCCACTGCAGAGCTGGAGACACCCTACACCTCCGGAGGGAAAATGGCCCCAAGCTGAGTTTAAATGGGCTACTGGAGCCTCAGGTGAGGCCCATCAGGGCCTATCAGTGCCCATCAGTCAGGTGCAGGTGAAGCTCTTACACAGTTATCCAAAAACAACTCCACTGAAGCAAACGCAACAGTGTAAGAGCCACCCCAGCCATCGTGAAAGACAGGAGTCATCATGCCATGGGGCCAGCTTTCCCATTTAGCATGTCCTACTGTACCCAGCCCAGGCTTCGATTCCAAAAATGCAAGTGGGTTTGTAATGCCATGAGCAGATTAACCAAAAGGAGGAGATGATCAGCTCTACTACATCAGGTAGTAAGAAACAGGGTAAAACAGCTGATGAGGTTATTTTTTATTAATAGCAAATTAATGATAGGTTTTTGGAAGGGGAATTGGTATGGGAGGAGATGGAGTTTCCAAAATGTCAGAACATTTTGTTTCAACATTTTTCAAAATGAAAATGTTGACATTTAGCAAGAAAAAAACTAATTTAGATTTTAGCTTAATGTTAACTGTGGATTCATCAATAGGAAAACTCAAGAAAATAATCCATTTTATGTCAAGCATTTTAGAATTTAGCTGAACAGTAATTTGGGGTTGGGATTTGTTTAATTAATTGAACCCTTCTGGAACATTCAGGTTTCAGATGGCCTGAAATGACACAACCCAGTTTACACACTCAGGCATTGAGAGAGAAATTCTAAACTCAAATTATTGGAAGGTGGGAGAAGAGAAAACAGCTTAAAAGAGTGGCACTTACTGAGACACCAGGAATAGTGTGCAAGAGGGAGTGAGATGTCCAGGACTGAACAGTGCAGATCACAATGGATCTTAGCACAGAAAGTGTTGTAGAAGTGCATAGACCCCACTGGAAGGGGATGGAGGATTTGGCATCATAAGGGAAAATGTTCGATGCAGAAGAAAAGGGGCTTTGCATACACGTCTTAATCCCCAGGCATCCTCAGGCTAAACCCACCTTCAGAAGATATAAGTGCTTAAATAAACATAAGTAAATAAACATGAGTCAATTTATTATTCCTCTGTGTTTCAGATCTTCCTCACCCTCTGCCTGGCTCATTTACTGCAATTAAATGCTTGTAAACAGATTATACCCTGAAAGCTCCATCTTCCTGGTAAGTGGTCACCTCAACCTCCACTGCTTTGACTGTGGCTAATATTCCCCAGGTCACATTATAATCCCTGAGTAATGGGACCAAGGTGAATTGCTAGGGCACTTGGTTCAACAAAACTGTCTCCAGCATCCAAACCACATACGTGACTGTGCTTTGTCGATTGCTGTGACAAGCTCTGCTTACACAGCCAGGAAAAAATGAGTAATACCACAATTCTTAAAAATCTTAACAAAACTTGCCCTGAACACAGGACACATGCTGCTGCATTAAACTAATAAGTATAACAATGAACTCTATGCTCATCTAGTTTTGATTTCTTCTTGGTTATGGCATTGTACACATTGTGAAACCGGCAAAGGGGAGCCTACTGTGAAATGGTGTCATTTTCTGGAAACACAGATAACCTTCTCCAAGCCATTCTAAGAACTGGGCTTCCTATTGCCTTGTTTTTAACTGAGTCCAAAATAAGCTTTTTCACAACCTTATACAGGCAGGGGGGAACTGCTTGAGCAGCCAGAGGAACCGTTAACAAGACTGATATTTTTAATGCTTTGTTTGCTTTTAGTGGCAAGGTCTGAGCTGAAATACTACTGCTGACAGGCATAAAGTTTATTACGGCTTCTCAGACGGGAAGCAGGTTCTGAGATGGTATACCTGGTGAGTACAACTCCCCTGAATCAAGCCGGGTTGCCAGTTTATAGTAATTGGTAGTCTTAGTCTGTATTTTGTGTCCCCTTTGACACTGACTTTGTCAAACTGAATTGATTGTGTCTACCAGGAAAAAAAAAAAAAAAAAAAGGAAAGAAAAATTAGAGGTTAAATATTCCTTCCACATTTAGGTTAGAAGATTTTTCTCTCTCCTGAACAGGATTAAGCAGATCATTTCTCTCCTATATTTGCATACCACTCCTCTCCCTCCCCAAACCACAAAATATCTCTGCAAAAATGAGAGTGAAGCTGTAATGAAAAAGAAATACATTGCCTAAACTGAGCTTGTAGCATGGGTTTCACAGATAAGTAGTGTGCCATCGTGGGACGATCTCTCTACATCCCTTTGGAGAAGCAATCTGAAAATAAAGACCTGTGTGCTCCCCCAGGCCAGCACACTGGGCTCTCCCTGCCTGAACCCCAGCAGCAGAGATGAAAAAGGAGGCTACTGCATGCAAGTCACTACAGGAAGCCAGCTCTTTGTTTTTTACATAATCATCTCTATTCTGAGCTTTATGAGAACTTCATAAAAGGGAAGGAACAGAAAGTCACAGTGACAATGCAACCAAAACTCCGAGATGCGTTGCGGTACTTAGCGGTATTTACCTGCTCCAATAATTCTGATCCCAGGGCAGAGCGCTGAAGATTAGCTACAGACCTCATTAGGCAGGATAGAATTATGTGGGTTAACAAAGTAATACTCTTGGCTTTCTTTTGCATTTTAAAAGTGGCTTGAGACCTATAAAATCCCTTTGAATTTTATTAAAAGTCTTCCACAATGATTTTTCATCCTGCAGCCCAGTTGAGCCGAACTAATAAATTAGCATGTTATCTGTGTGGAGATACATTAGAGTTTCAAATGAAGATTATTAGAGCCAAAAACCTAACAATGCTGGTTACAGCTGGGGAGGAAGCAAGCTGATCCACCAGAAGATGGGCACCCAGGATAACGAATGAGGGACACATCTACCCCCTGAGCCCACAGGAGATGGGCAGCATGAAGAAGAGCATCTCCAGCCGCCAAAAGGGAAGGCCTGGGGACCCTGAACAGGCAGCCAGAGGCAGGGAAAGCCAGGCAGGAGCGCCCACTAGAATTGACTATGTATGAAAGCCTCAGAGAAGGCTCATCAGGCTTATCATGACTGCACAGTCCATGTGAGTTTTAGCTCGTCCTGAACCAGTACTGGTTGCCCACATGCAAATCCTGGCCACAAATAAACTCTCCTTTTCAATTGAGTTGTCTGCCTCAGCTCAAAACCGTCTAAATGCAAGGTGGCCACAACATGAACATAAATTGCACAACTTTCTAGTTGCTACAGCTCTGGGCTGTGTAGCGGCAGCCAAGGTTTGAAGCTGGAGTGATGTATTCGTACTTGGCATCAGCTTCCCCCAAGTCTTCTGTTTTTCTTCCTCACACACTTAGGGATTTCTGACCAAAACATCCGTTACAGGTAGAGCGCGATACATTTTTTTGCCATTTTGCAAAGCTCATAAACAGGCAAAATGAAAAAATGAAGCTAGGGTTTGAAAAACGGGCGTAAAATGGAAAGCAGATGCTGGGAGATCATCTCTTCAATAAGCTTCACCAGCAGTGCTCCTGGCTCTTGCTGTCCTGAGCAGGGAGTGGAGGAGGGTGGTGGTGGTTGGGTTTGAAGCCCATCGCGGTGGCTGAAGCACGTTTCAAGGGCAGAGCTGCCACAGCCCCACGGCGGTCCCCTGCACACCCAGCCGCACACTGCTGCCCACCCCCCAAGGGTTCTGCAACAAACCAAAGGACCTGGAGGGGTGACAGTGAAGATGGGGTTAGAAGAGCTTTACACAAGCACACATGGAGGCACCAACAGGACCAAACACTTCTTTCAAAGGGAAAGCCACCATGCAAACATGCTTCCCTTTTCCTGTCCACGCTTCCCCTACCCTGCCCTATCACCGCAGGACTCATCTTTCTCCCTGCTTGCCTGCCTTCCCAACCTCCTCCATTTTCCTTCTCCCTACCGATTTATTTGTCTCCCCTCTTGAAGGAGCATTTGGGTTGCTGGTCGCCCACGTGAGCCGGAGCCTGAGGGCTAAGGCACCAAAACTGTCCGAGTCTGTGCAGGCGGGGGTGTGTACAGGTAGGTTACTTTACTTTCCCTTCAAGGTATTTTCCAAGGATTATTTTCAACCTCTCAACTGCTCGGGCTCCCACGACCCTGTCTCCAAGCGGGCAGGCAGCCTGGGTGCATCCCACAGGATGCTGTGCAGCCAGTGTGTGAGCCATCGGCGTTTCAGCTGCCCTCAGAGCAAACTAATCACAAGGCAGGGATTTAAGGGCAATGTTATCACACACTGCCTGGTTCACTGAACCACAGCAGTTTGGTTGTGCTTGCCTGGACTCTTTTTCTTTACTTTAAACAAGACCCAGCTCCCTCTTCCAAGGGACACTTGCGCCTGCAGCCCCCCTCCTGCATCAACACCACCTGGCGTTAATGTGGACAGAGGTTGTTCTTCCCCAACAGACAAGAGCTCCTGCCCGAGCTGAGCCTCAAGATGTGCTACCCAAAGCAAATTTCAAGATATATCTCCAAGCTGCTGCTCTTCCCCTGGGGTCATACAGACACCATTTTAGTATGTCTTTATTTCCAGCCTTCCTCCTCTTCATCTAATTCCCCTTCACCTCCCACTTCTATCCTTTATTACTTTCCTTCTATTCTTTTTTAAGAGGAAAATGTTTCTTTTTACTCTCAGTCTCTGTTCCTTTCCTCCTGTCATTCCCTTCATGTCTCATCCACAATGGTATTTTTGTTCATGCAATAACTAGTTTGCTCTTTCTCCTCTTCCTGCTGGGCAACTTTGATCTACTGTTCCTGTGTCTGTTTTACACATTCCTTTTCCTCCCTCCAAAGACACATCAGTCTATTTCCCGTCCCCTCCTCCTTACTCATCTCTCTTTTCCTGCTCTGATCTATTCTTGCTGCACCAAACTTGTTTCGTGTGTAGATGGTTTTAAAACCTGCTCTGCTGCCCTGATAAGCATTGCAGTATGTGCTGGAGGATACGGTCTGACAATCCAGCCACCCTAAACCAACACGGGGACCCACGTTAACACCCTGCCCTGGCCATGCTTTGTTAATAAGAAGAACACCTGATTCCCAAAGGAAAACCTAACCCGGGGAGCACTGACGATGATAATCCTTCAGTCACCAAGTTCAGCAGCAGATCACATTGCAGCACAAACTGGGAAAAGCCCCTGGGGACCCGCTCCCGTCACTGCCCACATCTTTGGCAGGAAGGGTGCCAACCACCAGGAGTGGACTTCTCACTGTCTGTAATCAAAGAAAACTCCCTGAAAATGAGTAAAACTCAATTGCAACCTCTTAGGACTGTGGAGAGGGGAAATTTTAGAGCTGCAGACTCTATGTTACAATAAATCACAGCAAGACGTGGTGCCAAGCAGCAGGGAGCCTGCTGGCCCCGTGTAACAGGAAACACGAGGGTGAAAATTACTCTTCCCCTCTGCGTGACAGCCATTTACTAACCTGTCCCTGGCCCTGAGAATCTGTAAGCAGGAGAAACACAAAAAGTCTAAAAGTCAGGCTTGTCCACTCTGTGCCAAACAAGACATTAGCGCTTTCTACAACATCTCCTCCTGATGAAAAGCTCACTTCTGCCTGCCCTGGCCACTTTGGGGAGAAAGCAGGAAGAAACAGCATGGGAACTGCTGCAGCATCCCCTCCCAGAACTGAATAGCATTTCCTCGGGGGCAGGCACTGCAAACCAGGGCTTTTTGCAGCTGGAGCGTTTGGACGCAGAGCACAAATGCCATTTGGTGCCCAGCAAGTGTCCCCTGGGCATTTGGGCTGGCTGCCAGGCTGTTTGCCCAGCTGCCTTACCTCCAGGCTTTGATGAGCAGCACTTAATGTGATGGTTACAGCAGAGCATTTTGGCCACTCCATCTCACAGAGCATCATCCAGTGATTTCATTAATGCAGCAGAGCTGTAGGACTGGCACAAATGCTGGCTTTAAGGTCCGGAAAGGAGAAGTGCGGCTTACTTCATTTTTGCTTGTTACAAAGTGGAGAATAAGGGAAAGAATTGATGTGCTGCTTGTGACAGGACTGATTTCCCAGCAAAGTGATTCCAAGTTAAAAGACCCGGTTGATAGCAAATGAAACATACTGTTAATTTACCAGAGCATTTGAAGCATCAGTCCCAGAAACCTGGCATTTCTTTCTTTTACCTTACACAGCCATGTGAGTCAGTCACTCCCAAGGTGATAACCGCAACAAGAGCCACGATAAGGCCAAGTTTTCCTTCCTGGTCTCCGGCCCTGAATTCCCCAAAAGGCTTGCCGATGACAGCAACCTACAAGCGAGCTCTGTGTGTGCTCAAGCACCCATGAAATAATAAAGTGGCCACAGAAATCTGTATGTCATTGCAAAGGTTAGGTGCAGGCTGCCCTTCGCATGCCCCAAATCCAAACCCAGTCTGTGGCTCCGTTAAAAAAAAAAAAAAGAGGAAGATAAAAAAATCAAGATGAAGCAAGTCTCAGCAATTGCTTCACATGAACACAGTGCGTTGTTCAATAGTAATGGTCTGAAACGTTATACTTCCACAGTGCTATAACAGCATCACTTAGAGTCATTACACGGGCATAATGCAGTTCAATTTGGCAGCATGCAGTTTGCCTTAGTTTTTTTAGTACAGAAAGAAAAAACTAGAAGCCTCTTGAACTTTTGTGATCCCACCCTAAATAATTTCACTTAAATATAAAGTCAGTTCAATCCCTGGAAATTAAATTATCCCATTTATTGAGTAAATATAGCTATTTCTATATAGAGGGGAACAGTCTGAGTACCTGACAAGCATCTATTGCTGCTTTGACATCCTACTGCACAGGCTGCAAGGGAGCACGGGTCTCCCATTTCCTAGATGCCAACTGTATGACCATGTCTCAAATGCTGTAGGTCACAAGCCGCCTAATATTTGGGCACCTGATTCAATCCCACATCACCCTGCAATAGCAAGTGATGCAACACGATAAACCTCAGCGTGGAAAACCTCCCTTCTGAACAATTCCCAGCCCACCTTTGACCAGGAGCTCCCCAAAGCCTCAGAAAATTACGTCTTGGTACCAAGCCAGTTGATTTAACTAGAAAAGCATAATAAATATTAACCAGTGTGTATATACATTACATAGATATAGCATATATTTGTGCCTCCCCTTATGAGGTTTTACTTACCAGTAGTGACCAAATTCTGTCCCTGCAGGTATAGTGAAAACCTGTGGACTCAAATGAGACTATAGTCAAGGGCAGCGTTTTTCACAAATTGAAGTGACACAGGTTAATGGAGAAGAAAGATAATTTCGTTATCTGAATCTGAACAGATCTCATCATATAAGAAAAAAAAAGCTTAATGCAGCGCTGATGGCAAATATAAGTAGATACCTTAATAGCTATCATCACCGACTGAACCATATGAATACCTAACACAACTGCTGTGCTAGAAAACAGCTTTTGACCTGACAGTAACATTTCATTTTGAACTCAGCCCTAGCCACAAAACCCCAGCCTTTTGAACTTGGAAAGATGTATACACTGCACATGCAGAGAACTCCTAGCCTTGAGGGTGAACATTGCCTTATTTGGCAAAAATTGATTAGATTTGTCAGGTGAATAAAATTCTTTATTAAATTTGCCTGCTTGAAAGTATGCCTGTGTATTTTAGTTTTTCATTAGAGTACTGCTGAATTTGTCTGAAATAGTTAAGAGTATCGTAAGTGATACATCAGCAACAATTGGACCAAGCCACAGCAGAAACCCCCCCAAGGAGAACATGCTTTGCCTATGAAACTGAAGTCTAAATGCTGCTGGTTTCAATTTCTCCCTACCAAAGGGAAACAGAAGATAAATTAGGCTAGAAAAATGGCTTTTTTTTTTTTTAAGGAAAAAAAAAACCACACAGAAAAGAAAAAACCTCAAAACCACCTCTCCTCACTCATACACAGACACTGCCAGGAGGGACAGCGGAAGTATTTTGGAACTAGCTGTGAAGTTCAGCAACAAGCACTGGAGCAGGATGCTCAGCACAGCCCCCTGCTCGCCCTGCCCTCTTCTCCTGCCCACCACCCTCCCCGCACAGAACGCACCCGACATCCTGTGCCCCGGGAATTCACTGCAGTTGCCCTGTCTGATTTCTAATTATGATGCAGGATGCACGGTGATAAATTTCCTATGGGATACTCATTATATAGAGCATATGAATGTGCTGTAATCAGGCATGTTTGTTGCTATGGAAAAACACAGCAAGCATGCAGAGCCTTCTGCGTGGCATCTTTAGTGTCCCTGCACTCGGAGTACTCAGATTCCTTGGCAGCACGCGGCATAGCAACATGCTATCTGGCACAAAACCCAAGGACATTACAAGTTTCAACCGAAAAACTTGCAGGGCTCCTTAGCCCATTGCATTTTCAAGGGGCATTAGGCTTAATGATTTTGCATTATTCCCTTTTAAAGCAAAAGAGACCAAAGAAATGTATCACAGGCAGAGGGAGGTTGGAAGTGTGACCTTTTCCTCCTCCTTCCTAAAGCCTCTTGTCTTCTCATATATGTTAGCCACATCCATTTTAGGAGAGGAAACAGGATTGTTGGACTGCGTGTTCACACCTTGACACGCCATGGTTAAATTGGGCTCAGCATGGCTATCCCTGTCCAGGCAACGAGGCATCAGCCTGAACCCTGGTAGGACACCCTGTGATGAAGAGGGGGAAAAAAAAAAAAAAGGAAGAAAAAAAGACAGTCACCATGATTACTAATTAAATCCCCTGCTAATCCCTTCCACGGGTGGCTGGTGGAGGTGGGGATGGTGCCAAAGTGCAGTTCTCTCTACGCGACCGAATTCAATGGATCTCAGCAGCACATGGAAACACTCAGACCGTTTGTTTTATGCCTCTCTTGTTTTAAAACACTTAACCCACAGCCCAGGCCCACAGCGCATTCCTCAGGGGCTGGCGCAGTCTCCATAGAGAGGCAGGAACAGCGGTGGGGCCACCCCGCTCCATTGCCTGCTCCTCCAAAGAGGAGAGACGGGCAAATGGCACTCACTTCCATCACCTTTAAACCCCACTCACTCTGTGCTTCTGGAGTCTCTGACCCAGAGAAAGGTTTTTCTGGCACTGTGCTTGGGGTGAGAAGGGAGATGGAGCTGCGAAAACTGCCGATTGCGTATTGATGGCTGGAGGATCTGCCACCAGAAAAAGCCATCTGAGGTGCTGGGCATCACAGCTGCCAGAGTCTGGGTGGTGAAGCAGGCATCGCTAGCAGTGCGCTCCGTACTCCTGCGAGAAAATTAGCTGAAGCTCTGGGAAATCCCAATACCTCCATTTGGGGCAGACAAATTACAATATATTGCCTGGAAATAAAGAGGGCCAGGCAAGCTTAAGCTGCCATAATAACCATCTCTGCTTAAACACTTAAGCGTTAAATGCAGATGTAATGAAGAGCAGAGTGATTTTTTTTTTTCTCCAAAACATGAGTTTCTCCATATTGTATCACAGCAGCACCCACATTTCCATTCACCACGGGCTGAAGGAGAGATCTGATTCGTACTTGTTGGCTCAGTCCTGCTATCCCTATGCAAATAATAAAGATAGAATGAATTAATCTATTTTCTTTTTTAAAGAGGGCACCAGTCCGTCAGATTGAGTGACGCTAAGCAGGGCTGCCACAATCTATTTCTGTGATTTTTATCAAGACTAACAACTCCTACTTTAGTAGAAGGATTTTGGAAAAATAGAAGTGTGTGTATGCGTTTGAGGAGGGGTGTCGAAGCTGTCAGGCTCAGAGAGATACTCTGCCTTCTCTGCTTTCCCCTGCTCCCATTTCCTTGCCTGAACTCCCTGGTGGTAACACCATACTACAAATCCAAGGATGGGGCTGCCCGAGCCATGACAGCATGACACTTCTGCAAACAACAGAGCAGGACCCCACCACCCTGCTACAGATTTCCATTTACTCTTCCTCAAAATGAACCCATCCTTGTCCGATTACCCTGTCTATAGGAGCCAAGATGCCTTCAGAGGGATCAGGCAGGCGAAGGTGGCACCAGGAGCTGCAGCAAGCTGGGAGATGGAGGCGGCATGTTCCTACACACACGCTGGAGATGCGCCAGCCGGGCAGCTGCCAACTTCACTGCTGGTTTGGCTGACAGAGCCAAGAAACCCTATAATGTAGGAAGTCCAAGTGAGTGAGTAACAAATGGAGACCTCCACATCCACATGGCCCACAAACCATTTAACCAAAACCACCCATCTTTCCAGCAGCCCTCTGCCGGCATGGAAAACAACCCACCAGAGGGATGGGGGTCCTCCCAGATCCAGCAGAGTCAGTCCAAACGGGTGTTGCTGGTCAAATTTTGCTAGCCTACATGCAATAAGTTGTGAGCATGCCCATTCCCGTGGCTAATAGCATGCAAACAGGTTCCTCACTGTGCAAACCTTTCACAGCAGCCTGAGAGAGGGGCTTGGCTTTGCTCAAAGTCTGGCTGCCTAGAGGGGAACCTACAGCCGATGAGGGATGCAGGCGTTCAGGGAAGCCTACAACGTCACTGCACCTTTCTTGTCCATATTCTTATCCATGCATCTCAAGGTACTTCATAAAAATCAGATTAATGCCACCAATTCTATTGCTTTTGAAGACTGGCAGCCAGGGAGGAAAGACTAAGAGGGTTCTTCTGAGTCACAAATGAGGCAGTGAAAAAGATGGGGCTGAGTTCAGGCTTGCTGCCTGCTGGCAGGGGTGACATTTCCTGCAGCCCATGCCTTCCTAACTACAGCCTCCCAAACCACCTTCTCCAATGCACAGGCAGAACCACTGCAATACTGGGCATGCAGAGAGCAAATGGAAGGTAAGCGGGAGTTGTGGTTGATTGTCCATTCCTATCATTCTGAAGAAATTTTCACTTACCCATGAAGTTGTATTTCACTTACCTGGTAGCTCCTCCAATCTAGAATGCACTTTGGGGAGGCACCATTACCCATATATTTGTGCAGAACCTTGCGTTGTGCCATCCCAACATCCTAGATGGCATAAAACATAAGCCCACTAACTTCACAGAAATCTACCAGCATCTCAAGCTCATAACTCTCTCCAGAACAGCAGCACTGATGGAAACTAATGTCTCTGCAAAGAGGCTGTGAAATAAACCCAAGCTGACAACAGACCAGTGACTGCCACGCTCCCAAGCCCCTGGCAAGCAGGCAGGTTAATGGTAAAGTGTTATTCATTGAACTTGAAGGAAAATGGTTCAAAACATTCCTGGTTTTGTTAGAGCAGCTTTTCACAATGCTTATAAAGGAGAAACTTGACAAGAAACGTGAATACAGAATTTCTCAAACAAAACACACACACAAGAGTGAAATTCCCCTCCTACTTCAAGGGAAAAGTGTCTCATTCGCTGATGCCAAATACTGATTTAAAACAATGACAGATGCAGACCACTAAAACTTCCCGTAATGAACTGTGGTTTTCAGTGTTGGTAAGAAACCTCAAAACACAACAGGAAATGAGGCAAAGGTTTTGTTTTGTTTCCCCTACTATTGCTTATATAAAGGGGAAATTGTTATCATTTATTGCTAAATCCAGAGCTCAGACCTGATCTTCCCATCCCTCCTGCCCCAGTACAAATCCCTTCACGCTCCTGTGAATGTCCAGCACCAAAAGCGGCGCAGGTCTGGGCCATGCCAGGTGTAAATGAAAGCAGAAGCTCAATTGCTGATTTAAGGTCTTTCAACTGCTGCTTTTTGGGGGGGAAAAATTGAAAAAACATTTTTCCTCTGTGCCAATTATGTCTTGCCAACAGCACTGCCATGGCTACCATTGGGGCTTTGATTTTAATAGCTTTTGGGCACTTTTTGACTTTCTGCTGAGTTTATTTGTTTTTTAAATCTCTCTGATGAAATTTTTGATGATCCTATAGGGCTTTTCTTTCCGCAAAGAAGAGGAAACCCTCTCCTAGGAAGTTTTGGAAAAGTGATTTTTCTCTTGCCTTTTTCTGGACATGCAGCCTCCCTACACTTCTTATCACTTCCTTCCCATCCCAAGAGCTTTATAATGAAATTGCAGCATAAAACAAACATGATGAAGCATAGAGAAGTAAGAGCTTCTTAAAACCATGCAGCCACAGGAGGGAGAGCTGGAGAGTGCTACAGGTTGCTGTATTACTGACTTATTTTTACAGTATTACCTGTTTCACATGCCAGATAACTGAGCATCAATTCACAGAAGTAGGAAGAACTGTTGTGAGTTGTCTTATTTCACATCTGAGTGTGTCCATGGTAGCAGCTATTGGGACAGTACCAGTAAATAACTATTGAAAATAAATATCCAAAAAGATAACCCTCATTTCTACTTTTAGCTTCTGGACTGTGCATCAAAACTTCCCTGACTCCACTGCTTAAAATTGGTGACAGTTTCATTATTCTTATGGATTTCTTCAAGTCAAGGGCTAACACAAATATTTGAGGTTGCACTCCTGGTCTTGAGAACTTGAAGCCACTTCTGGGCCATCTAAGCTTGCAAAGCTTGAAGTATAACACCTACTTCCCGCAACAATTTGTGCCTAGAAAACTACAGGCAGATCTGTTTTAAAGCTCCATGGAAATATTGCAGGCAATATTTCCCCAACTGCATTCAAATTAGCTATGAATCTGAGCTATTAACTAAGGCAATATTAGCACACACATCACAGAGCAGCTATTGGCAGCACCAGTCTGCCTGTGCCACGCTGCGGATAGTCTCAGAGGACAGCAAACACACAGGACCAGCTCCCTGGAGTGAGTAGCAGTGCTGCTGTCCCATGCTGTCCCATGAACAGGATTAAACAAAAGCAGTAATAGGCAGAGAAGAGCAGAAAAGAAAAAAAGACAAAACGGACGACCTTGTTTTTGAGGACAGAGTCCAAAGAAAGAGCAGTAAAGATCCCAGGACTGTATCACTTTGGTAATTCAGCCAGAAGGTGCCATAAATAAGGTCCGCAGGCCAGGATACATCGAGGAGGCATGAAGACAGTGTTCCCAGGGATAGAGATGGTAATCTCTGCTCAGCTGCAAAGCGCTGCAGCTGCTGAGTAATTGCTTCAATACCAACAGTTTCAGAGACATCTTATCAGCCTGGCCTGGCCTGCCCTTGGAGTGGGAGGTTAAGGCTCAGGGACAGAGACAAATTTAGAGGGACAAAGAAATGATAAGTAGAAGGAAGAGGAAGGCCCCTGTTTGCTTCCCATTACACTTCCAGTTTGGGGAGATAAGGGTGCTTTCCTTTGTGTCAGAGCAATAGAGGGAAGTGGATTAGCTGTGTTGGCCAGGATTTTCCTCGTGGACCCTGAGGGAGCTGGAAGAAGTGAGCTTGGGTCGTTTGGCTCCCTCCTGACGCTGGACTACTGCTGTGACATTGGTGGTACCAACTGTCTGAGAGGCGAGCAAAGCCTCTTCCAAATGGGGATTCATCCCAATGTATCTACTCCTTATTTAAGGTGAAAAAGTGATCGGTTTCTATCACTTTTGCCTGGATAGGATGGGCACAGATTTATTAGCTGGGGCACAGCAGAGAACTGATGCCAGTCTACAGCTTCCAGATAGCAATAAATCAATGCCCAGCAAGGAATTTAACTGTGTCTGAAGGAAGATCTCTTGAGGCATTAAAAAATGACAATAAATATGCCTTTTAAACCTGCACCCAGCAGCTGCGAAACAGAAGGTGGGAAGCGGGAACCCAAAAGCACTGATGAAGATGTCAACTCTCCTTTGCGTACAAGAGGAAATACACATCAGTGTACTGTGCTAACAGCACCACTGTCCTTAGAAAATACCTTTGCAGCGGAGTCTCCTCTCTTGGTAGCAGGACTACCCCCTGCTTCTGGGCAAAAGAAGTTTTGCAGTGATGGGAGGCTCTTGCCTGCAGGGCACAGGGAGCAGGCAGCCCACATGCCCTCACCCCAGCACCTCCCACTGAACTTCACCCCTGGGAAGAACCCCACAGAGGGGCACGGCGGCCACCTTAGGACAACATTTTTTAGTGGTTATCCATGATTACACTAGGCTTTGTCAGACTGTACAGCACAGTGATGATGTCACTTCTTAAACCACGGTTTAGCATAATTCTTGGGTGCCTTGATAAGTCTCATTGAACTCACAGGAAATTAAGCAGATGATTATCTAATCAAGAGCACAAACAGCAATAATTTTCCCTTATCTACCCATCAGCCTAAGATCTCAAAGCAATTTACAGAATGAGTAAGTCAAGACATGTAGCTAATCTCCCAGGGATGGTATTGTGGCTATTTTGCAGGTAGGGAAACCAAGGCACGGAGTTCCAGGCAAAGAGAAGCTTTCCCGTTACACTGTCATCAGACTCGTTGAAAACAAGGGGGTGACTGCTGAAGTTGGGAGATTTATCTCATGAATGAAGGGATTCGAGATGGCCCCAAAAGCCAGAATCAAGTTACAGATGAAAGCATGGATCAGATAGAAAAAGACCTGAGGAGCTTTGCACCTCAAAGCGTCTCAGTGCAAGGGGTGGACCTACCTCTTACAGGCACCTACAGAAAGTCGCTCTCTCTTTATGAATAGGCACATATATATATGTTCCTCTCTGAAATTCATTCTTACATTGCACTGTTGACTTACCAGCCCTCTGTGGCAAGGGAGGGGTGATGGATTCACATTAATGTGCATCCCGGGAAGCAAGCACATCCCCAGGGGAGCAGCATGATTCATTTTTAATGATACTTCCCTGAGTCTGTAGGCCCCATAAGCCAAGAATTACAAGCCTTGAAAGTCATCACCACTGACTGAGCTGTTGTTGGTGAAGGAGGGTTTCCAGCCCAAGTGGGAGTCGTTACAGCAGAAGGATCATTTTAAACTAAGTGACAAGAATATATTAGGGGAAGGAAAATTACACTTTTCAACAACTGAAGAAAAAAACCACTTCCTGCCAGAAATTCTGATTCAGAAACAAGACAAGGAGGCAAATTGCTTCCCCCTGTCTACGCTGCATGGAGCAAACCTACACACGTAGGTCAGAGGCCTAGCAAGAGCCTGAGGCTAAACTAATTATTGTGATTTGCTCGTCTTTTGTAATTAATCTAGGAAAGGCTTAAGGCTGTTAGCAGCTTTAAAGAAGTAAATCTGAAGGACCAATTAATTAAAAACAGCAGTGCTTAATGAAGACCTTTTGGTTCTCTCATGTTGATTGTTATATTTGTTGAAAGTTAAGTTTCCCCTGTCTGTCAGATCTTGTCTGGTCTTGTAAAATAGATCTTCTTACTTGGTGCTTAACCACTTGACACTGGAACAAAAGCCTTCGATTACAAAGCAATTTGTGGGGATTATAATGGAATGAGCTACACCCACGCTCCCTGATTTAACAATCAATTTGAAGCAATGTTCAGTTCAACCAAGAATCCTTAAGGACCCTGAAACTAAGATTTGGATCTTCTGGTTCCTATCCTCCAGGCCGAAACCACAGGTGTTAACCATGGAGGTAGCTTGAAGCACTCACCTCAAATCTTTTTAAAACAAAAATACAGATGTACTTTTCCTTACTCAGTCATGTCGTAAATTGGCAATTAAGCACCCATCTGTCTCCACATTTTCTGTGCAAGTGTAAATCTAGTGTAAACCAAGAGAATCATGGCTTGCTCTAATCCAGAAAGGAAATTCAGCTGATCACCACAGAGAAACAGTCACGGCTTTACCTTCTTACCTCAGACACACCACAGTTAACACTCAGACACACCACAGTTAACACTCAAACCGTGTCCTGAAAGCGAGCTTGCACCGCTGGGTCTGCTGCCACTGTCAGAGTCCTTAGTCTGGCCTAATGCAGGGAGGTGCTGGAGACACAAGGGAGATGTTGTGGAGGTCATGGTCAGCAGCTGAGAGAAATGGCCAATTCCATTTCTACTGCATTCTCAGACCTGGTATTTTTAGGACTTCTTAGGCAATTTTCTTATACATGTGGAAAAAAGTTGATTTAGTCAGGGGAACAAATATTTCACCCCAGGAAGATCCATTTTATGTTTCTGTTAAGCTGGACTATGTACAAAGTCCTAACAACAGAGGTCTGCCACAGGGAAAAACCTGAACCAACATGTTATCTAAAGACTCTGAGCATCTTACAGACAACAACAACATTATTCACCGAGTGAATGAGGCATCTGTTATTGGTAAGGACCAGGACCCTCTGTCTATTTGCTGCCCTTATACAAGATATGCAAAAGTCTTGTCTGGAAGAGAGGGACAAGGAAAGGATTAAACAAGTATGAAAGGAATAAAGATCAGATTATCAATTTATCCCCAGAAACAACCCTTTGTGAACAAAACTGGACTATTCTTCTTGGCAAGATACAGGAAACATATCCATGGTATTTTCTTTCAGACACCTTCTCTGTCATCTGTCCCCACAGCTAGCATTTTTCACATGCAGCAAATTAATTTTGCATTCTCAGCAGGCATCCCTTTTAGAGACCAGCCAACTTCCTGATATTTTCTGTTAGGTTTTTATATCAGCAGATCTATTTTAAATAAAAAGCTATGTGTTTTACAAAACATGAGTGCCAGTAACACAGAGGAAGAATGTGACATTTTTCTCCCCAGGATATTTTGACTGACACATGCAAAAGTCTATAATCTTACATAGGCTCAAGCTGCTCATGTTGACATCCAAATGTTTGGTGAAAAAGAGCTTGATTGCCTTCCACGAAAGGTGTAGGCTTCTGATTTAGTCTCTCCATCCCAGAAAAAAAAACCCACAACTGACCTCAAGTTCTTTCTCAAGGTATTTTATATTATTCACCTATCACAAATGCAGCAGGTGAATTGTCTTTCCACTGCTTAACTGAGTCTCTACACAATATCTTGTTTATTTTCATCACATTCTCACAGTACTAGCTGCTCATGCAAGCCAGCTGAGCCTGTCCCAAAAGCCATCTCAATTCACTGCTCAGCTTGGTGGAAATGCTCCCTAGCTTTTATAATTGCTCAATCCTTAGCTCAAAAGTCTCCATAAAAGCTCCGCAGCTGTGATCCCTCACCGGCCCCTGAGATCTACCACCCTCCTGGAGAATCAGTCACCCTCTGCAGTAACGGAGCATCTGACTCGTTCATGGAAGGAAGAAAGCCTTCCCCGTCCCACACAACCCTTGTGCTGCCTCAACTCAATATTATTCAACTTCAAAATCCTCCCAGACAGCAGCACGCAGATGTAGTCTCCTTGGAGCCTGCTGTAAAATCAGTCAAGCTCCAAACAAGAGACAGAAGAAAACTTTATTAATTTCTGGTATCCTCGTGTACTTAAGTGAAAGCACTCCAACACCAAGAGAAAAAACATCCCTCGAGGGTTTTCCTCCCTGAACATCACAGTGGAAACTCTGTAAGCCTTGAGTCATCATTTTGGACTGATTGTTTCAGCAGTGGTTGGAAGAAATGGAGGCTGAATGGAAATTCACCCCCAGCACTTGCGGGACATGGAAAACCTGCTGGAAATGGTCCATAGAAATCAGGTCTACCTCACACCATGTGAGTAGACGTGTTACCAGTCTGAGTAGCTAATGTCTCCAGGATTATGAATGAACACAGATTTCAGACTGACCCTTGTACACGTGTAAGCATTTCTAAATTAAATTTATGGCTAAGCTATATCAGGAATTAGCACATGAAAGTGAAAGGGCTTATTTTTCAGTGTAGAGAGAGGTCATCTGTCCATGCTTCAGACTAAGTTCACATGGATCTAAGCTTTGGGGTTGAGAAAAGTGGCAGTTCACTGTTGCATTCATAGACTCAAAACATTGGCTGCGTATCTGTGTCAGCAGGTGTTAATAGGCTCACACTTCACTTCTGAGACAGATAGAAATTTAGGCAACACTGTGGTAGAGGGAGATTTGTTTCTGGTTCTTCCAGATCCAAAGAGGTTTACTGAGGGAGCTGATGTGGGGGAAAACACACCTCTTCTGACCCATCAGAGTGCAGGTACCTGCCACCAGCTGGGGCTTAGATCAAGGTTTGGATATCAGTAAGGCAATTCTGAAAAACTGGAAAACTGCAAAGTTAGAAGAGGTTGCCACGGTCACAGCAGGACTAGTGCTTGAAAGGACTAGGGCCCTAGGGTTAAATTCTGAGCCTCTCATGGTCACTTAGCTGTGGTTAGCCCTGAATTTTTATTTAGTTTATTGTAAAAAAAAAATAAAAAATGAGGGGGGAGATGGGAGGGAGAAGGACAGCTCACTGCTGAGCTGTTAAGAAACATAGCTACATAGCTAGCCTGAAGGATGAGGCTGACAAAACCACCCTGTTTATATTCAATGTTAGTACAAGCACAGGTGAGCATTGCTGGACCCAACCAGCCTCAGACCTGCAAGGGCTGGCGCTGGGAAGGGCTGGATGTTTATATGTGCTCTGGGACCTGCTTTTTGCAGAGTTCCTGGTTTGAGAAAGAAAATATTTACATATGATCTTTTCCCTGGTTAACTCCATGCCCCGAGCCCAGTGCTGCAGGGCTTGGCTCTCCCCCAGGCAGAGCACCCCTGGAGCCATTCCCACACCACGGCCAGGCTCAGGCAGAGCCCCCTGGGCCACCTTGCTCCAGACCCTGCTTCTTTGTCCACCCACCCAGACAACAACAGCCAACACGACCTGCCAGGGAGCAGATAAATGCACAGAGGTGGAGCCAACAATTTTCATCTGTTGATGTTAAATAACGAAGCAGTCTGGATGCCTCTGCCACAACACAAACAGGAGCCCTGCCCTTTGTTTTACCTTCACTTACCAATGGAGACAGAATTTTATTCATCTCAGAAGCATGAGGGGGAGTACGAGCTATTTAGCTGAGCACTAAAAATTAAAGTCACTTTAAGATACTTTTCCTCTTGGCGTAAGGTTTTCCAGATCCCAGTTTCCAGCAGATCTCAGCATGATTTGCATACACACACACCAGCCTCAAAAGCCTGCGGAGAAGCATTTTAGACACCCGTGCCTGCTGAAGCCTATTGTGAGGGTAAGAGGGACTGACTGACTGCAGTGCGCAGCACTGACCTTGGCATTACATTCTACGTGGCTCCCTGTGACTGTGACCACCAGCAGCCTGGACATGGCTCCAAACCCCTGAGGAGCATTTCAAGAGGAATGGGATGAAGAACCATTGTAGCAATCACCCCCTCACTTAAAAAAAGTTAAATTGGGAAGATCTCTGAAGCCAGCCAATGGCTAAACTATCTTCTCGCTTTCAAATGTTCAAACTGAAGATCCCAAACAGGCAAGTTCAACCACTGCAGCACTTTATAGCACTACCATGATTGTTTCCCCTCCTGTTTTCTTGCAGTATAGGGAAAAAGCAACATATCTAGGCACACATGGATCCACGAAAATGTTTGACCACCTTATCCTCATTTATTTCACCTGTGTAACCAAGAGCATTTAGGATTACAGTCACACGAACTTCTGGTGAGACCCATAACTGCCCCAGTTATTCCCTGCCTTGTGAGCAAGACCTAGGGAGCCTCCTCGCCAGCCAGGATGAGCCTATACTTAAAGCTTTACATTCTGCCTTTATTTACCCTTATAGCACCACAGGGCATCACATTACCCAGGAATAAGATGAGATTTTCTCCATGAGAGATGCAAGGGTGATCACTTAATAACAAGGAGAGAGAGGAGAGCCCCATTGAGAAATCCCTCCTCCACTCATAACGCAGCCTGACCACATGCCAGTTTGTCTCCCCAACAGCTGTGCCAATGCTTTGTGTATCTGTGCAGTGAACTGGGTAATCAGACTGATCCATTATAAACCGTACAGACATTTTTGGAGCTTCCCAAGCATGAATGCAAGACAGACAGAAGACTGCCAAGATGAAAATCACTCTGGCTTAGACAGCTTAACAGCTCCTGTCCACAGCGACTGGGAAGGGAACAAAAGATCCTGGACCAGCAAGATTAATTTCTTGTTTAGTTCAACTTGATATTGACCATGACAGCATCTGGCTACTTTTAAACAGAGGAGTCAGAAGTGCATATTTGATTAGCTGAGTACTATCCCTCCAGATCTGGACTTCAGGAACTCTCTAGGATGGGTTTTTTTTGCATATTCACTTCAGAATAGGACCCTACTGGGATTTAGGGAATCCAGTGGTTACTGGAAATGTTGATCTCAGACTCCCTGCAAACCACAAAGCAGGAAAAAAAGTGCCTCTAATGTTTGTTCTTCCCATAATTCAAAGTATATAAAAATCTAGTAAGATATTCAGGAAAGGAACATCTAAGAGTTGTCTGTCTTATGCAGGACAAGAACACTTGCCTGGAAGCAATCAGAAGATGCTTGATAACATGTTTGCTGCTATGTCACTAGTGACCTATCAGTCTCCTTACATATAAAGATAGATGTCAAGGCTGAGCTATTGTGTATTCTTGAGATACAAAGGAGAATACTTTGAAAAGTAGTCCCAGAGCACTCCAGTCATCACCATGAGATGAAGCACAATAAGACATCGGAAAAGCTATGGCAGTTGTTTTATATCTGATATGTGTTTTTGTGAATAGCAACTTCAGTAATTTATGTTCTTGGTTGAAAAGCTTTTCGTAGCCTTAGTACACACAGTGGTTAACCCTTCTACTCCTCAGCTCAAAGCTGTACAAGTCACTAAAGACAAATAGCACTATCCTTGGCTCTGTCTCCAGTGCCCTTTTCACATCTACACACTAACATCCCTTGTTTTCCATGCATGTGGACTGGCTATATCCTCAAAGCACAGAAGATACCCCCAAAAAAGTATCAACACTTCATCTTCTCTACCCTCCTGCAGCCTACTCCTCCCTCAGCATCCTTCATTTTGTTCATTTGAAACTCCCTCCTCTGCTTCCCAAGGAATTTTACCTTTGCTGCCTGTACAAGCACTGCAATCCAACCCTTCCTGCCAACTTTTTGCAAGAGATCAGTTCTCTAAAGATTAATTCGGCACAAATTCCAGTCCTTCTTGGGAAATACAGGTTTTGCAGAGCGACGTTTGCAAATCATTCCCAGGTACAAAGAAACCTAAGCTGTACCCAGCAGCAACCAATGCTTTTTAACAGGTAATTTTGCATGTGTGTGCACATGCGTAAAATGCAGGAGGTTATTAAGAGAACAATATCATACAAAACAAAAACAGAGTAGATAATTCCTTGTCACAGTAAAACAGGGAAAATATCCTTGCCTCGTAAAGAATCCTGTCTTTTTTGCCTATGTGCCTCTCTTTACACGCCACCTGCATTGGCCTGTGCCCATCTCTGGAGGCTTGAGACAGTCAGCAAAACCCTCACAGTCAGCTAATGCTGGGACACAAAATGTACCAGGACCCTCTATGGTGTTCACATGATGGTGGAAAAAAAGTGATATAGTAACATGCTTGTATGTGGTCTGCAGCTGCCTCTGTTGCATCGTGCTGCCACCGCATGTCACTGTTAAGACAGAATGGCAATGAGTGACAGGGATTTTAGGGAAGACCGTAAAACTCCAATGGAGGCGGACCTCACAACCCTCAAGAACTGCCCTTGGATGTAGCTTAGTCAGCCCCATTCTCCTAATGTAAGCAACAGGACTGAAAACCTGAGGCCTCATTAGCATTGGGCTAAGCTGAAAGCAGCAACAGAATGAAAACACACACTTGGAAGAGAGAAAAGATAAGGAAAGAAAAGACATGAGAAAAAGGATGAGAGGGAAGGGCAAAGAGCAATGGTTAAAGAAGATGACTTGCAAGACGAGTTAAGGCTAAATCATTACCTCTGCCAGTGTCTGTCAACAATGAGGTCCTTCTGAATTTCATAGAGAAATAGATCTTGTTATATTTCTAACAACCACCACAAAAAAATACTGGTTTGCTCAAAACTAATAGGAACTAAATAGGGACCAGTTCTCACTACACCTTGCTGACGTGTTGGCAGCCTAGCAAAAGAACAACTCTCTCAAAAACACTGTAACAGCACAACTTAAAAATGGCATTTTGAGGATGGTCCATCTCTGCTCCCACCCCTTTGCTCAAGGACAGGTCCTAGACCCTCTTGTGGTTGGCCTTCCGTGTTGTCCTCATTTCTAGTTTATGAGATCGGGGAGACTCGTTTGAGATTAAACAAAGGGCTAAAGATTAGGTGTTCTGTAATTTAGTACTTCCTCTGCCTGCTTCATGTTTAGCAGTTCTTGGCAGAGAAAAGGAACAGCAGCAGCCAAGATGGGCTCTTTCTGTGAATCCACATGACCTAACCAGAAACAAGAGTATGTCACTTGACTCTAGTTTGCAAGCCAAACTTTCATCCAGGGTCCCCTTCCAAACACTACACTTGCATTCATTTTGCCATTAAGCCATGTGGTTGTTTAAACAGACTCATGGAAAACACATTAAAAAATAAACCATAGAGCAGATCCAGATGTTTGAAAATGCTAAACTTAGTGCCTCACACTCTTCCCTCCTCATCCAGCTTTAAAAAATTCCTAAAAAACTCAAAAGCATTCCTGAGCCGGTTTGTAATGAGCCGTTACTTCATACTAAAAAGTATACTCTAACGCAGACTCAAATAATCAATCTTTAAACCATAAACACAATTACCAAAACACTTTGAAGGTTTGGATCAGCTTCATGAAAGGATGAAAATTCTTTACTCTCGTTCTTATTTAAAATGAGGCTCTTGTTTTCAATAAAAGCTAGTTTTCACATGGAAAAATATACACAGAGGCAAGATGACATCCCTGAGTACCAATTTCATAATGATGCAGTAGTCAAGAAAGGCTTGCAGGAAAGGAGGCAAAGATAGCTCACACTTGATTTTTGAGGTGTTATGCACGAAGCAGGAGAAATCAAGCTCAACAACACTGACTTGCTCAAACCATGCAGTAAGCAGAGGCAAACTTGCCCCTCACAAGCTCAATTAGCCCACCTCATCATCCATCTCACAGGCACAGGTTTGGAGATTGAGGGCCATAGGGTACTCAAAGAGCACTGCGATTCTCATTTTTGAAATCCCTGAAGACCTTAACCTCCCATGTAAATCCACACTTCTTAAAACCCTTTCGGTTTTGAGAACCTCACAGTTTCAAAAGGTTAGTGCCTCCATTACTAGACCAGCAGCCCCTTCATCAGACAGTCTCACTCCAAATTAGAAAAATTCCACAGCCCAAAAAAGAAGAGCCAAAAAGCTGCTGACAGAGCCATCTGCCCTGCCAGGCAGCCGGGAGCCTACATACATGGTTTCCTCATGACTTCTGCAAAAATATTCACATGCTTCAGTTCCTTGAAAGAGAAGATGCAAAGAGTTTAACCACCAGCAGGACCAAGGCCTGCTGAAACACTGTGAAAACAGCAAGGAAGAAAGCAAACCTTTCTGCAAACCTGCTAATTCTACTCAGTTCCGGAGTCGGCTGCCACTTGACCATCACTCCTTCCTCCGACTCCTATGCTTTATTTCCAATGCAAAGATTTTAACCTGACCTTGTTTCCTTGGGCTGGCCAGGAACCTCCTCAATTCCCTCCCCATACCACAACTCAGACTCATCGTTTAAGAACTGCCAGGCCAGAATCAGTTACATCATTTTTTCCCCCTTCTTTTCCAGGTATTCTCTAGTAGTTCCCAAGCTTTCCCTCTATAACATAGACTCCTATAGCTTTCAGGCAGTCTGAGAAACAATGGAGATCATAATTTATTTTTTATAATCCCAGACACAGTAATTGAAGCCTTGCATCCCTGAAAAGTAGTTGAGTGTTATTCACTGGATGAATACATCAAGGGCATTAATATATCCAGCCTTACATTCAGCCATGAGAAGCTTTACTGGGAAAGACATTAAGACTAGGTCACCAGGATGAGACAATCGAGGTGATGGCCATCCTCTGTGTCTCTCAGGCCCAATTTTCAGGCTTATTTTATGCACAAATACCAAGAATGAACTAGTTAGCATGCTCGGGTGCTTTTGAGAATCACTTTAAGGTACTCATCACCAGCTACAAGTGCTTCACTACCTTTGAAGCCTTGACCTACAAGCTCTTCTTCACATATGGAGCACAGAAACCCCACAAGCCATCTAAACTTCCTAGACAAGAAGGTGTTTCCAATCAATGAAATGGCCTCGCTTCAAAATCATCCACTGAGATACATTAAGATCTAGACTGACAGTAGTATTTGTGCTTTAAAAAGAAAGGGAAAGAATATATATTTCTAATAAAGGTTGCATCAAAATTATCATTAAAGTGTTCCTTATATCACAAGTTTGGTCATGTCTGCGTATCCTCTCTGCATCTCCTCTCCCTCTCTCCCCCAACCCGTTCAGAGGTGCCACTTTATCCAGGTCAGTTTGTGGCCACCATAAATCTTACGTGCATCAGTGAAGGTTCCCCCAACAGGTTTTACATAACAAAAAAAGGAGCGTCCCATCCCACTGGCCAAAGCATTTCTTCAGAATCTGGGCCTTTGAGACTTATCTTAACTGCATGTCATGGATCAGCTTGAAAGCAGCTCCAAAACATTTGGAAATTATTACAGTTCACTAGTTCTCTAATTATAAAAAGCTGAAATTACTTTGAAGCTTCAGTTCGAGAAAACTAATGCTGCAATTACTTGACAGGGCCATTTGCAACCTGATTATCGATGAGGGTTGGAGGTTCCTATCTGTGTGTAAATCTGAACCAGTGAGGGGCTGGACGCTACAAACCACGTACCTCCAGGCATCTCTTGTTAATATGCTGCCCCATAAAACAATCCTCTATAAACTAAGAAAATAATATATTACATGCTGGTTTAATTGTTAGTTACAGTTTCCTTGTAAAGCAGCATATATAAGAGGGCACTGTTTAAAGCTAGTATGTTTTATAGAGGAGGCCAGCAAATTACAGCTCAGCTGTATGGAAACGATTAGCACCTGCCTATCGGCACAAAGCAGCAAAGTTTAGAAACCATGATCTCAGCTTTTGGCAGAACGAAGAGCCTGAAAGGTCTTAAGTTTTCCTGGGCAATAAATCCAGTGATTACTGAGATAATATTATTTTCAATTAACATCCATCTTTCTTTTTTTTTTTTTTTTTGTAGCAGCATAAACAATGCTACTCAGATCTTGCCCAGTCAGGCATGAATCTTAAAGGTATTGCTTCTTGTGGACAAGAAAGATGAGCCACACAGGAGGACCTGACCCTATGACCCACACAAGTAGACCTTAAGTGAGATATACATGCTGAGTAATCAAAAACTGTCAAATTCTAGAAGTGTTTGTGATGAGAATAATTTCCTCTATTTTTCATTAAAAATGGTAACTTTTCTCTCCAAATGTTTGTGGTTTTTTTTACGTTTATATAAACACAAAAGTAAATTCAGTCTTCCAGGAGAGAAAAACCTTTCAGCAGTTTACTGACAAGCAAATATTTTTTCCAGACTTTCTAGCAAAACTAAAATAGTTCAAAATAACTCTTATGTAAAAACTGCAGTTTGTTTTATGGGGTGTTTGTTTTGTTTTGGGGTTTTTAGTGTTTGGGGTTTTTTGTACTCTACTGGACTCATTTTGAATACTATTATTTGTGTGATGCAATAAACTAAAAAAAACTAACTGCGGGAATAAAGACTGGAAAATTAAGGTGCCTTGAGTGATTCAATCCCTTTCAGTAGATCTCTCTACAATCAAGGGGGTATTTTTCCCAAGAGGAAGGTACTGTACGAGGGCCACCATGAGCCCTGATCAGGAGGGCAGGTACCCAGCCCCCATGGCCCGCAGGAAGACCATTCACTGGGAAATCTTCTAGGTCACAATATTCATTAATCCTCCATTCATACACGCTGTAATTTAGAGAAAACAGTTGCTCTTGTGGTTTAAGTGCTGACAAGAAGCAGGCAGCACCACGGACTGTAAAAGCAGGCAGAAACACCAGTCTTCTCCCACAAACACACACAACGAGGAAGAGAACGGTGACTTCCCCCTCCAGCCACTTCTTGCAGGTTCCAGTTCTTCTTGCAGACACGCAGCCCTTCTCCATCTGTGGAGCCACAGGGGCACTGCAGGAGGGTCCTAAACTCTTGTGTATTGTTAATATCCATTGCCTTGGGGAGTGGAAAATGTAATTCTTAGAATCATAGAATTATTAGAGTTGGAAGGGATCTTAAAGATCATCTAGTTCCAACCCCACCGCCATGGCCAGGGACAGTTTCCACTAGAGCAGGTTGCTCAAAGCCCCATCCAGCTTTCTTCTGCTTTCCAGTGCCAGAGAGACAATGAGCTTAGTAGGAAGCAGAAGAGAACAGCAGGATAAGAGTCACCCCCGTCTCCCACTGGAGGAAGACCCAGCATCAGCCTCGGAGCTGCTCACTGGGGCTGTTGATGCTCTTTGCTCCAGCTGAGCCTGTTGCAGTGGCAGCTCTGTGACTCCAGCCCACAGCCTCACCAAGCTCACACAGGGTTCAGCGCCCAACCAGCCCCCCAACCTAACACAGTATGAAGCAACCCACCACAGCCCCAGCCCCACTGCCAGCATCCCTTCACTAATGCCTACAAACTCCTTCATCTCAGAGGAGACCTCAGGCAGCCGGGGCGTTACTGAATGCATTGAACCAGACACCACTTAAGAAAGAATAAAAGACAGTACTTTCTCCCTGGGTAATACTGCCACTTTCACTTAATTAAAATCTTTTAATAGGCGTCTCCCTCCCTCATTCCTCCCTGTTAGCAGATGTCTTAAAGTAGGAAGATTAACAGCATTTTAGTTACTTTGATGTTACCCAAGACAAATTAAAAATTAAATTAACCTAGTTAGTCACTTCTAGAGTATAATGTCTTTTGTATTATGTTACTGGTTGCTATTTTTTCTTGTAGCCTGACACCCAAACAAGAAAGCAGCTGGATATTTGTATATTTGTTTTACAGCATTCAGATCTGCATTAGTGCAACCCTGTCTTAAAGCTTTGACTCAAAATCATGAAGTCACAGGTATTTGAGAAGGGGGAATAAAGTCTCCCTATTTTACGTTGTTATGCAAAGTTGTTGAGATCACTGGTTTTACATCTCTGTTTATCCCAAAGGCTTATTTCAAAGCCATGTCCTGTTCCTTGGTAGCTTGACTTTGAACTAGAACTGATACGGCATCACAGATAACACAAACTCAACCCATCAGCAGTAGGAGAACCACTCAGATGTGTCACTAAAAGAGACTGCCACATTAATAGGGGCTTGAAAAAATTAACTTTTTTCTTTTTAGAAGATCTTGTGTGTGGAAAATACAGAAAAGAGAGGATAAGAAACTAAGCCAAAACTAAACAACCTTGTCTGTCCCAGTTCGCTTGTCTTGAAAAAAACCAAAACACACACAAGCTTCAGAGGTGTTCTTGATTTTATCCCATCTCTTTATACTGCCTGAGCATGTCACCATCAGTCAGAAAACAACTACACACTGAGAAAGTTCATTTAACCTCATTTTACACTTTAAAAAAAAAAAAAAAAAAGGACTATGTGAGCTTGATCCATTTTAAATCCATCCTCATTTAAAGGTTAGCACCTGCACCCAGACCTTACCCTTGTCCTGACTTGCCCCGGCTCAGAAGAACTTATTCACTGTCAGATTACATCAGATTCCCACATCCATCTAATAGCAGCTCCTGTTCCTGACCCTGTGTGGCAGGACGTGCCTCAGAGAAGAGCCGAGGACTCTGTTGGGGCAAAGGGAGAGGTAGCTGCCCTTGCCAAGACTCCCCTGGAAGCAAGCCTGCAGATCCAAAATCATTCAAGCTGCTCCTAATGTGAATAGCCTGAACTGCAGAGCCCGAGAACAGCATGGGAAGGGAGGGACCAGCTGGAGGTCCTTGTTCCAACCCTCCCACTCGGAGAAGCTCTGAGTAGATCTGGCTGATCAGGACTGTGTCCAGGTAAGTTCTGAGCATCCCCAAGGATGGAGATCTCACATCCTCTGCGGGCCCCAGTCCCAGCATCTGATGGGGAAAAAAAAATAACAATATATCTGCAGCTCTAATATCATAAGGTCAGTAAAGGGATTTAATTATTTTTTTTAATCGAACGTGCAATCTGAAGTAGAGATGGTGTAATTGCATTACTGTCTGAACCCCCTGACCCCGGCCGAGCAGGGCTGCCGAGAACACGTGCACGAGAGGGGAAGAGAAACTATTTTGAGAACATCTTTGTTTGCTGCCCATTTAGTGGCTGAGGGGTAGGTTGTTCCTCTCCCTTCCCGTAGAAGCAAGCTGCTGTTCCACTCCTCCCATAAAGCTGTTGGTATGGTAAATCCACCATGGAGCTACGGAGAGGTCAGCAGAGCAGCAGTTCAGGGACAGAGCTGTGAATCACGCCCGACAGCAGAGACAGCGCCTGCAGAAGCGGCTGCTCAACCCATTTCTATAAAAATATTCCCAAGGGCTGCTCCCTTTCCACACAGGTATTTAGGCGCTGCTTCCCCCCCCCAGACAAAAGCGTTTTCCTCCCCATAGCTCAGAGCAGAGGATAAAACTTTTGAAGAGGGAACCGCAGCTATTCCTGCTCAGAGGCTTGTTACCGTAAGTTGAACCCCACTGTTCCTCTTTGAATATTTTATCTAGTCCTAGTGGTGGGGGAAATTGGTTCCTTCCTTTTTTCCTCTCATTTTGAATAGAAAAAAAATGAAGTAACAGAAAATCAAGTACCTCCCTGAAGCAGCAGCACAGCCACAGCAGCCTGAACCAAGCACCCAGACTTAAGCCCTTTTTTTTTAAAAAAAAAAATAAATAAAAATCAGACTTACAGGCTCCACAGGTACTTGTGTGCCCACGTCTGCCTCTCTCCACACTCAGGCAGGATACCCTAGCATGGCAGACATCAATCCCCAGCTCCAACGGGCCCCCCAACACTGCAAGTCATCACCCACCACCTCCTGTGGTCTTCCTCATCTCCCCGCAGAGCAGCCACCCCTCACGGGGCCATGAAGCTGCTCCTCTGCCGTGACATTTTCTCATCTCTAATAAAAGCACCATCTCTTCCTCCCAAAGGTAGCCATCAGACTACAGAAATGCTTGAAAATGAAAAAGCCTATAGAAGTTACAATAATTAAAATTCCATTTTAATTCCTCTGCACAGAGGGAGAAGAGGTCTTGGGCACATGTTTTCCCACTGCCACAACAGCTCATGCATTGTGTTATAAAATTTTTCAGTGCCATTTATTTTTATTTGGCCTGTGAAATACTTTGGGGAAGGCCTCCTCGTAAATGGCCCATAAAGTTTGACAGGAACTAAACCTCCCACTGTTTTTGTGACTGATATAAAAAAGAACCAACTTAGTTGGCACCCTTAATGCATGTTTTATGGGAAAAGGAAGACTGTCCCTCTGTACAAGCAGCCGATTGCTGAGCAGACCAAGTTCAGTCCTGTAAGCATCTTTTGTGGCCTTTTACGAGGTAAGGCTTTCCTTATAAAGTTCTGGCCTCGCCACAAATCCACTTCCCTCTGGGCTCATCCATTAATAAGCACTTTCATTAAAATTCCACCTTTCTTCGGGAAACAGCCAAGCTAATTTAACAGGAAATTGACTTTCTCCATCACCCTCATGTCTTTGACTGCAGCCACACAAGCCAGCCTTGGCCAGAGGCATCCTGCCCATCAGCTTTTCTCCCACGTGCATCTATTTGCAAAAGCTACAGGGTTCCTTGCACCGTTTGGGGGAAGAAGAAACAGGAATGTCTCTGGACAGTCACCTGGAAAATGCAGTTGCTTTCAGATTAACCTGTTGCATCTTCCACTATCACCAGCCTCCAAGGGAGCATGAGATGGCTCCAGAAAAGCACAGGAATAATGATGGAGCTCAGATAGCAGTGGCTGTAGGTTACTGGTCCAGTCAAACACACAGAAGATGGACAAGAGGAGCCCATCTTAAGAGAGATTAAGTGAGGGATGGGGTCACACAGACTGGTGACAGAGATCTGGCTCTTGGTCCACTGCATGCAGTTAATCATCCTTCTGGAGGTGTTAATCTACCAGTAGCAAAAGCTCCGTCCTATAGAAATAAAGAAAAACCCCAACCTCATGACACAGACTATCTTCCAGAAAATAAATTCTATCAGCATGCCAATACTTTATGAGCAGAGGAGGAAGAGGCTGAGTTCATCAAAGACATTATCTGCATCCTGTGTATTGGCAAACTTATAGGAATTAAGAAATTTTTTTGGCTTTATTGTAAAAATCCATTTTATTCTCTTTTGGCTTCCAAGACAAGCTTTCAGGTGGAAGGCTGTACATAACACCACTGTATTTAGAAATGAGAAACCAGAAACGACACTGACTCCATCTGTCCATAAAAAAAACACCACAGCATAAAAAATTCCATACGAATTTATTTTGCATTCTAGTGACGTATCTCTCTGCATTTCACAAGAAAATGTCCAGGAAAAGTGACAGGTTTATTTTTAGCCTTTCTTTAATCTTTGCAGAGTATGGCAGCAGATTGCAACCCATCATGAGTGTCCCAAACTAGGCTGAGATATGCTGCTGAAAAAGAATGGGTTTGGATTGAGTGTCATACTGCAAAGATATGGAGATGTTCTTAACAACCAGCCCCACTCCAGCTATAAGAAATTTGATCATATGCATTTCATTCTCAGTGTCACATATAAGTGGGAGATACATTTGTCACTGGATAATACATTCAGAATTAACAAGAAGAACTTGTCAGGTTTTGGCTGCAACCACTGAAGCTAAAGCCTAGAGCGAAATAAACTGTCAGATCAGAGCTTTGTTAAAAGGATTAAACCCATTCTTAAGGGTGGAGCTGGGGAAAAGCTTTTAAGCTTTATACTTACACCTGAAAGGTTTTAAACTGGGATTCTAACAAAGACTGACACAAAACAAGTATTTTAAAAAAATAACAACTAATCTGACCTCACAAGCGGGACCATCTCCAGAATCAGCAGCGTTGTGAACCATGCCCTCAGCAAGGGCTTGCCAAGAAACCCTGGATCCGACAGGCGGTCACTAATTATTGGCCACATTTTTTTGGCATCTGCTCAAGTTGCTGTAGAATCAGTAACTGTTTTGTAAGTTAGTCTCATTACAGACCTACTACAGTAATTGATTTGCACAGTGGCCATGTGGTAACTCATAAAACCTTGCACAGGGGTCCCAATTCTGCAAATATTTCCTCCTGCACTTAGGGGGAACAAAGCACCCTCTGGAAGTCAATGAGCTCAGCCACGCTTCCAGCCAGCAAGCGAGCACTAGGAGGATCAGACCATCGCATTGTAGGGTTTATACCACAGGAAAAAACAAAATGTTTTCCTGCATTCAATTAATTGCAAAATTGCACCGCATGACACCCTTGTGAATGAAGTAGGTGTTACTGTACCACTCATTTTGCAGTTGGGGAAGCAGAGCTATGACTCAGAGATGCAGTGAGCTGCTCGAGGTCACACAGTAGCTCAGTCATAAATAGCACCCAGGTGCCCCCCTCTTGCCCAACTCTGAGCTTTCTCATACTGCTTCAACAATATTTTGGCAGCTCGACTTCAGCTTCAAAGAGGTTTTGATCCCACTCAGTGTCTGACCTGTCCTGCACCTTCTTCACCCACCCCTTCACCTAGTCTGCTCTGAACCGCGGTGGCCCATGGTTCATCACTCTCCTGCCACCTCCTTGTTCTCAGCTGGTCAAGCCACGCATGGGCTTCTCCTTATTGGTGCCAGGGTAAAGAAACAGGCAGTAACAGGCACTGGATGAGATGCAACAAGCAGCATAGCAATACAAACATGGCAATGCATAACAAATAACACAAAGGCTGCAGCAGGGAGGCTGACAGACACCAGAACAGCCCACACTCACGCGTGGCTGCTGCTCACTGGGAAAAGGCTGTCAGGGTTCCCCCCACATGGTTCCAAAAAAGGTGCATCAAGAGGGTGAGCTGGTACCTGCAAGTCAAAACACCCTTCTACAGCTCTCACAAAAAAATGCTCCTACCAAAGATGCTGCAAATCCAGTTGTCAGATGAAAAGCTCCACTATCACATGTAACCTGGAGGCAAACACTTCATAACACTTTGGTAGCCTACAAGCCTTTTAGGTCTGTATCATCCATCAATAAAATACAAAGCTGGGTCATTCAAATGCTTTGCAAAGCCCAGGTACCGAGTTAAAGATTTTCAGGTCGCTGAGGGTCAGCTTTTCCTCACCTATTCAGGCTCAAGGCAAGATTTCTGGGCTCCGCAGTTGTGGGAGCTCGTGGGAGTTGAGCTTCACAGGACCGGGCCCCAAGGAAGAAGAAAGCACCAGCTGCAGACCTTCTGGCTTTGCAGAGGCTACAATCCAGGGGCAGAGCAAGGAGAAGTCTGCATTGCACAAGTCAGGTGTTTTCCTAGAAGTGCCATAAAATGAATCCCCGATAAGATTAAAGTTTAGTGATTCTGAGACACCAGGCAGGACAGCATCGACGGTCTGGGATCACAAGAGCTGAAGTCTAACCTCATTGAGATACTACTACAGTAATCTAGGAACATGAGCAAGTCTCTTAAATTCTCCATGTCTCTGCCACACAACAGGATATGCCTCTATTGACTTAATCTGTCCAGATTATTGAGTCATCAGAGCACACCCTGTTCCTCAGCAGTCCACCACCACCACAGCTGTAAGGCCTTCGGTAGACAGCCTCTGATAAGCTCATCTTTAATGCTGGTCTTTATATAGCATAATGGACATTCCTAAATGATCTTAAAAAATGTTTGGGTTTTTTTAAAGCAAGGAATCCTCATTTCATATTAGAAGCCAATTTTGGTCCAAAAGAGGCCCATTTGCCCCACCTGGGAGGAAAGGCACCGTGTCATCATATCTTTCCTAGTGATCAGACCAGGCTATGAAGAATCAAACCTCCCAACACCTTTAATAATGACGTACCACAACTGTGCAGTACCACTCCTCATGTGATGCTCTGCTGTTACCCGTCCTGCTTTTTACACCAACCTACCTGAGGGCTGGGGGGAGGAAACACTTTTTTTAATATTTGAACTCAATTGTGCAAAGTACTATACACTCACCGAAATATCAATATACCCCTGGTGACCATCCCTGCCAGGTAATGAGGTTTGTTGCTTTCACAAAAATGAAAGCAAATAAAATAATAATAAAAAAGTGTAATTATGGTTTGGAGAGCACTGGTCTCAATTTTTCTGTTTTCAAAATCCTCTAGGGAAAAAAAGAATGAAAGCTACTTATTGATTTCATCCTCCCGACGCTCACACACAAGACTTGCTGGAAAACAGGACCCTTTGCTAGAAATCACCACTGTCCTCACCTCCCCCGGGGAAACAGGGAGGGGGGAGCAGAAGAAAAGGCACTTGAGTTTAAAAGGGAAAAAAAAATAAAGAAGAAAAAAAAAGAAAAGGAGGGCAACAGTTTCGGCTTTCATTATAAGCACTGTTATATCAACAATGGCTGGGGAACAAAGGAAGCCATTTCCACTAGTTCCTGCTTCAATTAGTTATTTGAACTAGTGAAGATTGTGCCACTTTATCTCCCCCTTGTAACATAATCATTGTATTTTACATCTCATGAGAAAAAAGGCCTGCCAGAGGACATTATCTGGCTCTGGGTCATACATCACAGGAGATAACATCGTTATTCATGTCAAAAGGGATGATCAAGGTCTTCCTGTTTTATCAGCGATTAGCCAGGAAAGAAAAGCTGCTGCTGCTGCTCTTGGCAGGTAGCCAGGCGCTGGATGAGTATTACCAGCGCCGTGCAGGGCCTTCCAGCCCCACAGGAACGGCTCTTGCAAAACCATTAACATCCCGGCTGATAGGGAAGGCCCTGAAATTTCCTTAGTCACCAGCAGCAGGAGATGGCCTCCCCCAAGGACGGGGGGGTCTGATCCTGCTCCCACCTGCAGCGCTTGTGCACCAGCACCGGCCACCGTCTGCCTCCCTGCAGTCACAGCGGAGGGACCTGGCAGCCAAGCCGGGCTTTTAGCAATTTAGGATGGGCTGGGAGGCACCTAAGTCCCTTGGGCTCCAGCCAGACTGCTCTCTTCATCCCCAGAGGCCCTCACCTTGGCTGCTGCCATCTCCCTGCCATCCGCTGTTGGTACCACTCATTCTCCCCCGAGACCGCGCCGGGTTAAAGCCGGAGCAGAGCTCAGCCTTGGGCTCCACCGCTCGCCAAATTATTCCACTTCCCAAGCACCTTCCCTTGAGCTCAGAGCTCTTCACTCCTGAATGCTTAGCATATTCCCAATTTAAACTTCTCAGGCAGTTTACCTACTATCTGAGAGCAACAGTAAAACCTACCCACCTTATCTCAGCTACAAGCCCAAAGGGAGTTAGAATTCAGTGCCTTGTGCCTCAAACGCTAACAAAAAGAAGAAAAATGCTGCTATTTGAAAAATATACCATGTTGAACTACAGAGGTGCATTCCACAGTGTCTTCCTGAAGTTACTTAGCTTTATGTGCCTGATGCAGGGTTCACTGAACCAAGAAAGTCTTTCCACTCACTCGCTGCGCTCCAGCACTGCGTCCTTTGGCAGTAACACAGCCTTGTGGAAATTCAGTGCCTCGAGACTCATCTGAACAGGCTTTTATTGTCTTCTCCCACCCAACTGAGAATAGAGAAGTCCATTCGCCATTAGTACTTTTGTAAATCAAAGCACATAGAAGATCCTGCATGTGAGCTGGGTAATTCAAGGCCCAATCTTTACAAGTTTTGAACGTTGCTAAAATGCAAAAATCAGCAATGTGATTAACACGCACAAAAGCGCATATACAAAAAGGATACATAACCTCCCACTTTGGGGGGAAAAAAACAAAAACAACTTCCTTCAACTGCACATTTTGGATAGAACCATTGTGTGGGTTTTATACCTCTCCCCAGATCATCTATCACTGACCAGATATCAGAAAAGGCAGACAGGAATTGCTGTAGCAAATCACTCCAATAGTTATTCCAACAATTTCAACAACAGTTACTCCAGCTCCGAGCCTAACGCACAATTACGCTGTTGCGGCAACCAGCCTGAAACTGGAAGAGTGCTAATAGCAAAAATAAAGTGTGAAGCAAAACTTATTAAACCTTGCAATATATTAAGACTAATATCAGAAGAAACCCAAGACCAAATGCCATTTCCCTTCAAAGGGAGATAAAATTAAAAATGACTCAGCAACTATGAGTCAGGACAGGAAACTTGTCACAGAGCCAGTGATTGTGGCCCCGGTGGAAGTGGGCACAAGGGCTCCAAATTGCTGTTGCTGGCATGTTCATCATCACTAACGTTGCCAAACACAACATGTGACCCATCTGCAGAGCCACACAGGACGAACTCACCATGAAGAGCTTGAGAAAGTCAGATGTTCCTCCAGATGAGTTGTGAAGAGGAAACGTAACTGCTCAAACAGACCACAAAAATAAACCAGGTTAAGCCAGCACAGCTGGGGCTCTTGCAGGTCACGGAGTTAAACACAAAAGCAGCAAGAGTTTGAGGGCAGAGCTTTTTTAGGAGTCACACTGAAAGGTTGGGTGATGACTTGTTCCTGTCTCGGATGCTGATCTCAAAGCAGAAAGCAGCACTCTCCTTCTGCCCACCCCCATGGCTAAGGCAGGGATATAAAGCACCTGAACCCAAGCAGTAGGGAAAGGATACCCTGAGCCTTCCAGCCCTTTTCAGTCTGGACACAAAAGGACTTAAACTGCAGGACATCTTGTCTGACCAGCTGCCACCTGAGTCATCCCAGCTTGGGTTGCCACAGAGCTCATGAAAGCAGGGCTGGGAGCAGCTCCCTGGCACCCACTGGAGCTTGGGGTACCCAGTGCAGCTCAGACCCAGACCCTCCTCCAGTGCCCCCCTCCTGCTCCCCACAGCACCGAGAGCAGGAGGTCCTCACTGCCTCTGCATCTTGGGGGCACTCCATGCCCAGAACCAGGGCAGATCTCCACTGGGGATTCACTCAACCCTCAGCTGATGTCTAAGCTGCTCATCAGGCAACACATGGGAAGCTGAGCTGTACAGAGGGAAGGCACCTCCAGTGTCAATCATCAGGACCAAGTCAAGCTGACAGTTAGTCTTCCACCCGCAGGCATCCCTGGCAAACTATTCAGTCCTCATGATCTCCATCTAGCAGAAATCAAGGGATCTAAGCTGGGAAATGCTGGCAAGTAACCTCCTGAGCGGTTAGCAAACCCTCTACTGCTCTTTTAGAGAAACAGCCAGGAGATCACTGTCTAGATAGAAAATTCATAAAGTTTTACTACAGAGATCACATAAGCCCTGCAACCTTTAATAAAGCAATTGTAATTACAGAGGATGATTATTTTTTAAATCAAACATTTCAATTACCAGGTATATAGAAACATAGTTGCACAAGCTGCCAAAAAGAAATCAAGCAAAATATGTAACTCTCCCAGTAATTAACATTCATTAGGGGTAATTTGCATGCGATCCCTCATCAGATCTAGAAATGCCAACCCTGAAGAACTGCCCAGTTTGTCCTTTGGGCATACTAGCCTCGCTCATATCCTGTCAAACCTTATAACCAAAGACCTCAAAACACCAGCAGAAAGGCAAGGTACTTGCCTCCACAGGAGGATTCTTATCACGCACGTAGCAACCTCCTGACGGAGCACGGCAGAAGCAGCTACAAAGCAAAACACATCTCTGGGCTCTATTAATTAGCTGATATATCACAAGTGCATTCTAATCTTTCTTTTCTCTTCAAAGGTGGTCCAGATCATCCCTCTGGTAGAGTCCTTCCAGGAAGCAAAGCCTCTCTTGCAGGATTTCCCCGCTGCCCCTCGAGTGGTTTCCCACGGCCTCAGCCCTGCACGTCCCATCAGGAGCACCACCGCCCACAGAGCTCCAGCCCTGCAGATGGGGCCCACAGCCCCCAGTTAACTGGTTCAGCATGACTGCTGGGGTCTCTCTGGGAGCGAAGCCAGGAGTGCTGGGTTGGATCCAACCTGGCAGGGCCAACCTGAGCGCAGACCAGCCCCTGATCCAAGCTGGAAAGGTCTGTCACAGATAACTACTTCAACTGTCCCAGAAAAGATTTTTTGGGGTTGTGTAATGGGTATTCAAATAGCAGGGAGATGAAATCCGTCTGCAAGGGTTTCTTGCAGAAGAATTGTGCACTATAAGAACTGTACACACTGCTTGCTCCCAGCCAAAAGCATTATTTTGCATGGGCTGCACCACATGGGTATTTTTATTACTACACTTCATAAAATATTTCTGAAGTTTCCTGGAAGATACTGTTTCACATGCCACCAACAAACACAAAGCTTGCTCCAAGCAACTCCTGACACATATGCAGAGGAGGAGAAAAAAAAAAAGTCACCTAAAGCCTTTTCAAAGCCGCCATCTCCTATGCATTGCAGAGGTAAGAGACATGGCTTGCGATGGATGGGGCCATCACTGGAGTTCTACTCATGCAGAGCTTTCCCAGAAAAGCACACGCTCACTCCATCCAGGGGTTTTCTTGGCTCACGCAACCTGTATAGGACAGTTTCCCACATAAGCTTCCAGACATACATTGCCAACAGCACGGTCCCCTCTGCTACCCAGTAGCCCCCACCTTTAGTCATTCTGTCTCAGCTGGACCCAACGAGGAAACAGAAGAGCTGTCCCAGTGGAAAAAACATACCTCAGTGTGTTGGCCAAAGTCCTCGTGGGTAATCAACCACCTCTGCTTGTACTCCTCACCCTGTGGTTTTCACTTCTAGTCCCGCAACGGTTGTACATCAACATAACATATCTCCACTATCTGAGCTCCCACCCTTTCGCTTCAGCCCATGCTGTTTGCATGGACATTGATCACCAAGATGCTTTCAGAGCCTGGATCACAGCATTTCCAGCAGCCGGTGTTTATGTCCCAACTCCAGGCCACCTCTCCACACCACACCAGCACTGTGAGGGTCAGCAGCCTAGTAGCTTCAGCTGGTAGCTAAGGAAATGCACTTAAAAAAAAAAGGCAGTATTTTAAATAAATGCAGAACCATGGCTCTGCTCAGAAGTGCTGCTATTAGGCAGCAGCTTGAAGAAAAACAATGTCTGGTGAAAAAGCATTTTAAGTGGTGCTTGTTTATTCACTGATTTCTTAGGTGATTATCAGCTTGGCATGGGCTAGCAAGGCATATCAGAGCTCTGAAAAATGACTTCTAAGTCTCATGCTGTGACAAAATAATAGCTGACTTATAATGCAATGACTTTTAAACCACACTTAACAAAGGATATTAATGAAGATATTCTCCAACTTCTAAATTACTGATATTGATTATATCTATGTAATGAGGATAGATAGGATTTCAATTTGAGAATTAACCCAATTGCTGAAATAATTGATTGGAGATGAAAGCACTTGCTCAAGTCAGTTACCTTTTGGTTTTTTAGAAACGTTGACTTTGAAATACTTCAACAGACTACCAAGATCTCAGAAGAGAACATCCCAAATTTCTCCTACATGTTTCAGTGTAGTGGATATTTCCTCAATGATTACTTTGTAAATTTATTACAAGCGTCTCACACACAAGAGTATGGATCAAATATCTAAGTCTGAGAAATTCTTAATTGTTTGAACCTTAATTGAAATTTTTACCACTGAAAATCTGAGGTTCTTCAGACAGGATCTAGGTATGGGAAAATAATAATCTACGATTACTGTATTTCCTAATGAGCCAAATGAAGACTAGAAGACACCAGTGAAAAAAAGAAATAATCATCATAAGCATAGACACGCAAAATTTTCTCTAGTCTGTTATTAAATGATTATTTAATTTGAATCCTTATAATGTTGTAAAACAAATTACTAGGAGGACCAGGTCATCGTCCCATTGTTGCTGGATAGTGCTGCCAGCGCAGTTAATAACTCCTTCATGGATCTGAATGCAGATACTAGAAAAGAAGAGACTTATCTTTGCAGGCGTACAAAAGAGGGGGAAAGAAAAAAGTGCTCATCCATGTCTCTGAAATAGAAGCACAGATTTATCAAGCCCTTCTTCTAAGAATGCATTTGCCAGAGAGCCATAATGCCTTATTAATTATTCTGAGTAAAAATTATGGAGGATGGCACTAAGCAGTATTGATTCCCTGCTCAGTTGCTGTCCTAGCCTTATTTGTTGCTCCTGCTTCAGACCCCCTTGCCTTTTCCTTTGCTCTACTTTCACCTGCAGTTCATCCACAAAATAAAAGAGCCTACGAATACTCAGTTTCTAACTTTCTATTTTATCCAAGTTCCCTATAATAAAGAACTTGAAAATAGCATGCTCCAAAAATTACGATCACTTCCTTCTCTCCTTTCTCTGGTCTGACATGGGTGGTACAAGGCTCTAAAACTGTAAAGTTTGGGAAAGCAGGGCCAGGAGGAACAGGAGCCACATCGGTGGTCACAGGCAGCCCAAAGCCCGCAGGGGTGGCCTTGCAGAGCTCCCTGGTGCGGCGCAGCCATGAGAAGTGCTGCCCATGGGACAGGCACTGTCCCACCCTCCCAGGGCATCCTCTACTTCCCTCACAGCTCGCAGAGAGCATCCCCCAGCCCACGGTAGACCTGGGGCAGAGGAGGAACAAGCAGTTACCAGTTAGGAGGCATTACAGCCCCAAATGGCCTCTGCAAACAGCTGCTGGATGGAACAACCTAGAGCAAGTGACCAGCCCCATTCAGAACCAGCCATAGCTTCCCACAACTACATCCCTACAAACTACAGGTTTTAGGAAGATGAACAAGACCAGAATTTCCATGACTTTCCATACAGCACTAGCCAGTTTGGGTTATCCAGGTATTTTTACTTTATTTCTTTTTGATTTAAAGGAGATCCCCAAAAGCTCTGCCAATATTCAGGGGAGGAAGGGATGTACCTTGGCAAGGGAGGTGTTTAAGATAAGAGCAAAGATTTGTGGGGCTTTTTTTTGCTCAAGACTTTGCATATGTGATCAGTAGCCAGGGGATAATTTATTGACAAAATTTGTGGCAGATCAGACAAGGTGTTTGTGAGATATGGGACTATGAAAAACGAGGTGCAATTCAGCCTTTGAAATATTCCTCTAACAATTTATCGTAGAGCCATATCTCAAAACCTACTTGGCCTAGAAACTTCAAGTTTGTTTTATTCAAGAGTCCTTGGCTAGATTCAGTGCACGGGAATACTTGAGATAAGGTCAGATTCTTATTTATTATAGGTTTCCTCCCCCTAGTCTTTATTGTTTTCCTTTTTTAAGCCATCAAACATTCCTTCAGTCTGGAAAGAGACTGTAAGACAGGCTTTGGCAGGGGCTGGTAGCTGTGTGAGGACATGGACACAGACACACTAGCAACATTTTTAAGCTCAATTAGCTCAACTTCCAGAAGATGAATACTGGCTCCCCAACTAGCCGCTGGGGTCTGCACACGCTAGTGCTTGGTCCATTCTTGCTGGAACACAGACACCAGTACAGACTGACTTTGTAAACTACCTCAGCCCAAATCACTCGTGTCCAGAGATCACATACATCAGCCCAAGCAGCAGCCTCCTTGCTCACAGTGGGAGGGCTGGGGGGGCTCCCCAGGACCACAACAGGAGATTTCCAGGCAAATCTCATTCCACTATATGGAAAAGATGAAGAAACTCCTTGGCTACCACATTTGTTATCAAGATTTTCTACACGCAGTGTGGCTTAAGCACTCAGCTTTCCAGCTTCATCTTGAAAGCGTCCCAGACCTACACAGCAGTGATCTCTGAACACTGGCTCCAGCAGGCTATTTGCTAACTCAGAGACCCTGGTTACACTCAGGTGTGCCTAGGTAGGGTAATTTATTGGCAGAAACAGAGAGAGCATCAGTTCAGCTTTACAATTACACAGCAGGACTGGTTTCACCCAGAGCAGGAAAGGAAACTGGGAGTTTCTAGAGCTTCATTCCATTTCAGCTATTTTTGGAGGAACAAAAATACAAAGCCTGCAACTGCTGAAAGCATAACCTCATCCCAGGTTGGTGGAAGTTAATTTCAAAAGTCTTCTGGGAAAAAAAAAAAAAAGAAAACTCAGAAGTTCCACAAATTTTCCTCAGTGCATGACATCTCCACTTAATTTCTAATACTTAGACAGACGCCTTAGCTCAGCTCACCTCTGCGGTACCAGCGCTGGTTTCTAGTGGATAAAAGGCACTCAGTCTCCTGGAGTCAGAGTAACAGAAGGAGAGAGACAGCAGCCAGCTCCTCCTCAGTGCATCAGAGGACATCACCCAGATTTCCCAGCCAAGGCTTCAGGCTCCTCTTACCAGCACCAGCCTCCAGCCCCTTCTCTATGCCCCTTTTTATCACCTGCTGCTTTATCACTCCCATAAGCGGTCGTCTGCCTGCCTCACCTGCCCCTCATCTGTATTTGCCTTGGACCAGCATTGGCTGTAAATTGCCATGTGTGGCAGATGGATTCAATTTCTTTTGACCTTCCAATTTCAATAATCAGGTAGGCTTTTCACCTGTCAGCTACCTTGACAAGTAAATTGATGTTGCAAATAGGAAAAAAAAACCAGCAAGGAGGAGGGGAAGAGAATGGAAGGGGTGAGGAATGACATACATACTTTTTCCTATTTTACCCCAGGTGAGTATTGCAAATTAGCAGCAGTGGTGTGGGAGTCACCCCGGGTTACCATGCAACCTTTTGAGTATTAACAGGCATCCTTGCATTGTTTTCGTCCATAATGTATAATTAACCCCTTGGAGCCAATGAGTCTGGCACTGTCATTGTTAGGGCTGATGTAAAAGGCAGCGTGGCATGTTGCACTGGGAATTCCTAACAGCCCACCATCAAAGGTTTAATCACATGCAATTTATGCCTTCACGGTTTATTATATTTTGGAGCTTGCTGGAACCACTCCTGTTATCATGCACCAACATGCAACAAATCTGCGTAATCTCCAGTTGAGTGCATTGTCTCACAAGTGCCCTTTCCCCATAGAGAAAAAGCAGTAACGATATTTTCACACAGTCTAGACTGTAAATTGAACAGGGGAAGGCGGAGGCTGAGGATGAAAGATATGAATGTAGCTCCTTTCATAGAGGACAGCACATATACATAACTTACTTTAACTCTTGCGGCTGTTCTGAAGCGCTCAGAGGGAAACCTGAATGCAGAGTTGTAACTTTTCTGGGGTCTAAAATGCTTCTGTTAAATACAAATATATTACTTTTCCAAGGTGCTGTTTCTTAATACCCAATACGTGCGCTGTGCCAGCAGGTAAACAGATTAGGTAACAGGAGAGAAACATTTATTAAGCCACATCCTCCATAGCAGCAGGCTGTCCAAATGAAACTGCTGGCACTCAGTTTTTATAGTGACAGTGTCAGCTCCAAGAGACTCCGAGCTCCAAGTCCCTTGGTGCCAGGTGCTGCACACCTGCCCTGCACGTATCCCCCAGTGTGTCCTCCCAGGCTGAGGTTGGTGTTTTTGGCACAACTTTGCTTTTATTGGTTGCTTCATTGATGGCTTTTTTTGCCTCCTCTGTCTGTTGAATGGCTACATATGCATTTCACCTGGTCTGCAGACAGGAGAAGTAGCTTCTCTCCTGGCTCCAGGTTCCACAAGGGGCCATCCCCATGCACAAGGCTGATAAATCGAGCCTGGGGAAATTCATGAGAATAGCCCAAACTGCTTCATATTTGAAGAAATAATAGATTCCAGACATCTGGGGATGTCACCCTCTGACTCTTTTTGCACTAGTGCTGGTGAGGTACCTTTAAAAGACAAGACAAAAATCCCCAAAAGCCCCAGGAGCCAAGATTCCCACATAATCAGCTAAATCAAGAAGTTGGGATTGCAGAAGCTCACGGTCCAGTTAGCAGAGAACTGGGGAAAACAGGAATATCTTTAATTCCAAATCCAGAAGTTAACCAGCCAGAGTACTTTACTGGTTTAAAACAGTCTGCTGAGACACCTGCACCCAAGATAGCCCTGCTTGGACCACCATCTGATCCACGGAAAGCAGGCAGATGACAGGGAGGAAAAATGCAGTATTATGTTACAGATGAGTAACAAGACAATTAAGTGACTTGCTTTAAACCACAGGCAATATATAACAGGAATAGGGACTGAATTTAGACCTCGTAAACTGCTATCCAAGGTTATTGGCATAAAGCTGGCACTCAGGGCCGGAGAAAAGCACAGAAAAGTCATCCAGAAGTCACAGTGTTAGAAAGGACAGGACAGCTCCCAGACAACATACGTAAATAGATCTTCCTTGCAAAATGCAGCAGGGTGTGTTTCACATTATCACCTTTCAAAGGTAAGGCCTCGGTACAGACAGGGATGCTTCCAAATAGAGAGGGTTTGCTGGCACTTGTTGTGCAGGAGGCTCTGAGCGGGGAGTTTATCTTTGCCGCGGCGATGCCACCGGAGGAACGGGGCCGTGTTATCTCCCTTCAGGCCTCGGAGACACGCAGGAGTTCCTCCAGCAGCCACTGCAAGAGATAGCAGGACCGCCTGGAGTAACAGCTGCTGTGGGAAATGTCTTCTCTGGGGATGACTCAGCTCTCCTGCTTTCCAGACTGCAGAGGGAAAAGGAAGAAATTTCAGATTAGACCTTTAAAGGTTAACATGTGGAGAAACCACTGATACACCACGGGCTGCTGCAGATTACACACTTGTCCTGGACAGGTTAAGAGGGATGTCCCTCTCTGGGTGCCCTGTAGCGTGGGTTGGACAAACGCTCATTGGGAACAGGCTGGGTACAGAATGACTCCTGTCTCAGAAGAGGGGGGCAGGCTAAAGGACCTCTCCAGGCTTCCTCCAACCTCACTGTTCACCAAAGGGACCCTAATACAAAGATGGCAGAACAAGTCCATCACAGCCACGACAGAAGACCACGCTGAAAAAGTCAGCATCCAGCAAGAGACTACCCGGGGCGGGGGGGCGGGGGGGGGACCTGGGTACAAGCCCTGATGCTGGTTCGTTTGGAATGGATGCTTTCTTCTCCACCTCTGCTCCTGTTTAAAACAGCAGGAAAATTCAGAGCTGGGCTAAACGTGAGCAACCCAAAGGTTTGTAAAGTACTTCTCCAGCCTCTGTCACATCCCATCCGCAGGGCTGAGAGCACTTGTCCCAGTGTGGGGATCACCAAAGGGATCATCCCTCAGACAGATCCTGAGGAGCGAGAGCTGCTGCGCCCTGCAGCCCCACTGGATTTTTGGCAGCCAGAGTAAAGGTGTCTTGAAATTACGGAAAACCGTCAAGAGTGTTGAATGTTTGTGGTTAAAAAAAACAAAAGTCACAAAGAATCCAACCAAACAGGCATATTGCTCAGTTCCCACTCAAAATCCTTCTCACAGGTTCCTCCTATAGGGCTGTGTGTCATATCTTTAAATCCTGTATAAGCACCTCTTTTCTTCCTGCAATATTGTGCAGGATTTCTGTGCCGTGCTACCAGGGGTGGGAAGGAATGATATATTCACTGCTCCACACGGCAAACTCTCACGGCAGAGGAAGCAGAGGTGACAGAGACATCGTTTGCCACTGCTAACCCTCCACTCCTCTCTCACTCGGGAAGGTGGGGATCGAGCAAAATATCCTCGCTTCCCACTCCAACGCACCCTCCCGGCTGGATTTACATCAAAAAGCAAACGCGAGAGGCAAGATCGCTTGGTGTGATCAGGCAACAGCTGTAAAAGGAGAAGCAGAGCTGTGCTGCTGGGGAGCGCTGGAATGCCGTTCATCTCAGCTGGGGCTGTAAGCAAAGCCAGCTGCTGCTGCTTAGAGGTGGTCTGGAGGGTTTTGTGGGGACCAGCCCACCTCTACAGCGTTTTATCCGCTGCAAGTTGGATTCCAGTCTCGGCTCTCATCTTCTGCTTCACAACCAAGGGTGAAGTCCTCCGTATCCCCCCGAGGATGGTCAGAAAACCGGGGAAGCAGCCAAGAGGTGATGAGGAGCTCAGCAATGCAGCCATGCCTACGTTTCCTGTGCCCTCAGCTGCAGAGCACCAATGCCCTGCTTGCCGCAGGGGTGTCCTCCCCACCCCACCAAGACCATGGTAGCTTGTCCCTAGGGTGGTGGGAAACGCCAGGATCCAGAAACCCCAGGTTCAGTACCAGAAGGACTATCCAGCAAGGAGTGTTTCAATGATGGCTTAGTTTTCACCATAGTGTTATTGGTATGAATAAAGGTAACTTAAGAACATGGTAATTCCTTCAGGCAACAAGTAGTTGTTTTTCAGCAGAGCATTCGTTTGCTTTCCCTGTGATGTTAGGAATGGTCTAAACTTCTGGCCCAATATCTCCCTCACAATTTACACTTCAATTCTTCTTCTAAACCTGTCAAATTAGGCTGTTCCAGCAAGAGAAGCAAAGAAGAAACCTCAGTTCATCCCTGTCCTAGATGTAGTTAATTGCCTCGGAGAAAACTCCACCAAGAGAGAAAATACAGAGTCTGTAAGCTAAAAGCCCTTATTCTGATTTTTGCAGACTTCTCACACATCCTTTTCCCACTCCTTTGAACTGCTACTGTCACATCAAAGTTCATAACATCAAAGTTCATAACAGAGCAATCCACCCAGGAGCTAATAATTCACGTATCTCTCAACGAGGAAGTAATTTTGGCCTTAACCTCTCCATTCTGGGATCCATGTTAACAAAGCACTCTTCCCAGATCATTCCTTGCGTATCCGAGCCGTCTACGGCGAGAAGGGCCGTGGTTAGTCAAAGAGGCGCTAAGAGGAAATAAGTCATTAAAACTCGAAACATTCAAAAAAGCCCATATTCAGTTCAGGATAAGCAGAACTGTTGTAATCTCAATTGCTCTGGTTTCCGTTGCCAACCCTGCAGACACACACACCCAGAAATCAAACATTCCTCTGCACTTCAGAGGAGGGAATGTGATAGAGCAAAAGCGGGTTTTGTGGGTGTGTTTCACTGCCTCCTCTGAAGCCTGTTTTGTTGGCATCTATTAAGAAATCACTGCACATTATTAAGATATCTCTTAATTACCATTAGCTATATTACACTCCAATTTTTTCATAGGCAAACCAGATTTCTTTACAGCTGCATAATGTCAATAATTGCTCTATGAGATGAACTTCAACCTCACGTATGTTCAGCTTGGAAAGAAGAATAGCTTAAATTTGAAGTGTCTGTCATGCAGAAGGAGACCTGAGAGAGAGACTGTACTTCTCCATCATGTTCTGGCTGCTCCCTAAATGTGAGTGCAATGTACAGACCTTCAGCTGAGCAGAGCATCTCCTAGGAAAGGGTATGGAAGCTATTAAAGTTTAAAATGCAATCATGTGCATGAAAGAGAGGTCATTCCTTCACACCACTTTGAGTTCAAGCAAAAGAAGAAAAAGGGAAAGTATCTCAGCTGATTAGAATAGGTCAATGGAAAAGGAATAGAAACCGGAGAGGTGGGGGAGAGATCCCAAAATAGCTTGGACCGCAGCGAACGTCAGTTGGTGTCCACATGATGCCCAGCAGAAGGGGCTGGTCAATGTGGTCGTGACACAGTGACCCCTGGCACGTCACTGACCCTCTCCCGGCCTTAACTTGGAGAAGCTGAGTGAAGGCAGGGCAGGGTTACACACCAGCTTTGCACAGGGGTAAGGTTTTCCTCATGACTGTTAGCATTTCAAGGTGAAAAATGCAAGACGAGAAGCAGCTGACGTGCAATCCACCGGTCATGGGCTGCTCTCTGTGCTCCCCCTGTGCTGAGCTGCCGGTGCAGAGGGATGGGGAGACAGCATGGGGAACCCCTCTCCACCTCCCACCTTCCCCACAGCCCATCCTCGCTGCACCCTCACCCCAAGTGTAATGGCCCAGTGGGAGGAAAGGGTAAAACGTGGGAGAGATAGAAGTTACACTTCCTCACTGTCCACCTCCACAAGACTTTTCCACACAGATAGACACGTTACTTCTTAACAGCAAAACTCCAGAGAAATGGGGGGAAATGGTGAACTGTGACTCTCTAGCAGCATAAAGATCTACATGTATTTTTCATAAAATAATTAATTCTTAACCCAGGTCTCTGTCAAGCTCCAATGTTGGTTGTGACTTCTAGAAGCAATAATTTATAAATTATGTACAGTAGCAAACAGTTTTTTCAGCATCTGCCATTGCTTGTGAAAGAAATATATGCAAAGCCCCAGGAACCTCAAGGAGTCAGGCGAAGAAACTTGCTGGTATGAGTTTCTCCATCAATCAGAGTGACCAGCGTGTCTAACCACAGCTCGGAGTAGCAGACAAGAAATGCCTCCAAACAAGCTGCTCTGTATTTGCTCTGGTGACTAACAGCTCAAGGGGAAAAAAAGTTTGCAAGCAATTTATGAGTGGAAAAAAAAAGGTAACACTTGAATATTATTCATTGCAAATTATTCATGCTCTTTTTCATGCAAGTAGTCTGCCCATTCATCAAAATTTTTGCTCCATCCAGGGCTGGGAAACAAGCTGTTACTCATTTTTATTTTCTTGTATTGCACTCAAGGTATAATATATAACTGAAGTCACACTCTGCTGGTACGCGGGCAGGGGATGGAATTAGAGGGAAGCAAAGCTGGAGCAGCAGAGCCGTGGGGCTGCGGGCATCTCTGCTGGGGAGAGGGACACACCGGAGGGGGACAAATTCACCAGGGAAGGGCTGCTGGGAATGTAACGGGGAGGAGCACCCTGCTGTCACCCCCAGCCCTCCAGCACCACATGTGAACACAGGGGGTCCCAGCACCCCAGGGAGCCTCCTCGCATCCTGCGCATGGCAGCCCAGGGCTCAAAAGTGAAGAGCACATTGCCTGCCCTCAGCACTCAGCCCTGTCCTTGGGGAGACAAGGCAGGGAAGGGACATGGTGGGAAGAGCTGGATCTCCGCTGGGTGGTCAGAAGCCCCTTGGCCGGGCCGTGTCAGAGGGGCGGCCGACGGCGTGCGCGGAGCAGAGCCGTGCACCTGCACACAGATTGAGCCATTGCACGTGGCAGGTACCAGACGGGTCTTCGCATGCATAATTATTCAATCTGCATTTGTGATAATTGCCTGGGCGAATCCGGCATGCAGGCAGGTGTTATCCTGGGCTTGTTAGACTGCAGATAAAAAAAAAAAAAGGTAGTCAGACTTGCTTATGCATTCCTGTTTTGTTATTTTTCCGTTTCATTGATTAAAACGTGAGAGTGAATTTAGCCTTAACAAACGTCAAGGACTCTCTTGCTGGAAGTAAAACTAGTTCAGGCAGCACTCTGCAAACTTTCCGTGCCGGGCTGTGCCAAGGCAGAGCGTCCCGACTTGCCGAGCTCCCTGCCCTGGCCAGCGCTGCCGGCGGGACGGGGCACCGGGCGGGCGATGGGGATGCTGGCTCCCCATCACCGCCGCGTCCCGGCCCCCTTCAGCCTGGTGTGCCGGGGCTGCTTGCCCAAGGGGCAAACGAGGCAACCCAGGCCGACAACCTGGTGGGAAGAAACGCTGTGACCCTCGGTCGGCTCCCGGAGCTCACCCAGCACAACCCGGCCAGGGGCAGGCAGCTCCCCCTCCGCTCTCGCAGAGCAAAATGTTTACCTATAGCCCTGCCTTTCTGCAGCTGCTGGAAAGTAGGCTGAAATACAGGAAACATGACATCATTTGCCTTCTCCCGGCACAAGATAGATTAGCTCCTTTGGAAGGGGAAGCAGTGGTGAGAAACACACACCCCCAGCAGTAAATTCCACTATTACAGAGACACATTTATTGGGACATAACAAAAGAAAGCTGCTTCTACAGTGACTTTTTGGATAGAAAAAAAGGAGACATCTATTTTATTCTTTTGAAGTAGACACTGTGTAGGAAATGGCTAGCTTTTTACAGCTGGCTGTGTTTTCAGCTATAGCTTTCCCCAAACCTGCTCCTGAAGCTATGTGCTATATGAGTCACTCCATCAAATAAAGAGCAATAATAAGTTATTGTGAGCACCAGGCTTTAGATTTCTCAGTCTCCTCATCTGAAGAATAAAAATTACCCCCCTCCTGACTTCTTAACTTTGCTGGCCAAACTTTAAAGCTGTGGCTGAAAATCAAGCAAAAGTACCGAGCGTGCTACTGTAGTGCAACTGGTTTCATGTAGTTCAAAGTCAACGTTCCTGGGTTCATTTCCCAGCTCTACCGTGGCCTTTCCTTTTCCTTTTTTTATTTTATTAAACCTTCAGCGAGTCATTTGATGAGTTTCTCCTCTGTAAAGCAAGCCTGTCCTGAAGGACGCCAGAAGGTGCAGAAATTCAGATGAGTAAATTGCTTTATATTGTTCTTTGCTTGCATATAAAACCAAACAAATTAATAACGAAATTAGTTACTTCTTCCTGAAGAGATTAAAATTTAAGGTAAATGTAACCCCTCCATGGCTCTCCCATCCAGGAATTTTTTTAGGATAGTGTGGCAAGCTGCTCAGATCAGGACCTGTGAAAGGTCGGGTTGGCCACACCAAGATGCTTCTGGTCAGCCCAGCTTAGTCAGGATGAGTTCACCATAGGAAGATTTAACAGATTTTCCTCATCCAGGCTCTTGCTACACCAGCTTCTGCATTTTCCTGTCTCTCATACCAAAATCTCCCTCGTGTCACCCAGCTCTATCCCTGCACGTCTGCTCCTCGCTGGCTTGGAGGGCTGGGGAAAACATCCCGTCGGTGCCTCTGCAGAGAGGGGTGATTTCAGCAGTGCTTTGGGCAGCGAGCGGCTGGTTTAGCTCCAAGCCTTGTGCTTCACACCCACAAAGAGAAGGGAAACCACCTCTCCCGGTGCCTCTGCACGCACCGCTGGTTCCCACAGAGCTGGGGAGCCTGCCAGGAAGGAGTTTTTTTCAAGAGAGCACATCCTAGCGAGGTCTGATTTCTAGCTGGGAAATGCATTATGCATCTGGTACCTCGGGGAATCTGTGGAGAAGGCTGCGAGAGGCTGGCAGTGGGTAGCTATTAAATATATTGCAGCTATTATTATTATTGCTGTTGAGGAAGCAGGCACTAGGATATCATTGAGGGAGGCTGAAGAGAAGAAATATAGGCAAAATACAAGCAGCACATAGGAAATTAAACCATCTTCAGAAAGTAACCCAGAGAAATGCAAAACCAAAGTAAAACTAGATGAAACAGGTAGTTTTTTCTGCAAATATTTCCACATTCACCCCATCACCTGCTCCTCAGCCACAATCAGAGGCTCATTTTACACTAGAGTGGAGTGTTTAAACCTAGCAAAAATCCAGCAAAGGGAAAGGTTGTATGTGCTGCTCAGTGTGAGATTTTGCAGCCAAAAGAGCTGGTTGACTCCAGGGGTCCCCAGGTCAGAGGTACGCTTGTACAGATTTGGATGGAGCTATTCCAGGAAGGATGTTGGCTTGTTCCCAGTGGCTGCACTCGTGCAGCCGTGCGTGTTTGGGAGCAGAGGGGAACACGATAGCCTGAAGAGTGAACATTGGTTCACGCAGATCAAAGTTGCCATTTCCCTACAGGACTGCAGTTTGGCACAGGGAGGCGGTGGTCCCGGGGCAAGTCAATTGCAGAGCAGGCATTCGTTCCCTGGTTTTGGCAGCAGCACTGCCTTAAATGTAGTATTTCATTAGAAATAAGAATTAAGGTTATTCTAATGATATCAGTTTTAGAGTCCAAGGCTCCACTGAAAGCCCACTGGGAGGAGAGAGATTCCCAGTGTGGCTGAGACTCAGCCCACAGAGCATGTTTCTCTCCTGATTTATTGGAGACTGAAGCTCACACTCCCAGGGGATCCCCAGCAAAGAACAAACCAAATTAAGGCTGCTACGTTTGGAAATCAGATTTCAAGACAATGAACTACTGCAAAAAGATTGCTGTTTGCATCACAGTCCCTAAAGCCGCAAAATTCTGCCTGTTATTATTCCTCAGAGATGCTGCAGTAAGTGCACATTTCTGTTAATACAAATAACCCTTTCCACCCTAAGTATCCTTTTAGCTTTCAGACACCCCTCAGCTCTTTCTGTCAGTGTCCTAGATCTGGTATTGCTCTAATAAAAACATACACAGAAAAGCATCCTTATTATTGCTACTTGTAAAGATAGTCATAGGAAAGTAAATAGCACATGACCTAAACGTCGTGCTCGATGGAAGTAAATCACTGCATTCTCACTTAAAATATGATAGCATTCAGGGCCTCATGTCAAAATCTGGATCTGCCTGTGCATGGGGATACACAGACTTCCAGCAGATAACCCCTGTACAAAAACCAAAAGGAAATGGAATAAAAGTGTGTTGAAAACATACCTTTATTCCATTTTGTTGAAAGAAGAACTTTAGATATGTTCCGACTCCTTTCTTCTGAGGAAATCAATGGGACTATTGTCACCATTTTCAAAAGAAGCAAGATCAGGCCTTTCACTGAACGCAGCAAAACAGAAAGAAATACACTTTCTCTTCCCTGGAATACGTACTGCGTGCTGCTCGGCCAGCCTGGCTGCTCTGCAAAAGGCGGGTGAAATAGCTGCCAGCTGTGGCACGTTGGGAACACACCACGAAGTCCAATTACACTGAGAAAATTCAATGTAGGTGACTTTCCAGCATCTGGGCCCATCTCAGGTCCTGGATACATGGCAGAGCCTTTCCTAATGCAAGGGGGTCTTGTGCCCTTCCCCTCTGGCCACGGCAGAGCTGAGGACAGATGTTTGCCACCCACCTCGCTCCTGCACTCCTAGGGACAAGCAGGTATATGGAGGCAAAGCTCTTCCCTTGCTTCTTTTCTTTATCAAAACTCTATTTGCTAGGGAGTTCCAAACCCAAATTGCTTTTATTCCAAGTTAGACTGGAAGTTTCCAACTGGAAATGACATTTATGCTGAAACACGTGCCAGGTTCTGTGCCCTTGGCAGCTGGAAACCTGGTGCTGGCTTTGCTGGGGCAGAGCGCAGGGTGTCTTCTGTTTCACACAGCACATCACGCGGACAACCTTGTATCTGCCACCTGCTATTATTTTTGTGGGCTTTTTGTGACTGAACAATTGCCTACTTTATCAGCTGTTTGCTGCCAGGGCGGTTAATGCACCATGTCCTACCGTGGGGAAAGGCACAATCCCGAAGCACACCAGAAGCAGCTCTCAACAGGCAAGGGATGCAGTAGCTCTCTGTCTCCAGACCACAGATACTCCTGTCCAGTGCAGCCTGCAGTGATCAGGCAGCTGTGGGCTCTCCCCCAGATGTGGTGCCCCCAGCAGGAGGGTCCCGCTGGCCCCCCTCACACAGCTCTCCTCCACCCTCCCCATGGCGACGTTCACAAGCATTCCGTCATCGAGGTGTTGTCAAAGCTGGTGGGAGGGGGCCTGTAAGCTCCACCATGGAGCACCTCCATCCCCTGCCGATGGCCCAAACCGGGGAGAGCATGGCTTGAACCAGCCGATGCCTGCACCGGTGGCCAGCTCCATCCTGGCCACCCAGCAGCTCCCTGAAGCACTCACCAGGAGCTCTCCCAGCACATCCCTTTCTCGGCACTCCACATGCTCAGCACCACAAATTGAACTTTATTTCATCAGGCGCGTCCGGCCCCGGGCTTGATTCGTGGGCAAGCCAGGGCTTGTGAAAAAGACAACCTAATTGACTGCAGGGCATTGGGTGCTGCCGTGGGGCTTGTTAAACCAGGTGGGGATTCCACCTTCCCCCCAACTTCCTTTGAAAAACCCAGCCCCAAGGTTTCTCTCTCCCTAGCTCGCACAAGGGGGAATTTGGGAGAGGATCTGAGGCATCCAGGCTTGCCTGCATGGGGTTTCGGAGATCCACCTACTCCATACAGCATCCTTCTGTCTATGGCATGGGGTGGAGCCACGTTTCACTTGGTCAAATGCTATTCCCCTTTTATCTTTTAATTTCCAGCCCTGCAAACAAGTACATCTGCCAGACTGCATGTAAACAGAATAATGGGCTCTCTGGCCAGCAGGAAGGTATGACTCATTAATTGCTTTACACCACAGTACAGAAAGCCATCAATGTCTGCTATGGCCAATCTCCTTGTAGAAAAGACTTGTATTTTGATTGTATTTTTCAAAAGAAGCTTCTGTGTGCTCTGCCACTATTTGCTATGCAAATTTTGGTGTTAATTGCACCAAAATGAGAAACATATTACTTAAATCAGTGCACTCTTCAGATGGGCATCAGTGCGTGTGTGTGATATTCTGCCAGATGTTATTTTATTACTGCAGTTTAATACCTAACCATCTGCTTCCTTCTTATTTTGTCATGGTTTGTATTCTCCCTGGGACCTCTTTTCTGTTACACTGGCTTTTATCATCTGCATTATGTATTAGCATGGCCAAGGCTAAAGGCTGGCAGCATCCAGAGCATAGGATTTGAGCAGAGAAGCAAACGAGCAGCGGATCATTAAAGTAAGAGCATGGAACTGGTGCTTCAGTTGGATCAAAGAACGACACCTCCACAAAAAAAAAAAAAAAAAAAAAAAAAAAAAAAGATAAAATCAGAGCTGAATGTTTGGGGTTTAGCTATAGCGATCCCAACTGAGATAGAGCACGCAACGCTCCTTTTGACACACACCACTCTGATGTTAGCTTAAAAAAATCATAACGTTTTATAGCCTATGAGGGATGGACTGGACAAAATATATTTTATTTATTTATATGCAATTACGTTTTTTGCTCCTTTGTCTTTCCAGACTGCTCAGTGCTGCAAATGCCCGGACACAGACAAAAAGAAGAGACAGGAACAGGGATTTTAGCTCGACTTCCCCATTGCTTGGCACCGTGTTACTGCTTTGAGCCCAGGCAACCAGAGGGCTCTGAGGTTCGTCCAGCAGCAGCCCAGCTGCTAACGCTGTGGCCACAAAAGTGCAAGTGAGAGCACAAGGCAGTGGAAAATAGAGAACCTACAAAGACAAACACTTGCGCATTTCAGGAGGATAGCTCTACCAGCAACCAGGAGAATGCAAAACCCCTCTGAAAACGATCATTCCCACGTCTCTGCCCAACCCCAACAGACAAGAATTAGAAGTACAGGATATTTGCCTTGATTGTGTATCTGAACTTGTATTTGAACTGCTTCAATACCACCTCATTAACTAAGTTCATCACTGATTGAAAATAATGTTGACAACTCACATAGCCACTCTGCAGAGCACTTTATCAAATCTCATTTTTTGTCAAATAGGGCCATATTTCACTGTTTATGATGTTAATTCTTAATCATCTCTTCCTGATATACTTTCAAACAAACTCCAGTGATTCTCCCACGTTCGGCCAGGGAAGGGAAGATGTTGAGCCAAGTCGTCACCAGGACAGAAAAGTGAAAGCAGTCAGAAAGAAAGAGAATTTCTTTTCTATTTCTCTTTCATTTTTTTAAGACAACTAGAGAATGTTTTTAATTTTTTTCAGATCAATTTTATTGAGGCACTTTCAAGGGTTTAATGGCTTACCAAAAGCCAGGAGCCCTAATTACCAATGCGGGGGCTGGCCACCTTTCCCAGGCTCAGTCTAGGTCTCGGAGGCATTTCAACATTCCTGCTCCCTTAAGGGGGTGAGATTATTCAGATAATTCATTTTACCAACATATAAAGCAATATTTTCAATAATTCTCTCTAGTCTGTTGCCATTTCATTGTCTAGTAGGAGATAACGGATAACAACAACCTGACCTTTCGTTAGTAAATTTCCACTAGGCTACACATAATATCACCTACCACTTCATATCCTCAAAACATCATACAAGTACTAAATAATGGACCCACATGGTAATCGTTTGGTACAATAAAGAGCAAAAAGCACAGCATTTACAGTGAGTATCCAGAGCACAAGGTTGAGGCCTCTCCACAGCATAAATCTCACCAGTTTGGGGGACTGTGTTACACCAGGATCATGTCCCTGCTTTGCCATCCCTGTTTGCCCAGTGATGTTATAACCGTGCTGTGAACACAGCCCTGTAAAGACCATAAAAAACTCCAGTTTGGAACAGTAACCCGTTTCAGGCTCCCTTTCACTTAAGAATGACATTAACTTTCAATTGATTAGGAATTAAAAGCATGACAGTGAATATAACCTAAATGTGCTGCAGAATGGACAACGGACCTGAGCAGCAGAAAGCTCCTGCCTCCAACCTTTAAAGCTATTAACCCTGGCATGAATTTTTATTTAGTGTTAATTAGGGGACTGGCAGTGAAAATCAATTAATTAATTACATCTCAGATCCACTGGAAACCATAATGGAAATCAAAGAGAGCTAGATTATACTGTGTCCACGGAGGAAAGGCTGTTGCAACAGCTCTGGGTAATGGCACTCCCTTTTTCTTTAAGTGTAAAGTGTTTAGACCAAAAAAAAATTTTAAATAAGTAATAAATCTGACCAAGATAATTTCTCTTAGCTGGAAACACGACACCCTTCCTTGACTTAGCCCATCCATCAGGGAACTCCTATCTGGCTCCTGCTTTCATTTTTGCCCCTGGAGCTCTCTGATCCTGAGATTTCTTGCACCGGTCCTGCAAAGCTCACCCTCTTCCTGCCTGCTCACAGAGCACCATCCCCAAGCCATCCTACCAGTTCAGGTTACCAGACCTCTGGAGAAGGCCCAGAAGGTCCCCACGGTAGGACTCCAAAGGGGACGACAGCACACGTCACCACCTCCCTGGCTACATCCCTCCAGAGAACACAGCCATTTTGCTATTTCATCTCTTTCAAGGAAAATTATGCACTGGGTCTGGGTTTGCTTTGTTTTTTTAATGCCAAGGTACAATTAGCTAACTAACGTTACTGACAGTGATTAGCGGGTGCTAATTACAATAGAATTTCTGACAAATTACATGGTGCATAAATAGGGCCTGACAAAGTGGTTCGATGCCGAGCAGCGCGGGAGCGGGCAGCGGGGCTGGGAGCGCCGGCAGCAGCGCAGCCCTCCCTTAGCACATCACCCATCTTCTGCCCTGCCTCAGGTGAGCAGTTCCCACAGAGGAGGCTTTTTTGGGGGGGGGCAGGACAGTACCATTTGGCCTTTCTGGTTTCAAGGTATGTAAACGAAGCCGTAAGGCAGCATGCCTGTGTTTGTGGTGGGCACCCAGAGCTGCCCAGCTCCAAAACCTCCCGCTGCTCCAGCTTTTGATCCGTGGAAAGCGCTGATCCTCCCTCATTGCCCGGGATGTTTGAGACCAGCTGGTTAACAAGGTCTCGCGTGTCCTAATTCAAAGCGTTTTGGTGGAGTTAATCAAGAGATATCGCCACCCTCAGTGCATCCCCAGCCTTCCCGGGAGCCTGCCGGAGCGGGACCCGCTCTCTCGGGGAGGACGAGGCGAAGGACAGCGCTGCCGCCAGGCTCCGCCAGTGGCCCCATTGCTCAGCCCATTTATCAGTGCCACCGCCGAGAATAAATATTTATAAATGGCGTGTCAGCCCTAATGTGATAAATTATCTCCAGTCATCACATGGGTAGTTCAAGATGTGTTAAGCCGGCTCTAAACATTGGGTTAAGAAAACGTCCGAGAGGGAAGTTGGAGGGGGAGAGAGAAGAAGAGAAGCCACGTGTGCCAGAAAGAGAAGGACAAAACATTTACCATCTGACTTTGCACCCAACTTCTTGCCCTGGGTTGGTGAAGTGCAAGTAACCTGACGAAGTACATTAAAACTCTCTTGACTAACCTCAGTTTATTGTAAATATTACAGCAAATCCATTGTAAACAGCAGCAAGAGACTTTTGGGAACCCATTAATCAAAATAAACTGCTCTGGAAAATGCCTCTGCTCAGCTTGTTTAACTAGCGCTGCAGCTCCATACTGCATAGCTGATTTCAAAATATACAATTTATTGCCTTGGATGTCTTTGCTCAGAGCTAGATCTAAATTCCTCTGGGTACTTTAACATACAGTTAATCAAAGCACAATGCCACCCCTATCATATTTACAATCTGGCAGGCAATTAGTCAATAATAAATAAAATGCATTGGAAAGACAAATGATATTACTGTGCATGTATCAATGGGCTTATAGGCTCAAAAGATTTATCAGTACCACTGGAGAGAATAAATATTTATAAATGGATGTGTCACTCACAAAGTGATAAACTATCTCCAGTCATCACATGAAGAATGCATATTTTCAAGTTGACATACTTTATTATCTACCTAATCATTTTTCAAAAGGTGTTTTTCAACTTTATTAGCTATACTTAACAACTGGAGGAACTTATTATCATCATCACTGAGTTGAGGTTGTGCAGCAAAGCCCCACTCCGGGTTTCCACTGCAGGTTGTACAAAGCGAATAAAAGATTTTTCTCTCTCCTTTGTTATCCTTTGGCCTCACATCAATACTTAAAGTCCTGCAAACCCTGTTTCTGTGAGTAGAACCACTTTAAAAATTTAAAACCATAACCTTCCCCTGAATAAAAATTTAAACATTCAGAATGTTTAAGTTTCAAATGTCATTGATAGACAGATATTGGAAACCCATCGAGACTCAGAACATGTCAATTATTTCTACCACGGGTCTATACTAGGAAGGAGCAGGATTTGAAACATCGGTACAAAAAAAAAAAAAAACAACCACTTTTCCCTATGATTCATTTCTTACCATCTCCAAAAGCAGGAGCCCTGCTCATACTGAACCCCGTTGCTTTAAATGAGTGACTTACAGTGTCAGAGCTAAGTATGTGTTTTAAAACCTACCATTTTTTGGTATAAATATTTAAATAGAAGTGCTTTTTAGGAAAGTAGCTTGTGTTAGCAAAAGCGTGAATGAAGTTACGTTTGTATAAAATGTTTACACTATAGCTGTATTTGTAGAGAAGGTTTAAACCAATATAACTGCATCCACACTGAGAAACATTCATAGCAGTAGCACAGAAAAGAGTAATTAATTTCTGCTTACATCCTCAGAAATAGATCATTAACTAATGATTAACTTGCCTATATTTATTTATAGAACTTTGATTTTCTTTTTGTGTTATTTTATTTTATTGACTGGAAAGCTAAAGCAATCTATTCCAATATATTTATACAACTGTTTTAAGACCATTAGTAATACAATAACTAAACTTTAGCTTAGAACTAAAAAATCCCAGGGGCTAGGTCCTTGAATTAGTCCAGCAACACCTCGAGAATAGATGTTTCCATACCTGCCTGTGCACGGGGATGCTGTAGCTCCGGGTTTCCCTGCCTCAGGGGGTGGAGCTGTACTTGGCTTGCACACTAAAGCTTGTGAGTAAGCCACGGAAACTGGATATTCTCCACATTTGCAAATCTACCATGCAAAGTTAGACCTGATAAAATTTTAAATGCTCCCTTGAATGAAGTTTTTTTAAATGCCGCTGTTGTTATCCCACTCATTTTACATTTGAGTTTGGCAGCAGATGCCATTAGTGAACATTCGGTGTCAACAGTGTCATGATGTTGCTCTTAGAGATGTGTCAAGTACCGTAGCGTGATCTTGTTGCATTTAAAATTAACCACAGTGGTAAGACTGTGCCAATTTCTTGCATTAGATCCAGAATGAAGCCAGGAAACGTGTCAGGTGCACAGAGCGTGTTTCAAGTATAAACAAGCAACAAAGGAAACTGCCTTTTTTTTTCTGCTGCTTTTTTTTTTTTGTGTGCCGTGTCTTGTCATGCAATTTAATTGTGAGGTGAAAAGCCTTTCTTCTGCTCTGCTGTACTAACAGCCTGCCTCTGCAAGGAGAAAGCAGAGATGGCAAATGGCCCTAGACCCCTGGGAATCCTGTAAGACAGCCACTTACAAGCTGGTTTTAACTTGTTTCTCATTCATTACCCTTCAAAGAAAGGAACTTTGGTGGCAGGACAGGAATTTAGATAAACCACATGGATTTGTTTACCTAGGAAAGGAAAAAAGTGTATTCTCGAAGGTCGTTGCCCAGGCTGTGTTAGTTAACGGATCTCAGTTTAAATGTGCTTTTTTTCCCTGATGTAGTCAAAGAGTTTCTCTCTGCAAATCATTTCTCAGTCTAAATCTTCCATTTCTTGGAAACCACATGACTGATGGCCCTCAACGCTCAAGCTCGAGATAATCTATTGCACTTTAGCTGCAGAGTGGCCCACTCAGCACTATACATGACTCTAGTTTGCACCTCTTGCTTTACGAGGTATAACACCAGCTTTACATACTTCATAGCTGAAGCTTTGACAATTTTTTTCCTCTGTGACTCAGACCAAGGGAAAGAAACGCGTTTGTTGAATTGAGAAATGCTCATGTTAAACTATTTTCAACCCACTTATTCACATGAAAAGATTTAGGACAGAAACCCTGAAGTGTGTGTGCAGAACTAGGTTTGTGGCAGAAGCCTGATACATCAGAAACCAACACCAGTTTGCCCAGGGCCACCCCAGAGCCAGCAGCAGGACCAGTACGAGACCCAGAGCCGCATCAGCCCTCACCCATGGCACCAGCTGGGTTCTGATGGAGCACAGGTTAGCTGCACTTGCCAACACAGCAGTTAAAAGGCCCCAAGCAAATACAACATTCATCACAGAGTTTTTTCAGTTCACCTGTGTGTTTTTATCGAAACACCTTTATCAAAATCTGGGTGGTGTGGATATTGCTATACCCCACTCGCTTTTTAGCAAGCAAACCATCTCCCAGCACCATGCTTTCCAGCTGCATGGCAGATGGGAAGGTCCTCTGCAGAGCTTTGTATGTGTGTTGTGCCGGGCAATATGTGCTTCTGCCTCCCTTCTCATCCACCTTCAGTTCTCCACTGCTGCTGCTGCACACCCACAAGTCCTTGCCCTGTCCTGGGACTCGCTCTTCAGCAGCAGCCATGCTAAACACCAGACCTGGCTCTTCTCCTCCATACCATTCCCTACACACCCTTCCTTGCGCTGCTGCTGGCTGAGACAACCCAGCTGTGTGCCTAGGGACGCAGCTGACCCTGGGGATAACTGCTCAACCCCACACTCACCGTTGTGAGTCCTCCTAACTCATCACACCCACAGTGACAAACCTCTCTGTGATGCTCAATGACCAAGTGCTTCAATATCCTCTCACAAGCAGCAGCTCCAGCTCACAGCAGCACTCCTCAATTTTTAACAGGATGAATATTGCTAAAACACCATCGCATCAGACAAGACTCCTCTAGCTGGTGAAGCAACCCAGGAAAGAGAAGGGTCTCCACAAACAGTATCACTGCCCCCAGCGTGGTCTTCCTCAAAAGACGTTGATTTGTAACAAGGAGGCAAGTCCATCCACCTTAAAAACTTTTGAAAAAAAACCAACTCCACTCTTGTTTCATAGCAGAGTGACGGAGACCAAGCCTTCCTAATAATGTGTCTTACGCAACCACACTCTCCTTACATCATCCACTGGAAAAACTGCCGGAGTGGGGTCACCCCATCCCTCAGGCCCTGCCCATCTCCCACAGTGCCCGTGCGCGTGTGATGGAGGAGCTCACCCCAAGTTAAACCCCATTGCCTTCACCCACGGCACCCAGCCAGTCTCTGGCGAGCTCCCCATGCAGGACGGGCACCGCCGCACATGCCAGGGCCTGCCGGAGTGGGGTGAGGGCTCCCAGAGCCAGGTGGCCCCCGCTCCGCCTGCTGAGCAAGCACAGCCTTGTCTCATACAGCTGGGATGAGGCTCATCGCTGTCTAACCCAATGGAGGTGTTTCCTAGGGATGAGAATTTTTTTGAGGGCTTGCAGTAAAGCCAACTGCTGGAGGCAAAATCACAAACCAGGGAGTATGAGCTTTTCCAGTGGGTCATCTGAAGTTAATTCTTTGAAAATGGCAGTCTTTCATCCAACTGCATCTCACCAAGACACTTCCAAGACTGATATCAAGTGACCTGCAACAAATCACCCAGGAACTTAGGTTAGAACTGAAACTCCAGGAAAATCTGAGCACAGGGAATAGTGCCTGCACTCATCCATGGGAGAGGAGACCACTTAAGCTGTGAAAGGTTATTCGGGTGTTTAAGTAACTGACAGGAAATGATCTTTCAAGGTAAAGATTTCTCGGCCAAAGATGGCTGCTCCGTAAGCCAACATCAAGACTCAGAAGGACATTTGAAGGAGCTAATTCCTTACAGCAGTGTACTATGCAACCAGCATTTTACTTCTAGTAGTTGAGCAAAATTGCAAACAGATGGTGGATTGTTGGAAGATTTTAAAACATTTCTTTCAAGGTACTTTATTGCTTTCTTAAAAATAAATACATATGCCACACATTCCCCCTTTTGCAGACACAGTGAACGTGTATCCCAAGGACCATTTTTAGTTGCCGAGTTTCTTATTCATCAAAGCAAAAATCCCTGTTCAGATTTCTCAGCAGCGGTGGGGTTCATTTTTATTCCTCCCCCCCCCAGCCTGGTAGTCACTCTTTACCAGGTGAACAAGTGCCTTCGTGTACCCTCAAAGGAGGAGAGGGTGATCACAGCACAGTTGTGTGTGCTCACACTCTCTCCTGGGACACAGCCCCTCGGCGGAGCATCCTGGCTCAGCAGGGAGCTGACAGGGGTTTTCTAAAAGGTGAGTGGAAAAAACTGATTACTTTATGCATGAGGGATTTGTTCAAACCCTGTTGTGAGGGCTCCCCAGAGGTCCTAAAAGCTAAGGATAGATTTTGAAAACCGCATTCTTGCATGCGGAGGGATGAACTGATGACTGCACTGTTCAGTTCCCCATAGCAAAGGTCAGGAATAGAAAGGCAAAAATAAAACTCTCACCTCACAAATTGTCTCCCCTTGTGAATGTCTTACCATCAGTTAACTCTTACTGCAGCCGAAACTTCTGCCTGCCCCCAAATCCTTCCTCTCTCTCCCTTCACTTGTCATTGCTGAGATCATAAACACCCTCCCCATCACACAAGGTCATCTCCATCCTCTAAGCAGACCTGGATCCATGCTCTCCTCAGCCTCCAGGCTGCACAGGTACCAGGTAACATTTACCTTTCAGTCTGCAATTCCTTAACTGCGGTGAACCAACGGGAGGTACCAGATGGAGGCAACCAAAGCCAAGGTGAAGCGACCCTCCAAGACGAAGGGCATGGAATCAATAGCACACAGCTGCTGGAAATGCTGTCACCGGTGGGGGATACGGTGCTGCACACCATGCATTTTAACACATGCTTTAATTGAATTCATTATGAGAACCACATCCCCACATTATGAATACCATACGGTATTTTGCAGCTGCAGTCGTAACTCAGCTTCATCAAAAATCTGCAGTGGCTAGAAACGAGCAAGAGCGATGGCACGTAGCTTTTTCAGAGAATACAGTATATATATGGCTACAGGCAAGTACGTGCAAAGTCAAGAATAAAGTTGAATTCAAGAATAAAATTAATTTTCTTAATTTTAATGGCAATTTTCACCTATCAGAAGCAGAGACTTTTTTGACTATGGAGAAAATTGTATTTTTATATATAGAGATAATAATTAGCAAATACAAGCTCTGAAAGTACAAGGTCAGTGTACCTATGAGCGTGTGTTACATCAATGGCAGTTCCCAGATTGAACAGTTCCAGGGTTTGATGTCACCACAGAGCCGTACCGCACTCAGTCCCCCTTGTGTTCTCTCTTCTTCATCCTTTCCTCTATTCCCAGAAAATGGCTATATGCAGCACCAGAGACACGTTAGAAACAAGGAGCAAGTCCTCACAGTCCAAGTGCTTTACCCCAGGGACAGCCATTACCTTGGGAACTTCATAAAAACATCATTCTGTCTGGAGTGACAAGTAAAGACAGCATGATGGACCTCATGCAGACTTGGGACAACATGGGACATATTTCCACAGATTTTAGAGAAATGAGAGCCTTACTGAGTTCTCCTGCACCCACGAGCCCAGGCAGGGACCTTCTGGGGACTTGGGGGACTGTCCCCCAGCTCTCAGGGATGAGCATGTGGCAACTCCAGCTGAGCACCAGAAGGGGCAGGTAGATGAATGTTCCAAGGTCCTTTCAAGGGCAGTGGCAACACTTTCTCTTTTCCATCATACAGCAGCTAAATGTTTGTATTAACTTGGTAATGAGTATCTTGGATTTCCCCTCTTCTCTATGATAGCAGTCTCTAGAGACCTCCCCTGCATTATGCACATGGGCACACATGCACACATTCATCTCCTTAAAAAAACCTCCTGTTTGATCCACACCACTTAAAAAGCGTTACAGGCGGTGCCCAGAAGTCCTTTCCCTCTCTTTCTCCTGTGATAAAACTCTGTTCAGCAAGCCAAAGGACAAAACCCTGAAATTTCAACTCGTCTGATTATCCTTCTTTTTTCCCCAGCCTTTTTCTTTTCCCTGTTTCAGAAGTGGAGTTGCTCCCAGCAGCTCTCTGCTGCCTCGCCTTAGCTGAGGGTCTCCAGGAGGTAACCACAGCCCCTTTAAATGGAGATGGGCCAGAACCTGAAAAAATTCAGAGGTTTGGCAGGGCTTAGATCTGAAGCATTAGTATGAGACTCTCTGAAGACTGAGAAAAGGAAATTTCACAGAAAGGGCGTTACAAAAAAAAAGAAAAAAATCTGTAATCAGTCTAATTTGATAACCAATTGGTCTCGGCCATGCTTTCGCCCCGGCTTTCAAAATGAATGTTCTTTGGAGACAAATGTCAGCGAGCCCGGCTGGAGTGTGAAATCCATCGCAAGCACAGCCGCCAGATGTGTCTGCTTTATGAACTTCGGATTTCCCAAACCTTTTGGTTAAAAAGCTTGTGTCTCTATTACTCGAGATCACAACCAGAGAATTCAGCAGCTAACAACCAAGTCAAAGTTATTTCTTGGGAAGTCTCACCAGATGAAGTTATTCATCGTGGATTACATGCCCAATTCAAGCAGTTTGAAATTTTCCAACAATTATTTTGTTCACAGACTCACTACCTGGATGCGAAATCATCTAATACAGTTATCATTTTCAGGTGTAAATGTTCAGTAATGAACCCAAACTACAGTTTAAGTCTCACAGGTGAGCCTATGAGACTCATTAATCTCAAGAAACATAGATGTCTAATGCAAACGATAAAATTACCTGTTTGAAGCAAATCCTAAATCCCTAAGCCACACACATGCATCAGAAAAGGCTTAATTTATACTGTTGTAAAACTTGTGCAGAAAGCAAACCCTCTTTGACTTATAAAGAAAGCTGGAAAGAGGAAGCCCGCTTCATTTGCAAATTCAGCGTGCAAGATTGCGAGCAACGTTCTTGTCTTCTGACTTTCCTGCAAAACGATTTTCAACACCATTGTGCCAAGCAGCATTGCATATGTGCCTGTATTTATAGAACGCGCTGGTATTTCTACCGTACCAAGTTTTAAACTTAGTATTTTAGCTCACGCCACCTCTTGCTCGCACAGCACAGGTGGGAGATGCCTCCTCGCCTCAGGGCCTGCAACCCCACACCAAAAACTCTAGGGTAAGCAGCGCTTTCCCCGCAAAGAAACACCGACAAAGCTCAAGGTGATGCCCCAAACCCAAGTTCCATACCATATTTGCAAATTTCATACATCTAATTACTTGCTATAAACACCCATTTTTACCAAAAGCAGGGTGGATCCATACAACATAGGAATCTATAATTTTTACACACTCCACTCTAAAATCTCTCTGCTGGAGCCCAAACGAACATGCTGAACCGCTTGTTTGTGCCTCCCCGACTGAGTTCCTTATGCCTGGGACTGAGGCTCATACAAGGCATTTGTTCCATGTCCCCTCATCTCCGGGCTGGATGCACTTCTCCCAGTGGAGGACACGCTCCAGGGAGGAACCTGCTCAGCAGCACATACACCAGGGACCCAGACCTTCACTGGGCACTGCAACTGGTGCCACGATGGTATCCCCAGCCAGCTCCCCTGGACAAGCCCCTGCCTTTCCACTTATCTCTTACCTCCTTTCCACCCTACAGAACCATTCCCACTCCAAAAGGCAAGAAGAACACTAGGGACGCTACTCCTTCCACGGCTTATCAGAGAGCACAGCGTAAAGGCAGGCCACGGATTTCCGAAGCAACCTCAGGGTAAATTGATGATCAGGCAATAAACCTGTCTGTAGATAAGTAGAACAGTTTGCATGTGCTTTTGTGCGTGCACCTGCCTGTTCAGCGAGTCATCACTCATTTTACAGCTCATTTTGCTGGCTGTGGTCTACGGGTTTTATCTTTTTAATTGGGCAAACAATACACACCTTGTCTTTGCACATAAAGTCCAGTGCTAACGTGCACAACTCCTACAAGTTGGTGGTTGGTTGTTGGTGTTTATTTTTTTCAATCAGCTCTTAGTAATGCTGTACATTTAAGGTGGACGCGTTCTCTTTTTTGACAGTTCCCTATCTGCAATGCAAATACTCAAATTTCTGCAAAGGTTTTCATTCTGCCTGAGGCAAATCTTCAAGGGCTCACATCAATGTCCATTAAAGCCCAGGAGGAGAGACCCTTTGATTTTGATGGCTTTGGGACAGACCCAGCAGCGCTAACAAGAGAAGACAAGAAGTGTGAGATCCCCCCCGCTCCTGAGCAAGGAGTCTAAAGCAGGTGAAGAGCAGCAGAAACTTAGCAGTTAGCCTACTTCATGTGGTTTCTCTTGGAAACGATTGGGGATTTTTTAACTATCCAAGCAGTGCATTACACAGAGACAGGGCTCCGCATCTCCCGCAGAGGCCAGCAGAGTTAATCTAGTTTACACCAGCCACAGTCTTGGCCTGAGGGAGAAGCTAATGCAGAGAGCAGATGAAACCAGCTGAGCAGAGCATGGTCCTCCAGTGGTTCTCATTTTCCTCTACGCTTGGCATTGCTCACTGCTCTTAAGGGTTTAAATCCCATCCAGCAGGGTCAGGCAGCAGGGTCCCGGCAGGGGATGCCCACCAGCCCAGCTCCTTCAAGCCCATGGCTTCAGGGGGATGCCGATGGCTGCTCCACCACCTGCTGACTGGCCCTGCACAGCCCAACTCTGAGCTGGGGTTCCTGCTGGACCTACTGGACGCTAGCCTCAGCAGAAATGCAACCAGACCTCAACTGAGGCCATCGTGGAGAGGAGGAGCACCCATCCCTGCTGCAGCTCAGGCCAATGTGGCAGGAGAGAAACACGAAAAAACCACCCCCCTCCACACACACACACTTTGCAGCATGATTAGTTTTTGGCGAAGACACACTGAATGTAGGGAGGGGGGAAAAAGTGCTGTCTTTGTTCTAGGATGCAAATGAGCATCTTTTTTAGAAGCTGAGAAAGAGCCCCAACTAACAAAAATTGCGCATTGACTGAAATAAGCCAGGCTGCCTTTCAGATGTAGACTTCAGACAGAAAATGAAACATATCAAAGTGTCTGATTTGACGTGGCTTGCAGCTGCAGGCAAAGCGACTGTCCCATTTTTTCCCCCTGAGGCGAACACTCAAGATTTTCTTGATCTTATCTTTGTCTTTCTATAAGTCTTTGAAAACCATCTGTAGAGATTCATAAAGGGTATTTGTGTTTTAAGTAAACTGCAGAAGTGATCTATACCGAACAGATGGAAACAAATCAAAAAGCTTAACGGGATGCAGAAAAACAGCAACACTTAGAAAAATACTAGATATGGAGTAGGCAGGTTGCCTCCCATTTGTATTACATTTAGTGTGGTATCTCTTTCCCCTGGCTCTCTCTGCAGCCCGCACAGTCCGCTCTCACCGCTCTTCTCCTGTCCTCCTTCCCAGGCTGGAAAACTCTTCCCTGCTGTGTTTGCTCTTCTGGACGAGCATCCCTTCGACGGGAATTGTTCAGCTCCTTGGCAGAGCCCGAACACCCTCCCGGAGCCCTTAACCCAGCTCCCTTGGGGAATGGATTGCATTTGACAGCAAAAGGCTCTGATTTTTCACGGCTTGCCAAAACATTTCTGAACAGATAAGGTGGGGGAGAAAAGTGCTACAAATCAATCCCCATCATGCTCGGGGACTGTGCTCTTGTTTGTTTGGTCGGGGTGATGTTTTCTTCTGACAGACAATTTCAAAGAAGCACAAGACTGCTTCCTCAGTACCGGCTTTTCATAGAAGACACAATAAGGTGCAAAATGATGTGTGTTACTGGAGTGAGTGGGTGTTAATGGGACTTTCTGAGCATACTAACAAAACCCACAGAGAAAAGCAAAAAAAAAAAAAAACTTTACCAATTTTCCCCAGTGTTTGAGCTGCAGCCCTGCGTGTTATCCTCTCTCCCCGTTACTCAGAGCCCCCCATCATGCCCACTGTGAGGAGGCTGCCACGATACTGCTGGGGTGCATCTGCCCCAGTTCAGCCCAGTCATTGTAACCCCGGGCAAAAACCATGCTTGGCCACATCTTCACCGCAGAGGGATGTGGTATATCAGCATAGCTCTCGCTTCACAAAATTCCCAGCAGTGGGTCCACAGGGGCCGGTCCCCACTAACGCAAAGTCCGGGCCGTGTAATCCTCTCCATCAATTTATCAACCTCCATCATGAAACTGCACAGGCTGCCCCCGAACACGCAGACACACCATTGCTGCACAGCTCTTCCATAACCTCACCTCTTCACTGGTAGCAATGCCTGTTTTATTTCCAGTTTGCATTTATTAATGGCCAGGCTGTACCTTCCCCCCCCCCCCTTTCTTTTCTCAACAGTCCCTAACAGGCCCAAGGCAAAGGTTAAGGTAAATCCCACATGGGAGACCTGGGGATGGAGAAGGCTGTTGGAGTTACATCAAAGCACTCCTCCTGCTTTGTTTCTGTAGGATGTTACATGACAGAAGTTCAAGATAAATGTGTGTTTCTATTGAGCTACTTAATTTATTATGAAGCCAAGACACAGGTTCTGCCTGAAGCATCTCAGGAGGAGGGTGATCTTGTCCTGAAGTCCTGTCTGGTCCTCAGGAAGGACACTAAGAACATTTCTATCTCTAGTTAGACTCTGGGAACACACTTTAGCTGGGGTCTGCAGACACACAAAAAGGGAACAAGAAAGGACCCCTTCAGATGAAGCAATGACAGGGTGTGCTCCGACCCCACATCGCCTTCCCCCAGTGAGATGGAACTCCAGCACTTATAAACTATGGGCTGAGCTCAGCACACACCCAGACACATTCCTGCTGCTGTCAAAGGGAATTCACCTTTGACTTTGCAAGAGCTGAGCAGGACAATGCCAAAGGCATCTGAAAACTCAGTTTCCCTCTCAATACCAGGACACAGAGCCACAGAAAATCCTTGACATCCCTCCTCTTCCTCAGAGTGTGACTGGGGCCATGGGGCTCCAGCACGAGAAGACATGGGGACAGTGATGCATGGGCAGCTGTGGTGGGAAAGGCCCTTCAGCTGACTGTGTCTAGCAGCCAGACTCCAGGGAAACCACCATGGTGTGTTACACACTGTTTCTCACCAGTTCTCTTAGCCACCACCCACAGAAATGAAACATTCCTACATATTTCTCTGCTCCTCCCAGAGGGGCTCGCTGCCCTCCACTTGGCCGCACTGCCTTCTCCAGAACGGAATAGGCAAATCTTGTTAATCAGGCCACACTCATGAGAACATGTGTGGATGATGACTGGGGCATCATCAGCCTGAATGCATCAGCCTTTTTTTTCCCCCAGCAGCCTGGATCTTAGCCATCTCTGCCCCCTGAGAAAAGCCCAAGGTATCTCATGCTGCAGCCCTGGTGGACCTTTGATATTTGGATCCCTGCGAGTGCAGATTCCCACTTCTATCCACCTACCAGCCCAGAGAGCCTTGCACACAAAAATAGAGGCAATACTGTGACTGATATTTTTAGAAAGGGAATGCATATGTAAATTATTCCCCTGAAAATGTCTCTGTGCGTCAGACTCTTCCCCGATTCAGAGAACATCCCTTCTATCTTTTCCTCAAGTACACGCTGCGTGCGGCAAAGCTTAACATCTCCGGGACTCTGGTGGCGGAGGAGCTTGCTGCAAAAGTGATTCATCTATCACACATTTCACAGCTTCGGTAAACTGGAGCAGTGCGAATTTCTCTGCCCCCGGTCCTGGCTGCTCCAGAGCTCCCCAGCTTCCCTCCCATTCAGAGCCTCCTGCCCGCGCAGCGGGAAGCGGGGAGCGCTGCTGGCTTCCTCACCTCCTGCCGGATGCTTCCTGCTGAGGATGCCATCAGAATCCAGACAGGTCCATCTGCTGGGAACGCTTCCCTGCCCGGTGGCTGCAGAAGGGCGGTGAGGAGCACGAGCATCCCTCTGCACGTACCGGCTCACCGGCGGCTCCTGCATCGAGACCATCCCGTTTGGCCAGAGCTGAGCTTGCACCAGGGCTGCTCAGCCCCGGGCACGCCGGACATCCCATCCATGCCTGGCGCTGGGGAAACACAGCTTCCACTCACAGCCATGTCTGTCCACCCCCTCACATTCACGCTCTCTGTCGACACGACCTGCCCAAAGGGTCTCCGGTCCTGGAGGCCACTCGGAGCTCAGGCAGGGCAGGAACATGGACACCAGCAGGAATCTCACCGGTGCCCTGCGCTTTGGGAAGTAAACAGTACAGTCCCCGACACTACGTTCGATCACTGTCCAGAAGCTATTAGGAAGCTAATTAAAATGAATAGATCACTTAAGTATTCAGAGTTCATATCGCATTAATTCAACAGTGCAAGATAGAGAGAGGAAGACAAAGGCTGAAGAAAAGGCCAAGGACGGCACAGCAATGTTCCTTGGTGTGGATTTCCCCCCCCCTTTCTTGTAATACAAAAGATAAGTCTGTCTCCTGGCTTATCTAGATACATTTGTAAAGATTAAAAACACGCTTCTTTGCTTTTGCATTCTGCTGTAAATGATTAGCCTGTGGTGTCGTTAAGCGGGGCGCTCTGCCAGCCTGAAGGTTCTGATTTAAGCCACAAAGACGGGAAAACTGGGAGCGAAACCTGGGGCTGCCTGCACAGGACCAGGCGGGCAGGCAGGTCCCCGCCGTTCCCCTGCCCTCGCAGGCAGGCAGGAGATGGTGCTGTGCATGAGCAGCCATCCAGCCTCAGGTCTGCAGGAAAGGCTGGCCCCAATTCCTGCACCAGAATTGGGGGGAAAGAGCATTTTCCTGCTTACTGGCACTATTTGGGAAGAGGGAGAGCAGTAGCCAGGCACGGGGGGGTAACCCAATGGTCTTACCTCCAAGAGCCTGCTTGTGCAAGGTAGGCTGCAAGATGGGAGCAGCAGTGACCAAAGCCTTGGGCAGGGTTCAAGGAGGTGCCCCATGGAGAAACCCCTGTCTCCAAGCACATCCCGAAAACCCAGCTCAGCAGGAACCTGTGGGCTGCAAGAGGGAGTCAGATAGCCCAGAGGGTGGGAAACGGTTCAGAAGACACACTGAAAAAACCACATGCTGGGTATCCTCAGGACAGTCCTGCAGCTTGTAAGACTTGGATATTTCTCTGCTGCAAAGATCTGTTTGCAATGGTTCAATATGGGGCCCAAAAGAGAAAAAAAAAATTCAAGAGCAGATATGGTCTCACTGAAGGTTTAGTTCTGGTTTATCTCTCTAAAGTCCCATTCATAGAATCATTTTGGTTGGAAAAGACCCTTGGGATCATCTAGTCCAACCATCTACCCTAGTCTACAGAGTTCTTCCCTACACCATATCCCCCAACACCACATCTAAACGACTCTTAAACACGTCCAGGGATGGTGACACAACCACCTCCCTGGGCAGCCTTTTCCAATGCCCAACCACTCTTTCTGTGAAAAATTCTTTCGTAATGTTCAGTCTAAACCTACCCTGTTGGAACTTGAAGCCATTCCCTCTCGTTCTGTCACTAATTACCTGCGAGAAGAGACCAGCACCAACCTCTCTACGTTGTCCTTTCAAGTAGCTGTAGAGAGTGATGAGGTCTCCCCTCAGCCTCATCTTCCTCAGACTAAACAGTCCCAGCTCCTTCAACCGCTCTTCATACGATTTGTTCTCCAGGCCCTTCACGAGCTTTGTTGCCTCCACTGCACCCGCTCCAGCACCTTCATGTCTCTCTTGGATTGAGGTGCCCAGAACTGGACACAATATTCCTCATGTCTTTAAAACTGTCATTGCAGACACATCTAAGTCCTCCGTCTCTCCCTGAAAACATTCCTGGTCAGAAAAACTCAGCTACAGGCAATCTGGTGAAGAACATGTGTGTTTGTACCCCAACAGCCTGTGGTCATAGTCCTGTGCTTTGGAGTTCTCCGGCTTAAGAAAACCTAACCCAAGGAAATGCATTTCTTTGTCACATTCCAGACCAACACAAATTAATGTATCGGCATTAAAAGACCATGAAAAATGGGGTTAATTATGGAAACGATGACCTTTATATACAGCAGCTCAGGCATGGGCTGCTCTCATACATCATAATGTTAGGAAGAGCCACTTACTGACACACAACAGCAAATAATAAATAATAAATAATAAATCCATCAACCTAAATTGAACCTTGTGTAATGTACGCCTGACAAACCGTAGATTAATTTGCCTAATCCATCATTTGTTAATCCTTCATCCCCAAGAAATTCATGTAAAGGGCTACAACTGCAACATCTGAGTCTATTGATAAAAGCACAGTGACCCAGGTACAGTCATCCAGAGTCCCTCAACTTCCCACCATGAACAGGTACTGCCAAAATGTTGCAGTATTACATGAAATTATCCACAATTTAAAGGTGGATAAGTGAAGAACCAGAAGTTCTGGATTTACGAGGCCACAAAAATAACAATCAGGTTTTTATATCATCAGAAACTAAGACAATTATACTAAACTTTGCACGTTGTTTGCACTATATAAATAATAAATGCTAATATTCAATGTTAAAGGAAGCTGGAGCTGTGATCCATGCTAGTAGGTTTATACAATGAAGCTCACTGTGTAAAAGCTTGCACATTAGGGAGAGGCCCTTGATAAAACAAGGAAATTAAGATGATTTAGGTCTTAAATGTATTTTACCCTCAGGCTGTTTGGAGTTTTACAGCTGTGGGAGAGGTAACAGAGGAGACCTGGGGAGCAGCAGAGGGAGATGTGCCCACCTTACTAGAAATACTGGAAAATGGCAACATATTTCTGGAGCCACTCGGGGCAAAATGGTCCCAGGAAAGAACCACTGCTGGAGATGAAGAGCAATGAAAGTCTCCAAACCTTTCTGCGGGAACCAGCAGCTGCTGCATTGAACTCCGTCATGTCCAGTGCTGTCCCAAGACCCAGGAGGCGAAGGTGCAAACTGGGTACTGGGCTCTGCAGCTAGAGAGCACTGGGCGAGTGAGTAGGAAAGAAAGCACTCCCCAAGCACCCTTACAGTTCAGAGCCACACAGCTTCCCAGGATAGGGGGAAAAATTTGCACAGGATTCTCAAATATTAGAGAAACTCAGCAACTTTTCCCAGTTCACACTGAGTGACAATTTCCACAGCAGTGGTACCTAAAATACTCACTTATTAAAACCATTATTAGATACAAGAAGTATGTCTACTCCCACATGAGAGCTGGAAATCCATGTCTAGTTTTAAAGAGAAAGCCAAGAAGCAAACCATGGAAATAATACTTTCCCTCCCCAAACATATTACTCTAAAGTTGCATCGTTTCCCAGTGCTATTGTCAAATCTAATTAATCTGTTCTTTGCAACGCCAATTCCATTTGCTTTAATTGTTGAGTGACGGGATGAAGTGACAGTGCCAAACTTGCCCAAGAGCTGCAGTGGGACCTGCAGCTCTTTTCCATTCAAAATTTACCCCTCTCATATTGACACCCATCACCAGCCGGCGCATCGCTGCTGCTCCATCCCCACAGATAGAGCAGACACGTGTGGGTGTGCAGGGCTCCGGGGGCCCGAGCATTCTTTCCAGACACTGGGACGAGGGCTTATTGCACCACATGGATGCCTGTTCTGGCATCAGCCCAACAAAAACAACTTGAGAAAGGTTCCAGGAACGGCAGGAGCAGTGAAGAAAGCGGGAAGGGTCGTGTTTTGCTGCTGTACGTGGCAGCCAAGAACAGCAACGTGCATTGATCCATCCCCGCCACAGGGCAGTCTCCATCCCCCAGTACTGAACAGAGTTTGAAGGAAAAAGCTTTCAAATCAGCAAGGCAGGAGAGCTGGGTGAGGGATAGACACCACAGGCAACGTAAATCCAACCAGGGCAGGACCTTTGCTCCATCTCAGCAAGAGTGCAATGCACTCCTAACGAAGTCTCTAGGGTAGAATTACAAAGTATTAATATGTTTGAGCATAATATGAGCAGTAATGGCTGAAAGATGGAAACCATGGGTTAATGGAAGAAACCACTAGAGTCACCTGCATCAAATGCATATTTAATACTCTCAGAGGACAACTATGCCAACTGCTCAGCAGCCAGGAACTCCTTCTTAAGAGCTACTGTCACAAGCTTGTGATCTAGTTCATAAATAATCATCGAATTAAATGATTTATGGATTTCCTGAACTAAAGCTTTGCTATCTCTGTTCTTCCTCCAGCTCCTCCTGGATGGTTGGGAGAGGAGGGCAGGAGGGATGGGGACACGACGGAGCTGCCAGGGTTGGGCTGAGGTCACTATGTGCAGGTTTAAGGGTACATCTAATTTTGCAAAGGTCAGTGTGGGCAGCGGAGCCTGGCACACGGGTACCCAGAGGACTGGGCTCATGGAGGACCCCAGGGCCCTCCTCAGCTCCCAACAGCCATGCCCACATCTGACACCCACCCCAGGCTGGGCTGCTACCACCCCACACAGCATCCTTCAGGTCCTGGCTTGTGCCAGGCAGGGGAAACACATCCTGGGGTGGTGATGGTTAAGTTATTACCTAGATACTAATCTCAAGAAAAGCCAGACCCATAAACTGACACACTCAAGTGTTATATGATTATCACCATATAAATAAATGTCATCACATTTAAATCACAACCTGATCTAACTTTGAGGTCAGCCCTGCTTTAAGCAGGAGGTTGGACTTTGTGACTTCCAGAGGTTCCTTGCAACCTAAATTATTCTGTGATCTGGTGATTTTTCCTTGGCAGAAATTTTCCATCTCTTTTAACAGAAATCACTTACTGCAGGCCACAAGAAAAAAAAAAAAAGTTTAATAACAGCCACCTCCTATACCTCCAGCTTTGAATTCAAAGCTTTAGGGGAGGTAAATACATTTAAAAGGGATTGCAGCCTTTAAAGGAGGGCACAGGATGCAATCCCATAGCACTGTGCCCAAGGCAGGCGCCCAGTTCCACTGCTGGCATGACTGCTTTCACACGCATTGCTATTTGATTTTGTAACGGCATCCAATTACCTTTCATAGCATGGAAGACAGATTTTAAAAATGTGCCATGATATTTTTTTTCTAGTTGTTAAAGTCTGAATTTGCAGGTTTCCCTCCTCTCCCTGGGAGCACCAGTCAACTCCCAGCAGCATATTTATATTATATTTATAAAAACTTGGGGTCAAGTCGTTATTGTGACGCAGAGAGACCCTTGCTAAGAGACGCCAGGAACTGCCTTTCTCTTGCCAAAAATCTGAGGTGTCCCTGCACCCTGCCCAGCAGTGGGTGCCCACGGCCCTGTCTGCACCACGGCACGCAGCAGCCCCAGCTGCTGGGAGGATCAAGCCATGCTTCTGTCGGGCTTTGATGTTCCCAGGTGGAAGGAGCTTTAACGGTGCGGTGGAGTGTTGTTTTTACACAAGATTTATCAGTAGAGTTAACACACCGCCACAGAGCTGCTATTTGAGCATGCCCTGAATGCTAACGAGCACACACAAGACAGGCTGCTCCTGCAGGTACACACTAACATCCACCTTCAAAGAGCTTTATAAACATCAGCTCGACGGGTCTCACCTCTGTCTCCCAAAGGAGAGCTCAGCTCCGTTCCACGGGGGAGGGAGGGAGGGAAGCACAGGGGTCACGGACGGGCTTTGCGATGGGCTTGGGAGAGCAAGGATTCAAAAGAGATTTAAGTATCTTATTTTCACACAGACATTTATATAGGGCTTATACATTGTACCGCCTGGAGGAACCTCGTACTTCAGCGTTTGAGACTTTTGGTGGGTTAGGATATTTTTTATCCCGAGGTGTGCAATTTCTCAATACCCAACAGGATAAGCTGCTCTGTAAAATAGAGTTCTCAAGCAGAAGCTTGGTCAAATTTTAATAGAGACACATCAATGAATCCCCACTGATATCCCAAGGAGATCAAACAGGAGGCTAGAAAAAATGCAGGAGAAAGCATCTGGGATCCTTTGGGGGAAAAAAATCACAGGAAAATATAAAGCTTGATTGCGTATCAAGAGGTCAGCCAGTCCACTGTTCCTCAACCTTTAAAAATCACTTACCTCCTTTGTTTAGAAGTCACAGACTATCTTGTGCACTGTTGGCACAACTGTCTTGCAAACCTAACCAATATTTGGATCGATGCTGAAACACAGGGTTTTTTTCTTTTCCCATTTTCTTTTTTTAGTTCCTACGTGAGCTTTTCTTTTCCTGGTTGTCTTACGAACTTCCCTGTGGACACTCCTGCACCAGTTTCCCCGGTTCCTTAGTGAGACATCCCTTCCAAAACCACGGGTCCCATCAAAGCCATCTGTACTAGCCTAAGATAAAATGCTGTTCCCTTCAGCGACCTCCCTGTTGCCCCCCTCCCTCCATCCCAGGCCTCACCCTGCCGCCCCAGTTCAGGGCTCCCGTGGTTTGCCTGCCTCATCTTTATGGTCGCTGCACACAGACATCCTCTGATGCTGCCTCATTATATGCTTTTAAAAACAGAGCATCCCTTAATACATCTCTTGTCAAAATACTCCCAGTTTTTTCCGAGCAAAGCTGGGGTGAGTAAGTCTAACAAAAGCAAGCAGGTCTTCCTAGGTTTGCAAAGAAAGATCGGTCTGAGCTACCAGAGTCATCCTCAACCCTCAGTGGACAGCACATTCTACAGATCCAGCCTGCTGCCAAACAGAAAACCCCAGCAACTCAAATAAATACTATGCCTCTAATCCTTGTTGCTTACTATCCTGCCCAAATTTGACTGTTTCCTGAGCTACCCCTTGCTGTAGGAAAGGCTTGTCATCACCAGACACAGAGAGAAGGTAATTTGTGCAGCCTCTGTACGAGATCCTCCTGACCTCACCCAGAGTGAACCCCCCTGACGTAAATCTCAGTCTGGGACTATGGGCACAGAACCACCCACCCATCAGGATGCACATCCTTTGGGATGACACCACCAGGCATTTCTTGTATTTGGGCAGGCGGAAGCAAAGGTTTCCCACACCTTTCCCACACCTCCTCCCCGGAGCAAACCCAGCCCATCCGACTTCTTCCTTAACCACAGGAACAGCGGTTCTGCGCGGCTCGTGTATGTAACTAACGCACCAAGGTCTGTTTTTTTGTTTAAATAGCTGTGAAAAGCACTGTGTGTGTTTTACCCAGAGATATATTACACTTGATTAGGCGGTGCGCTGGAGCGCGAATGGTACAACAGGAGACGGACGTGCTTAACTAGCGGTTTCAGCCCGCACTCCGGTATCGGGAGGTCAAGGGAAAGATTAACTATATCTGACTGCCGTGTCAAAACACTCAATTGGAGCATTTATAAACCCACAGAACTAGTTGCCTCAGTCACCAGAGCAGATTTATTTCCCTCCACGTAGCTCCCACAAAGCAAGCCAGGGTGGTTGCCAGGGCCAGGTTTGCTCTCGGCTCCTTCCAAAGAGCAGAGAGGATCTGAAAGGTTCAGAGGAAGGTGTGCAGGTTTCAAAGTCTGGCTGTTATCTTCAGCCAAAAAGTAAATCTGTGGGGAAAGACAGCGATTCTCAGTCGCACCTGCCTAGAGGTGAGTTCAGCTCTGGAAGTAGCCTAAACATTATCTTAACAGAGAAGTAAAAACGCCTATTTCCCCACAGGTGTAACATAGTACCTTCTGTCTTACACTCAAACACCCTATGAAAAAAGATGTCCTACTTCTCACGTATTAGGGACCTTTGTGTTTTATTGCTCTATAGAATTTTAGAAATGTCTTTCTGTGCAAAACAAGTTGAAGACAACCCCCGAAGAGAAGTTCCCAAAGGAAGCCTCTTACCAAAATCAGCATCTTTTTAGGATACCCCGTTTTAAACTCAGTTAGATTCAAAGCTGTCCGTACAGCTTTTGGGATGCAAGTCTAGTCCTTTTTGTCTCAGTATACAGCTCCTCTGAAACAGAGTGAGCAATACTCAGTGTGAGCATAGGACGGCAGCATGTGGCCATTGATAATTGGAATTTGGACACTTATGACCAACATTTAAAAAAAAAAAGCAAAAAAATAAACCACAAAACCCAAAGCACACATACCTTTGGCTTTATGACATACACACGCCTAAGGAAAAAGATTTTGCTTCCCTTCTGCTTCCAAATTCAAGAATACTTTCTCAGCATCTGGGATCAATTTTATCCAACTTGTTGTCACCTGAAATCGCCCCCCTTTTCCACGTCAAATTCAGTGGCCATCATGTGATAATGACAGCTTATTCCTCCTTATTTCATCTACCGTTTCAGCATCAAGGTCAGGACGGGAGATGTCACCAGCATTTGAAGAAAAGGTGCCAAACCCCTCATTTCAGCTTCCCGAGAGCACGCCAGTTCTGTACCAAACACATCACAGGTACTTTAAGGAGTCACTGCTCGCCAGCAACTTTTATGTATTTTAACACTGCAAAGAGCAACTCTGTGTCCGGGGGTGGGACCAACACATCCAAGAGGTACCAAACCTAGAAGAACTCATCCTGCAAATCCTCCTGTGTGTTTCTTAGCCTAATCCAGGCCACATGGACTCGTCAACCTAAACTGGACGTTGTTTGAGGGTTCCTGCTCTCATCCAAGTGCACGAGGCAGACGTGTCTGTGTTACCCTGGCAGAAGACAGCAGACAAGACTTCTCCACTCGAGTCACAGGAATGTTTCTGGACTGAGACCGTCTGGATAAACCAGATGCTTCAGCACCCTGAGCTATGCTGCAAGGGGGCAATTTTGTTTTTAAACTGCACTTAGCAGCGTTCTGACTTGCAGGTTTCACTTTTTAATAGTAAACACATTTTGTAGGTGCCAGAGAACATTTCAAAGCATTTCAGTGGAGTCCTTTTACCTTCACAGCCTGGGGGCACATACACTGAAACAACAGCTGAAATCCAATTACTGAGGAATATTCTCAAGTGCATTTCCATAGGTAATTTGTTAGTCTGTTGGAACATGCAAAGTGATTTTTCTCCACTTCTTGATGCTGTACCTCAGGCTCCTTGGTTGAAGATTTCTATCCAAATTGCATAGTAACTACCACTGAAAAGGAATTCACAAGACTGCCGCCTTCTCTGGGGGAGCAACTTGCCAGCATCTTCCAAGACCCAGCCCTTACCTATGATTTGACAAAAAATTCATCCGCCAGTCGCACTGCGATGCCTGCTACCATCCGAGCTTCTCATTGCCCAATCAGTTTGATGCATAAAGACATAAGAAGCCTAAAAGTATTTTTCCTTCAGCATCCTGTTTATTGATTTAGCAGAGAGCTGACACAGATGTACAGTTCTGAAGACAAGCTGTAATGCAATCCCTTCATCTGCTGTCACTCAAAATCACACAAGCTGGCTGCTGCCATAAGGGGAGGAGTGGTCACCCTGCTCATTTTGGGACTGTCAAGCAACTCAGCCATGAGCTTTGTCCTCATTAGGGAGGTACCCCAATATTGACACCCCATACGCACAGTATGTGTCATCATGGTACATCTAACGCTGTGCTCAGGAATCCCCACGTGCTGGGTACACAGAGCCAGCCGTGATGTCCTTTCCTCCTCCTTTCAGCTGAAGAGGAGGAACCATGACATGAACCATCCCAGGTGCCACCACTGCAATAGCCTGCTTGGGCCCTGTTGGTGGGTACTCACACCTTCAACCCAAAGTTACCTCCCAACCAAGTCAGTAATATGATGGCTCCGAAGCATGGGCTGGCCTCCAGGGAAAGAGCTTGAGAGAGCATCATCCACTGCAGGCACAAGTCAGAATCATTACCACTGGTGAGATAGTGTTGGAAATAGGTCTATTTTCAGAAAGAGGAGACAAAAATTAAATAGGCTAAGTTTGGGTCAGAGTGACAAAGAACATAATCAGAAAAGAGCATAGATGAACTGCCTGTGAGTTCTACAGATAATTCAGGGCAAATTAAAGCATTTGAAATCCTACTGAGAGCCACTGATTTAGAATTATGAAGTTAAGTTACAGCAATCGTTTTCTGTACGAAAGCAATTACGGATGGGTTAAAAGCTTCTGTTATTATGGATTGTGTATGGCTGCCACAGAGGGTTCAATCTCCCCGGGATGAAATTTTAGCCTTCCTGAAAAGCTACTACATCCTGTATGCCAAATCTTGTTCACCCATCAGAAGCCATTGAACATCATCCATTTTATTAACCAATGCAAATTCAGACAGGCAGGGAGAGGTAGATAGGGAACATCCTGCTCGCCAATAAAACACATGCACACAAATCACCATGGTTCACTTCCCAAAATAATCACACAGGCTCAAACACACAGCTGTGACGAATGGCAAATTTCCAAGTCTTAATGCATCAGAAAGCAGAACTGTTGTTTGAAGTGGTCATCTCTTGAAGGGATGGGAAAAGTCAAAGGAAAGCTTGTGAGAAACCTGCAAGAGCAGGGCCATTCCCAAGAATAGACTGGCAGTGCCTACACGAAGGCTCTGAGCCATGGTGACAGTGGCCTCCTCTATCTGCTGTCTTGCTGCTACCAGGGCAGAGCCTCGGAAGCACATCCCACAGCAGCTCTCAGTGGGGTTGCCCCTGTGGAACAAGCTGATGGCAGAGAGGAACAGCCGGGCTCATCCCCACCAGCAGGAGGAGAGGGGCCACTCTTGGGGTCTGGTGGCACAACCACTCCTGGGAGAGACAATCCATATCTCCATTGCCTCCGGAGCTGGGAGCCCATAGCCCCCCCAGGAATGCTGCCTGCCCTGCCTGCACCTAAGGCAGCCCCGGTCCTGCAGCAGGTTCACATAGCAACAGCTTGCAAATGGAGCTGACGAAACCACTTACCAAAACAATCTATTACACTGAGCCTCTTCCTTCTCTTTATTCTTAATTGGGCTTTATTTCTTGTTTGGTGTTTTCTGTGCAGTTAAACAAGTTGACAGACCTTTTGTTTCTGGAATGAAAATGAGATTTTGACTGTGATGTGCATGGCAATGAGCCGAGCACGCAGAGGGTACCTCCATCATGTGTCTTTCAGGGAGGAGATTTGGAAGAGGGGAAAAAGAAAAACCTGCCTGAGACCCAGTGCAAACCAAATATTCACACACAGGTGATCAGTCAGTAGGTGCGATGGCGTAGATATTTGGATTTCTCCTGCTGCAAAGGCTATGAGAGCAGGAGGGGTGTGAAGTGACAACCAGCCTGGCCCCTCCACCGGCTCCTCCTCCTCCTCGGGGCACTGCAGGCATCACTGGGCTAACAGGGCAGGGAGGCTTTTGCTCCACAGGGGCCAGGAAGGACTCCATACAAGGCTCTGATGGCCAGCATGGATCCATAATTGATGTTAGCTGTTATAATAAGTGAAGCTTCCTAGCTAAACGCAGAGGGTTATAATAACGGCACTGCTCTCGGCAGCGGTGGAACGGCAACAGGAAAGCAAGGCTTGCTGCATAATGCATGAGGGGGAAACCCACAGTATTGGCAGCAAGAGCTAAATGCTGGTTGTAGAGGTCAAAGGCAAAGATCCTCACTGGATTCTACAGAGCCTGAGTCCTAACAAGGAGTCAGGGCAGCTCGTTCTCATTAGAGTGATTCTACACTCTGTCTTTCCTGATGGGACCCCAGATCCTGCTCCTCTTGCTCACCCTTGGGGAGAGCACTGGGATCCTTTGGCAGGAGGGCTATAAGCCTGCATATATATCCCTTGAGGGATCCCTCAAAGGTATTTCAGTGTCCTCCTCCTAATTTCATTAGTGTAAGAAAATTTCTAAATATGCCACACACTGCCAGCAGTGACCCTGTCTAAATGAGGCTGAAGGTCCTTGTGATTTCCCCAGGGCAAAACACAGCTCTGGGCACTGCCAGAACAACATGGCATCCTCTCTGCAGCCTTTGGACAACTTTGGGTGCTGGTTCCCTGCATGGGTTCCTGGCTCAAAGGTAAAGGTGGTAAATAAGGGAAACACAAGAGTTCACATTCCTAGAAATCCCCTGTTAAGGTGGATTTGGATTCAGGATTTCTCTATTCCCACCTCTCCCTTCAAAGAGGTGTCTTTTGGGGAAAAAATCCAAAGCAGGCCATAAAAATCAGTAAATGATCACTGGGAAGAAACAAGAAAACAACTAACTCAGTCCTTTTCCCTTTCTGCTCATCTTTTCTATGAAAGTTTTCCATGGCATAGTCAACACAAGAAATTGCACCTATTTAGCACTATTGATCCAGCTTACTTCAGTAACAAACCACATTAAGTTAAAATCAATACCAGCCACTCTTAAACTGATTTAGGAGTGTCCACACAAAGGGGCTTGCTCCAATTTAGACAGATCTGTTTTGTAACCAATTTAGTTAAAACATTCAATCTAGGGGTTGAGCTGCACTCTGAACAGCCCAGAGGCATTAATTCCCAGGGTTCAAAAGCATCAATTCCCAAGTCTCATCAATCGTTCTCAAGGGACAGGAGATGACAGGCTAAGTGTCACTGACCAATGTCCATCTTTCTTGGAAAAGTATACAGGTCTCTCTGGCTCCAAAAGACAAAGAGCTAGGGAGAAACCCAAAGACCTCAGGGTTACTTTATTTCTACAGCACAGAGATTGCATTAAAAAAAAAACAAACCACCAAACCAACAAACTAAAGATGGAGACAAATAGATCAGAAAGCTACATTTTATTTCTCCCCCTGGAATATTTGTTCCATGAGATATATGCATTGCAGATAGCTTTGCCCACTATAAATCCACCAGCGCTGTGCTTTGTGGTTCACTTTGCAGCAACATCCAACTGACCAAGGTTAGAAAAGGTAACATAAGAAAGAGTTTGAGAGAGCTGTATATCACAGTATCTCAGCTGTGTTTTGACACCTTCTGCTGGTTTAATATCTAAGGGTCTGCACGTGTGCAGAAGAGGCTTGAGGTGAGCACTGAGGAGCAGAGCACAAATTTCATCATACACCATGACATCATGGCATCACCACCAACTCTTTGAGCTGGGCTATAAATCTCCTTAGCAAGAAGGAGGCAAAAAGCATTTTTTTATTTCAAAGGAGATCAGGTTTTAATGTTAAATCAAATGCAAGCTCAGGGGTCTCCATCAGACAAGCCCTGGCTTCCAGAGAAAAGACCACAAGCAACTGTTGACATGGCATGGTCTCCAGAGCACCTACATAACACTGTCAGGCCAGGGGAGGTGACCTCCTACAGAGTCTTCAACCACAGGAGCTACAATCTCTAATGCCTGTTTGTTTATTTCTCCTCCTGCCTCTTTTCTCCCCACTCCTTCCCTGGAGCCACAGGCATCATTTCCCATCCTTACTCATTACCTTGGGAGATCACGATCAGCCAATCCACTAAAAACCTTCTGAAAGGCAGGAAACACCACACTTCATTGCCACTCATCCACCTACAAAATATACATGTTCAGGCATCTTCTCACCTAAGCTGCTTTTAAACCTGCCATTTAGAAGTGGTTTGGGGTTTAAGTTTCAGACTGCAGTTCTGCTTTGTGATGTTCTAGATACCTGGAAAAGGTTTTGAAATCATTTTCCCTGCTCTTACCAGGTAATAATTTGTTTTAGAGAAAGACTCAAGAGTCCTACTTACATTGCTGAATTAAACATAGGAACATTTTGGAAACGGAATTAAACTTTTTCACTTTTTTAAAAAAATGTTTATATTTATTTTACTTTAAAGCCTCAAGCGCTTAGATTTAGCCTCTGTTGTTCCATAAGAATACAAGGAATAGGTCTTTTCCTAGAGTAAATAAATAAGGTAAAGAAAACGCCACCTTCCACACTTGGTTTCTGGGTACAGAGCATCCCTAAAGAGGGACGAGTCCTGCTGAGAAGTCCTGCCTGAGACAGCAGGCACTCGGGTCCCAGAAACCAGGCAGGGTTTTGTCCTTGCACCCAAAGCTCCAGGACAAAGGAGTCACGTGTCCATCCGTCCATTGTGTGTGTCTGTCCCCCACCGCACGCTCTTGTATCTCCACATTAACTGCTCCAACCACCACCACTAAGAACTAAAGCACATCCTCACACTGGAAGCAAACACATTTGCCATTGCTTTTCCATAACCGGGTCCCAGCTGGACCACCTTGTCTAGCCCGTGCTTTTGCCAAGAAAGGTTGGACCAGATGATCCTTGGAGTCCCTTCCAACCTAGAATTCTCTGGTTCTGCGTTTCTCTGCTGACGCTATGCTGAAGCCCTTATTTAGCCGGCAAAACGCTCACGATCCCACTCACTCCAGAGACCCCAACGGAGCTGGAAGAGCTGGCATCTGTCATCAGGTTTAATACTCCAGCTGAAAGACTGAGCCAAGGCTTTGTGAGCCGTAATGCGCGATGACAAATTTCGGATCAAGGACACTGACCACGTGGCCGTGATTACCATCAGGGGTTTATTGGCAGGGAAAGCCAGCACGCCGCTCACACAGCCATTTAAGGCCTTCTCTGATGCAGAGAAGAAAAGAAAATCCCATCTGGTAGGTGCTCTGAGGCAGGGAAACACGGATTAAGAGGCTTCCTCTAGTGAGCAACTACTTTCCAGATCACCAAATCTAAACAAAAAAAAAAGCCCCACACCCTTATCAACACAAAGCCCACATTTGTAGAAGCTTCTGCCACCCTGAAGAGCATCCTCACTGCCAAATGCTAATGCCAACTGCATTGATGGTGGCAAAAGGTGACATTTAGTCCAGTCTCTTTCGTTTGAGCGCGTAAGTACATTTTTGTAGCCGCAAGTGCACTTTGCAACAGAAGACTTAAAACTGAATTGCAAAATCCGGTGTGCAAAATTGCACACTGCTGTGTGCAGTGATAAGAAATTCACCTATTTCCACTATCTAATCTAATGCATGTGACAAGGCTCCTGCCGCCCCGCTAGACCCACTCTGGGCTCATCTGGAAGAGGCCAGTACGCTGCACAGGTTGCTCTGTTTCTGCTTTCCTCGGAGCTACCAGGTCAGCTGGAATGGGAAAAACCTGCAGCACTCCAAAGTGACCCCTCCAAGCCCAGCGTTTGAGCACCCCACCAGCCTTCATGGTATTTATGGCCAGCCCTTAGTTCCGTTTCATTCTCAGAAAATGCCACAAGCCAAGTCATTTTTGCATTATCCCAGCAAAAGTAATGGTGACCAAAAAAAAAAAAAAAAAAGAAGAAAAAAAAATAGACTGGGGTTTGTGGTTTCAAAAGAAGCTCTTAAGTGCTGATCAACCACATCCTCACAATCCTTCTGCTCTCCGTTTCAGGTTACAGTTAAATACATTTAAACCTCCCTGCAGTCCCCTTACAGCAAAGCCTCACCCAAGGGCTCAGGCTTGCTCAGGACGTTGCTGGTGCTGGTGCCCCCCATCACTTTCTTTTCCTCCCCTGCTGTGAAGGCCTAACGTTATCATTGCTCTCCGAGGCATCCCATACACACGGCCCATGATACTGCCCTTGCCTCCCCTCAGCCAGCCAGGAAGTTTTTAGGTCAAAAGCTAAAAGATAAATAACCCTGCTGTGAGGACAGGCTGAGAGAGCTGGGGGGGGGGGGGGGGGGCGGGGTTCAGCCGGG
>JAOQGH010000005.1:23459903-23480794 GCA_025769975.1 Gallinago jamesoni | reverse complement strand
CCCCCCCCCCCCCCCCCCCCCCCCCCCCCCCCCCCCCCCCCCCCCCCCCCCCCCCCCCCCCCCCCCCCCCCTCAGCCTGGAGAAGAGAAGGCTCCAGGGAGACCTTATAATGGCCTTCCAGTACCTAGAGGGGCTACAGAAAAGATGGGGAGTGACTCTTTATCAGGGCCTGTAGCCATAGGACAAGGGGTAATGGTTTTAAACTGAAAGAGGAGAATTTCAGATTAGGTATTAGGAAGACATTTTTCACTCAGAGTGGCGAGACACTGGCCCAGGTTGCCCAGAGAAGCTGTGGATTCCCCATCCCTAGAGAAGTTCAAGGCCAGGCTGGAAGGGGCTCTGAGCAACCTGGTGTAGTGGAAGGTGTCCCAGCAAGGCAGGGATGTGGAACGGAATCTTTAAGGTCCCTTCCAACCAGAACTATTCTATGATGAAACCACCCCAGACCTCGTGCTGCATCTGTCCGTGGCCGTGAGTCAGCAGCCGAGGAGGGCAGAGATCAGCTCAGGGGTGCCTGCTTCTATTTGCAGCACTGCCATTGATTCTGCGGGAGAGATTTAGAAAGTGGCTTTGCCACATCCTGGCAACGTAGGGATTTTTTTTTAAGAAAAATTTTTTTTAAAAAATGGGTGTAAAAAGCCATTAACCAAGGTTTGCTTAATCAGGATTTGCAAAGCACTGCAAGATACTCAGGTACTATTAAGTGCGGACTAACATCATCATCACACGCTCATCACGCAGTGTCAAGACGGACAGAGTTGCCTATAGATGTAAAGGGGTGCCTACTTGTACAAAAGCCCCCCAGCAGGCTCAGTGCCTCTTCTCCACCTCCCCAAGCTGTTTTATTTTCCGGGAGGTCCCTCTATGCCTTTGGAGCTGAGTACGGGGGCTGGATTTCCGAGGAGATGCAAGGCCTCCAGATGAAAGGGATGGGACTTGGAATGGACCTGGGACGGGGGCTGCAGTTGGGTGACAGCCAACAGGATCAGGCCTTCGTGGGGCATCTTCGGTTTCTCGAGCTGCTTTGGCCACTGGAACGAAGCACCTTGCCTTTGAGACAGAACACCAGGGGAAGCTGTGTTTCTCCAGCTGTCCTACCTCAAGACTAAATCGTGTCTTCTCTTTTCCTTACCTTCAAAGCAATAAATGCAAGAGAGGATTTATTGCTTTTTAACAAGTGCCACAGAACATCCATTTCATTAATTTACAAGGAAGCAGGGGGGGTGCAGGCGATGCCAGTTCAATAAATTCTCCCAGACTATTGCTTTGAAACAAACAACTCCGCAGATCCGAGCCGTGGATGTCACAGCAGAGGCTTTTATCCAAATAAGCAATGCATTCTCAACAGAATGACTAAAACGCTTCAAGAAAACAGAAAAAGAAAAAAAAAGAAAGAAGCGGGTGGAGACAAAGAAGCTGCTCTCTACAAAAGGCAACGCATCACTGACACGTTGTTTGAACTCCCAGTGGTGTATTAAAAAAATAAAAATAAAACCCTCTGAACCACAGCTGCATCCTTAGCTTGCACTGCTCTGTTATTTTAGCTCAGAGGGAAAAAAGACATTTGTTAATGCCTTTTTTCTTCTTTCTTCCCCCCACCCAGAGAGGAAAAAGTGTTTGTTTTTCTTACGCCCTGTGTTTACCATGCGGATGGTGCAGCTCCGCTCCCTTGGGGCTGGAGAGAAAGGGGAGAGTGTTTGGAGAGGAGCGGCTTCAGGGAGGGATCCTTCCCATCTGGTTTACTGGCGAGGCTGGAGCAAATAAAAGGGATAGTCTTTCCCCCACCCCGAGCACAGCAGGGCTGCAGATGTGAACAGTGAACACAAAATCCCGCCTGAGCCCACAGCATTTCTATGACAATAGAAAATAAATAGCTCCGTATTTGTTTATTTAGTTAACTTAACTTCTGAGGGATTAATTTTGTGCTACTGAAGAGGAGGAAATGGGGATGAGATGAGATGAGGGGGGACCAGGCGGCCCCGCAGACCCTACTGCTGCCGGCACTGATCCTTGCCACAATCCTCGATGCTCTGCTGACTGCATCACCCTGGGCCAACCTGCAGGGACGTGGTGTTGGCCCACCACAGAGCCACCTCCAGAGGACCAAACACCCCAAGTGGGATATCTCACAGGCAAGCACCCCAAGCCAGGGGACAGGCAGTGCTCCTTGGCCACCCAGGTGCTCACAGGGGTTGCTCCCAGCTGTGCCCTGTTCCATGACCAAGGGCCACCACACCTGCACAGCTATACAAGGTTGGATTGCTCAAGAACGTAAGAACTTGTCAGCGCACAGGGTGGTTGAGGGGTACCTAACATCAGTTCTTCAGTGCCCGGGGGCACCCCAAGACTAGTACTGCTCACTGCCCATCACCACTGTAGAGATTATACCAGGGAAGGGGTGGGCCGGGGAAGGGATGCAGCCAGGATGGGACAGGGGGGTGCAAGGGGGGCCTCTCTGCATCACAAGGGGAGCCCTGCTTCGGGGCACAAACAACTACACAACAGCAGAAACTGTGGCACAAAGACACTAAAGGAGCAGAGGCAGAAGGATGGAACAGGGAAACGTTGATCAAAGTTACCCAGTCAGTCTGTAGCAGAGCCAGGACAAGAAGTTTTATCTACTGGCACCTACCATAACGCTGCTTTCCATTAGTTCACGGCATAATGACTTGCACGTCAATTACACAAGCTTCGAGCTTCCCGGTTTCCATTTTGCCTTTCCATTCCCTATCACTTCTCTCTTACAGAGACCAAACTAGAGGCAGACAAATACCAACATGTGCAAACACATCCTTACCCTCCCCATCCACGAGAACATATCAAACAAATCTGACATCAGTAGCTCAAAAGCACATACTGTTCTCTCTCCATGCTATTCTCAACGCATTTTAGCAGGAGTAAAGCTTTCCTTCGCACACCTCTCTCTGACATCCAAATCAAAGACTTCGTGTTTCCTTCTGCTAAAAACAAAGCAAGAAAACAAAGCAAAAAACCACGAGGAAGGTGGCTGCCCCTAAACTGCAGACGAGCAGACAGACTCACCTGTGATCCAGGCCCACCTGGGGCTTGTTTCAGGATTAGGACTCAAAGGGCAGAAAATCAACAGCAGATTTATTGAAGGTATCTGAACGCCAGGAGCAGCTGTGGGGCACCAGGGACCGATCCTGAATAACCTAAGGTGCAGAGAGCCTGACCTGCTGGGGAGGATCGTTCCTGCAAAGCCTCATGAACCCCCCCATCAGCATTTTAAACGTGCCCTGTCCTCCACCAGCCTCTTGGTAACTAGTTGTGTTTCCTCCAATCTGATATACCCTATTTCATTATTTTTTTAAATATCATTACTGGAAAGCGATCTCTGTTCAGACCCTTATCTGAGGGGTTTTCCATTCCCATTCAGGCCCCGTGCCTCTTCCCCCAGGTCTGCCTGCCTTGTGGGCACAGGCAGCCCCTGTCCTCAGCAACCTCTGACAGCAAATATTGAAGGTAGAGCTTGCAGGCGTTTGTTTAAACAATCGGCAAATACACGACTTTTATCAGAAAGTGTTTGGCTTCATCTGTTTTGCTATCAGATAAGAGTAAAAGCAGAGGGGTTTGTTAAAAAGTGTGCAAAAGTATGATTTTGGGGGGCAAATAATTACTTTTAAAGTTTTCGAGACATAAAAATAGAAAGGAATTATTCTTTTTATTTTTTAAGAGGTATTTTCTGACGATTTCTAGACTTATTTTTAAAAATCTTCCCACAAATATCGACATTCCTGCTGCCTCCAATTTCTACTGTGCTCATCACTGCAGTACCTAAGCACCTCACAAATCTCAATTAACCTCAGCCGTCCTGGGAGGTAAAAACATATTAATAACCCTGTCTCAGATACAGATAGACTGAAACCATGAGCGAACGAGGCCAATGTTTCACGCCGGGTGCTGAGGCACAGTTCCTTGCTGGCACAGCCCCATTTTGGGAGCAGGGAGGTAAATGGGAGCTTCAGGGCTCCGCACCTTCCCAGCGGCCCATCAGGAGCGCGCCACGCAGCAAAGTGGCTCCAGGAGCTGGTGGCAAAGCCAGTTCAACTGGAATATGGAGGCTAATTACACACTAATAGCATCACCGAAATATTTCTGCTCAGTGAGTTGCAACGCCTAAACCACCAAATCAGTTTGTTTCCAGAAGCATTGCAAGTTTTGAACCCAAAATTGCTGCATTTCAAGCCTAAATTTAATCCTATTGATTTCTTTCCCCCTCAGCTTTTCCCGTGCTCTGATACGGATCCCATCACCACTCTCTCTTAACTTTTGCTGGGCTGATCTGCACAGGACCTGTAAGATAACAAACTGCTGTTATTCTAATTTCACAAGCAAGGACTAAAGCACACACACATTAATTTAGTTAGCTGCCATCATACACATCTACAGCGCACGAGGAGAGGACACCCCAAGTCAGAGGCTCAGTTTAACATCCGTTCAGCTGTTCTACAATTCCTCTGAGGCATCAGCTGGGATTTGACCTTGTAGCTACTTGAGCAAAGAAAGGGAGCTCTAATATAACCTTCAAAGAGACAGTGTTACGCGGCTGCTTCCTATATCGTGCAAAGATAATACTAACATGTTTTTAAATTATGCATTATAAAAGAAGGCAATGTGAGATTAAGGCCACTCATATTTCCCCCAACAGTCTTTTTACAGCAGCTTTGTCACCGAGTTCAAGGCTCACAGAATTATAGTTACTCTGCTTTATTCCCTTCTCACCCTCTCAAAAGGCAATTTCCTAGGTTATAAAGCCACCTAAAATGTAACGCATGTTACCTTACTCCAGTCCTCCTAGGAGCATCAGCCCGTGAAACACAACAGCAGGTGGTCTCCAAAGGCTCATCCACAAGCAAGAGAGCACAATCTGTGATTGCTCACAGGTGACATGCTCCACTTCTTGGGGACATGTGCCTGGATAAGACACCACCATACAGCAGCACAGAAAACCCACCCATTTACCTCCTGCAGACCAGGCTGACAACTTCTTCTGCCACTTTAAAGAGAAGATTACCGGCTTCTCTTCCGCCTACTACAGCCTCCCAGCCTTCCTCTCCTCAGCTGTTACAAATGAGATATGTCCCAGACAATTAGCTAATAATTAAACCTAACTTCCAGGGCTCTGAAGCTTTTAGGGCACTAGTTCCCAAGCTAAGACTAAAATTCCTTCCAGCCAGTTTCCCGTGTGTCTCAGCATAGTATATGTTTTTGTCTCCCAGTGGCTCCACTGCCCTTCTCGCAGCTGCAGGGCGATGCCTGACGCAGGGGCTGTGATTTCCCCAGCCCCGTGCCCGCCTCACTCGCTCTTCTCCCTTTATCTCTCCTTGCTGCAACACATAAGCATCAACGCAAGGAACCAGAGTTCTTGGGCCCCTGCCAAAGTCCCTTCCTCTCTGCGAATTGCCTGGAAGAAGGTTTGTGGCACTAGCTTTTGCACTGCCTTTTTTTATTATTATTATTAACTATTAGTCTTTCTTCTTCTTTCTTTTTTCTTTTTTTGACTCCTGGACTTTTTTTGACTCCTCCTCAGCTCAACCTCTCTGCAGCTCCCTGATCTGTACTCCATCGCATCTGCTGCCATTGCAGGCGCTCCCCTCTCAGGGGGTGTGCGGTTTCCCTCACCTGCTCGTTTGACACGCTATAAGCCTTCTGTTTGCTAAGCTCAGAGATTATTCTGCCAGCCAGGAAACCATGTGAGACTGGTGGCAAGACCCAAACTGAAAATAAAACTCGAGACAAAAGCATTCAAAGAGACTGCAAGACTGCTCAGATTAACAGCAGGCGACAAAGAGGCTTTTACGAGGCCGGCCAACAGCACAGGCTCTGCCTCCCCGTAGCTGTCACTGCAAAATGAATTTGCTCATCTCAGGTGCCAAGGGGAGGGAAAAAAAAAAAGCTTGATCCAAAGAGAATATCTTACCAAAACTGGCCTTCAGCTGGGGCAGGACAGGGTGGGCTGGCAAAATCAGAGCTGCCCTTCCCAGCAGCAGCCGCAGAGGGAAGCTCAGCCCCTGTTCTTCATCCTCCCCCATCATGCCCCCCCAGGGATGCTCGTTTTTGTTTCTCCCTCTGGAGCAACACGTGGACCCATCCTGATTTATATTAACTGCCTATGGAAGAAAATAAGCATTTCCCTTCTCTTCTTCCTCCAGTTCCTCCAGACCTCGGGTGGGACAGTGGCAAAGGCCACCGGGCTGATGTCCCCTTGGCAGCAGCAGGCGCCCCGGGAGGCGGTGGGAGCTCAGCCCAGCACATGATGCCTGGGGTGGGACGGGTAGCTCAGTGTGGACGTCGGTCAGCAAGGCATGACTGCCTCCAGTTAAAAGCAGAAACATTTTAATAAGAAATGTGCCTCTGAGTCACAACGCTCCAGGGACTGGTGGTGAACTGCCTTATCCACCAGCCTTGCTCAGGGACTTTCTTAAGGTCAGGATCCGTGCTTCAAATTGCCCAGCTGTGAACAGAATAAACACTTGGTCATGTTTGCTTGCTCAAGCTAAAGGTGAGTCACTCGTAATAACTTTCAGAGGGAAAATTATATGAGTAATACTTCAAGAAAAAAGGTATGAAAAATACCAAGAGGGAGATTTGCAATGTATTTAATAATCCCGAGCCCTCGCAGAATCATGATCCTCTCGGAGAACCATTCCTAACACTCACCATCGTTAGATTGCGCCGCTTTGGAGCGTGCTAACCCCAAAATGTTCTGCAAATACATTTGTGTCGCTCAGCCCTCTCTGTGTTTAGAGAGCGTCTTGGAGAACACGTTAAACACTTCAGCTGCTAAAGCGAGTGTCAGTGCTGTCCCAAGAGCCCCTGAAGTAAATGATGTCGTTAACCACATCATGGGAATACTCGTATTAATCTCCCGGCTCTGTGCAAACCTGCTTTGCTACACCAGAGCCACAGGTGTCCAAGTCGGTGTGTTGGCACATTTTCAGCAGCTCGGGGCAGCAAGCGGCGGGGAGAGTTGCGAGGCCGGACCCTGCTGCCAGCTCCCGCGGAGCTGTAAATGGAGGAGCAGGTGGGAGATCCCGGCCACCGCTTGCCTTTCCACCCACCAGCATCTCTTCAGCTCCACCGGGCTCCTGTGGCCACCACGCTTCCAGCCTGGCAGCCTGCGGCTTGAACCCGTGCTCCGTGAGACCCACTGTGGGGAGACACCTCACCGCCACCCCTGTATTTCTGCACCCAGTTGTGGGGTCAGCAAGATCAGGACATGGACCTGTTGGGACTGGCCCAGAAGAGGCCACAAAGATGAATAGAGGGCTGGAACACGTCTACCATGGGCAACAAGCTGAGACAGTTGGGGTTGTTCAGCCTGGAGAAGGGAAGGCTCTGGGGAGACCACCTAACCCCTTCCATACCTGAAGGGGCTACAGGGAAGATGGGGAGGGACTTCTTCATCAGGGCCTGTAGAGATAGGACAAGGGGTAATGGTTTTAAGGGGAGATTTAGATGAGATATTAGGAAGAAATTCTTTGCTGTGAGGGTGGTGAGACAGGTTGCCCAGAGAGACTATGATTGCCCCATCCCTGCACCATCAAGGCCAGGCTGGATGGGGCTTTGGGCAGCCTGGTCTGGTGAGAGGTGCCCCTGCCCAGGGCAGGGGGGTGGAACTGGATGATATTTAACATCCCTTCCAACCCAAACCATTCTGTGATTCTATGATAACTTCAGACCATGCAATCAGAGGCAGATAAATACCTGCTGCTGGGTTATTCCCCTGAGATTTCATACAGGGGGAGCACATGGAAAATCTGGGATTTTTTTAAGGGAGAGACCCTCCAAAAGTTGTTCTTTTTCAGAGAAAGTGGCGTGTTCTCTGCCACAGGAGGAAAGCATGAATGGTGTTGCACGGAGATCAGAGGACCCACACCACCTCCAAGCGGGTGTCCCCAGGGTGAGGTGTGCCCCAAGGAGAGCACCCAGGAAAGACAGGGGAGGGCTGGCACGTAACATGGGCTCGGCTGGTGCTGAGAGCCCAGCTCAGGGCACGGGCAGCATCTCCCTGCACAGCCCGGGCACTGCTCACCTCGCTCCCCACAACAGCGCTGCCGTGGTCCCCCCGGCACCCAGGGTTACCAGCCTGCCTTTAGTGTTGCTGCACCCAGACAGTACCGAGACGTGACTCTGCCAGGCGGGCGCCGGTGACAGCGGAGAAGGGCACAGGGGAAGCGGTGACATGCCCCCAGTGATGCCTGGCAGCTCGGGGTCACCCCTGCGCCTCACAGCTCCCCAGTGCTAAGCTCTGCCCGGCGGGAGGCCATGCCCCAGCACTAACATCTATTTTGACACACAGCGCTATGCTAAGCCCAGGGAGGCAACGCTATCGCTGCCAAGGAGGAAAAAAAAAAAAAAAAGAAAGAAAACGTTTCCATGGCTATTGTATCCCATCAGCTCCTCTAACCTCTTCAAATGGAAACGTTTCTTAGAAGGTTTATTGTTATTACTAATGTATATTCCATCTTTCTATCCTATTCCTTGTCATAGATCAGCCCGTGTTTGGTGTGTTTTCTGCACGGACACCGAGGGATGGGCTGTACTTCCAGCAGGTGCTCTGGGAAGCCTGACAAGGGCAGCAAGCTCTCGGTTTCTCTGGCCACCATCCCCAGGTTAATGTGTTTGCACGACAAACCGTTGTCGGAAACATTAGGGGCAGTCCCCAGGGATAACACTTTGGAAGTGGAAGCACTCGCTCCCAGATGGAGAGTAGAAAACAGTCTATAGATGACCTTGAGAGCGAGCGGAGATCCACAATATCTCCGAGAGCAAAACTGTTAGTTGGAGCTGTGAGAAGACTGGGGGCAGGTGGAGTCGTTTGTCTTGGTGAGCGGTGAAGCTGGGAGTCCTGGCTGCCCCTCTCGCACAGCCCTCGCAGCGTGCCATGATCTGGTCTTGAACGCCGGCCAAATCCCTGGAGAGGCTCAAGCGTCAGCCCCGCACATCAAGCCTCGAGCTCGCTGGCACGTTTTCAGTTCGGATTTACAGCAAGTTAAAGCATCGTGGGGGGTGCTGAGAGAAGGCTGAGCTGCGGGCACACCGTGAGCAGCCTGTCTCTGCCAGGTGCCCCAGCCGCGGTGCGGGCAGGTCCCGGCACAGGGCCCTGGGTATGAGCTGTGCGGGGCAGAGCGAGGTGCCCCGCTCCCAGCCTTCGGCTGTTCCTCGCTGCCCTGGTTAGTTTGTACCAGGAGCCCTGGGCAGCAGGACTCCTGACACGGCTGTAATGTAATTTTGCATGTGTTAATTTCATTTCTCGGCTTTGCTTAATATCAGTTATTATTCTGCTGAGAACGTAACCAGGAACGGGTGAAGCTGGTTCAGAGAAAATAGCCAAGCCCGTGCCTTTCATTTCCCCTCTCCTCCCAGCTGCCGTGACCTTTGCCCATTATTAGAACCAAAATTGAAATAAGCCTTTTCTTCTGAGGCTCTGAAATACTCAGCTCTGAGTCAAATTCATGGAAGAAGGAAACTGATTCAGATGGCTACAAGCTATTGTTTCAGTTCCACCTTAAAGCAGTTCCCGCTCTGTCAGCTCTTTTCTTTCCTCCTTTTAAGATGCAGCTGGGAGCAGCCCAGTAAGAGGGGATGGAGGTTCTGCCCCTGACTCCTTCCAGAGCCCCTGCAGCCAGCGAGCATCATGGCAAGCTGTGGCACACATATCCCACACCGTCCTGCCCAGACAGGGGCTGCCTGACGCTCAGAGGACAGATCCTGTCCATCACCACCTTGCTAGGAAGCCAGCAGCGTACTATGGCAAATATGGGGTGGGTGGGTGGCTGCTGAGGCACGAGCTGGTCCTTTGGAGCAGGAGGAGATCGCTTTTTGGTTTTGAACAGCTCACAAAAAAGCCAGCAGTTGGTACCTTATCCCCTGGAGAAGGAAAGAAGGAGTGCTCCACTGTAGCACACCGACTATAGCCACCACCACGACACGCGGCGTGGACATCGGTGCAACCCGTGCAGTTCCTGGAGGAAGGCTAATTGCAGCAGCAAAAGCGTTTTTTCGGATCTCGCCGTGTTTCTGAAGCACAGGTTTGTACTGGTACAGCGACCTCGCTCTACCTACACCCAGGCTCAGTTCTCCGGAGAAGGTAAGCCAAGCCCCTAGGAAAAAGGCTATTGTGGGTTCTCTGAGTCACCGTGTGCTTTCCTCAGTTGTACTTAAACCTGATACTGATCCATACTTTTGTTGAAAGCAGAAGTTAAGCAGAAGAACAAGTAGCTGAGAAGGCACTTTAAAGACCTTTTTCATCAAAGGTGATTTCAAAATATTTTCCATCTCGGCATTCTTTACCATAAATACACCACCTAGGCTTCCAGGGGCCTTTGGGGTAAGATCATCAGTGTTGTAAGAAAGCATCTCCTCTGCCAAAGTCTGACATTTGAGGAGCTCGTACTTGCAAAATAACACAGGCACCTGTTGTTTGTTTTGGCAATTCTGAAATTGCAGTGTTCCCATAGACTCCACACACACGTACCAGTTCTGGGAGAGCTCTAGCTCTCAGTACTGGAAGAGATTATCAAATAAGAAAATCCTCAAGGTTTCTAAGTGGTTTAGCAAAGACTGCATGGAAAAATTACTGTGCAATTGTCAAATAGTTGAGATTCAGGCCCAAAGGCCAAGAAAATTATCCATTCTTGTCTTCAGTGGAAGGAAAATGTGCTAGCCACGACAACGGCTGAGCACAGCTGCTGGTAAGAGAAGCAGTTCTTGACAAGGAAAGGTGGGATTTGCTTTTGGAGCTCAGCACCCTTTGCTACCCAGTCCCATGGAAGTTTCCCAAGTAACATGGGACCTACCTGTTCCTTCGGTGTTTTATGTCTATCTACATGCGGGATGGGATTCATCTCCAGGCTGTGACGGGCTCAAGACAGAATGATGAGGCAGATTTGGACATTCAAGGGTGAATTCCGAAAGCTGAGCAGTCATGCCCAACTCTGGTGATGCTGTCGGGAGCGCTGGCAGGGACTAGGGATCGGGGCGGCAGAGCTGAGGAGAAAACCCTAATGCAGCCAAAGCTCACCCTGACTCTGGAGCACAGGCATGAGATTTCTCTTCATCTTAGCATCACCCATGGGTCGTAGTTCAAAGCCAGTAGGAGATGCACCCACACAACCTTTCAACCACTTTAAAGCTTCAAAGCCACCAAGAGCTAGTGCTGGTACGCAGGCAGGCTTGAAGGTGTGTTGTTGTAGGACCCTGGATCAGGGGCAGACCCAAGAACTCTCAGCCTCACACTAGGGAGGGTGGGACAATGTCTGCAATGAGACTTTATATCCTCTTCTAGATCAAAAAGCACACCCACTGCAGAGTCATGTGCGAAATAACAACCTGTTACCTTAACACCAGCTTCTTGCCTGAAATGCGTTTCTTTTGTACAATGTTTATGCAGAAAATTTTTCCAGACACCCAAGACAGTTGTGATTACTCCCCTTAATGTTCAGCATTTATCCATATCTATCTCACAGTAGTTAGCATATGCAAGTCAGCCAGGCTTAGCAAATCTTTGCCCTTTTCTGCGTTATTGATCTGACATTTCCTCTGGAGTATTTCAACTGAGAATTAAATTAAGGCCGTATCTATGGACATTACCTAGTTAAACCAGACCAGCTGCATAGACTGGCACCCCCTTTGTTTAGTCAATCACAATCTTCCTCTATTAATTCATGAAACCTTGTTGTTATTTCTTAAAAGTGGAAGATGCCATTAGTAATGCTAATGAAAACTACCAGACTCATTACGCCCAGCGCTCTCCAGACATCCCCGAAAGACTTCTCTCCATTCTACAGAGGCCTCGCTCTGCAATTCCCAGGCAATAATAACGTGTTGTTTGCTTTTCATCAGACACGTTCTCGGGAGGAGATATGCCTTGCCATTAACTGAGTCCTGACCAGACCTTACCACCCCTCCGCTGAATTTGGGACCATCTCCAGGGGTCCCCTGGAACAACCCCTCATTAGCCCTAGCACCAAGGAGAAGAGAGGATGGGTGTGAAAGACACCGTCTCAGCTTTTTCCCCTCACTTCCCATGATCTCTTTTCAAGCTTAAATGATCCGGTTATTTCTGTGGTTAAATATTCATTTTCCCTTTTGCTTTTATGTCACAGCAACGCCATTGAAGGATCAGCAGGAAAAACAAATGACTTAGAAAAGACTGTTTGGCCTGAGGAAGAGGTGTCCTCAGCATAGACTCAACTGCCTTCCCGGATTTACAGGGCTTTCTTTGGTATTTAATAAAGATTGCTGTTCTGACAATAAAGAGAAACATCTGCTGCCTTAAAAGTGTCTGGCCTGCTTTAACAGCCTTTATTTTTCCTTCTTAAGAGAACAGTTTGGACTGATTAAGACTCAAGCAAGTATTTTATACTTTGATACTTCCCCAGCTTGTTGAAATCTTACCTGAAATGTTAAAAAAAAAACGCTACCAAAACAAAATACTACATTAAACGAAAGTCTGGAAGACACATGAAGGCCCAGAGACTTCAAAGAAGCACTTTCAAGCCTGAGGACTGGATCTAAAGACCTTAATATTGCTTCAGCCACAAAGGAGGCCTTCAGATGGGGTCTGCACCACGTGCTGGGCTCGGGCTGGGGCTTCGCTTACACACAGCTCTGCTGCTGCCGAGGGGGGTCCCAGTTCGTACACACACACACGAGCCTCGTGAAGACTGAACTGGGGTAAGATCTCCAGGCTTTGACTCTGGCTGATTTTCCACCCAGCTGAAGAGCAAAGCACCTGAAAGCTACGTGATGCCAGGCAACTTGGAGATGTCATGAGAGAAATTGAGGGTGCCCCAACCCCTGCAGGGCTGCATCTTCAGAGTGAAACAAGATGAGCTTTCAGTTTGACTCATGATAGTAAATACAGAATAAAGAAAATAAATCTAAGCTTATGCTTTTTACTACATATAAATATCTGAACAGGAATCAGTGCAGACTTGTTGGCTCCAAGTATGAAATACCTGTAGGTAAATAAAAATCTTTACGCCACATGTGTTATCCTGGGTTGTTCCTTCAAGGAATACCTAAAAAGAGGGGTTTGCTGTAAGATTTCACTTGCTTCTTTTAAACTCTTTCACTTTTCATTTGCAAAAAGGAGAGCTGCAATTGAAGATGATAAATGTTAATGTTGGTAAATGCACTGTGCTGGGCAAAGCCATGTGCTGTTCGGGCAGATGATGGCTCTCGGTAAAAGCGTTTCAGCGGTGGAGATGAACCCCAGCCGGGATCAGGCTCAGGGCAGGCTTGATGCTGGTGCACGCTGCAGCACCCCGTCGGGACCAGTCATGGGGCAAGGGATTAAGCCCACGCGGTGAGTGTGTGCAGCCGCCGAGCTGTGGCGAGAGACAGTCCTCATGCTAAAAACTCACCACCTGAAAAGCCCTGCTCAGCAAAACAAAAAAAAAAATCTTCTCCATTTCAGAGATAGGGAAATGATGTGCTACACTTCCTCGCACAGCTTAGCCCATGCAGTTTAGGAGTAATCCGCCTCGCTTCTGCTATCAAAAAAATCCTTGCTTCTACTTACCCAAAGCTTCCAGTTGTGCCAAAGCAGGTGGTACATTTCGCAAATATGCACCACGGATTAGGCTGGGACCACTAAACTCCTTTCACTCATACGATAAGAGACAGCTAAAGCACAGGTCTCCAGAGGTACAAGGCAGATATATTACCTCCTCACTGCCCAGCTACAGCCCCCTCAAGCTGTGAAACCCCCAGACGGACCCACTGCCTGGCACATCACCCTCCAGCCACCACCAGCACCACCCTCACCCAGTCCCTCTATGTTTTGCTTCCCCTGATGATTGTCCCTGTGTTAGCACAGACATTTCATTAAGTGCCATCCTGTAGTTCAATTGCTGAAATCATGCCATAGGACTGGGGAAGGACACAAAATGTACAACCCAACCCCCTGGAAACATCATAATACCCAACCACAATCCACTTCTCTCTGCAAAGAAGAAATGACTCCAGGTCAGCTTCTGCACAGCTGGTTTATTCAGCCAAGAGAGTTACTGGAGCAAATTATTGAGGAATAATATGATAAAGCATAATATTAGCAATAACTGCCTTTACCAATGGGCCTTTGAATGAGATGCGCTTGGTGAGCTGCACGTGCCCCACTTGCTGTCATTTTCTTGCTCTGAAGAGATTTGCTGAAGATTTGAGCCCTAATCTGTGCAATGTAACATTATCTACGGCATTTGTATGTGTGTGCTGATCTTCTGTGGTTAGACGTAGCCTTTGGCTCCCGGGGGACTCCCTAACACAATGTGATTGTGTCTGTTCCAAATAACTGCACGCCAGTTTTTACACAGAGAAAAGGTTTTGGTTTTCTTTTTTAAAATAATGATTAAAAAAAAAACAACTGATCTTTAGCGCCTGATGCTGATGCTCTCCCTGGATTGCAGAACAGCAAAGCAGGAAAGGCATCCACTGGCTTTGCCAAAGGGCCTCATCCAGGTGCCCAAAAGAAAGCGCACAAAGTCTCTGGTCACTGCTGTACAAGCAGCTCGAAGGTATCCATCCTGCAGCCCTTCTCCAGGCTGGGGGAAGCTGGCCCAGTGCCACCTGAGCTGCGAGCCACACTCTGCAACCTGGCTGGCAGCACCTCCTCACACGAGCAGACCTCACGACCAGACCATAATTCACACACGATTACAGAGACAGTCAAATTACGCCGAGCACAGAGCAGATCCTCAGCTGATGTAAAGCAGTGAGAGCCCACAGAGCCCATTCGTACACCACCCCAAAATGAGATGTCTCTGACTCAATTTGCACTGAAAATGCAAGAAGCCAAGCACAAACCCTAAACTGTTACCAATTAAAGTTGGGTTTTTAATATGCTCAAAATGAAACAGCCCATGTCAGGAGTGTTATCCTGAAAGGGAAGACCACCTGCCACTCCTGTGGTCACAGTCTCTCTTTTTCTTTATCTTGAGCTTCTGACTCCTTAATCTGTTGAGGAATGTCATTTAATTAAGCATTTTCAGGGTTCACTCTAGGCCGTGGGATTATGCTGTAAGCAGGCAACGCTGGCCTGAAGTTGCGATAATTAAGGCCACGAAGGACAGCTTGGCACATTGTCTAATCAGGGAGCCAACATAAATATGCCAGAGCTGGTACTGAATATTTCCACGGTAGAAGCATTCAAACTAGATGGGGTTTCCCATAATCATACAAGGAATAGAGAAGTCTTTTTAAAAGTGCATTTTTCAGTTAAAACAAATAAAGGAAATTTAAAAAAGGCATTAGAAACATTCTTGACACTATAGCACCTACCTGGCTTTGTAGCCTGTTAATAAGGGATTACTGAACACTAGAAATTGGAAGAGCTGGCCAGCACATGGCACCACTGTCTTCTGCGCCCCAGCTCCAAATAGGACCTCAACCTCTGGACCCACGAGCAGCTCTGCAAAGTCAAACCCTCTCACCCACAGGACTTTGTGTAGTTGTACTGACCAGAGGGAGCTGCCAGCGTGCCACCATGGCCAGCCATGCCCGTCGCCACGTGCTCAGCAGCAGCTCGTCCTGATGTCCACTCAGCTGAAGCGGAGAGAGCCTGGGCCAGGGCTGCAGCTGGTGAGCCCTGGCACCTTTCCATCAGCTCCACAAAGCACCCGCTTCCTTCCAGAACAAGGCATGACGGTAAGCAGGACAGCTGGCTCCTTAGAGCACACATTGGGCAACCTGGGGGAAGTAAAAGAAGAAACTGTCTCCCCAGGGTGCAGTTCTGTTCACTGGCCACATACCTCTGTATGATCTTTTACTGCCCATCAATGTCTCTAGGAGGCTCAGGTGCACTCAATGTTCACACAAAGCGAAACAACCTCCTCCTCCCACACTGCAGATTGATTTCTCATACTCCTGCCTTTGCTTCTTATCCTCAGCTCCAGCTGAGTTGCCCAGATTGCTCCCTTGCCTCTTCTCCTAACTGTTCTCCAGTCTCTCTTTCCCACTCCAGTCCCATGCTCCACACCATTAGATGGTACAGATTCAGGCAAATGCCTATGGAAAAAGTCAGAAAACCTCAGCATGTGAGCACTGCCCACCTGGCAGGTTTCCATATTGGTGATACTCAAAAGCCACCCACCACCCCACGGAGATACCCATCCTCTCTCAGCCTATAGTTCCTACACGGGCAACACCTTCAGGCATTTTCCCCTACTCCTCCCATGGGATGGGAATTTACACAACGTGACGTTGCTCTTACCGATAATCCTGTTTGCTTTCCCAGTTTGCTTGGGCTTTGTATATGCTGACAGAGGTTTGTTTTTATCCTTCAACTTGCTTAAACACAGCAGATGAGTACAACCAGCTCAGCTACCCACTTGAAGAAAAGATCTACATTGCAGTTATACTATGAATGCTAACACAAAGTTCTTGGAAAATTAAGTAGTGTGACACAGCGGTTTTGGTTTCAAGGACTTCTATTGTTTCCAGTATTGCTGGACATGAAAAGTTCTTCTAATATAACAACAGGGTTCAGGGCATTACAAAGAAAAAGGGGGAACGATGCATTCAATTAAACCAACGTGAATATAAAAGGAAGACAAAAAGTCTGCTTAAAAAAAAAAGAGAGAGTTGTATATTCTAGACCTAATTTCAGGTCTGCCCTGGCTGCTAAACTGCAAGTTTTATGTGACAGGGACAAGTTTGTGTGTCCCCTGAATGTACAGCACCTGACACAAACAGAGCTTTGGTCTCTGGTCAGGTGCACCCACAGATCACACAGCTGCAATTCAGATGAAGATTTGCAAGAGCCTCCTTTTCTATGCACCTGAGCAAAACACAAAACAGACTTGAAATAAGCAATTTTCTTCCTTTTTGTATTCTGCCAAGCAGGCCACTGAGCCGATAGCTTCAGGGCTGAGAGCAGCGTTTCTTCCCCCAGCACCTCCTCATTAGAAACGTCTCCTGAAACACGTTTGGTGTCATATCCATTTAGTGTCGGGTGACAGGCATTTTCTTCTGTAACATTCCCTTTAACAGTGGTATTATTACTTTTACTTGAGTGCTTTGATTTAAGCCACAGGAGATGTCACAAATTAGTGTTTACAAAACTTAACACGAGGGGGCTGTCAGTACTTGCTTGAAGACAAGGATCTAGACGGTTGAGACCCCATTGCGGAGGTAGCAGACTAATTACAGGAGCCAGGGTACAGGAGGATTCCAGACCTGAGTGCCATCTCGAGCAGAAGTGAAATTAATGATGCTCAGAGTGCAGCTCAGAGGTACAGTGGACTGAAACACATGCACACCCCTTTGTGTTGGTTTTTTTTTTTTCCTCTTTGTTTTCCTGTACACAGTGCAAAAAGGATTTAAAAGAACGGAGTGAAAGAACACAGGTCAGCTTGGCGACTGCTCCATCTGCTTACAGCAATGTGCATCCTGACACTGCCCATTAGATAGATGAACACACTTAAACTGTAAGCACCTCTCAGCTAACCTTACTCTTAAAATGGCACTAGAGTTGTGTGCTGCAAGGGAACAGATTCCAAGAGGGCTTGAACAAACAAATTGCCTAGTGATACAAGGAGAAGATACAAATTCTTCTATGATCCAAGAATTAACTGATATTACCTGTTAGTTGGGAGATGGATAGCTAACTGTTAGAAAATAAAGTAGAAGAAATCTGCCTGGCATTTGGGAAAGTCTGAAAAATATAATTGATTGCTATGACTAATAAACAGTCAGGAGAAATGCAAATTTTATAAATCTGTAATATTCAAAATCCTTCAAAGTAGAAGTACAGCTGAGATCAGTGTGCAGAGGAACGCAGAGTATCCCTTAGAAACAGAGCTCTCCTAAGAGGCTCTTCAGCAAAGCAAGGTACACCCATGGTGTTCACCATTAATGAACAAAAACATGCCACTAAAACCACACTGGCATTAATTCCCCAGCAATGAGAAGTTTCATACAAGTGCAGACTTCTTTGTGAAATGAAGACACCATCTCAGAGCCACCAAAGTAGCGGAAGGTCCCATCACAAATCTCCTCTCCAGCCTTTCGCTGTGATGCATTGCACCATTCAGTGTAAATCACAAGCTACAAAATTGCATTATCAGTACAGCTCTTTTTAATCAATTCAAGGTACTGATGTTTAAATATCTCCTGCGCTAAAAAGCAATTGCTGTTTAGACCCACTTTTTTTTTTTTAAAGAAATCATTATAACGTTCTCATAATTGCTTATCTCTCAGAGGGAGATAACGCAGATGCAGCTGCTATTTCAAAGGACATTTTGTACATGTAGCTCCGTCACATCTGAAATACAGCAGAGATTCTCTCTAATTCAGGAACCTATTTATTGCTGACTGTGCCGTGTGACAGCGCCGTGGCCTTAGTTACACTCCCAGCAGAGGTATTTATACACTGAGATTTGCCTAAGGACTTCTTCCTCTGCTGGGGGAGCAAAACATGGCAATAGATGCTCGAGATCATGTTTGAGTGAGTTGCCGAAGAGTGCTGAGCCATTCTGTGCTGACTTTGGGGAGCTGTTTTCCTCTAAATGTTCCACTCTGTATTTTTCCCAGCCAGCTAGGCAGAGGACCTCGTACCTGCCCCACCAGCCACCTCTGCTCAGCGTGGGTGGGTTCAACCCTCGGCATTGCTCCCACGCTCACCCTTTGAGCCACAGACCCACATCTCTAATAGAAAACCTCAGGAAAATATGTGTGTGGTAGATAAGGTCACATAATGCTGCTGGGGTCAACAGCAATCTCTATCTATCTGGATTTTAAAGAGGAAATATGACCTTGCCTTGAAGTTGAGTATCTCCCTTGTCTGCAGGTAACTCAGCGCTTCCTTCTGCCTATGAAAGGGGATGTTCCCTCCCCATACGTTGAAGCTGCCCAGCGAGGCCACTCTTCTGGAGGTGTTCAAACACAAGTGGCCAGGACCAGGACACAGCACCCCCAGGTGAATACATTCAGTCGCATTATCAGTGGGATACTGACTCCCACAGAGTCCCCAAGAGTATCTCTCCTGTATTTGCATCCCTCTTTTTCAGGATGCCTGGCCCCATTCTGATTCTCAGCCCAGCAAGGAAGGGATGTTCTTCCAGGGACTGCATCCCTGCAGGCTGCAGCATCCCCAACAAGCATCCCCAGAGCATCTTCCTTCTCCCTCCTCCCAGGGAGCAGACTGACTCCATATCAGAGCCTTTTGATGCAGACTGGTCTAGCCAGTTCATGGAGATTGCAATTCACATTTCAATCAGCAATTAGGGACCTCAGAAGCCTTCCAGGAGCCAAGATTACCCACCACTTCACAAGTAATTAATTGTCCTTTGTCTGATGTGACCCAAGATACAGATCTTCAACTGTGTAGCACACATTCCTCAAGGCATGGACCCTGCATGAGTGACTAAACCCTTCCTCCCATCCTTTCCTGCAAGCAGGTACAGAGCTAAACACAGTGTCCAAGCACCAGGTTTGGGAACTCCCAAGACATGATGGACGAACAAGATGATCTATCTTCCATGTAGTACAGGCCATAGGGCTTCCAAAAATTATTGCCAGTGGAAAACCACCTCTCAGGAAAACTTACCTCCTGACATCAGCATTGCTAGTACTGGAGAATCCACCGGTGCTTGTGTTGTTCCAATGGTTAATTACCTTCACTTTTAAAAATGTGCACTGTTTTTCCCCTGACAGAAAGCTATGCCAACAAATTAGTCAAGCTAATCAGTGCCTGACTCACCACCTCATATCTAAGAACTGGAGAAAGAGATGAGATAAAATACACGGGTGATACAGGTTCTAGAAAGCTACAGATAAAAATACCCTGAAAACTAGGTTAAATTACCAGGAAGATAAAACACATTAGAAAACAGGAGGGTATGAATCAATAATTCACATTTCAGAACAGTTACTCAGACATTTACAAGAACTTTCAAATGCCTGTCTCCCCCATCCCTCTCCAAAACGTGACCCTGACAATGAGCCCCAGCAATTTCCTCAGAACTGAAGTAATTCTTAAAGCCGCTTGAAGTTTTGCTATACAGGAACACGGCAAGTGAACGGAAAGAGAAAATATTGGGGGGAGGAGGGGATCCAGGATCTCACCTGATTGCGATTGTTGCCAACAACACAGTACAGTGATTTCCCACCACTTATAATTTAAATAAACTCCTAATGCAGTTCAACTGCTAAACATTGTGCTTAATAACACAAAGGCTCCCTGACGCCGTTAACACAGCTGGACTGCCAGCTCTAAAATGTCAGCTTTCTTCCCTGCATTGCGAAAGCTCTACTGTTAATTTTGACATCTGGTTTTTAGTGAGATGTATTTCTTGCAGAGCAAATGCACACTGACAAATCTGTGGCCCTCTGTGTATTTTGGTAAATTGCAATCCATTATGAATATATATCTTCCTATAATGAAATGTTAGCTTTGCAGTTGTAATGCAAGCTGTCCAAGTATCTGGTGGGAACATTTAATAACAATAATATTTTGCTGAGGATAACACAGCTACCTCATTTAGGTATTCCTAATACACTCTCCTGGATGAGTTTTCCCCCCTGATATATTAACAGTTTAATAGTATACAGGTGAAAGCAACTAGGTGATATTGAGATAAAAAACTGCCCTGGCAGCCTAGAGCCTCTCTGCAGAGGAAGCAGAACATTGACATATCTGCAGCGGTTCCCACTGGGATCTTCCTGACAGCAAACATCATGGATCAAGACAGCCCTAAGAGGACGCACAGCTCAATTACTGCACAGCACGCACCTCGCTGTGGTTTGAGAGCCAGGACGCATCTCCTGAGATTCAGGGGTGCCGTGATGGGTGCACTGAGCATGTCCTTCCCACGGGGAAGTAAACAAGGCTGGTGGGAAGCATTGCCTGCACTTGTTTTCCAGCA
>JAOQGH010000005.1:23419187-23459803 GCA_025769975.1 Gallinago jamesoni | reverse complement strand
GCCGCCGAGCCCCGGGCCGTGCCTTCACACGCTGCTGCCAAGCAATTCCCCACCAGCAGCTGGAGTGCTGCTTGCGCTCCGGGCAGGCAAAATACTCTGGGCTGCATTTAGGTCTGACCTAAACCGAGATCCACTCACATCAGTTGGCTCAGCTTGTCTTGGCGCTGGATGCGTATCCCAGTAAATCATCTCCTGTCAACAAGACAGTCTTCCAAAGGATTTGGTGGCAGTCTGCTGGCACTCTCCCTTCCTCCCTCCTGTTTCAGTGGGGCTGGCTGTGTTCTGCTGACCTAGATGACTGTCTGGTGACAGATGATGAGCAACACTAAAGCACAAGCCTCCAACGAGCAGCGAGTCAGCAGAGAGCTGGCCTCCCCAGGTGGAACCACTGCTCCCCCTGGTCCTTGCCCAAAGGCAGCAGTGGCCAAAGCCCTGAGTGAGCATCTCACGTCCATGATGCTTCAGGAGTTAGTCAAGAGCATGAGGTTGTGGTTGTGCACTTCAGACCTGGAGAAGAGGTGATAAAAACCAGAATTGAGATCTGTATCATGCGCAGACCCAGATAGCTAAACCACCACGCTCAGGCAGAGCTGGTCTCAGACACACACACACACCAGCCCGGGGAGCAGAGAGGAGCAGGAGAGCACCCCGGAAAGTCCAGCTGACTCAGCTGCTCAAAGTTAGTCAGAAGCTCTCTGAGCAAAGCAAATTTGCAAAGCCAAAAGCAAGCACCAAGCACAGCAGATAGGGCTCTCAGCACTGGGCTGAAAGCCTGGCTGACCCCTGTATTAGGCATCACATTCTTCTGCTGTATTGCAGTTATTTAACTTAGCCCAAACTTCAGGAATATCTCACTCTACCTGATATCAAGAAATCTGTCAGAAAAAAATAAAAAGGAGACAACAGTAGAGTAAATCATGGCAAGTTATAACAAAAAAAAAAATCCACAGTGAGGCCTAGATACCCGATAAACAGACCAGAGATATTTAGACACAAGCATAATTTTAATCTCCATTCATTTCTCTCCATTTTAAATTACCTAAAATAAAAATCAATTACAGCCTCTAGAAAAAGAACTTTAAAACTTATTAAAACTTTTGCAGCTGGTTATAATCAAGAAAAATGCACTTATGTAGCAGGGAGAAGGCAGCTCAGCAACACCAGGTGCTAGAATTACCTAGGATTGATGAGCAGGCTTGATGTGGGGCAGAGAGAGGTTTCCCCCAAAGCTCTGCATGCAGACTGTATACAGCAGCCATGCAGAGTCTTACATGACAGTCTCCATGAAAATAAAATTACAGGTTCCCATTTCTTCTAAAGTGCTCACTGTGTTGTGTTCCAGCTCATAAAATTTGGACTGTTATCCAACACATATCAAGACTCCAGATATTTAAGCATAGAAGGAATTAGGACCTGGGCTTTTTCATCTCAAATTGGTACCTTGGAACAGGTACCTACTGGAATAGTCTTGATCCTAGTTAAAAAGAAGTCTGTAACATCTGTTATTACTGCTAAATTTATGATTACACTATTTGGTTGTATTGTGTTTTAAAGAGCTATTTCATAGGAGAGACACAAAGCTCACAGTGGAAAGACATAACTGACATTAGAGATCTGGATCAAGCCCCAAGTGGAAGAGAATTAATATTAATTCTTAACGTTCCTATTTGAGCATGATGTGCCCCCAGGCTTGCTGCTTGTCTTAGCAGAAGCACTATCTCCTGTTTAGGCATGACAATATTTGTCAAGTGTAATGCTCATTAGTCTGCTGTGTGGTCAGGCTAGCAGTGTATAAACACTCTGAAAGATCAGGTAGGGACTAAAGGTCTGCTCTTTGTGGTCAATTATAGCCATCAACATTAATGATGCCACCATGGAGAGCTATGCAGGGAGAAGAGAGAGAAGTGCTTTTCCAAGGTTAGTCTTGACAATGTACCTTGGCTACAAGGAGCTGGCAATGAAAAATGTAGTGTGCACCTCCAGCCTCATTCTAACCCTCTCGGGGATTTATTTCAAGAATAGTCTAGTGGCATTTTTTCTTTTTTTTTTTTTAATACCTGAATAAAAGACGGGCTTTCTAACCTGAAGTGCATTCTCTTGTATTCTTCAGAATTCACATTGTTGATGATACTTAAACCTGATGTTTAATCAAAGAGAGAAAAAGCACCACTGGTGAAAGTTTCCCATTTCTGCCTTTGGTTTTGACTCTACCTTTTCCCCCAAACCCCAGCATTCCCCAAGCAAAGCTGAGATTTAGAGTCTGTTTGTTTGGAGAGGGTTCTTGTCACAGTTCTTAAGTGAACTGGGAGAAAACAATAGGGTTTATATTCCCTCTTGAAAAATTACATACTTTATTATTAAAAAGGGGCTATAGGTTTTCGATCTCAAAAAGAGAAGGGTAAAAAGTTAACTTTAATTCTTACAGAAGTGGAAAGTCTTGGCAATATTTAAAAATATTACCCAAAGCAAAAAAAAAAAACAAAAACCACCAAACCACCACTATTACAAAGCTAACGATATGGATAATTCTCATCAGCTGGCAACATCCCACTCACTGCCACAGGGAGAAGGACCACTTATCAGCCCTCTGCTGCCAACCCATTGCAGGGTAGAGCTTCAGCGAAAGCATCATCAATGAAAGCAAAAATAGCATGAGCTATTGAAATTCCTATATAGATTTCCAAGCCTGCTGGAGCACTATAAATACAAACGAGCACGAGACAGCAATAGCATGTCCTGAAACGCCAGTGAAATTTGGCATATGCATAACTGTCTCAATGAAACCCATCCATAGAGAACTAGGTAAGCATGGATATTCCCAACAAAAAAAATAAACCCAAAACTGCATGGTCTGACCCTTCCCTAACCAGGAAATTACTTAAGCACATGCTCAATTTTAAGCAGGACTTAAAACACATATATTTGCGTTTAGGACAGGTTTAATGCTTTGTTGAAGCACTGCTTTGATCAGAAACATCATTTGTTTAACCTATGACCACTGATTTCCATTTAATTGGCATCCATCATGTTCACCAATGCAGTGTAATAGAGCACTAATATTGGGGTCCTGGCCATATTCCATTCATTTAATTGCATTTCCTGGCCTAAACAGAACCCTACATGTAAGGTTATTTATGTACTTGTCGACGGAGCAGACTGCACAGCAAACAGTCGCATTCAATATTTGATGCGTTCTCTAAAAAAGAAAACCACATTTTCTGTAAGTGAGGTGTAGCTCAGTCAGTAATTCAACCTCTCAGCATCCATGAAATCCTGCAATCCATTTATGCCTGCTTTGTAGAACTGACGTTTGCTCGGTGGTCTAAAGCCTTTTATTTTTCTCCTTTCCTTTCCAGCATGTGCTCTTGTACTTACCAGGGCGCTTACAGTATTATTTAGGTTGCTGCCTGCGATATTTTCAAGCTACTAGAAGACAGTTTCTTAGACATTTTCATAATGTTTTGAAATGCTGATGAGGATTTAGCATTAAAATTAATGGCAGCCAGCCGTGGTCTTTCAGATGTGAAAGACTGTGCAGTATTTTCTGGGAAAAAAAAAAGGGGGGGGCCAGGGGGGAGAAGAATGGAGATATAAATAGCCAGTCTTGCTTTTCTCCAGGCAGGATCCTTTTAATCATGTAAAATAGATTTTAAAGATTAAAGACTCTAGGTTCTGTTCTGCCTTTGCTCGTGTCTCATATCACCATTTTTTTTTATGTAATTTGAATGAAAAAGGACACACATGGTGTTTTCATTTGCATTACCCCAAACTGGAATTTCCCCTTGAAGAATATAGCCCTTACCTTTTCTGTAGTGAGGAGAAAACCACCACACCTGGGTGGAACAACACAAAACAGGAGAAAAAGTAATTCCAAATCATTATTCTACTTCTTGGACCTGGAACCTTGTTTTTCTGAGATTCAATTTAGAGCTACGTCTTATAAGTTGAAAAGGAGACAGAAGAATTACTGGTCCAGCAGCTGTATCTGTATATGTATGAGCTGCAGTGCCAGATTTCATCCAGACTTCATCACGCTGCACATGGAAAAACCTGCACTAATGGAAACAGGAGCATCAGCACTGGGAAAACTGGCTGCACTGAGGGGTGAGAGATACCTCCCTGTCCCATCAGAAAGTTCCAAGATACCAGCGGTGTTCTGCAAGAGCTGACAAAGGTGGAGGGCAGAGAGGAAAGACCCAGCTCCACAGAGAAAAGGTGAATCAAAGTTCTCCTGTAGGAACAACATGGCCTGACAAAATCCAGGGGAGATGCTAGGACGACAGAGTAGGCCAAAGAAGTAAAAATCTGGAGCAGAATAAGGTGCCCATGCTTATCAATAGGCATTGGTAGGCAAAGCTGGAACCAAGACACTTCCTTCTTCCACCACCCTGTTTTGCCACACCACTCTGTCTCACTGAGGCACACAACACGAGTTGTGTCTCAGCACAGGTCAGACTTCATTCTTAACTTTACTGTTCTAATGCAAGTTCCAATCAGTTCCTCTTAGATATTGACTAAAGCATCCTTTCTCCACCTCACGCTCCTCAGACTTGCAGCTATAGTCCCACCTCGTTTCCAGTCGGGACCTTCTCCTGGAGCAGGAAGTCCCTTATCTCCTCCATGATTTTGAGGCCAACAAAAATCAGTGTTGGAATGTATTGATTTTATTATTTGTACTTAGTTGTACTTCTCAAACAAAGTACAGGACATCTGGATAATTCTCCTTCATCACATTTATAAATACCCAGAGTGTCCTAACTTTGTTCCATATGCTAAAATATCAATGGCATCATCAGCAAAGAGCATGGAGCCTTCCTCAGGGGACCACCAAAAGTCAGCAGGTGTGAATAAGTATTCATTACAGTAGATATACTTTCATATTCAGAAGCCAAAGAATAAAAAGGAAACAAAGGACACTGTTCACCAGATACAAACCAATAAATCTTTCTAATGACATTTGGAACTCACCTTGAAATCCTGTCCAAATCTGAGACAGTTTCCTGGTGGGTTTCATCTCCATGAGTCCTGTATCCCACACAATTCCTCTGCCATGCACGTGGCCTAGGGAAAGAGAGAGAGACATGTAAGAGCAGAAAAGCAGCGCTTGAATGTAAGAAGTTGTCTTCATTCTAAGCAGCGCCTTCTTTTTGGGACAGTATGTTTAGAGTGAAAATAAATGCGTGCAACTATTACAAGCAAATAAAGCATGTCTGTAATTGCAAGGGAAGACTTTGTCTTAACAGCCCTGGAAATGAAAGTTCACAAAGCACATAGGGTGTGGGAAGCGTCAGCACAAACCTCCCACACGTGCCTGCACCGCTGTAACGGGGGGATAAGGGCAGCGCGTTCCCAGTCTCTCTGCCGGCTCCTGCCTCTGCTGCAAATGGCCACCAGAGTTTCCAATTAATTCCAGGTGGTTTCGTACCACAGGCACTGATCCACTTGGAGCTGAACCAAAACCTCTCCCCGCGCTGCAGAGATAGCACACATACTGCGCTCGCTCCCAGCCTGCAGATCTGTTTCAAGGTCCTGACCCTAGTTTTTAAAGCCCTTAATAGGCGAAGGCCTAATGAACCTTGGAGACTGCTTCTTATTCCACAGGCCAGAGCAACAGCTGCGGTTGCTGTGGGCGAGCAGGGCTGAGCCAGCTCTCTGCATCCTCGCTCTCTGCATCCAAGCCTCCTGCCACCAAAGTCTCAGCCCCGTCTTTCAACACGAGTAACATCCTCGGACCCTCAACTGCAGTCCTGCCGCAGCTTTCTTCACCCTTGCTGCTAGAGGTTAAACCATTCATTAAAAATTACCACAAGGTAAACAAAAGTCGTATTTTAGAAAAAGTAAGACCCTTCTTCAAGTCCTTGGGGTAAGCCATCACCCTGAGACCACGTTGCCAAGAGCAAAGGGATAGGGACACTCTTTCTCAAGTTACAGAAAAGGAGGGTTTGGAGAGAACTTGAAAGGTCAAGCTGATCCCTACGGGAGGACAGCAAGGGGAGCTCAGGTACCGGAGCCCTGATGGAGCTGCTCTGCCATTAACAGGACCAGTCCTCTTTGTGCCCAGAGCGGCACAGCCAGAGTCCTCCCAAGGTGACCCTTCCCAGCAAGTTTTGGGTGAGGTCGTGGCAGAGGAAGCAAAGGCAGCAGTGTGTACAGAGCTCCTTTACGCTTGGTTGGGACCAACACAACATGGCGCTGAAAGAAGAAACTCCCCATTACCGATGTATTAATGCTCCCTGGTTTGCTGGTCAGCCTCTTCTCACTCTTCCACGAGCAGCCCATGCTTTTCTGCTGTACAACTATGGCTAGAAATGCAGAATTAGCCTGCACCTCAACTCTGGTTTGAGAGCTAGTTTGTATCTCTCCATCCTCCGTGCCACATGCTATTTCATACTTTAACATCAACTTTAAAATAGATTAGATGCTGATGAGCTGAAACAAATCCAGATCATTACTCCTACAGCCCTAATGCCATCCTCCCCGTAGCCTTCCTTCTCCTTCCTATCCATCCTCACCACCTGCACTGTCCCTTCAGCATCAGCGTGAAGAACTTGGCTGAGTGTGATGGGCCACGGAAAGGTGCTGTAAGCAGGCACCTACACCTTCCAGTAACCCACCAAGCACAGCCCTTGTCTTGCCAAGCAACTCATCCTGCTGTCCCTAACCTTTGAACTTCAGCTGGTCACACTGAGTCCTTTTCGAGAGCACGTTCATCTGCTTTCATATGCTGCTCTGTTTTGTAAGTGCATGTCCCTTCAAAAGAATAAGCAACAATTACTGCAGCCACACCTATACTGGAAATGCCTGTGCAATGATCTGTAGTTTGTGCTCACAAAGAAAACAAAAGCTGCAAAGAAATAAGCATCCATTCCCTTTGAACTTTGGTATCTGGTCCCCTTCTGCAGCAGGGACCTGATTCTTTGAAGCACTGAGCTGCCACAGCCCCTGAGGGACTTGAGTTTCTTCTCACACATGCAAATATAAATCAGAAGTTGCTCTCTATTAAAGCCAAGTGAATTATGCAGGTGTAACCTCAACGTGACAGAGAGGGCTCATGGATGTCGACACAGACTGGAACAGGTGCCCTTTCATTTTTCACATGGTGATTTTTCATTTTCAGCCACTTGGTTTTGCACAGCTACAATAGCACATATACAGCTGTGATGCAATAGGACAGGATGGCTGATATTTAGGAGAAATCACACGCTTAGATCAATGCACACTGCAGGTATTCAGCTGGAACCAAATGTGTTGGAAGCAATGTAAACCCCAGGGGGCTTGTTCACTAATCAATAAACACCAGGAATGTGTGCCACTGAGTTATTGCTGCAGTGTTAATTGTAGCTATACAAGATTTCTTGGTTTTGTTTTGGGTCTTTGTGTTTTTTGTTTGTTGGGTTTTTTTTTTGCATTGCTAGAGAAACAAACGTCTTCAAGAACTACAGCTTGTACAAGACAGACACAATATGAAAAAATGCATTTCTATTCACTTCTCTGATGTTTTCAACTTTAGGAAAACATACAGCCTCATTAGAAGCTCTCAGTGCTGCCTCGTGAAGGTGAAGGGGAAGTTCTGTAGTGCTTCCAATACCCTGGTTTACCACAAATGACATTTAAGCAGTCACCTGAGGAAAAATCCCAATGAGAGCACTGACAAAGCTTACCATTTGAAAAAGGTCAGACCTTCTATTCTTGCACTGAATAGATGGTGCTGACCTTAAAAACCTCCCAGTCTCAGTCCCTCTCCTCATAAAAGTATGATGGAGTAGCCAGCTCGGACAATTCTACCCAGGAGGAGATGCAGGGCATCATTGCTCTGCAGAATTTTCTTATTCCTTGTTTTCCTCTTGACAAATGACAGATAAATCAACTCATCTGCGAGCAGGTGCTGAGCAGCACAGGCAGCAGCACAGGAGTACCAGGCAGGGCACAGGCTGCAGTGGGGAAAGGGGTTGCCTCTCTCCAGGATGACTGTCTGGAATACAGATGGCAAAAATGCAATAGCATTCCAAACCCTGGTGAACAGGGTGTAAATCTGAGAGAAAAGGGGGAATTCACAACAACTAACTTTAACCAAGGCAATTCAGAGCAGGAATTGTCATTAAGCAGCTCTGACTCAGCCTCTGGAAGAGCCTGTTAGATACAGACACGATGTAAACTCATTCAGCCGAAGTTAGCTTCATGAGACCCCTCTCGTTTCATCGACTGAAGACCTCTCCTCGCTCTTCATTTATGTGTAGAAACAAAGGGCAGATGGAGATGGAGAAATAGTATTTCCACTCTGCAGATGGAAACTTAACCTCTGGTGTGACCTTGAGCACAAGGTCAGGCAAAGATCTTGTGGCAGAAATCAAACCCAGATTCATGAGGTTCTAGCTCAGGACCTTAATTGTGAGTTCATCCTTCTTCCCAACGTGATCCTGTTAGCCTGAACCTGTGAGTATTCAGTGCTACACATGCCAACTCCTCAACTTTACTGAGGGCTGTCATCCTAACGCCAGGTCATCAAAGAAAAACTTGCACCATGCCAGGCAGCTGGATGCAAATATAGCTCCCTCCCCCTCATCCCTACAACTATCAGAGGCTGGTCCTCCATACGGGCCTCAGAAGCACACACTTCTGACTGAGTCATCCCGTGGAATGAAACAGGACAGCCCACAGCGGTAATCCCAAATGCTGCAGTACGCTAGAAAATCAGCCTCTAACTGCTGCAGTCACGAAAATACAATAAACATGCCCTGTGATTCCATTTTTAGTCGCTTTTCAATACAGCGCCGCAGTTTGTCAGTCTTTCTTGTCCCAGCTGGAACAGATGAATTGCTGATGCTTTTTAGGACCATTGGCAGATGAGCACAATAGAAACATCGCTCAGATATTGATGACTAATGCACACAGAATGTTTCCAAAAAACTGTGTTGCCATCACAGCTAAACAAAGTGTACTAAATTCACATTCACATGGAAGGAGAGGAGCTCATTTCCACGTAGTCAGCATTTAAATGAACCTATGGCACCAATGCAAAACTCAGCTGAAACCAAAAACTGGCCGTGGTTCTCTTGAAAGTTTCATAGACCTCCATAACCCTAACTCAGGTTTCAGGTTGGCAGCAAAGCCTGGAATATCTCACAGGGTTTGGGATTTCATTATAGAATTTTCTAGCAGGTACTAGGAGAGCTTCTCTTGGGTCACAGACCTACAGGCCTCTAGATATTGTCCTCCCTTTAAATTGTCATTGCCTTGCTATAAAAGTGACATGTATTGCTTGTAAAGCACAGTCCGGTCCAGCACATTTCAAAGCTCACCAAAGTCTTTTACCAGCTCAAATGGATTAGATCAGCTTCTTCATGGGAAACCTCCTAGACAGCTTTCCTTTTAGGACTGGAAGGAATCTGCTTGAGCACAGCACAAGCCAGGGTTAACCTGCAAAGGTAAAAAAAAAAAACAACCTTGCAATGGCTGAAAATATCCCTGCCAAAAGAATTGAAAGCACAGAAAAAAAAAGAAGCAAATTTAGATCGGGATAAAAAAAGACGAAAACCAAACAACCACCATCACCACATCTAACAGCAAGACAATGCCTTAGCAGACTAATAAAGCCAAAGGAAGAGCCCTCCGTCTGGAGCAGGATTAAGGAGCTGACTCACGGAGCTCTGTCGCTGTCGTCTCTGACTAACCCTTAAACTGCAGTCCAGATACAGAATGGTCTGACTCCATGGGGAGTTAGAGCAGTTGGAGGGAGTCAGCACTCCCAACTCCAGTTCCCAGCTCTCGCAGTCATTTGAGCACTCCTACACAAGTGATCCATCCACTTGTAAAATAAGCAAAACCCAAAATTCTTTCCTGCCTTCTGTGCTCTTAAACTTCCTATTATGACAATAACAAAACTTATAAATGCAAAAGCAGAACATAGACCACTTCAAGTCTGAGAGACAGGGCTGCTTATTTTGTAGTTGAACTAAGTGTCCAAACATCTGCTACTTAGACACTTTGTGAGGCCTGATGTTTCAATGCACTTAGAAATCGCCTTGAACTTTTGCTATGAACAAAATAACTTTTTGCTATGAAGACTTTTCTTTCTTGAATACTTTGTCTACGAATACTTTTTTCTTTCAGGTTATAGTTTGTTGTTCAGATACAAATAGACAGAGATCTCAGTATCTCTGGCTGTGCATTCAATGGTGTTAAACATCACCACCCTTAGAGCACCTTTTTGTAAGGATTTCAATTACCTTTATTCAGGTAAAACTTTTATTGACTCACAGTGTGCTTTTTTCAATGCCATCAAACAATTAAGAGCCCTAGATGCTGACTCATACTTCATAGATAAATACGTATCATTCTTCTTCAAACGGGAATATCACCTCTGTGCTCATGGTTATCACAACTGCTGAAATCCAAACAGGGTGGATATATTTTAACAACCGACCCTGACACACACTGTTTGAAAGCTCCCTTCCAACAGACTAAACTCATATTCATTAAATTAGTGAGGGGGCAGAGAGGAGAACAGGAAATGTTCTTGAAAGTAAGAGCATAATAGAATGTTTTTATACATCTCATGGATTTCTGTTTCATTTGATTAGGGAGCAGTGCCTTTAATGTAACTAACATGTGGCAACCACAGGGTAACCACAGTGAGTAAATCTGTCCTGCAGGAGGAAGCTAAAATGCAGCAGGGTTTGCTTCAAATGATAGGAAAGAGTTGAAAAACCTTTTTAGTACTGGTTGCAACTGGGGGTGGAGGGGAGGAGAACTGAACTGAGAATACACTAATAGTGACAGCTGAAAACAGAAATATCTCAGCATTTGTGGGTGGGGGAATCAAAGAGGTCCCAGCATCCTGTCAGTGCTCCTGCTCCAGATTTGCTCTTGTTGGAAACAAAAGCAAAGCAATAGATCTGATAGTCTTCGGTCTTCAGGGCAAGGCTTGAGGTGATCTTATACAGGACAAATATATTTAATAACAGCAGTTAATCACAACATGTTCAGAGATGCACACATTTACGTGCAAAACCCATGCAAGCTAGAGGAATTGCAGTAAGGCTGTGTGGCTCAAATTACCCTATTGTTGGGCGATCACAGTCGGTTTCACTGCTTTCCTTCAATATTGCCATCAGGACTGCAGCTCCCTCGCTTTGTTCCCCAGGCAGCCCAGCATTTAACAGATGTCCAGAGTAAATCATGATCATTTGGTAGGTTTGGGGAATAGAAGCTAGATGGAAAAAATCACAGTCTAATAAAAGAATCAAAAAAGTACCAGCACATTATGGGCCATTTCAAAATAAATTAGGGTATCTTTTAAATCACTACACAACAGTTTGTATTTTAAATCAAAAGACCGTATGTCATTGATTTTCCCCTGAGTAATCTGAGTGACGGGGCTCTCTGAGGTGCAGTAATAGGATGTAAGTGAAGAAGCGGGTATTATTTTACCCGTGCTGTGATAATCTGAATGCATCACTGCCCAGTATCATAAACAGTGAAGTGAGAAGTATGAACAACACTTTCAAAACCCCCATGCGTGTGGAGATTAGGGAGGGAGCGGGAGACTGGGTCTCCAGTGAGAAGGAATGTAAACATTTAAAACTAAAGCAGAAACAACATAATATTGTTCAAAATCCAAAAAGAAAAAAACTACAAAAGCTTGCTTTTCACCTCACCAAAAATGAAAAAAAAAAGGCAAGGCAGAAGTAATGTCAAGATATAATAATACAAGCAGAGAGTGCAGTTCTTAATAATCAGAAGTATGTTATAGATCTTCTTGAAGTTTTGCATGAGACACTATAATTAAGGAAAGAAATCAAGACTTAGCACTTACCATCTGTCTGGAGCAGGGAGGGAGCCAATACCATAGGATCTCTTCCACAGAGCAGTGCACACTGCAGAAGCATCAGGAAAAGAAAAAAGTGAAAAATCCATTACAGTCAACACCAGCCACACTGCACGTTACACACTGTTTCCTTTCTCTTTTCCAGCCGGCAAGAAGGGTTTCCTTCATCTCCTACTCGCCTGGAATTGAGCCCTGGGCACAGCCCCCTTCCTGCAGCAGGCTGCCTCACAGGATGGCCACCCCTGGAACCAAGCCTGGCCACCTCTGCCCACGTCCCACCGCCCACCACGGGGAGAGGGCTGCTCAGAACAAGGCAGAGAGGCTCCATATTTCAAGTGTATCAGGAAGGGGAAACCAAGCCTTTCAACTGCTGCTCACACAGACTGGGGTGAACAACACAACTCAGCCTGGTTCTACATTATAAACTAATAAAGACAAACTATTTTTAAAGCATGAAGAGAGAGAATGGATCATTATATATAATTATTTTGAAGGACTATTTTAACATTCTCTTCAATGTGAACTGTGTGAATTAATGCTACACTAACTAAGGAACCCTCAGAGTTTTTTCTTTCTAGGAAAGGATTCTCACACAGAGTTGTTTCCCAGGAGAGAGCTGCATCTGCTTACCTACCTGCATCCTTCCCAGCTCACCTGGAGCTGTGCAGGCACTGCCCGAATGGGGCACACAGCTTCCTCCTCCTCCTCTTGGTTTGCAAAAATATCCTGTGTTGGCCCCCAGACAACTGGGATCAAGAAGCAGAAGAGTCACCATGGAGGGAAGACACGTCTGTTCCTCTGCACCAAACCTGGAAAACAAAAAAAAAGTGGCAACTGAGAATCACATGCAACAGTTTTGTGTTGGTTTTGTTTTTTTTAATTTACCCACCATGACATGCAGAAGTGCTTTCACAAAAACTGCACCAACAGCACATGGCCCTATGCAAAACTCCTGTTTTTCTCCAGAACACTCTCCTCTGCACTTTAATTCACAGTACAATGACCCCATGTTGCAGGCTTGCCTCTATTTGCAGGTCGTTCCCATTTAGTTTCTTTTGTCTGTCATTTTTCTTATGCCTTTCACAAAGAAGGCAGATAACACTACATAGAACTTGTATGTTAACAGGGCCCAAGGAAAAATCCAGGCACAGCTTCAGTGGAATTTATACCTGTGCTGAAAAACAAACCCTTATAGACTGAGCCGTGAGTTGCTCCCAAATTACTAAGGGTGATTGGATCTGAGAAACATAATAGCTCTGTACACCAAGCCAGTCCTCCTTTGACTCCAGATGCGAAATTACCATTTTTCTGCTGAAAGGGTGATTTCATGCCATAACTTGCATGACTAAGGTTTTCAGAGAAGACTTTTGTTTAGATAAGGACAAGAGATGCCCTGAGGCTTGTATTGTAATGTTATATGGATATATAGATAGAGAAAGAAATTTTTTGTTGAGCTGAGGGAGTGGTGTGATTTTTATCTGCATGATTACTTACTGACAGACACTGGGAACAGCGAGATTCTTCTTGACCTTTTTTCACCCCTGCCTGGTTGCAAACTTCACAGCCAGCCTGCCTTTGTAGTACCTGGGTACCACGGGCAGCCCGAGCTGCAGCTGGTTTCCCTGTGTGCCCACCATCATTCGGCTGGATACTGCATTATCTTTAAAATAGAGCAGTTGTCTGCTTGAAATGCAACCTACAGCCCTCAAAAAAAAAAAAACATCTGGTACTGACAATGGTCCCAAAGGAAGACGGTCTATAGAAAAGCTCCTTCTGGGCTGGTATTTTTAAGAGCTCCTGGGATTTGCCCTTCACTTGCATTATTAAATAAGCTTGCCCTCGCATTGCTTTTGCTAGACTTTCAACCTCTGGCTAGAGTAATCCTCATTACAAAGCAACCTGCACGGCTCTAGGTGCAGCAGTGGTTGAATGGTCACCAGGAAAGCACGGTGCATGCTGATGCTCTCCCCTGTTTGCCACTTCCCCCTCATCAATGCATGACAAGCAGCGGTTTGGTAGCAAGCGGCGCTGCAGGGGTGCGATTAACTCTCCCAAGACACTTCAGTAACATCGCTGGAAACTTCACCATTGTCTTGTCTGAGGCTATTCACTATTATTCTTCTTGTCTTCTACTTGAGGCAGTAGATAATCATAGTTCAGGTTACTAGATAGCCGTAAAACTCCACCTCGGCCTAAAAATTAAATTCTCAGTGATTTCTGAATTCAAGAACATGCAAGAGATGGGGTGGGTTTGATTCAGTACTGTCTAAAATAGGCTCACTAAAAGGACAGCCAATCACAATAACTAAGCTGCCTTTTCATCCACGGGTCTCTAACCAATTCAGAAAATGAAAAGTTTCTCCCATTTTACAGAGAAGAAAGTAAAAATGAAGTACCTGGCTTTCAGGGAACAACATACAACGTTCAACTTCTGGCTGAGGAAAGCTGCAATAAGGCAACAAAAAAGAATGTTGGGTAAAGACCCTGATCCGCTTCCTCTTCTCTAAGCCACCCCATCACTGCTGGAGCCAGCGCACTGCCCCAGGGCCACGGTTGTTGGGTTGCACAGATCAGCAGCAAATGGCTGCTCTCCAGGTCTACAGCTCTTTCCCCTCTAATCCATATCCCGATTCAGAGGCCTTGAGCTTGTCTTTAAACATAAGCGCAGTCTCAGGCTCAACCAAGGGATTCTCCAGGCAGGAATATAAAGACCGACAAGTGAGTTCCCTCCGTGAACCTGAGCCATGAACAAGTTGCATAAACGGTACGGTATTTCACAATATGACTGCCATTTTTTAGAGATATATTATTTCATGGAATATTTTGTTTTGTCCATCCATCTAAGCTTCAAAAGACAAATTTAAGCTTTTGTCTAGCCAGAAAAATATCAGCGAGTACACATAAGTATAACAATTGTAGATGAAGTTACATAATTCAGTAGTACCATTAAAACTAACACCAGTAGCTGGCAAAAAACAATGATACCCTATTATTTCAAGTAAACAGCACAAGAAAGTAAAAAAACAAATATGAAATTTGTTTAGAGCACCTAAAATGTACTCTCACTCTGGAAGCTTCAAAACACTAAAATATTTTCCTTTCAGTTTCATTGCTGATATCATCTAAAGAATCCTTTTTCAGCAAAAGCTGACAGTTTGAAAGGTTTTGAAGTGTGGGGTTTTTTTCCCCCACCTATATTTGCTTTTAAACTATCTGTGATACAGCACAGTGTCACAGTGGCACTGTGTTAAGAGGATCAAATCCTCTGCTACTTCACACTTTCAGCCTTATCCTTATTCTGCTACAGGAAGGGAAATTATCTCTCTTGGATTTTACTCCACATTTCAAAACACCAAAACCATCCAAACAAGAACTGCTTGTGTACAGGGCAAAGTCTTTGTTTTGACTGGCACCCAGGAGGGATTATGACATAATATCATCAAAGCAAACTCTGCAGATTATGGAGTAAGCAAAACAAGTTTTCTCAGTTTTCCAAGTTTTCTCATCATACAAACAGCTTTGTAATTAAACAGGTAAAATATATTGGAGTTATAACCTTGGAACCAATGTAGTGAATTTCTTTTAAAAAATTTTAACTACCATCCACAGAGAAGACGTTTCTTGAGCATATGAGAAGCATATGCAATTTTATTACGTATAGAATTTTATTTAAAAGTATATCTCATTTTCTGAGCATGTATACACATAATAGAGGTACTTAACACTTCCATCCACATCACAGTCACACATGCACACAAACATACTGTTCTGCAGTGGAAGAATGCATTTCCTTTGCACATGTCTGTATAGGAAACATTAATCTGTCATAAGTCTCATTTTATTATTAACTCACATATTTGGGCTTTGGAAGGAGGTGCAGGTCTGAAGCTTCAAAAGGTTTGAGAACCAAGTTAAAACTATTAAAGGTTCATTTAGCCCTAACACTGCACAGAAACTGTTGGGCTGATTTTTGGAGAGATGTTTCTTCAGGGAAAAAAAAAAGACATTATGGCTATATAGTTATTAAACAGAGATAGTAAAAGAATATCTATTTGAAATATTCCTGTAAGCTTCCTTAAAATCTTATAAAAATTTGGAAGATGCAACAAACCATTCTGAATCGGATACCACAAAATAAATACTGGTCACATGCACTGAAACCAAGGTCTTTGTGAAAGCCATCATCTCTTTCCGCAGCATAATATCATTTTGACAAGATGACTAGGGCAGCCAGATACTGTCATTGTATCTCCAAATGAACAACATAACAGCTAAGGACAAAGAGCTAAGATTTTTAGCCAACATGCAAATAAGAAATTCCATATTTTCAATAGTCTGATTTTCATCAACTTTGACCACAGTTGGTTTCTTACCTCTCAAACATTTGCTTTTCATAATCCCATTGTTCTAACAAAGCTCTTTTAAAGTCCTCTAATCGATGCGTATTTGTGAAGCCATACAGGTCCTTTGTCGAAGCTTCTATTCTAATCTGGGAACTTTAATTTTCAGAGAAGCCAAGTCCTTAGTGGTGCGGAAGCATCAAGATGAAGGTTCAGTGAACTCAAGGTCAATAAGTCACACATTTCTTTTGACTAGTATTTGTTCTTGACAAGCAAGCTGCTCACAAATCCCTTTTGCAATTTTAAGGCTCTGTGTAGCCTGCAGAGACAAAATTAGAATATAAACATCTACTCACTAGAGAAAACAAGGGAGTTATTGTCACTGTAAAGAAGGAGACATCTAAACCATACCCCCTCTGCATTAATTCCATTATTGTGCACAGGCAAGCTGACAGTTATACCACCGAGTAAACTGCAGTTATCTAGTCAAATGATCATTTAATGTTCTTCATTTTACTTTTTTCTAAAGAAAATTGATTTCTTGCTATTTATGTTCAGGGTATTTCATTGTGCTGTGATTATAAAGTAGACTGAACGCATTTCCACTGACTCCCTGCAAAGCGTGTTTTACAATTCTTCCTGTTTGTACAATGCAAGATGTCTTTTTTAATTGCCAGTCTCTCTTTTTTTAAGTAGGATGCATGCTTGTTTGTTTACTCAAAAGCTCTGAAAGAGCTAGGCTGGACTCCAGTCTTTAGACAAGCTGCTATGAGATATGGAAGGAAATATCACCAATAATGATGTTTGCTATGTAAATGACAAAACTGCCTACAGCCCATTAAACTTCATCAAGGCTTTGCAGACATTTGAAGTTTAACTTGTAGGGACAATTCCTCAGGCGGGTTCTGGGTCATAATTGTCACTCATGTCACATGTCTTTTCTACTCTGTTGCGTGATACAGCACCTGGAGGCCAGCAGCCAAGCAGAGGACACGAAGGCAGCCAGGAGGGTTTCCAGCCTCAGAGGACAGTGAAGGACACGCTGTTCTTCACTGCTGGACTCGGCCAAGGCTGCACAGCAGGAGCACTGGGACTGAAACCCACATTCCCAGAGCCTTTCTCCCACACATCCCGTTATCCCCGTTATCTCTGCGCTACTCTGCTAGCACACAGAAATAACACGAGATGAGAAGAGGAGTGCTCTGGCAAACGGTGTTCAAGCCGAGGAAAGAGCAAGGCATGGCCAAACTCTGCGACCAGGTAGCACTGCCTTGCGTGGGACACAGGCACCAGCCACCGCAGCCCCACCGCCCGCAATGGGACACACAGCTCCTGCTGCTGTTAAACCCCGCCAGGAGAAACATCCACACTGCAGGAGTCAGCAGGCAGCTTAGCAGGAGATTTTCAGGGTTAGGTTATTTTTTGTGCATATTACTTCATCTCTGAGGAAAAGAAGTGTTCCCTTACTTGAGAAAGTGCAAACTTTCAAGCTCTCCTCAAGTACTGCTGGTGTAATTAGTTTAATCACCCCCAGGTTGGGAGCCTTTTAAGGACAGACATTTAGGCACAGGTTTTGAAACACATTCAACATCCTGTGATTCCTTTTTTTTTTCCTTCTTGCCTTCCCACATCTCAGTATGTAAAACCTTATTGCTGTGGAAATAAATGTGTGAAAAATCAATCAGGGACCTTTGCAAGCTATTAAAAACCTAACACAGCATTACAGGTTTACCACCAGCAGTTAAAAAGAGGCTCTCTATGAAACTGTGTGGGAAATATTCCACATGACACAACGATTTTGACAGACAGAGTATTTTGAATAAGCCAGCAACTATTTACCTGGAAAATCACAGTCACTTTCACAAATACGTAGCTCTATAAATATTATTTTACCCCTGATGTTTTACTATCCTTTCTTGGTAAAACCATGTCATGTAGCAACATTTGTTTGGAGGGAGGGGTAGGACTTAGTTGTAAACATCAATTGTTAAAAGACAAACAAAGAAAAATGTGTTGGTTTTTTTTCCCCCCACCCACTCTTAACTGCCTGTTTGCAGGTCTGCGATACCATCCATCGCTTCTCAGGCATGAAGAAATCCCTCTCTCCTGCTGCCTGCTTTTATTCCCCACGTGCAGCAGGGGAGCAGGTGAGGGGCCCTGGGTGAAGATGGGACAGGCAGAAGGACACCCCTGTCCCCACATCTCCCCCACCCAACACGGGGTTGGGAACAGCGAGTAGCCCCACGGCACACCGCAGGTAAGAACAAGGTAACGTGCTTTGAGTGGAAGTTCAGATTTCTGCCTCTTCCTCAGGCACCCAGACACCTTACCCAGCTGTGGGCCCTGCTCTCCAACACTGTCCTGACCACTGCACCCCGCTGTCTCTTCTCCAGGCTTTCTGCCGGTGTGCAGAAGGAGACTACAACAAAGATGAGGCTTCATGTTGCCCTTCTCCCTTGCGTGCAAGGGTTTGACTTCTGCTCTCCAAGAGGCATGTTTCAGGTTGTGTTATTAAATGCTCAGGATCAACAGCACCAGCCATTCCCTTTTGGTATCGACTGGTTTTAATGGCTTGCGACGTTAAAATAACCCTCTTCCACTGGTGCTACATCAGGCATCTGCAGATCTACATACTGTTTAAGACTGTGGTGCCAGGATTAGGTGTTAGCCTTCAGTCAGGATTCACATTTGAGGAGCTGTGTGGATTCTGAAGGCTACGCTGCAGCATGGCTGTGTCTAATTTCCCACTGCACAGTTGAGAGCAACTCAAGACCTCCTGAAAAAACACTGCTGTCCAAACACCAAGGGACATTTGACAAAGAGCAATTCCTATGCCAACATCTTACCCTGGCTTTCAAAGATCACAGGAATAAGTTTGGATTCCAGTATTACCCCATAGTACCATGAAGACTAAAAGACCTTTCCTACTTGACTCCACTCTGAAGACCTGCAGAAGGCATCCTTTGGTCCATTGCGGAGCTGGATGTACAGCAGATCCTCTATCACAGATGCTACTGTCCTGATCACCTCTAGCTTTCTCCACACCCTGAGACTGAAACACTCAGAAAAAGAGGGATCGTGGCAGCTAAAAAGTTGGCAGAGCTGCCCCGCACCTCCCACCTCAGCTACAAGAAACTATTTTCTTGGCTGCCCATACAAAAAATCCACAAAATCTGTAGTAAATAGCATGGAACAGAGATCAGCAAAAATACAAGAGTCACTTTATCAGCACGAGCGTCAGCCCTCTGCCTACAGTAAGAAGTTCATCACAGCTTAGCTCAACAGGGACAGATCTACATTTGAAAGGATGAAGAGGGAATAAACGCACCTTAATCCAGTCTTGCAAAACTCCACTCTTATACTTCCCGGCTGCCCAGACGGGAGAGTGTTACGACACCTTTGCAGGACGCATTTAATCAGCGGCATGACCTGACCTGTTCTGCAGGGAGAGCCCTTTATGTACACTTTCCAGGCCTGACCTGTGCCGCAGCATTGCAGGAGCTTACTCTACCGTTACAGCACACTTTTCCGGCGCAGGAGAAGCGTATCCCGTCTGCACGGGCCATTAGCTCCCCGCGAGCCCAAAGCAGCCCTGCCTAACTCCAGCCACCTCGGCCTCGGTCCTCCCTTGGTTTGACAGAAGTGCACTAGCACTGTAAATAACACCTTTTGAATTCTCAGCTATGCCTTTTTAATGGCTCTCCCCTAAAACACCACCACCTTCTAGAAACAGGCTCTTTGCTGGTTAGATGAGTTTCCCAGCGTTCTCAAAGGCAAACGGCCGAGGGGGGGGTACACCAGACAAGCACATTAAGCTCTGCATGAATCTGTGCATGCACTTTATTTTGCAGACAAGACATTAGCAGAGCTATTTTCCAGTTGGATTAAGAGGAAAATCCAAGAGCTGTAGAGTTGAACTTGCAGTGCCCTGATCCTGTGCTGGTTTGGGGAATTCTAGTGAAAATTTCAGCTAAAGCAAGCATAAGACAATGCTACATGAGAACCAAGCTCACCAAAATCACCAGGGCCTTGTCCATCAGCTCCCAAAGACCTAAAGGAGATACCACATATCACGTCCTTTAATAACCATGAGAGTGGAGCTATTCCCAGGAGAGGACCAATTGTAAGTGAGAACTATGGGGAATTGTGGGAAAATGTTTCTCCCAGGCTCTGGTTTGTTTTAAGGATAAACCTTCATATCTCTCTTAGCCATAGCTCCCCACTCCTCCAGGTTTGTGAGGAAGCTCACATAGCTGATGGCACTGAGCTCAAGTAAGTGCCAGTTATTTTGGAGTGTCTCCAGAGGGAAATATTTTGACAGTCATATTCTGTTAATTATTCTTCCAAGAGAGGAAATATGCATGTTGTTATCTAAAGGAATAGAGTCAGCCCACCATGCTCTTGCCTGACTGGCTGGCTTATCTTGATAAATGCGGGCTAAGATCAGGACTTAGTGCCATTAGATGTGTCTAAAACATGAAGCTGTCATTACTGTGTCAGCACCAAGGATTGCTTCCAACCGTGATAATGGTGGGGCCACATTTTGAACAAAGACAGATTTTAGTCTGAAATGGCCTACCACACCAGCTGGTTCCCATTACAGCACAGAGACCTTTCGGTCATGATTATGAGCTTCACCATTATTTTTTTTTAATGGGAAACCAGAAATATCCTCCTCCCCATCTATGACTCATATTGGACCTAGCAAACGGTTACCTCATGGTTGGGGGATGGTGGAGTTGCAGTCTGCAACAGTTCAAAGATCTATTTGATCCCAAGCCTGGAGAACACTTGGTTAAGTAAAGAGCTCCAGACTGCAACCAGCCCTGTCGCTCAGATCCCATGTCCTGGTCCTCCCAAAGCACCAGCAGCAGCAGCACGTGCACCACGTCCGTGGCATTAATGAAACACAACGTTGATGCAAGAACACTTCTTCTCTGTACCACCTTTTTGACACTGGTCTTCAAAGCACAGGTTAGTATGAAACTACTTAGCTTAGAACTAACAGTGAGATGAGAAGAACTCAAATTAATTCTGACCTGACTCAGTCCAACATTTAAGCAAAATACTTAAGTTTTTCCCTGTCCAGCAAAGCACGTATGTGGATTAATTTATAAAAGGTAAGCAAGTGTTTATGTGCTTTAGACTGTTGAACTGGCAACTATTATACCAACTGCTATAGATGTATATATAATTATATATAGACAACTGTTGTTAAAAACATATCTATAGCTGGTTTTAATCTCAGGTTTTAAGGATTCTCAGTGGGTTTGTAGAAATTACACAGCCCTGCAAACAAGCATAATTACATACAGCATTCAAGTTGCTTTCCATTTTTCCTAGCAGAGATCTGTCCCTGCAAGGCAGCAACCTGTGCTTTATTCCCCTAAACCAGCACCTGAAGCTGTGTGGTGTTTCTGTTCCCATCAGACTGAGTGCAAAAGATTCCACATGAATATAGATTTATGACTTGCTGCTTGAAAATGTGCAATGTCAAGTGTCCCACTGAGTTTTATTGAGTTAGCTGTGACAGTATCCACTGCCCAGTGCTGTATGATCATTCAGACTTTAATCCTGCCTAATCCTGTTCTACAGGGTTTATTTCTGCCCTCCCTCCTCTTTGCCTGATGATTTTGGCATCTAAACCACACACACTATGTTACTGATATTGAAAATGAAGATCAACTGGGCATCTAAGACTTCTGCTGACCACAGGGCTTGTGCAAGACCCAACAGTGCCTTGTATCCTCACCTCTGAGTTCTGTCCAGCCTCACCTCAAACCACTTCCAGTCGGCTGCACTGGAAGCTCCCCACATTCTGCTCAGTTTACACTTCAATTGGTGGCATCTCTTATTTATGCCATATTGTAATGCAAATTATTTGCAACTATTCAGCATAACAATACAAAGACTTCAGAATAAGCAGAAATCATGTGCCTCTTCATCTGATTTTTTTCCCCTGTAGCAAAGCAACAAGAGTTAACTTACTGTCCCCAAGATTAAAACAGTTAGAAAAAATGCTGTAATTAATTTCCTAGTAGATGCATTCAGAATTAGATCTAATTTGTCAGATGCTCTCACAGGCTCTATAGGGTTAACATCAGGTAGAAGCCTGCCTTTTGCTTGAAAGGAACTGCCAGTTTTGGAGCAGGCATTGGGCATCCTCCTCCCCCCAAGGAAGGGAAGCGCTTTTTAGGTGCCCAGCCACCACAGAGGCCACAAGCTTGTCGCAATTCTCTAATTGGCAGGTTTAGCATTTGTAAATTTTTTGCTTCCATAAAGGCAGCAATTATGCCTGTATTTCTCCTAAAAATGGGGAGAGAGTTGAATCCACAAAGAGCATGAGAGTTAAAGGGGAGACAGTGAGATGGTCTTGTAAACAATTTCCAGTGGAGACAGTGTATTGCACACTCCTAATACTCCCATCCCTAGAAAACCAACAGGGCTCCTGAAAATAGTTATGGGCACTGCAAGTTGATAATAAACTTCAGAGACTGCAAGGGCATCATCTGAAAAGCTGGGTAATGTCTCTTAAAGCTGTCTTCAGGGCAAGTATATTTAAGCAAACCAAAGAGAAAGACAAATAACCACAGAGAAACAGCTCCTTATTCGAATTACGGCAGCTTACATTCCCAAGAGGGCACCAGTAAGAAAGGAAACCATTAGTACTATCCCGACAATGCCTGACACCCTCTCATTTAAGGCAAAGCATACAAAGGTATCTTAAGGACCAAGCAGAAAGTTTCAAATGGAAAGTACCTGTGTCTGCATTTGGTAAGCTACGAGGCTATCAGTTCAAGGTTTTGGGCTAAAGCTTTCAAGGACTCTGTAAGATAACTTGACTTCAGCCTCCCCAGTGAAGGACAATAGGATCTGGTCTTCTTTTGGCTCTGAAAACCATAGCTCTTCGGAGCCTTTCCATAAAGCTTAAAGGGTTCAAGAGATTCGCTGGTAGTGGTTCTGGTGCACCCACCCAGTCTATTCACTAGGTAATGCCCGGTTATTCTCACACCTTCCAAGCTCTTTTTGAGGCAAAGCACAGGAGAGAGGACGGACGACGCTGCTGGCTGGGACTGGGGAAGTCAAGAGTTCATTTTCCTGGTCTGCTACCAGCTACAAAGCTTCCTTCTCCTGCTTTGGTAGCTCATCCGTGCCATTCGAGAGACTGTGCCAATTGTAATCCCTCACCTTCCAGACTACTTGCAATTAGCTACTGCAAGCTTCCCAGGCCCACAGAGGATGAAGTGATACAACACATGACAGATCAGAGCAGAATGGATTTTGCCATGAAAGCAGCTGTGGATGTCTTAGACAGGGGTTGAGTGCAGTTAACATGCTCCAAAATCATTCCAAATCATGTCATCACTATTCAACCACTAAAAAAAAAATATAGATACATATTTTTATGCCTTGAACTTTCTTCTTTTGACAAAGCATTTTTCCTGAGAATTTTAGAAGGTTGTTACACTACTCTTACTTTGTTCAAGTGTCCCCTGTGACAACCGTATCCTGGAGTGTATTAGAGTTTAAAAATACAGCAGCAAGATAAGCAGTGGCAGCAAGATAGAGGAATTCAGAACTTTGAGACTCAGAAGAAAAGATATGTCTAATCTCTGCTGAAAATATAAGACAAAGTGGATAAGGCAGACAAGCACAAGGAGGTTGTTACAAACAGGAGGAGAAGCTGGAAAGAAGGAGAAGAGGAAGGGAGGGGGGAGCTTCTCACACCAGCAAGCGAGCTTGATAGCAAGATGAGAGAGAGGTCACAGCAAGACAAGTATAGCAAGCAAGTAGAGCTCCAGAGAGATACGGTCTAGAAGACAGGTCAGGGCAAGTCTGTGTCTATGCTCTGCTTTGTTCTTATTTTTGGCTTTCCACATACCTTCAAAAGGAGAGATTATCAGATAAGAATTGATGGGACACCATTAAGACAGAAGGTTTTTCCAGCTCTTTTGTGTACATGACATTCCTTCCCCTCTAGTCTCCAGAGTTCTCATACATCTGGGGATGTAATTTGCAAAGCATGCACAAGAACTACCTAGCAATGCTGCCTTTGGGCAGGAATTTGATCAAAGGTGCAACTTAAAGTGGGTGTTTAATAGCCTCATAATGTTTCTTTACCATGGGATTGTACAGCCCAGCCTGTAACATACACTTTTGTGCTATCAACAGGTGCTGGGAAGCATGCCAACGTCCCTCGTCTCATGAAAAGCTTCTGCCTTTCCTGATGGTGTCCATGCACTCCAGGGTAAAGGAATTCTAGACCTTCAACTTCTGTAAGGCAGGAGATTCAGCCACCTCAGCTAAAGAACAATAATTGGTACCAGATGCCGATTTCCTGAGGGCTAATTCTACATGAAGATAATATATTGGAAGCAAAAAAAAAAGTCTATATCATAGCAATGTACTGTGTATTGAGGAGAAATGTAAATGGAGAGGCTGGTTTCCACAAGTGCTTTATTTCTAAAGGTCAAAAGAACCTCCATAATAAACTTAAAGAAAAAACAATGTTGGTGCGTAACACCTTGGAAAAAAGAATCAACAACCATAGAGCTGTATAATAGCAACACCAGTGATACTGCCAAGGTGAAAGAGGACCTGATGTTGTTAGCTTGCTGAATACGTATTAAGACACTAGCAGAAGAGATAGGGGTTGAAATAGGAGGGAACTGTTGTTCTAAGATTTCAGCTACTCTCTTACAGGAACATAAAAATTTTTCCCTTCTCTGTACTTTCTTTCCATTCACCTTCAATACTGAAGTATTCAGTATTCTCACAGTTCCATTCCCAAAGCATTTCCAAAGTTGTCGACCATATTTACTCAATTCTGACCATTCATGCTTTGCATCAAAATTACTTTAGACTGCTCCATTATAAAGAATCTCAAGCCCTTCCATTGCCACATGGACTCAGACAGCACTGACAAATTGCTTGGCACTCTCTTTCTTCCTTTCTTGCAAGTCTCTTGCAGAACTTCTCCAACTGACACGCCCATGGTACCCAGGCGCTCGGCATGCATGCTGCTCCCAACCACGAGCCGCTTCCCTCCCAGCAACAGGCCAAACAGAGGACACGGGAGAGAGCAGAAGCTACGACATGACTAAACCTAGGGGGCATGGGAAGAAGCCAGGAACGTGGCAGGGATATGCATAAAGGTGTCAGAGGTAGAGGGAAGCGGCACCAGGGATGTAGGGAAGATGGGAGAGCTAAGGGTACTGCAAAGGAAAAATCCCAGGGAATACGAAAGGGGGCAGAGATTGCTGCAGTGGAGGAACACAGGCGAGATCGGTCAAAACCCCATCGCTCGCGCAACTGCTCCTCTCTTATCGTTTAATATTCAGTGCTATTTTGTAGCAGCAGGATATCCCTGACTCTTCCTCTGCTTTGGAATGTAAATAGCAGCTGTCTCTGTATTTCGCTGATGCAGAGGCATGCTGTAGGCATGCTCTGTCTGTGCTACCAGCAGGGCTTCTCAGGAGGCAGGCAGGAGAAAGCCTGGTTTGTTAATCTTGACAGGGCTTAGGAGAGAGATCAGATTTGAACAGTTCAGCATCAACAAGACTTGGCTAATTCTAGACATACAGAGAGGAGCTTTAAGTACCTAAGGAACCCTCTTGGTGGTGATACTCAGCCACTTACAGAGGTAGGCAGGAGCAGTGAGGATTACCCTTTTGGATTTAGGTGCCTAAATTCTTCCTCAAGTTCCTTCTTAGGCACCTACTCCTTCCTGTAAACCCAGCACTCAAAAAAAAAAATCACTGCCCCTTCTTTTCCCTATCCATGGAGCAATGGGTAAAAATACCTGACTCTCCAAACAAATCCAGGCATCCTGGAGTCTCATTTGTTCTTCATAGGCTGGCAGCTGAATTCCGTACAGTAGGGAGATCCTATAGAAACAGGCAACGGTGCAAGGAATAAACAACTACAGTGGGAAAACTCAAAACAGAAAATGCCAAAAAAATAACAAGGAGCCATCTTCTTCTGTCCTAGTGAAGTAAATCACATCATTGCTGCTGACTCTGGGATTATCTCTGTGTTCCCATCAAATTGGCCACAACCACACAATTGAGGTTTAGAGGGCTACTCATCATTTTTTTTCCTTTTTACTGTAATTTAGCCCCAAGAATCCCTCACAGGAACCTTTGCTAATATCTTCTCTCCTTTCTTAATTATGAAGGAGCAGAAATATTCCTTCCTAGGAACCTGAGGATTCCTGCAGAGCTTGTTTCAATGTAAATCTCCTTAGTAACAAAGGAAATGGAGGGGGGGGAAGAGAAAGAGGAGAGTCGGCACAGCACTTGCAGCCTGCCTTTCTCGGGGGGTTTCTGCCATGCTGCTCCACAGACGATTCACCCTCTCCTCCCTCAGCACCCTTCACTGCTCCCAACTTCTGGCAAGGATCATCCAAGAGGAATGGGGTTTATTTTTCAAAGTTCTCAATGAAGTATCAGCTGTTCTTTAAAGAGATGACGGCGGGAGCATTCCTAGCACATTGACTCCACTGTGCAGCCAGCCTTGTGATTAATTGGCTCAGCAAAGGTGGTTTCCAAGGATAAACTGTGCCAGGGATGACAACATTTCCTCACCAAAGAGGGAAGGTTCTAATGAAAAATAAGGATAGAGGAAAACTGCTCTAGCTCTACAGCTATTATTAGTGTCTCAGAGCATTGTCACTGCTTTGCCTGTGCTGTCAGATGTCACTTTGCATCAGTTCTGGGCAATGCTCAGAAGAAAAATGGTGGAACTCATTTAATTCTGCAATGCATGACTGGGCTCTGCAGCAGGGCCGCACAGAGGGTTAAATGACCTCTTAATGCTGGTGGGAGCCCTGCTCAACAAGTTCAAGTAGGCTCTCCAATTATTTATGCAAACACCTTTTTGCATAGACTGGCAATTTATAGTAATTTATACCTCCTATCCAGCTGTTCTTGCAGAGCGTAAAGCAAGTACTTACAAATGAGTTCCAGCACTCAGTCCTACTGTCCCCTAAATCAGCTCCCTACTGAATGGAAAATCCAAATGGGGCTGGGGGGCAGAAAGACAACTGAGGCAAGTCAATGACTGACATAGACCGGACACTTGCACTTTTGGGCACAAGCCGTGCAGCGCTTGGAACCCAAGTCTGAGCCCATGAGCATTGTGTATAACGCTGCAGCAAACCCAGCCAGCAACAGCACAGCTAGATCCCTGCACAGACCCTCTCCAGCAATACACTTCTCCATATATTTTTTTTTCCCTGCTTCGAGGAAACACGTTATGAACATCCTTTGCACACTCTCACAAGCAATCCAGGTCATTACATGCCCTTTACTGCTCAGGATGACTGAATGGTTAAGTTCCTTTTGCTGACCATGTGGCAGTTTAACTTCTTTTATGCATGGAGTTTAAAGTGATCAGGGTCGACACGAGAGCTATACTCATCCTATAGCATTCTCATTACACACTTTTATATGTGTCTTTGCTCTGAACTGAAAGCTACTTCCACCAAGAAAAAAAAAAAAGAAAAAGCCATAACTAGTTTTTTCTTCTGATCTTAGTCACCTGCCAACTCACTTTGTTTGCTATAGAACAATAGAACACGGTATTGTTTAACCGCTAGCTAAATGCAAGTTAAAATGGCAGCTTCAGGGAAAAAAAAAAAAAGAAACAAAACCCCAGGTGTTAGTGATTTATCAAAGTGGACTGAAATCACACCTTAACATCCAAGCTGTAGAGAGATCCTATATTCTTGAGGTGAATTTTGGGAAGCTAATTTAACTCCTCCTTTCAAAATATCTATTAGATATTCAACACATTTGATGTGACTGGGAGTTATGTCATGCTGACAGCTGCAAGGTTTCAGCCAGACTTGTAGATCAGAGTACTGATGGATTACACTTCTAAGTACCTGCATAGCGCTGAAGCTCAAACGGGCTCTCTGATAATACTCTTTCTGGCCTACTGTATTGGAAAGCTTGACTTTAAGGAAACCCTTTCATCGTTTTGACCACAGCGTCCAATTCTCAGAACAAAAAGAGCTCTTCATGGAGGAAAAAGGGATATTTTTTTTTTCTGAAGACAGCAGAAGACAGCTGTATATACACACATGCCATGATATAATATTAGAAAAACCAGAGATAACTTCAGTTTATCTTAGTATACAGACACACACCTGATTCATTGGGAATTCATGCACTGGCATGAATTCTCCGTGGTCATCCTAGAGCAGGAAGGCAGCTGTGACAGTTGCTTGATGAGACAGATCCCACAGCTCCCATTTCATCATGGGCCCTGTCCTCTCCATCTGCTGGGCACTGCTCCATTACAAGTTTATTACTGGCCTTGTCCTGCTATTTTGAGATTCAAAAGCTCCACTAAGTACCTTTTTTTCCCCTGGTAGACCAAGTCAGGAACAACCCCAGAACTATAGGAGGAAGAAAGAAAAAAAATCTCAGGCATAAGTCTTTGAGTTGATAAGTACCACCAGAGAGCTCTTAGGTTAGAAAGCACAAACAAGATTTAACAATCATCCAAAGATGCAAATGTTGAAGCACCTGAAGTCCAACATTAGGACTAATTCTTTGAGAGTCAGGCTCCTTCATTTCCAAGGTCTGAATTTGTATTCTCTTTTTAGACACAATGCTGCTGGTAATGCTTTCTCCTTTCCCCAAGAAAAAGTAGTAATGCTGTCTTTAATTTGTTTTCTCTTACCTGTTGCCCCTGAGCTTTTCAGAGCAACACTGAAATCTAAGCAAAGTTTCACTGACTTCAAATCCTGTTCCTTTGGCTTAAGCACAGCTAAGAAAGCTTGAGCAACAAGCACCCAAAAGCTACCTCAATCCCAAGCAGAAAAAAAAAATTTAAAAAGTAAAAAAGTACATGAAGTGCATCCAAAGTCTGCCAGGCAGAAAGCAAATGACTAAATTCATAGAGGTGGTTCCTGATTACAGAATAGCTGCTCAGCCACAGCTATTTCATTAGCATCTCCCTAAAGGGTCCCAGGGACTTTCTTTTTGAGGTGTAGGCAATTCAGAGAGCTGAAAGATCACTGTAATTTGGCCTATGAAAAATGAGTAGGTGTTCACAGTTCATTTCCCAATAGAGAAAGTCATGCTCATCACAGAAACCATCATCATGCACAGAACTAATAGCCGCCCTGCTTGGCAGGCACACCCATGCACATTAAGGAAGCCTTGCAATGCAGCAGAGCTTTTACCACATATGAACATGAGCCTTGGGTTAACAAAGCTGTCAGTAAGGCACATATTTTTTTTCCAGATCTACAAGCATGTGAAAAAAATATAATGATCACTAAGTAAATACAAACAACCAAAACTAGATTCCTGGAACCACAAAACAAATAGAAAACTATGAAGTATTCCCAAAGAAACCCCCTGCTCCCAGATGAATTGGAACAAAAACACACTGGAAGAGTCATAAACGCAAAGAGGATAGGGGGAGAGGATGCAAGGCTAACAAAATGATGAATAAATGGAATAAAACATGCTGTTGCTTATCTGAATGAGTAACACCGGGTGCAGTCAAAGGGCAATAGATGGATAGGACTTTTTATTTTCCCATTCCTGCTGCAAGCAAAGGAGAGAGCAAGGCTTGGGAACAACAGAGCACCAGCTCCTGGGACTCCAATAATCAGTTATGAGCCTATGCAGGGACTCTGCCTGAAATCTGTGCATAGTCTTCAAAAACATCAGGGCCCCTCTAGAAGACCATTAGGCAACTGACTTCTGCTTAGATATTGCCAAAATAAACTGAAGTCAAAATTAGACATGGCTGAGTCCAATTTCACCTGGATTAGTATTTACATAACACACAGGGAAACGTGAGAAGAGCACATAAATAATGTACTGTTTGTTGCAGAGCTCTCAGGAGGAGAGTTCTCAACTGTAGTATTGATCTTCATGCACACACCAGCTCACCGTGCAGAAAGCTCAAATCTTCTCTTTATGCATGGCAGTAAACTTCCAGAAGCTGAGCCATACCAGTTGGGTGTCGGACCGGTGCTTTACTACACCAGTGGGTTCAGCAGTCAGAGAGCTGTGTTCTGGGCAAGAGCACCATATGGAAAAAACTACGAATGGGGAGTTTCCAGATCTGGTTAATTTAGAAGACATTCTCCATTTCCTTAACTTCTTTCCTTCTTGACATTTCTGACAACACTCCCAGGAAATGTAAACTTGGAAGAAGCTGGTTGTTGGACTTTTCCTCCTCTTAGAGTACCACCACTTACCCACCCAGTCTTAACACAAGTTTGGGGGACTCCAAACCAAACCTGTTACCTAGCAATGACTCAGTACCATCACCTTCTGAGGTGGATGCACAATACAATATTACTCAACAGCCAAAAGATGTCTGTATCACCTGTAAGAATAAAGAGAGAATAGTTTCTCTTCCCTGATCTCATTCTTTTCTTGTTGGAGGAAGGGTTTAACTTAGCACCATGTGGGTGAAGGTGGAAGGCATCTGGACACGCTGGCAAACAGTGTTAGAAAAATAATTCTGATACTTTCTTTGATTTGAAGAGATATTTCCACTTCTACTTACCCAACTCTGGCCTTACTGAATTTTTTACTTTTTTTTTAAAGCACACCACAACCCCCTACCACATCGCTCCCCAAAGCACCTCAGTGAAGCAACAGCTACATCTGATCCTAGTTTGCTGCTTGATAGGTCCTGGTAAGCCATCTGCAGACCTTCAACCCACCTGATTAAAAATGGTCAAGTGACAAAACTAAGCAGTGGCTGGAACCTATGGTGTACATCTGCTGGTTTACAGCCATAAAAACAAAGTACCTGAGGATATTACTATTGGTAAAAGAGGCATCTGAAGAGCCCAACACAGCAAAATATGCTCTGATAAGACTCATACTGCACTAGCAAGAGACGTGGCTCAAAGATTTAGCATTACTATTTTTCTGATGTATCAACGTCTCATAAGTTTGCGGCAAATGAATGTCATTCTCAAGCATACTGTTAGGAAAGATTGCTTAAAATTAATTAGCTTAGTAACAATGGCCTGTCATTATGCTACTAAGTCACCAGCATGAGCGCATAAGTTACAGTGACAGCTCAGGGTATAAAATAAATGCCTTTATATTGAAATTTGCAAAGTGCCTAGCAGTCAAATGCCAATCTATTCACTTCTGGTAATATTGCATAGTTTCTTCTTAATAGACTGTTCCAAACTCCCACACAAAGATATGACTTGCTTTACTACAGACAAGTCTCTCTACTTCACACACTGACCGTGCCCAAATTTAGAAAGCTTTTTAAAGTATATTTATTTGTACAGTGTTGACTCATTCAACTTCAAGTTGAATGTGAAATTTGGAACATGACACGAGAAAAAGCTGTAGGTAATGGAAAACAAAAAAAAAATATCTCTTGGGTGACTTACCCAAGGATGCAAGATAAACCAAAAGTAAGGACCAAATTCTGAGAGGTAAGAACATCAGCAGTTCCCACATTCAGCACTTTACAAGATTTCCCCAGTAGAGAAGGAAATAGTTATTGCTATAATTATTTCATAGTTCCAGTCAGCCGCATTCAGCTGTACTGTTATATTCCAATGGCAGGAAAATGGAATACAGTAAACTATAAATATCTGTCAGAATTCCTTTGAAAGGACAACAGTTAATTGCATAGCTTGATCTCCTGCCGTGCCGAGCTTGCATTTCAGGTTAGAAAGGTACAGATTGTTATTGATTTAATTCTCTTGAAACATGTGTGGTATAAAACTGTTCAAAAGACTTATGAGGGAGAAATATATGCTTCTAAAGGAAGTCCTATAGCACGAGATTGTGGCATGCTTCCTTCTTGTAAAATGCTTTCTGAAATCCAATACACCTCCTTCCAAAGGCCCTTGCAGTCCACTCATAAATTGAGTCTCCTTGCTTCCTTTGCAGAAGTGAAATTAAATTAGTGAATCAGATGAACAACAACAAAAGATTAGCAATAGAATGAGGCATGTGCAAAAAAATAAAATAAAATCCCCTGCTTTAAGAATAATTCAGTCCTTATTATACACTCACTCTTAGAGCGAGTGGTCCACTTAAATTTTTTCAGTTTTATTTAGCTTTATTTAGCTTGCAGTTCTACCTTTCTCTTTGCAAAATTATTCCAGGAAGCCAACCCAGCATTTTAACTATTTTATTATGCTAAGTATCTTTGAAGCCACTTCTGATTGATTCGTACAAAGTTGCTCTGACACCAAAGACACCAGGACACACAACTGTGCAGTACTTTGCTGAACCTAGTCCATCCTAGGAATAAATTCCCCATTAAAGCCATTGACAACAGTGAGGGTGAAGCCCTGTTTAACACTTGCCCAGCTCACCTACTTTCCACAAAGGGCAACTTGACCCAGTATAAATTATGCATCATTGTGATTTTGTCAGTCTACATTTGTGTTTATCCTGCTGCTGGAACATCAGGAGCCAGAATCCCCAGTGTAGAGAAGTTACAGAGCTACTAGTGAACTCCTTGCTCCCAGATACTTTCATTAAGATGACACACCTTTCTGGTGGTTGCTTTAAAGAGACAAAATATTAATGGAATAAATACTGCAGAAACTTTTTAGCCCCTGTTTATTGTAAGTAGCTGACCACGTTAAGTTACATTTTCACACCCTCCTGACCTTTATTAGGAGAACTCTGGAAGGTATAGATGGCCAGATAGATCTTCTCTAGGTAAGTTTTTACTAGTTTTGCCCCCAATTTCCAGGAATAGGGTAGAAAACCATATTTACAGTCTTAATTTTCAGGTTTCCCAAGATGGTCTCGGTTTGTTTGGGGTTGGGTTTTTTTTTTTAAGAGTTCTTTCTGTCAACTCTTAGCTGACTGAAAACAAACACTGAGAGATTAAAACAACATTTATTACGTCAACAAATTTAAGAGTAAAAATAAACACAACCTACAATACACTTGGAAACAGAAGCAACTTCTATCCAAGGAAAATTTCCAACAGTTGCAACGGTGACACCCAATAAAGCCAATTGAGAAGATTTTCACTTTTATTCACCATGTCCCACACGACACATTGAGCGCTGAAGAAGGCAGCTATAAACTAGCAAGTAAAAGAATAATTAAATAGATCACTGAGCCCAACAGGATTTAGGCATCCCTAGTCAAGCAAGACATGATATTAGCTACCTATCACCATGCTGCAGGGCCTGACAACAGAGAGAGCAGTTTTCAGACTTTACAGACACGGAGCAAGAGGCAGCGTGTACCCAGGAAGGTTCAGAGCCTGCTGCGATCCGACCCAGGCGCATGCGAGTCCCCAGGGAAAGAGAGCATGAAACTTCCCAAGGCTGCAGGCAGGAGTGGGAGCCTGCCCACGTGGAACAAGTTCGACAGCTAGAACCCGAGGGAGATCAGACAGGCCAAAATAAAAAAAAACAGGCAACAACTTAGGTAGGAGAAGGGTGGGGAAAGTTTTACTGAGATGAAGTAGGCAAGAAAGAATCTCTGAAGGAGAAAAATAAAATTTAGCAAGAGATTGAAGATAACAAACAGTAACAGCAGACAGGATGCAAATGGGGAATTCTTCCAACAGATTTTTACCACACAGGATCTCAGGAAGTATCTGTGCTCACCACCGCACAGGTGAGGAAGACAGCCTACTGAAAAAGTTCTGGGAGAGAAATACTAAGGGCTTGTCTCTGTATTCGCATTTCCTCGGTTTAAAATAAGGATAAAGATAAAAACCTCCTGACCTGAAACAATTTCAGAAGCTAAACAGATTATATACAGTCAAGCAAAATTAAGCTTTTGTTAACTATTACCTTCTCTCACGCGCAACATCAGATCAAAAAGATGGTTTCTTTGAAGAAAAAGCATCATAAGAGCTACTGTTCACACTACTGTTACTCATAAAAGCATAAATCATCAGTATCTGAATATTACAGGTAAACTTGAACTAAAATTAAAATTCTCTCCCTTGCATTTTGCCCACTCGGAACAGAGAGAGGCAGTTCCTGTGTCTTACACAGGCTGCACCCCAGCTGAGGCTGCAAGCCAAACCCCTGACTGTGGAAAGCTGAACGCCCCCAGGCTACCCTAGCTGGGCTCTACCCCCTCCTTTATGCCTTCTCAGCCCAGCAAATGGAAGTCAGCATATGGAAGCCGTTAGCAAACGAGGGGAGGGTCAGATCCAGCCCTCTATGCATTGATTGCCAGCACACGCTACCTCCCAAAGGCAAAAAAAAAAGTGTACTTGAACCCTTAAAGCAGATAGGCAGAAGCTGATTTATTGGGGTGATTTAGATCTGTTAAAACAAATTTAAATTTGAATACAATTTTATATCAATTAACAGAGTCTCGCAAGTGTAGCCATTAAGGAATCTCTTTCCAAAACCAAAGCCAAATATTCAAGATTTATGAGACTGACTTGCCATATTGGAAGTAACTAATTATTCGTAATGATTCTTTGTACTCTGACAGTGATTATGTATTTTCAGTGCAAATGACCATGATGAAGCAAGTGATAAAGGCAGCCCGTGTTTGTGGAAGGGATACAAGCAGTTAAGGCCTGATCGTGTTTGCAAAGTATTGGGGCAGGAGGGGGAGAAAAAAAGCTAAGCCCAGAGACACAAAACCAGCTTATTTAGCATCTTGAAGTATGTTCTGGTGAATGCCAGAACTGCAATGAAAGTCTGTGGTCTCTTTTTATTGCCTTAAAGCAATTTTGAATTCAGTTTATTTATTCTGACCTTTTAGTTGTCCTTCCACCTTGGAGATGACAGTCTTTAACAGCGCAGGGCCCCACGGGGTCGGCTTGCTGTGTCTGGTTGTGTTTGGTTGGACTAGATGATCTTAAAAGGTCCCTTCCAGCCTAGGTGATTCTGTGATTCTGTGATTCTGTCTGCAATAGAGTGTGGAGTAGGTTTGAGGTGAGGGGAGCACCACAGATTTGGGGCCTGATTCTCATCCACAATGAAGCTTCTTCACCTTGGTCTGACAGCACAAGGCAGGGAGAGCATAACAGCAGCCCTGCTTCCAGGCCCACAGCATGAAGGAAACATCTCCGGATTACTCTGTTCTCATTAAAGTCCCTGGGAACCCAAAAAGGTTTGTTAGAGGAGGACCGGGTAGATTTTCACATCGCCTCAGGCTACAGAGAATACAAAAGCACCGCCTTTTTTTCCTCTTAACTTCCAGTCCTGCTCCTGACACAGGAATAGAGTAATTGAGAACAAAGTCCCTGTTCCAGTGAGGTGTTCTGGTGCCAGCGAGGTTAATGTCCAGGGGCAGGCCTGTGGCGAGGGCAATGCCATGTTTACCGCCACGGCAGCCGGGGTTCTGATGCTGCACTCGCTCGAGCTGTGAATGAGGGTCTCATTTCTGATCCTCAAAAAGCAAAGGCATAGCAAGTTGGTCATTAAAATCTGCAGCAGCCTGCGTGTGATTAAAATGTTAATGTCGATATTGTAATCAAGGTCTGACTCAGAGGACAGCTGGTCCGAGACTTGATCTGTACAGCTTGGCCCCGGTCACCTGATGCAGACCAGGGTTACAAAAAGGTTGTGCCCCATCACATGGCAGGGACTGGCATCTGCTGGCTCCTGGGGCTGCCTGAATGGGGAAAAATCAGATCAAACACAATATTGATAACTTCAGCTATGCCTGCGCTCCAGCAAGAGGATAGCTTTTCTATTTCCTTGGTATCAGCTGCAGCTCTGTTGTGAAGGTACTGGAGTGTCTCCTTCTATGATGTCCTCCATCATCTCCCTGGCTCACCTTTGCCTTCTTTTAGTATTTTCTGTGCTAGTTTCTATATAGCTGAGTTCTGTCCATTTAAGCCCGTGGTAAATTTTGCCTGGTGTTGTCTAAGCACCGAAAGAGCTATAGTCTGCAAAGCTTCTTTTCAGTAAATTCAGGATTAATGAAGAAGGCCTCTCTATTGTTGGAATGTCTAATACAATTATGAACTGAATGAGCGGACTAGGCAGCAGCAGAGGGCTCCCAGGTTTGTGGCAGGGAATTGCCTGTTTTAACATCCATCTGTTTTCATTCCCTCTGATCCATTATCATTCACCTGGAGTTACAACATGATGAATATCATTGTGCGGAAAGCCATTTGATGCTGGGGGGAAAAAAAAATATCACTGTAGGTCTGCCTTCTATTGAAAATGTGAAATTGCCTTGGTGGAAGGAAAGGCACGACTGCTTCAGAGATTCTGTTTCAACTACAAGCATCCTTTCACATGTGGATTCTTTGATTTTGCTAATTCCTTCAGATGGCCCTTCTGCTGTGTTTTTCAACAAAAATATACATATATACAAAATTGGGGATAACTACAGATAACCATAGTGCTGCTTAATTTGTGGAGTTAATTGAAAAAACCCTGTATGCACAACTTTCCCCAGAAGGCACCTTTCGGTTTACGTTCACAGTGACATTAAACTCCTGTACGTAAACACGCAAGCAGGATGAGAATCTTGATGACCTGCTGACAGGAAATAAAGAAAGGAACTTTACAGGCTATTTCCACTGTCCTTGTTGGTCAGCAAATTTGGAAGTGAATGAAAAAAAAAAAGGGAACTAGAAATGCATATTAATGATGGCAGACCTAAAGCACAACGGGGCTGAAATGAGCGCTACCAAGAAAAACTGTTATAAATTCCCCAGTTTATCTTTTTTAATGGCTTACCCTTATGATATACTTACAAGCAACATAGAAATTACTTTGTAAGTTAAAGGACAGGCTTACAAATGTAAAAATAGCTTACTGAACTCGGTATAAATGCTCCTTTCTAGAAAGTGACTCTTAAAATATTGGTAGAGCAAATACAGTTGTTAAGCTCAATCCATTGTTTAACTGGGTGTATCTAAACTCCAGATCTTTCATTAACAACCATCGCCTGGATCTTGGTTACAGCTTTAAAATACTGTATGTCTAAAAAATTATAGCACTGTCCCTTAAGGAAACAGGAAAAAATATCCCGTTGGAAATCCACAGTCCAGCAAAACCCATGGCAGATAACTGACTCCTCACTAGCCTGCAATCACCCAAGAAAGCGGCTAGACCTAGCTATCTCCCTTGTTTAATTGGCATGCAGAAGATTATAGGATTTTATTAGGACATAAATGACACCGATACAAGTGTGATTGAGGCATGCAATGCATGACCGGCTGTTTGCATTAAGAGGCTTTGTACTACACATGGGATTTCTACCTTTGGTTTTAAATTGCTTAAATTTAAATGACGGTTTTATGCTACATTTTAAAAGGATGATATTTATTTTAGTTCTTGTTTAAGTAAGGTAGGGCAAAGCTGTTGCCAGACACCAGAACCTCTTTGAAAAGAGCCTGTTGGTGCCAGGGTGGAAAGAGGATCATATTTGACTGCTCCGTTATTGCAATTAGATCAGGACTGTAAGAAAAGCAAGGAAAGGTGAACACTGCACTCCCCATGTCCAAGCCTTTGATGGGTCCGTTACACCCAGCTACTGGGGGCCGGAGGAAGCCACCGTCCCTGGCAATGACTGAATGGGAACAGGAGTGGGATCAGGTGGCAGGAGACTTTTTTGGCTTTCCTTACTTCCAAAGGCTCCCGCTAACACTGAATTGCCTTCATGGAATTTTCCCTGCTTATTTATGAAGCTCTGTGGACTTTTTTAGGTTTTATTTCACAACATCCTCCTAACTTCTCTCACCTCTGGAAATGGAGGCTGACCCCCGGGGAAGGTGAAAGCAGCTGAAGATGTACGGAGTGGAGCCAAGTCAGCCCAGTGGAGCAAAGCCAGCCACAGGCAAGGCGGGGAATACCCAGGAGCGATGGCAACGTGCAGTAGTATCTGACTGCATGCAATAAAAGATGATAACAGGAGGATTAAGTCCTGCTGCCACTGCGACACGTGGGACAGCCGGCACTCTGCGCTGGGGCCCTGATCCAGGCACACCACCCTTAGCGCCGGCCCTAGGGCTGGGCACTGCACGGCTGCTCCATCAGCCACCAAGCTGGTCCCCTTTCCAGGGAAGTGTCCAGGGAGCAAGCCTTGGCCATCCTGGAGAGACAAGAGGGCCTGGAACATCAGGGAGATGAGAAGGGAACTGCAGCCTCCTCCAGCGTCATAGACCCCAAAGGAAACCTCAGCAAGATGGAGGGATGGGGAGAGCAGGGGGTGATGAATGGGAGAGTCTCCTGCCTCCATCTCCATGACCCCAGCCTTTGGCCTCAGCCCCCTTGTGCTGCTCCGTGTCCCACCTACAGCTCTGGCTGCCCAGCTTCTCTGCCCCTGCACTCTCTTCACCACCTCATCTCCTGCTTGTCCACTAACTTTGTCCCTTGACCCTCAGATTGTTCCGTCATCCCTCAGCTCTTTGTATCCCTCAGCTCCTTCTGTGTCCCCTGGGTTGTCCTCAGGCCCCAACTTGTCCCTCAGCTCATCATTTAACCCTGAACTCATCCCTCAGCTTGTTCTTGATCCCTGGCTCATCCTTTGACTCCCAAACTATCCCGCAGCTTGTCCCTGATCCCACTGCTTGTCCCCAGCTCACACCTTCTCCCCAGCTTGTCCCCCTCTCCCCTCTGCTTGCCCTTTGGCCCTGGCCAGCCCCTCTTGGCACCCCGTATCTCTGCCAGTGGTGCCCCCCTACCATTTCCCAAGCACAAACAGAGGCTGGGTGGAGAATGGATGGAGAGTAGCCCTGAGGGGAAGGACTTGGGGGTGTTGATGGATGAGAAGCTCAACATGAGCCCACAATGTGCGCTCACAGCCCAGAAAGCCACCCACGTCCTGGGCTACATCCCCAGCAGGACCAGGGAGGGGATTCTGCGCCACTGCTCCGCTCTGGGGAGACCCCCCTGCAGGGCTGCCTCCAGCTCCGGGACCACCATCAGAAGCACATGGACCTGTTGGAGCAGGTCTGGAGGAGGCCATGACGATGGTGTGAGGGCTGGAGCCTCTCTGCTGTGAGGACAGGCTGAGAGAGTTGGGGTGTTCACCTCCGGGCCTAGTGGCCTTCCAGTATCTGGAGGGGGCCTACAGGAAAGATGGGCAGGGACAAAAGTAGTGATAGGACGAGGGGTAATGGCTTCAAACTGAAAGAGGGGAGATTTAGATGAGATATTAGAAAGAAATTCTTTGCTGTGAGGGTGGTGAGAGCCTGGCCCAGGTTGCCCAGAGAAGCTGTGGCTGCCCCATACCCAGAAGGGTTCATGGCCAGGTTGTGAGGGGGCTCGTAGCAACCTGGTCTGGTGGGAGGTGTCCCTGCCCATGGCAGCGGGGTTGGAACGGGATGATCTTTAAAGTCCCTTCCAACCCAAACCGTTCTATGATTTCCCGGGGGCTCCCATGAGCCGAGATGGGGCGGGAAGTGGGTGTGTGTGTGGGGGCACTGACCGGGCGGCGGGGGGGGAAAACTTTTCCCGGCGGGAGGGGGGGGGGGACACGACACAGCCCGCGGCTCCCCACACCCCCCCCCTCCCTCTCTCCCCTCACACACACACACCCCGGGCGCTGAGGCGAGGCGGCGGCGGGGCGGGAAGGAGGAGGAGGAGGAGGAAGGGGGGGGGCCGGGGGCACGGCCGGGCCTGCGCCGGGGAATGACGCGCAGCTGGCAGCCCTGCTCATGCGCGGCCGGCCGGGCGGTGCTAGCGCCGCGTCCCAGCTCGGGGAGAATGGGGCGGCATCCGGGCAGCGCCGACTGAAAGCGGCTTCTGGGGGCCGGGGCTGTGCCGCGCCGCGGGCGGCCGGGCTGGGGCTGGGGCGGGCGAACGCCATCCGGGCGGCGGCGAGGGCCCCCGGGCCGGCGGGGGGCTGCGAGCCGCCGGCGGCGCCCGGCGAGGAGGGGTCGGCGGCGGCGGCGGGCGGCGGCGACGGGCGGCGGCGGCGGCAGCAGCAGCAGCGGCGGCGGGGGCTGCCCAGGGATTGTCTGGTTCTCTCCGCGGCAAGAAAGTTGGGCGGCGAGAGCGGCGGCCGCCCCCCCCGGCGCGGAGCGGGGCCCTGGAGCGGCGCTGCCCCCGGGGAGGGGGTGCCGCGCCTGGATTATCCCGAGCTGGGTCGAGCCTCCTGGATCTGCCTCTCTCTTCCGCGCCGAGTGAACCCGAGGTGTCCTCGTCCTGATCCAGATAGATTCCCCCCCCTCCTCCTCTCTCTTCTATTTTTTTTTTTTCCCTCTCCTCCTCTTCCCGGCTCTGCTTTTTTTTTTTTTTTTTTTTTTTTTTTTTTGGTGGGGGGGGGGGGGGGTGGACATTTGTCAAGGTCATTCCGTGGATTTAATATTTTTTGTGTGTGTGTGTGCCGCTCGCCCCACCGCCACCCAGCCTTGCTCTGTGGATTATCATCGCCCTGGATCCGAGGGTCTGAACAGCAGGATTTTGTTGTTGTTGTTGATTTTTTTTTTGTAATTATTATTATTATTATTTTTTAAGGGCTGTGGGGTTTGGAGAGGGGAAGCGGTGAGTTGGAGGGGGGCGACTTTTCTGGGGGGGGGGGGGGGGGGCG
>JAOQGH010000005.1:23356996-23418666 GCA_025769975.1 Gallinago jamesoni | reverse complement strand
GGGGGGCTCTTCCCTGCTGGGGAGCCGGGGAGGGGAGGGGGGGAAAGGGAAGGAAAAAGGAGGAGAAAAAAAAAAATTAAAAAAAAATCAAAACCAACCAAACCACCCAACAAAACCCAAGCCACTGTAAAAGGAAGCGCGGCGCTTTCAGGCTGCTGAATTTTGCAAAAAGCAATTAATGTGCATTAATCCTGGTGTCAGCCCGGAGGGAGCTCGGGGCTGCGGGCGGGAGGGTGGCGAGCCGGCCCGGCTGCTGGCAACTTGTCCCCCCCTCCTCCTTCCCTCTTTTCTCTTCCCCAGCCCCCCCTCCTCCCCCTTTCTCCCTCCGGCTGGCGTTAACTATCACTTAGGGCAAGTCAAATGTTTGTTTGGGGTTTTAATTGGCTGGCGGAGGGCTGCAAAATATTCCCGGCGTTGGGATGGTCCGGTATTGTTGTGAATGGTGGAGCTTCCCCCTCCTGCCCTCCTTCCTCCATCCCCCCCCGGCTCGGGGAGTTTGTGTTTGCATTGCCAAAATGTTACTTTATCTGTCTCCGGAGATTGTTAGCAAATGGCTAGTGTTTGACATTTTGTGGAAAAGAGATGTTTAAATGGATAATAATCCCTTGGTTGTAATTCCCATTTTTGAAGTAATTGAACAAATTCTTCATCTCTTGTTGACTGTACGTATTTTTCTGGTGTTAATAGGCTGGCAAAAAATATTGCTTGTCTAACTTATTACAAACAATATTTGCTGAGCAAATACCGCCTGCCTTGTCTGAACTAAGTTAAGCAGAGCAGGAAATTTAATATTTTCAGAGGGGCATTGACAAACTAAGACTTCGGCTTTTGATTTTTGTTTTGTTTGTGTACGAGGGGAAGAAGTGAGTTGTCGAGAGAGAGCACCTCACAAGTTGCTTGCTGGGTGTAATAACTTGAATTCCTGGTAAATATGAGCAACCCTGGTGCCTTTGCCCACTGGCTTTGACACACAGTGGTAAAAACGTGGGCAAAGTTTTGGGTGCTCTGGCTACTGCAGGTTTCCTGTCACTCGTGCACCCATTAACCCGTGTTACAGCGATGGAGGCTTCTGTGCGGGCTAATGAGGGATCTCAGATTTGCCCTGGGATCTCTGCGACTTTGGCTCAGGCTTTGAGGTCCCCATTTTGTTGGTGGGTTTTGTGTCTCCCCAGCCCACCCCTCCTGCCCCACAGGTCTCCCAGCTCTGGTGGCATTGTGGCTGTTGGGAGTTTTTTGCTGATAGAAGTGACTTCTTAATGTCCCAGAGATGGTCCCACAGAGGTGGCAGCAGTGGCCTTGGCCATCCACCCTGGCGTGGGAGTGATGAAACCTTTGCTTGGGGAAACTGGGCTTCTGCTTGGGAGGGTACGCTGGGGCAGGCAGTCCCTGAGCAGCACAAGGTGTGCAGGGACCAGAGTGCTTGGCCATGGCTGTTCTTTGGCCTTTTGCAGCATCATTTGTGGGGTGTTGTCCTAACAGGAAAGCCAACTACTTTGTCTATGCAGAACTGATAATGAGCGAGCGACCTGCTTTTGTGTGCCTCTCAAAAAAGCCACAGACCTGTCTGTACCATTTTTTTTTTTTCTTGGGCATGCTCTTACTCAAATATGCATCAGCAGATAGGTCCAATTAAACCCCCGAGTCTCTACCGAGCTGTCAGTGAAAAAAGTAAAATTCATCTTCCTGCAGAAATTTTCTACCATGATGAGCACATTATCAGGAAATAGAATTCAAATGATGGCACAGTCCCTCCAGGGCTGATGGGGAAAACTCTGGGCTTTTCAAATGGGATAAGCCTTGTTATTGAATCAACGAAACCGTAACCTTGATGACAGGGAGCACGAGGATAGAAGGTGACCATAAACTTCTGCCACCCCACAGTTCATCTGTCTGTGGAAGCAGTTCTGTTTTTCTTAATAAATAAATACAAGTCTCTGCAAAACTGTCCCCTTCCAAACTGTTGCAAAACACATGGCACCACCTGAATTGTATTGATTTTTACTGTACTTATCAGCACGCAAGAGAATGAGCGTTACCACTTCAGCATCTCTGGTGGTAGTTGGTACCTTAAAGGGAATAGTGTGAGCAGAATTCACCTTTTTCTTTCAGGTGCTGAACAAGGTGGTGTGTTGTACTCAAGGTTCTCAGAGAGCCCTGGCAATGGTGTGCCTCTTGTAAATATCAGAAATGTTGAAAAGAAGAAAATACTCAGCCTTGTATAGATCTTCCAAGGGCAGAATTGTCTGGCAGAATTGATGGGGAATTATTAAGGCAAAACTACTTTAAAGCAATTTTAAAGTTGCTTTAAACTATGCCCATGTAAATGACTGAAAGGGGAAGATCTCTTTGCGTGGCGTGGGTTCTCTAGTGAACTTGACTGCAACAGGTGGTTTTTCTTCTGCTTCAGAGGAGACTCGTATTTCAGTGTGTATTTGTTTTTCAAGAGTGCTTAAAATCTGCTGTGATGATATTTTGAAAATAAATAAGAATTGAAAACCTCTGTGTTCAGGAGGGAGAAAGAATAAAAGTGAGTATGCAGCCGTGGGACAGTACTGAACTAAGCAAGTCTGTTTTATTTAATTTATAATCCTAAAAGGAGCTTTCGTTGTGTATGTGGTAGTTTGTTGTGATCCTTCCTTCTGTTCTTCTTCGAGGTTTGTTTGTCACTTGATGTTACAGTGATCTGTGATTACGTTTATGAGGCTAGCTAAGCTTTGGGCTTCCCCTTGGAAATGAAATTTCTCAATGGTTAGACAGAACTTAATGGCAGAAGCATCTGGGAGAGGTAAGGTCGTTTTTTGTTGGTTGTTCTTTTGGTCTCAAAATATTGTGAATTCCCCTTCCCTGCTGAGGAAAATTCTCACCACTGATGTTCCTGTAAATAAAGTATACTTTATAGAATAAATATATATATATTCTTCCTTCATGTTGGCCTGGGGATATAAGCAGTTAAGGTCAGTACTGAGGGATGGCTTTATGAAGTCTTCTTTAGCTCTTTGGTGTGAATTTTAAGTGTCATGGATTATGGTTTAGTTCATGTGGCAATGTTTCCTTTGGTAGTTGTAATCTGCAAATATTATGTCTTGTTTCTGTGATATTTACTTGTGACTTAAGGATCCCCTACCCTATTATCTTTCACATGAAGACAGATTTGATTATTTTTTTTAATTTTTTTTTTTTTAATTAAGGGGGGGTGGAAAGCCCACAGACAAACCACCAGCAGCTTCTTTCTGTACGTAAGAAGTTAAAACTTCCCCTTTCCCTTCCTTCCCCTGAATATTTTTTTATAAATCCAGCTCCAACACAGGTTATGTGCAGCTGGTGTGTGTGGTGGTGTGCTTTTTTGGTTTTGGGTTTTCTGTTGTTTTTTTTCTAATTGCCCAGCCACTGAACACAACTTTGGAGTTTACAACCTGGAAACTTAGTTTGCCCTGACCTGCTGGCTCTGGTGGCCAGCGAGATGGGCGGCTACTGGGAAGCTGGAGAAGGTGACGGTGGTGATGGTTCCTGTGCTGGGGGGCAGAAAAGCTGGCGGGCTGAGAAATGGGGGATTTCTCGCTGCCTTCCGAAATGAATGGCATGTATGTGAGCATGTGTGTATATTCATTACGTTCAGGCGAAGCTGCTAATTATTCTTGAAGGTGATTGGTGAATCAGAGCGAGAGAATCTAAATGAGTGAGTCGGTAGTTGAGGGCTCTCTCTGATCATAGCTGTTCCTTTCAAGTATGAAAAACAGCGCTAAAAGGGAACTTCATCAGAATGTTAATGAATGCGATCTTTGAGAGCAATTGTTCTCCCAAAGTAGTTGTAAAGACAAGGGGTTGTGTTTTCTTTTTGGCTGTTGTTTATCATTTTTACAGATTCCAGCAACGCTTTGGAACGCTGTACGAAAATTTTAGCTTTACTGGTGTGCCTGCGTATGGGATTTTTTTGGAATGTTTAACCTCTTTTTAGAATCGCAGGGAGATCCTGCTCGTGAACGTGCGTGGAGTGAGGTGTTGTGCGGGAGCAGATCCCCGCCGAGAAGAGGCAGACCTTGGCTCTGGCGGTGAGGTGCTTGGTGCTGCCTGTACAAGCCCAGCTGGGGCCCAGCTGCATCTGGTGGCAGAGCTGATGGAGACGAGTGCTTTCCCCTCTCTTACTTGAGTTCCTATCCAGGGGTCTGGCAGCGCTAAATCGCGGTCCCTTCTCCGCTGTTTGCACTCGGAGTGTAGCAGGGCTTAGAAAACCTGGTGGTGATAGTAGGCTTCTGGACACAATCCATAAGTTCCTCAGCTGTTATCTTGATAAGGCTGTTTTCACATGTGTGTTGTACACTGTGCTGTTACTGTTGCTCTGATCTCACATTGATAAGAAAACCAGTGTATTTAACTGCAGCTTCCTGTTCCAAAGGTTTTGTGCTCATTCCACTGACCTAGCTATGTAACTTCTCATTTATCGTCCTATCTCTGTATATTTTGCAGCTCAGTTTTTTCATAGCTAGTCCTGTGCTTTAAAACAAGTTTCTAGATTTTAAAGAATTTTTCCCTTCTTCTTAATTGTCAAGTGATGGCGTATCAAGTTAGTGTTTCTGATGGCCAGTTATTCCTTTAAAAAAGTACTTTTAACTTCAGGAAAGCTAATGATTTTCTGGATGGTGCTTTAAAGGCTCTAAATGCCTTTTGGTTTTCCCGAAGGCTTGTTAGTCTCCATTGATTTGTTCTCCTAGCTTTTGATTTTTGGCATCTTGTCTGAAGCGAGTACTTAAGGTATTTTTGTTGTTGTTAAGGAACAAGAGGTGGTTAATGCAGAGCTAAAACAGAGGGGCGAGCTCTGAAAAGCCTGAAATATCTGTTCAGTTGCCCGGGAACTGAGGGGAGCTCGATGCCCTGCAAACCACAGTGCTGTGGCGGGCAGTGATGAGGAGGGATCCATCTCTTCTGGAGGAGCTGGAGTTCTTTACCTCACCAGTACAACCCACTGGGATCTGTGGGCAAATTGAACTGGGTGACAGGAGTGACATGTCCAGCCCTGACCATGGCGATGCCTGCAGCCTGGGTCAGGGCACCGTTAGGCATTTAATGTGCCCATGGTGGGATCAGAGAAAGGAAACAGCTTGTGTACCTGGGACTTGGCTGTGAAAATCCCAACCAAGCTCAGGGGTCACCATCATCCCTACCTGAGGTCTCATTTTTAGCTCAAACATCACTCAACTCTGTCTTGGGGTTTTGAAAGATTCCTTAATATCTTACCAATTAATCTGAAGTAGTTTACTGTAGCCTCACTAGATAGCCTTTCTTCAGCCATCTGAAACCTGGGGTAAAACATGAGATGGAGCTTGCTGAAATATCCATGGGACCTACCAGCACAGAGAAATGCAGAAAATAAATTGTAATTAATTAAAAAAATGACTGTATCGTATTTAAGAAATATAAGGTACTCTGTACTGCACAGATGGGGTTTTTTTATGTATACAAGAGGTGATAAAATTAATATTCCACTTCACCCAAATAATAGATGATACTGGATCCAAATGTATGTTTACTTGCAGCAATGGATTTGTGTTCTTTTCTAGTAAGTACTGAAAACTTACTGTCCTCTCAGTGTGCTAACGAGATGTACTTTTTATTGTTAATCTCAATTATTTTGCAGAAGGAGGCTGAGTATCACAATGTTACTTTCCGGGAAAGTAGCAGTGAACAGGGTGGGATGAGACCAGCCTGGCCAATTTCACTTCGTTTCTTTGATAGATCCCTCCTTGCTCTGCAGAAGGGCTGAGGTATTCATCACACAACCGTACCTCTTCAAAAATGCATTTAGGTCCAGAGATACAGCTCCAGGGCTGGAGGCAGTTGCACTGATACAAAGGTTTTGGGCTGTGTTTGTTTGTTTTTTTGTCCTCTCTTCCTATCCTCCTGCTCTCCTGCTTTCTGTTCTCCAGGCTGCTGCCCCAGCATCAGGCTTAACTGGACCTTTGTGTGCATACAGATTCTAAACCTGCGTGCACCTTGGCTGGGGAAAGTGCTACCGAAATGTGATTATTGCTCCGGCTTCTCTGACATCTGGTCTTTGTCCCGGTGCTACGAGTCACGGGGAACATCCTGCAGCCAGTGCTTGAGAGCAAACAGTATCAGCAGAACCGAAATACTGTGTCCTGCTCCATGTGGTATTTTTTTAAAAAATAAAGAGTTGAAATACAGTACGTAGGACATACATCTTGGTATCAGCTGGATGTGAACATCCAGCTGTAAGTGAGAACAATTTCCAATTCACTGCACTTTAATGCCTCCAGTTTATCACGGTAAAGGTATAAAAGAGTTTTATGTAGGTGAAGTGGCTCTTGCTGTTTAAATATCTTCTGGCTCCGTGGTGTTCAGCACAACAGGGGCTGTGACCACTCCAGCCGTGCTCCTTGCATGGAGAAGAGTCAGAGCACTGTTTTACTGGCCCTGTTCCATCTCCTTGAAAAATAGTCTCTTTTCCAAAACTAGCAAAGAATGCTGTTCAGATGCTGGAAGGAGAATCAGTCTTTACGTTGTTCATCAAAACTGTAACGTGGAGGGGAGGGTTAAACAGCTCCTGAGCCGCCTAGGCGAAAACCTGTATTTAGTTGTCAGTCCAGTTCCTCTGGTGCAAGGAATTGTGAAAGCTGGGCAGGAGGGAGCAGCCGGGCTCTCCCAGCCGTGGCCCAGCCAGGCCAGCACATGTGTCAGGCCCTAATGGCAGGCAAATGGGTGCATGTCATTTTTTTTTCTTAGCTTAATTATTTTGCACTGAGTGACTGGATCTGAAGTTCAGAAATAGCCTGGGAGAAGGAGTGCAGGGGCAGCTATGTACTTGCATGATGCAAGATGAATGGAGAGCGTTTCCTTTGTAGCTGTTTCTTGCTTTGAGCCAAAAAGGGACTAAACTTGAACAAAAGTTGCATCTGCGAGGTCAGTGGTTGGCATGGATAAGGGGATTGAAGGGATCAAAATGATTTCCCTGCGCTACTGGCTGCAAAACATGGGCTTATGGCACCATTCCTGTCTCTCCCTTTGTGCTCAGAGCAAAGCTTTTTTAATCTTGTACTGGCTATCTATAGTTGTGCCACACAAACGTGGCAATTTGAAGTCAAATGTTCTATTTTGGGGACTGCTGGGCACTGTTGGCAGGCTGGGGGTGCTGCCCTTAGGCTATGGTCAGAGGAGAGGAGCCCGCCTTAACCTCTTCTCAACAGGTTGTGATAGGGAAGCGTTCAGAGAAAATATGTATATATGGGTTGCACTGTAGCGTGAACGTGACGTTTATAGTGTTTGTGATTGGATATCATCATTATCTTCCTCCCCAACAGATGTTCTTTCTAGCTTTGTGAAAAATATGGCTGTAATTGTTTGAGTGGTTTTGTGTTTTTTCCCCCTAATTTTAAATATAGATTGATTTAATCTGGTGCTAGCGTATCCTTGATCTAGCCTGTAGTTAGTGAGGAGATGCTTAGGTTAGGAGGAAGCGTGCAGCCCAAGTTGGGAAACAAGTGATCATTTTGGGCTTCTGGCTATCCAGTGGCTGTGACGCGCTGACGGGCACCAAGGTCGTTTCTGTAACCTCCCTTGGCTAGCCAGGCTGTCCTTTCTGGCTCTTATTTCTGCAGAGGAGCTAAAACCTCAAAGAAACATACAGGGAAGAAATGCCTCGAACCTTACAGTGACATCAAGTGCGGCAGCTAATAAATGTATTATTGCTGTTGATTTTTTGGTGGCTCGTAAATGTCTCTTGCAGTGCTGTCGAAGAGGATGTGCAGCCTCTTTATTCCACTTAGCCTGAGCACATACTTGCACTCAGGGGGAGCGAGACTCAAGATAGTATGCAGCTAAAAGATGTTTATGGAATCAGTCAAACTTGATATAAAATAATTATGGTGTTTTGACAGCTTGTTAATAACTTGCAACCATTGGAAGAAATGGAATTACGGCGTTCTTGGTCCTTGATGGAACCTTGGCGTTTCTTTCAGATTGTAAAATTAAAGAAAAAATGTGAAAGCCATTAAAATAGTTGGACGTGGTGCCTGGGAAAAATGATGGGCTGCTTAATTGAAAAAATGCTTCATTCTGGTTGAAGTTCATTGCAGTTCAGTTCTGCTCGCTTCCCTGTATCTGTAATGGAGAAGGAAGAGGGCTGGTGCCTCCAAAATCTGCCTAGGAGAGGGGTTTGGGTGTCACCGGGCTCTCCATCTGATCTGTGAATGAAGTGGAAGGAAATCCTAGCGACATTAGACATGAGAGAAAAGTCTTGTCACCTGTAATGACTAAAATCCCCTGAAGTGTTGCCAGCGTGTACTTTAGGAATCATATAATTATATGATTATTGAAAGAGACATAAAAGACCTCATGGCAAAAACCTTAGAAAGGGGGAGGGAGGGAATCTGTATGCAAATGAAGATACACAGAATTTGCTGTCTCTTTTTTTCTAGTTATTTTTCAGCCCAAAGCTCAGTAATTGCTTTTATGGGGATTACTTAATAAAACTGGGGCATGCAAAGGAGGGAGAAATTGTTTATGCTGCGTCACGGGGCTGGCTTGCAATCCTACGGAGTTGGAGTAAAAATGGATTTTTAAAAGTAAAACTGCAAAGTGGGTTTTCTGCTAACGGAAAATAGCTATTTGTTGTAATGTTATCCTACAATAAAAGTGTTTTGTGGTCTGGCGGTTAGCAGAGGGGTCCGGAAGTCAAGATAACGGGGTTTTCTTCTAACTCCGCCACAAGTTTCCTCTCTGAGCTTCAGGCAAGTCCTTTCGTCGCTGCCTGCGTCACCTTGGCCAGTGGTGCCATTGCTGGAGAACCCGAGGGGAGGCTGGATTTGCGGCTTGGGGAAACTGGTGTCACCCCTCTGACTGGAGGGAACTGTCTCTCCTCTTTCAACCCCGGTATGTGTGACTTGGAGTGTGGGCTGTGTTTGTGCGGGGGGCGGTGGGGGAGACTGGGAGGAAGGGCACCCCCGGTGCTTGGGAGCCACAGCAGTGTTCCCTGTCACTGAGTTAGGGCCGTGCTTGTCCACGGTGGGGTGCTCCCAGGGGTGGGTTTTGCGTGGGTGGGAGCACAGCAATCTGAGATGCTGCTCCAGGCCACATGCTGGATGTTACAACAGGGAGCGGGTCCGTGCATCGGTGGCCTCGCTGGTCACTTGTGTAGTTCACAGCCAAAGGGAAAATCTGCCTGTGTGAACCACTGGGGCAATGATTCCCCTCCACCCCATTCCTGTGTGGTGTGTGTGTGTGTGTCTCCTACCTGGGATGTACGGACCCATGCGATACCCCGTGGAGCACCTCAGCCTCTGGGTACTGCTCCAAGTGTCAGTTTAGTGTGAGATTTTCCCCAGCTTTTGCTCTCTATTTCCTCTTAGAGATAATATCCAGGCCTTGACTTAAGGCTTCTTAAGTTCTCCTAGGCTTCCTCAGGCCTTGGTCATGCTCTGGGTTTATAATCTTGCTTCTCATAGAAGCAATCATTCATGCATTTACTAGGAAGCTCTCCTGATGCAGAACAGACCCATATGTCAAGAGAGGTTTCATTGCAAGATAGGCAAAAAACTCCTTCCTTTTTTCTCAGACTTAACTAAAGCACTTGGTGCATTTAAAAAAAAAAAGAAAGAAAAAAGAAAGAAAACCCTCCACTGTGCTGCTATTAGTGTCGAGTTACTGAATATTTTGCAAGATCTCTCCAGGAAAAAAGAATACCATTTATTCTGGTATTCCAGTTTGAAGCTAAATAGTACCAAGTTGTGATGCGACTTTGCTAATGTGGTTTTTAGCTGAAAATGACAATGGTTTTCCAACCAGATGGATTCTGTAACTTGCCTGCTATCAGTTCATCCATCAAACTCTGCAGATGTCTGTATGTTCATTATAATGTACGCACAGTTATGTTGTTGATTACATCAAACAAACTAATAACCCAGCTCAAGCCCTACCAGCCCCTTCTGGGCAGCCCCCACTGTGTTTTTGGATGGGAGGGGGGCGGTTCTTTGCAGACTGGCCCTGCAGGTACAAGGTGGGAGCTTGGAGTTGAGCTACTTTCTCAGCTCCTTTCCATTTCTCTGGAGATGGCCACATCTGTGGGATCAGCGTAACTTGTGTAGAGAGAACCATTTTGAGACGCTGAGGTTTCTGATGCTGTTTGTGTTGGGAAGAGGGTTAATGAAACAGAAACGAGAGCCTCTGGGCTGCACATGGGCTGTAACTTGATTTCATACAGCTCATGACTTTTCTTCCACATCATCAGATGATGCTAAGGCACATAGGGTATGTGACTTAAAAATTAAAATTTTATCTGTGTCTGGGCAAAAGTGCTTGCAGGGCTCAAGCGGAAGAAGGTCCCCGTGCTCGTTACAATGTCACCTGAACAAGTTTTAAGCTTTTTCCAAGAAAATATTTTCTTTTTAGCAGCTGTTGGATATGAGGTTGTTTAGAGCCTTGTGTCAAAGCTAATGGCCTCAGAAAATGACCTTGTGCTCCGCAGGCGTAGGACAGGCCACTTCCAAACCTGAGGTTATGAACTGCTGGAAGGGGGGCCTGTGTAGACTCATGTAAACTCCCAGGTGGTACCTCAGATAAACAGCTATATCCAGTTTGTTTTCTTGATGGGTTCCCACAAATTATTTCTGAAGTTAGACCTTTTTTAAAAAAAAAAAAACCCAAGCCCCAAACTGTTTATACAAGCTGTTTCCAGACAGAGCATCTCTGGTTTCTTAGCTTCAGCCGCATTCAGTCCTGAGAAGTCCATGGCTGTGGAGCCTCCGAGCGCATTGCCTGGTTTTCCTCTGCCCGGGAGGAGCTCAGGCTTGTCATCGCTGGGCTTATGAAGTTCTTAGTCTCTAGGCACGCACTGCTCCTGTGCTGCAGCTCCCGGGCAAGCCATGCTACTGGATTTGCAGATCTTTAAAATTATTTCTCTTCGTTATTGAAGCCCGGTGTTGCTGGGATGAAGCAGGCGTGTGTGGGTTTCCAGGGGAGGGTGTTCCAGCCTGCCCCTCGGACAGGAATGAGGTCTTTGCCGGTTTCCTCACTGCTGCTTCCTGGTCAAAATATATCAGTGGATTTTCTTTACCACTGCCAAAATAAATGCTGCAGACAATCCAGGGCCAGGAATGTCATCATCATCGGGTTGTGGAGTTTCTGCCTGAAGGTCAGTTAGCTGTGACTGTTACTAAATAGCTGTTTGCTGATGAGTTTGTGGTCTGTGCTCATGCACCGTGTCTGGTTTGCCTGTCTTCGGTGCAGTGCTTGGCATAAAGATACGTGGCTCAAACAGGGACATTTTTTATGCTTCTCTGTAACTTTTTTTGTGAGGTCGGCACAACCTGTAAGGTTATTAATTTGATCTCAGAAAGGACAGGATATAAATTGCTGGCATTTATGTCTGTGTTAAGTACAACGTGCTGTTCATCTAAAATCAGATTATTTGGTTTATTTAATGGTTCACGTGTGTTGCCAGAGAGATTGGTCCTTTCTTTTTAATGCTTATATAGCAATGGGCAGATTTTACTTCCACCGCTTAGTGTGGTCGCTTGGAGAGGAGAGATGTGTGCGCTGTACCAGCGGGACTGAAAATCAACCAGTTTGTGCTGGGCGGTGTTGGGAGTTACAATGAAATGAGTAAACTCAATCTTCAGCCCAAACTGAGAGTGTCAGATCCAGGCTCAATGGAAACAGGCAGCAAAGCCCATCAGGAGGCTGCTGGTGGGCTCTGTGGCCGGAGGGGTCTTGTTGTCCCCTGACCCTGTCACCTGGGGCTGGGTGGGCACCTGCTCTCCAGGGTGCTCGTCCTCTGAAGTAGTGGTGAGGTGGCCAGCACCTGGGGATGGGCTTGTGAAGTGCTGTGAGATGCTGTAATGTGTTTGGGCTGGTAAATGGTCAGCTTCTGGTGATGTGTTTCCTGTGAGTAAATAAAGCTTGCCATCATTTGGGGTTTTTCTTGGTTTGATTTTTGTGTAACTCTGGTTTTCTGCTAGCTGCCAGTAGGTGAGTTTTCACGGTCTCAGTGTGTTTACCTGAGCAAAAAGGAGCAGGTACTAATGAGGGAAAATAGATTTTTGTCTCAAGTGATGGATGAATTCTTTTTGTTCTTTTACATCTCTCTCCTTTTGTACATGTGTGTGTTAAAATTCCCATTCCCTGTTTATAAACGTTTAGCAGATGAAGTCACTGGTGTTTTTCCCTAGTATTACCTTTGTGATGTTCAGAACATAAGCAAAATGTGATTCTTCTCTCAGTCTCTGCTGAATACTGTAGGAATAATGAGTCTGTGCCTGGAGCACAGACACAGAAAGCATGCCAATAAGAATACAGACCTGGGGGTGGGGGAAATTACAAAGTGTAGCGTCTTTTATCCAGTTTTACTGGAGCATCCTTGCATATATTTGGGGCTTGGGAAGGGGTTAATCGCGGTGTAGGTCTGGCCTTTCTGATGGCAGGGAGCAGAATGTGAATGTGGGGGTGTCATGGTGGAGAGATGCTCTGGGGAGGTGGCAGCTTGCGGCAGTGCAGTTTCACTGGTGTGATTCTGGAAGCAGCTGGAAGGGGAAAAGCATGGGGAGGGGGGGGAAATAAATCAGCTGGCTTTGTGTCTTCATGAAGATCAAGCCTTTTTGAAAAGAGTAAATGCTGATGTCTTGCAACGTATTCCTGATGCGGGTGAAAAGGAACAGAAATAGGCTGGAGGTTTTCCCGACTGGTGAATTGACATCCCGTTGCTGGTGCTTCCCAGGCAGCTGCCAAACTAGAAGCATTCAGAAGTATTTTTCTGGGAGCTGTGGGTACCCTTCAAGAAGGTCAGAATTTGGGTTGTAGCTGAATTATAAGGTAAAACCTTTGTGGAGAAGTAGAAGAATTTTTTTGTGTGTTTTTGTTTTGGTTTGTTTGGGTTTTTTTAGACCTTTTAGTTCTTCTAGCAATACGCTGTCAAGCTTTAAAGCTGAATTAACTTTAAATATCGTGTGTGTTTAGCAGCGCTTAATCTTTCTGTTTTCTATTTTGTTCAGCCTAAACAAAGCAATAGTGTTGTGTTCTCTTTAGACTATGGTCACTGAAATTGTTTGTCTCTATTCTGAAATAAAGATTGAGAATTGGGTGCCTTGTTACTTAGTGCTACTCCGTTTAATGTTGAAAGTTCATCCTTCTCCCTCACTCTTCTTAATGTAGATTTTCTAAACAGCATCTAAAAATATGTGCCTAAAAGACCTAATTAGTGTTGATATTTCAGTATCTGGGCTTTTTTTTTTTTTTTAAATAGGGCGCCTGGGTATCAGCACTAAATGTGAAGAAAATTGAACCTACACCCAAAGTGAATACGTGTATTTTTAATTGGGGGTGGGGGAAGAAACAACCCTAAAATTTCAGACTGGATTATTTGTTGGTGCGGTGCTTGTCCTGTGTTCCATGTGCCCCGTGGAAGGAAGGGAGAAAATGGCATGTAATTAGTGCTTAAAAATACCTTACCCACTTAGCACTAAGTTTTTAGAAAAAATTGTCTATGCAAACACATCCTGGCTGAGGCAGACATCTGTTCAGTTGATATTATTTTAAGTCTGATAAAGCATTGTTCGCACCTTCTTGGAATGTAATACGGGAATAAATGGGAAACCCAATCTCCTTAGCACACACGTCGAGCAGACAGGCTGTGCTCCGATACAGGGATATATTTCATGCATGGTGGCCTAGACACGAAACAAATGTGTAGAAAAGGGAATTATGTAAAATTGAAAGTGACAATTATGCAAACATTCTAGTTGAGGAAGAAGTGAATTCTTCTCTCTTTCCATGTGCTCGACATCAGAGCTCAGGAGCAGCCTGTTGGGGCTTTTGGTCTGTCTCATCTCAGCTGCTGCTTGTTTCATTTTCTTTTCTTATCTTCTCTTTTTTTTTTTTTTTTTTGTTTGACCTTATTTTCCCTTTTGTTCCATGGAGTCATTCAATCTTTGTACTGGGGGTTTGTTTACATTGCCAGAGAAAATGTTAGCACCCTTCCATTTAGGAGCCCGGGGCTGCTGTCCTCAGCCCCTTGCAGCGCTGCATCCTTCAGAGACTGGAACGTGGTGACTGATGGGGTCCAAACCCTTTTATTCCAATTTTGAGATTTTTTTTTTTTTTTTTTGTTCATAGGGAAGGGAAGCTGCTGAGAGAAGAAACAAGCTGTGAAAGTGGCTCTGTATTTAGACAGACACCCGTTTGCAAAGTTAAACGGCTTGATCTCCCACACGGCTTGGTAATTCCCATGCTCATAGAAATAGGGAGAAGGAGCTGGGACTGTGGCCACTTTAATCTGACACGAGTGCGTGTTTTTGCTGAAGGGGGATGGTCCTTTCCTGCCCTGGCTGCTTGTCCTGATAACCTCCCTTGTGCCAGCACTAGCATTTATGCTGCCAGGAAAACTGATTCCCTGCCGAGCAGATCCATCTTGATTAAAGACACCCTGCAAACACGGCCCGAGCCGTTGTAGCAGGATTATAGATACATGTTCTTTACGTGTTTTAGGTCATCTTCCAAGTCCACTGAAAGGGGTGGTGTAAAATGATGATGGTGCTGGAATGACTCTTTGTAGGCTGGTTTCGGTTGAGTTTGTGAGGTTTGGATGATGTGGTCAAATCCAGGGAAGAAGGGAGTGACTGAGGGTTGAAAGGATTACTTGGAAAGATAAAACCTCACTTGCAATTTAATTGCTCTGAAACCCCAGTTTCTACCTTGTTTTCACTGATTAGTTTCAATGTGACAGGGAGAAAGAAGAGACAAGCTTTTGTTTGTGCTTGGTCAGGTGCTTGGGGTGGCTGAGGTATCTAACCCTGTTGATGGCAGAGGATTATAAGCAATTCAGTCTGTAAATGGCCTTTATAGCTCAGTTTGCACAAGAATTCTTTCTTTTAAGCTTTCTGTTCTTCTTTTCTTCTCCTTTCTTTCTAAACTGTTTCCTGTTCCTGTGTCGTGTGAAGGAGAAGCTCATATTGGATATTAAATCCAAAGAGTGGGGGAAGAAGCAGCTCTTCTCATCAGTGTCGTTTTCCCGTCTGTAATCCCACCGGGGGGGATTGAAGAAAGTGTCGAGAGGATAAGATCAGTGTTTGAGCCCAGCTAAACCGTGGCTCTCCTGCTGGAAATGGTTTACATGAAGGCTGGTTCTGTGGGCAGGGTGAGAAAATTGCATGTAAATTGTGCAAATTTCTAAATAAAAAAGCATTTAATTGCATTAAAAGAGGGGGAGGGACCCTCTTGTGTGCATGTCGGAGACTTCAGTGAGCATAAGTAACCTCTGTGGCACAGTAGTCATTGACCTTGTCAAATCATGCCATTGGAGGTCATGTGTGGTGAAGTGGATTGCCACAGGGGATTAGCACATCTGGGCAGAGGGTTTTACATCTGAGCGTGCATGCCAAATCCCATCTCCAGCAGTGCATATGGATTCATCAGAAACGCAAGGAGAGAGATAAGATGGGAAAGCACTCACCAGAAATGAACGGGATAAACCTGTGTGGAGCCAGGGCCTGCCTTGTCCCCAGCTGCAGGGGAAGGGACAGTTGGTTATGCCCCGAATTCCCAGTTCCAGCTAGAAGATGGTCTTGAAATTTAGCTTGTGACCTTTCCTTGGTAATCTCACAATTAGATAGGTACAGGACTGTCTTTGTGCCCTGGGTTCCAGTGTAGTTTCACATGTACAAACATTCTTTTACATCTTGCCTGCAGCTATTGGTTTGGTATGAGCAGGTAAAGCTTTGGGCAGGTGGGAGGCTGATGTGCTTATGTACTTCTCAAGGTCAAGCACTTGCATTTTGGGCTGAAAATAGGAATGGAGGATGATATTTTGTTATAAATCTCAGAAGATAAGAAATGAGATGCCAGTGGAATATCAACTCCGATGTAGGACTCTTCATTAATCTAGACAGTAAATGTTGATACTAGACCCATTTCACAGATGGGAATGCCTGAAGCACAGGGAAAATGAATAATTATTAGCAACCAATTCATTTGCTTTCTGCCTAGAAGGAAGAATATTCATGGTTTTAACTTCCCTGCTTTGGTGAAGTGTTTATTAGAAAGCTTGCCGGCCTAGCATCCGTGAAGTCTAAGCATTCAGGTGTGAGGTTTTATACAGGTCTGTTCTGCTTCACCTCCTATATTCTGCAATTCTGCCTTAGTTGATTTAATTTCATATCCCACGAAGAAGGAATGAAAAGAAAATTATCAATACTTCCAGCAGGAAAATAGCTGGTATCTTGGTAGGTAAAAGCGCTGTTAGAGTTGAAGTTAGCCAGTTTTTGTGTTTGCCAAGAAGGGAAATAAATTGTCACAGATTTCACACAGGATTGCCTCCTGAATGAGGGGTGGAATGACTAACACTTTGCTGCTTAGTTGTGTGGACCTGGAATGAAGCTGGCTGTAGTTACTAACAGACTAAAAGGGTTTTTAAATTTTTTTTTTTTATACTTGTGCTAAAGTTTTACTAGGCAGGAAAACATGAGAGTTCTGCAAAGTTATGACTTCTTCTTTGGAAAGTACTGTTTGAATAATGTCAGAAAAATCATGCTGAGCGTCAGTTGTTGAAGGTGCTCCGTTTAGGTGAGTACCCTTCCTGATGGACCATTTGGCTCACAGGTGGCATTGGTACCACACACAGCAGAGATGCAACCCATGCTGGGGTTTTCAGCGCTGGTGACTTCTAAGGATTCTTCAGAGAGGATACAGAGTTCCCTACAAAGCCGTGTTTTAGACTGCAGGGAATGGGTGTGTTTTACATACCCACCATTAGAAGCTGTCCCTTGGTTTCTCACCTGGGACTGTGGGTCGCAGATGAGAGTTTGGACATGATTCACAGCAGTGGTGGAGCCCTGGATGGAGGCCATGTTCTCCTGCGTCACGCTTTGTTACAGTTCTTGCTGTACCGTATTGCATCCGAAATATTAGGTTGGACTTGGAGAAATAAGTGGCGCAATTATAAAGTGGATGAAAAAAACACTGGTGTGGTGGCTGCGATAGATTAGTCATTTCGTACCTCCAAATAGCCAATTATTCCTCTGACTGGCTTTTATCCGACCAATTTGCATGTGCAGTCATGGTAACTGGTTTGCAGATTAGGGGCAGAATTTCATGTGGATCTGATGTTGCATTTTGGTCTTGTACGCTTGGACGCAAAGCGCATGGACGAGGGATTCTCTGGAACTGATTACCATTAGCTGCTTTGTATTTTTTTACTTTCAAAGCCTTTTCACACTTGAAGGAAACAAGATGGCTCGCTTTTATTGTAGTCTTTTTTCCTTCTCTTTACTTTTCCTTTTTTTTTCTTTTTTTTTTTTTTTTCTAAATATCTGACAGGCTGATGTAAAATGGTCCCAGCTCCGTAGAAGCAGCAGCACAGATTTCATTTGTATTGGCGTTCTCGGCTGCGGAGTTTGAGAACACATTGTTCGAAAGCTGGGAACTCACTGGAGCTGCAGTGTGTTTCAGAAGAGATATAAAAGGGGAGGGGGAGGGAAGAGCTGGAGGAAAGAGGGGAAAAATAAACTGAAGCAGCATGGAGTGACCAAGGGTGAGATCCTGCTCTGCTGAAGCCAGTGTCAAAATTCTCAGCCTTCCCTGGTACCAGGTTCTCATGTCTGCTCTCTGATTTTGATCTTAACTTCACCAGTGTGCTGAAAATTAACAAAATGGTAACAGATTTAACGTTGCACACCTAGAGAGCTAAGTGAAATCTTAATTTGAATAATATTAATTATTCAGGTAGCTGAATTTTGCTAGTAGGTTAAATATAAGCTCTGTTTCTGTTGGGGATTTATGTCAATTTAGCGTGCTGTGGACTTTGTAGAATCTCTGATATGAACAGTCTTTGAAGTGGAGAAATGGTCTAAAATACTTGCCAACAGCCAGCTAGCATGTTAAAAGCTTCATTTGCTTCAAATAAGCAATGCTTTTTTAAAAACAAACAAAAACCAGTTTGAAAGTGCCAGAATAACAAGATGCTTTTTAAAAAGCCTTTTTTTTTTTTTTCATATGGGCTCCAGCAACTCAGCTGTAGTTACCTTGGTCTCCAGTGTTGCTAAAAAGACAAATTAAGCTAATAAAACAGTATCTCGCAACATCATAGCAAATAAATTAGCTAATCTGTATGCAAGTTTCTTGCTACACCAAATTTAAACTACTTAAGCATTTCCTCTTTTAATGAGAGGTGGAGGTTTTTATAAATGCAACCTTTCCAAGGGTCTGTAAAACAATGCCTTGTCAAGCATTCAGCAGTCTTCTGATGGGTTCATAGAATAAAGACTGTAGGTTGAGAAGTATTTTAAGGAAATTATGTTTTGGGTTTTTTTTTTTTAAGTGACAGCATAATCTTAACCTGATAATAAATATGTACATGAGAAGGTGGGTTCTAGGGAGGCGGTTGTGTCCACCTGCCTTCCCGTGGTATTACCCAACTTGATCGGTAGCTGAAGGAGTTCCTTGTTCTGCATCATACACTTGATTATAGCTTGTACATGATGTATATGTGTGCGCACATGCATGCACGAGCACTGGTGTTTTCTGTCTTCCAGACACTTAAAATAGCTGGGTCTGTCTTAAGTAAGCTGCTGTTTGTTCCTTTGCCTGTTCCTTTGGGACTGACCTCTGATGGGACCATACACTTTTTTTGAACAGAGTAGCACCTGTGAGCTCTCCTGGTCTTGCATAAAACCTACTCTTCAAATAATTACAGGCGTACAAGTACCTAGCTTTTAAGTTCTCTGAGCTGTTTAAACTTGCGAGGCTTCTCATGTTCTGCTTATTGAACATAAGTGTGTAAGTTTTAATAAAACTTGGGGTTTTATTAATTTAATTTTTGCAAATACATTCTCTGCAAGAGCTGCTCAAGAGCCTCTCCAGAGTGGTTACAGCACAGCTTGGGGGGTCTGGAAAAATCAGAGTTGAAAATTAGGGCACATCACTTTTTTCTGTGTCTAGATAAGTTATTTAATCTCTGTCCCTCTGTTTCTCCTGTAAAACAAGGATAACTTATCTCATAGTACTTCTACTGCTTAGTAGTTGTAAACCCTGCGTGCAGGATCTTTTTGATAGGAAGTACATTAAGATTAAAGTATATGGTGTTTTGTTCTGAAGAGTTTGAGGATGAAATTTATAGGCAACCGTAAGCTGTGTGTTTGTTTATGATAAAATTGGGAGATGAAGTATAAAGGAACAGACACTGGTACTGGCCGTGTAACTTGCAGCTTTACATTACAAACAGGCTCTTGTTTGTGGTGATAAAGGCAAGAAATCCACTGTATTCTACTAGCTACAAATAGCTACATGGGGTAGAGCTTTTCACTCCGTAAAAATGAGCTTTTTCTCCTTTTCAAATCAATCTCTCAGCTGTTTCTGTTAAAAGGGCCTTCTCTCTCCACCTGTTCAGTGACTGAATTTTTGCTGCTGTAAGAGTAAAAAGCATCTTTGGCTGCTGACCATCGTTTGGCTGTCGCTCTTTCCTCCCCCACCTTTTTCTATATTCTCAGGATTTAGTTTTTGAAATTCTTGCCCGGTCCCCCCCCACCCCTCCCGCCCAATCCTTTGGTTTAATGGGTTGGAAAGCGCAGGCAGTGGCGTAACATGGCGTTAGGTCACTCTCCACGGGGGTATTTTCCCGGCTGACTGCTGCTTGCCTCTCCCTGATTCTCTGAAACTTTTGGGAATCCCTCCCCTCTCCCCAGCACATCCTGCCGTGGTGCTGAGGCCTGTGAGAGCCCCTTCCTTCCCCTGCTGCCCTTGGGATTCCATCATCTCACTTTCGGCGCTCTGCCAAGTACTGTAGAAACCCTGCTGTACATTTACGGGAGTTTCCTTCCCCCTTCTCTCCCCCCAGTTTTTCTGGATATTGTGTAAATATTGGGGGGTGGGGGTGTGGATGCTGAAGAATTTTGGAGGGGGAAATTGGCTTGGTGGCCTCAGGTTATGATTCTATAATGGAAAGCTGGAGATGGCTCTTCCCTTCTTTCTAATGGATCCATTGTCCTAAAGCTTTTTGGTGACAAGGTTCAAAATTGATTTTTAGTCCTTCAGTAAGGGGAAAGATATAAAACTGAAAGACAGTTTCTCCTCCAGACTGCATGCTCGGATATTTCTGGATGCGTATCTGTGGGTTGTTCCTCATTCCCAGCCCCTTCCACAAACACAGCTCACCAGCTTCTTGTGCCATAGACAGAAACTCCCAAAGGCTTTTCATACCTTTCATACCTGCTTAGGGGACTTGTTAATAAAACTGGGCTGCTGGGGACAGATGTCCTGGAAAGCTTTTTATCAAGGGTGGATCAAAATTTATAAAAATGAAACAAAGCAAACAAATCCCAAAATAAATAAACCGAAGAAACCCAAACACACCAAATTGTGTAAGGCATATAATTAAGGTTGTGAGCAGTTTGCTTCCCCAGAATTCAAGTGGTGCACTGTTTAACCCATGATGTGGGTTAAATGTGCACGGGAGGGACTGTGCTAATGCAAGCCTCAGATCTTGGGGAAACGAGCAAATTTTAGTTTAGGCAGCCATGTGAAAGGCTGCTTCAAAAGAGCAGAGGGCCATGTTACTGGGGTCATAGCTGGAATAACCAGGAGAATTCTGCATGGGGGTACTATAATAACTGCTGCCAGGACTGGTCTGAGTCCCTCTGAATTCCTTGTATTAAAAAAAAAAAAAGAAATTGCACACATAGCATGGTATTAACATGTTTGCATCAAACTAGTGTGAGTCTGGGCTGGGGCACCATCTCTAGCCCCTGCTGGAGCACTAAATCACACCTAAAAAGGAGAGTCTTGCAACGGCAGACAAGCAGCAGGGACAAATAATCCTTTAGGACTTCATTCCTATTATTTTGCTGATACCTTTATAATAAATCCCAGCAAAGTGCAGCCGAGTGCCCAGCTGTAGGGAAGCAGGCAGTGGTGGCTGGTGTGCAGGTCAGTGTATGGGGGATGTGTGTGTGCTGTGTGTTTTTCCTGGTCATTTTGTTTGTCCTCTAAGTGTTGTAGAGTTCTCCGTCTCTCTCTGATTTCCGTGTACATCATAGATGGGGAAATTGCAGGGAGAGTTGCACAAAGCTGCCTTTCTTGTCATTTCTGCTTAAAACTCACGTGACGGTTGGACAGAAGCTGTTTTCACTGCTTGAAGTGAGGGGGAGGTGAAAGGGGTGGTGGATTTTTGAAGAAAACTATATATACTTATTTTTCTGCATGCAGGCGGCTTGAGTTTGGGGTGGTGTGGGCAAGGAAGCACCTCATTATGCAACCTATATCTGATCTATAGCAGAGACAACTTGATTTCCTCCTGAGTACAGATTTATCCCCCTTGTCAAATGAGTTTGGATGCCCCTGTGAGTTATAAGCCTCTTCTGACCAAGGGGATTGATTCTGCTGTTCCTTCCCAACCGGCGGCTGCTGGGGGAGCTGGCTGCAGTGGGAGGGAATGCAGGGTATATTTTGCCTTGTATATTGCTTTTTTCCTTTTTTTTTGTCTCTTTTTTTTTTTTTATTCCCTTTCCCATTGGTTTCCCTTTCCTTTCCCCCTTTTTAGCAGGACACAGGACAAAGGGATTTCTAAGTCACACTAATTGCTTGTGACACCACCCCGGGCTCTCTCCAGAGCCCACCAGCCTGGGCCAGTGGTGGCCCCTCCAGCACGGCCCAGAGGGATCTGGGCTTGCCTCGCAGCCTGAGCCATTTGCTCTCAGGAGAATTTGAAAAACCACAATTAAACTGACTGGGATTTCCTGGCTTGGCTATGGGAGCTGTCCTGCACCGGGACCTCTCCTCAGCCATGCAGAGCCCTGCCATCACGATGGGTCTGGTTGGTCTCGGTCACGCCATGGAGCTGGGCCTGGCCCGGGTGTGTGGGCCGGGGGAAATGGCGGGGCCAGGGGAAATGGCAGGACCACGCTTCCTCCGCCTGCTCCTGCCTCCCCCATGTCCTCCCCACAGCAGGAGGACCGTGCCTGGGGGTCGGGCTGGTTTCAGAGGTGGGGTGGCTGTGCCAGGGTATGGGTACATCTGCCATAGTCGAAGCCAAAGAGCTGGTGGCCTGGTTTGAGGTAAAATCAGTAATTTTACTGATTTTAATTTAACTTTCAGTGAAGGTTCCCTCTTCCTCTCGCTTTCTCTCCTCTCTTCTAAAGGGAGATACTCTTCCTTCTCTGAAGGGGAGAAAGGTAAAAGAGAGTATCTGTTGTTTGGTTTAGTGGCCAGTCGAACCCAAACCCGATGAATTATGGTAAATATTGAAAAAATGGAGAACTAGTCATGCTCACCTCTCCAACCCCTCCCATCCTGAGGTTGGTGGTTGCAGGAGGAGGGCTGGTTCCTGGTGGGCATTGCTCCTGCTGCTGGGGAGTGGGATGGAGCTGAAGGGACCACTCTAAAACATCCATGCTGCAGGCTTCGAGAAGTCATGGAGCTGATCCTGATGTGCTTGAGCTTTGAGGAACCTCATGACCAGCTCTCCTGGTGGAAGCACAGCCATGCTGTGTGCTCGGCCAGAGCCATGACAGGTCTGGCAAGGCAAAGAAAAGGTCAGTGGCCTGTTGGTCCTCCAGCCGCTGTCCCTGGGCTGTAGGCAGCAGGCCTGTCTTCAGCCTGTCTGGTAGATGTAGCTACATCTGGCTACATCTCTGGATTTCCTGAAGTTGTGGCCACAAAAATGTTTGAGAGGGCAAGTGACAGCATGGCTGTGCTGTTGGTCTCGGGGCTGACCCTCATGTAGCTCTTCTCATGGCCCTAAAGGAGTTAAAACTTGGGTGTGGGGCTGTGTTTTAAAATCGCCTTTGGGCTTTGGGCAAAGGCTCCAGCAAGCTGGGCTCATGGGGGTGCTGCTGGCTGCAGGGGATGGGCTGCAGAATGAGCACCATTGTTGGCCAGGGGATAATGTCTGCACAGTGTGAAAGTCAGCTGGAGGCTCCACAGGACAGAATGGCCCATGAAGTGGGGCACGGAGCCCTGGGGACAGCCAGTGCGTCTGCCTGCAGATCTTCTGGTGTGGTCGTCCTCCTCCTGGGTGGAGGGTCAGGGATGTTTTGGCAGGTCCAGGTCTGTTCAGTTGAGTCGGCAAGTCCGAATGTGTACGCAGAATCTAATATGATGTATAATGGGAAGGATGGATAATCAATTTTAGTTTGGTTTATTTTAAGTCGCTTTCATGCATACGTAAACAGCTTACAAATGGAGAAGGAACAAAGGTCATCTTGCATACACACCAAAAAACCATGGCAAAAATCCATTGAAATTGCACCGATTTTCTTTACTGCGATGGCTTTATTGGACTAGAGAAGTGGGAACCCAGGGGAGGTATATTGGAGAGATGACCTTGTAGAGTCCAAGGGAAAATAACTTGTCCAAAAGCTTACAGTTACTTATTACAAATAGTTACCTTCCTACTCCTCTCTTCATATCATGCACCTGTTGGGGTGGGTTTTTTTGCATCAGTTTTGTAGATATTTTTTTTTCCTGGCTTATTTGCTGGCTGTAGGTGTGTGGCACTTGTCCATTCTCTCTGTTCCATTCTCCCTTGTCTTTTAAAATGTCCTTTGGCAGGAAGGAGCATGAAGCAGTAGGTACACAGGCACTTGAGATTGAACAACAGAACAGGGTTTGTACCTTGTTGCATGTTTTGAAAAATGGTGATCTTTCCCCTGAAGGATTGAGCTCTCAAACCTGAATCTGACAGTCCTCCTAAATTGGACTCAGCTTTCTCTGGGAACTATAAAACCAGCAAATTTTCAAAACCTTTTGCTAATGGCTTACTGAGTGAAGATCAATAGCGATGCTGAGAGGAGCCTGGCCTGGAGAAAGAACATATAATGCAAGCTGCCTGATTAATTTGCTCTAGAGAATAAAAGCCTTCAGAGATGAGAACAGGGCATAAAATAAGCTGTTATAGACTTCCTATCCACCAAATAGAAAACGTTAACTTCTTCAGTCTGGTAAAGGGTTTCCAGCATTAGTTTTGTAACAACATGGTATATTCAGTGTAAGAGAGACTAGTCAGATGAGTTCCCTGCCTGTTCCTCTGCCACCCAAAGCCACTTCTAATCTTTGTGTCAGGCAAGCGGTGGAAAGGAGATGTGTTGGCTTCAAAATTGGAGTATTTGCTGCTAATCCTCAGATTAGGTTCATGATTTCCACTCTTGGTGCAGGAGTTTACATAGTCCTTACGGTAAACAATAGGAAGCTGTTTTCTTTCCTTTTTGTCAGTTTCAGTCTGTATTTAAAAGTACTATTTCTTCAGGAGAACTAAAGAGTCATCTCTGTTCTGAGTGATGTTTAACTGTTTTTGTTGCTCCATCCCAGATATGGTTGCCCATGTCATGGGTGAACGGCTGTATCTTGCAGTTGAAGATGGGTGGTGAACAAAGAAGCCATAACAAGTGTGTGCGTGCTTCTCAAATGCTGCTTATGCAGGGGACAGCATCCTTCACAAGCCAAGTGACTTGTGTGCTTGTGGCATTATTGCATTGCTGTTGAATTTTCTTTTTGATGGCTTTGGTTACAGAGAAGTCAGTTTCCCAAAAGAAAATAACTTCACAGAGGCTGTCGTCTTCCATGTTCTTCTCTTGCTGTGATGCCCATGCTCAGACCGTTGCTGGTGAAGAAGGGAAATCAGGAATTTTCCCAGATGGATTTTGGCCATGGGACTGGTGTTAATGTCCTCTCTCTGCTTAAAAAGGTTTCTTAATCACAGGTGTCCAGAACTTTCAATTTATGTCCTGGTGGTACTTATCCAGCAGCAGAGGTGTGTGGTGGTGGTTGAGTAGATCCTGGAGTGATTACCTGGGCTTCCTGCAGTACGGTGCTCCCACTGAGAAGAAAAATGTTATCCTAAAATCTTGTTTTTGTGTTTGTTCTCGAGCTACTTAACATGCATGGTTTATTTTTGGAGAAAACAATGTCAGCCAGATTTGTACTAATTGTTGGCAACAGTATGTTAGCCCCTCAAATGCTGACAGGGAGACAATGTTTGGTGATTGCAGCCATGCAAAGCTAAAAATGACTTCAATTAAACAATCATGAAGTATACTTTGCAATGTAGGAGTTGAACAGTGGGGCTTTTGGTTTGGAGTTTTATTTATGTAGTTTTTTCACTCAGCTGATTGCAGGTGTTGCGTGACAAATTGGATCTCGTTTGTGTTCTGCCTTTAATTATTATTCCTGAATAGATGAAAAAACCAAAAAGTATCATCTCTGGTGACAAGTTTGTCTCTTCATTCCTCCTCCTCCTTTACTAGCATTGTAGTTACTCTATAATTTAATTGCATTTATTTGTGGGTTTTGTTTGTGTTTTAATTTGCCATTGTAGGGGTTTTTTTGTGGCTTTTCTTTGGTTGCATTTTGATAGATCTTCTCTTTTTTTTTTTGTTCTCGGAATGTTTGGATACCTCAACTCGCTTCATAGTGCTGGGACTCGGCTGAGTGACAAATGCTGATTTTTTTCATGCTTTATGTGTGAAAGCAGAGAAGGTTGGGTCACAGCTTGTGGGGTACAGCAGGAATGGGTCCTTCACCTTCCTCGTAAACTGCCCTTTTTCCATTGGGTCTTTGGGGGTGCCCTACTGGTATATGACTTGCTGTTCCAGGGGCTTCAGTGAGTCCCAAGAGCACAATGAATTTTTTTCCTTTTTTTTTTTTTTTCGACTGTGGGAAGGAGAAAGCAAAACCCATCATTTGGACTCAGCACTTGCTCATGGTAGAAACGTTAGGGCTGAAGATGCAGTTGGGTGCATGGGTCACTTCTGAAAGCCACCAGTAACAGTTTCCTCCACAAACCTGAGTGAGAGGACCAGTGGCTGCCCGAGTCATTAGGATGCTTTGAAGATGCCATAGTAGGAGTGATAACTCTGCTGCAAAGCAGCCAGCCTGTGAAATCAGTCTCTCTTCAGGCTGTGCTTGTAATGGCCTCGGGCTCCAGCTCCTTTCAAGATAGAAATCAGCCTCTTCTCTCTTTCGCTACAACTGCAGTGATGTTCCTGGTGTGTCAGACATGCTGCAAAGAGAAGAGGTTTCTAGCTGCTGCTATCCTGCCTGTGGCTCTGAGTGCCACTAGCTATTTGCTCTTTTTGTCCAGGATTGAACAGCACAGTGCATTGCTTGCCCCAAAAGTATTTATTTTCCTATATTTTCCTTGTTGGCAAAGGACGACAAAGGTGGTCAAACCCTTTAAGCTGGGGAAAGAGAAACAGGGGAGGAGTGATGGATGGAGCTGCTGGAAGGCTGTTTCTGGCTATTGCCTCTGTTTGCTGTAGTCTTCTGCTTTTGGACAAGTCGCCTGTAATTTACTGCACCATCACCCAGCTTTGACTTCCCTATAGCGGTTTGTGGTCATGGCTTTTCAGCTGCTGTGCAATGTCATGTGCAGGACGGCTGATTTCCTCTGCTCTTTGTACGGTGAGATGGCTGCTCAGGTGTATAACAGCCTATATATCCTATATATAAATTGATCATCAGCCACTCAGAAAAAGGTACTTGGTGGGCATGGAATGGATGGATGTTCTGGCAAAGAAGTGTGGTTAAAACTTTCTGTGGGATGCCTAGCTTCAGCGAAGTGGGCCTTTTGATGGAGAAAACTAGAGCAGCTAGTCCTTTTTGGGCTGCAAAGGCAAGAGCAGTGCAGCTTTGGTTGTCCTCACTTAAAGTGTTTGAGGTGATGTTAATGCTTGTGGCTGAAAACTCAGTTTAAAGTAGTCCTGAAAGGGTAAATCTGTGTGGAGGGCTGGGCTCTGTCGCGGTGGAAACAGTAGGTGATACGTGTGAGAGTTTGTCTGGTGAAACTTGAAGGAGAATAAGTTACTATTTCTGGGAGCCAACAAAGTGGAGGATAATCATGATATTACTGATCATTGTGTCTGGCTAGTCTTGCGTATTTACAATGGATTTTTATGATCATTCTTCAGAGATTTATTTTCTGTATCTCTACTTCTTTTTTCTTCCAATCAAAATATTTTCAGTGCTGTCTGTCTTTTTTTTGAACCTAACATGTGTCCTGATGAGCATCTTACATCTTGTTTCCCTGGCTCACAAAGAGTGTGGGGAATGCTCCACTGAGCGGTGGGATGGTGCAGAGAAGATCCACAGTGTTTCATTCTCTCTCCGTCCTGGGAATGTTTTGAGACCCCTGAGATCCTGGCTTGGCCTTTGGAGAAGGAGGAGCATTTGCTGTCTGAGGACACCCAAATAGTTGCTATACAACCAGTGGAATTACCAACTGACTAATTAGGAAGTGTGCTTAGGGCACCATGTGGCTTATTGTCAAGTTTCATTATAATTTCAAAAAATCTTAATAAGGAAGTTTGGAAGGGGGAAAACAAACTGCACTCAAGAATGATAAATGTTCTCCAAAGTAATATTATTAAATTTATTTTTAATTTAATTTTTCTTTAAATCTGTATATGCTTGTAGAAGTTGATGTTTCTGACTCCAGGGAGGTTCTTGTTAACAGCCCTGTGGTCCTGTTGATGGCAATTGTAGTAAATGAATTTTAATAAATACAAAATTATGATTCTGTTGCATTTCCCCATCCCTATTTAAATACAACTGTGATTTGGCCTGAAACACCTTTTTACTTCTGTTCTATAGAATAATGAGGCTTATGGGGCTGTTTTTTTCCTCTTTCTTTTCCTTGAGAAATCAATTATGTATTTTATGTGATGCCAGAGTAAACAGTGCATTCCAGAGCAGAGTAAAGAGCAGAGCAGCTTGACTCTCATTCCAGTGTTGCATCTTGTCTACCTTAAATCTCTAGCCATTTTAAAACCACTTAGAATTAATTATCTAGGCTTTAAAGCTCCCCTTCTCTGGCTCCTGCCTACAGCAGCCAGCCACAGAAAAGAGGACTTGGATATAAATAAATGGTGTTGCATTGCATTCTCTGGTTTGAAGACATCTTTTTTTTTCCCCTTCGTTTATAGCCTTTCAAGTGGAATTGCCTATTGAAATGTGACTACTGCTGTTGAATCAAGTGGCAGGGCTCCATGAGGCTTCAGAGCACTGTGCAGTGACAGTGCAGAGGAAATTAGGTGTTTCAAAGAACTGAACAAATGAGAAGGCAGAGAGTGCTTCTTATGGCATATTAAAATAGCACAGTTTTAAAGGGTCTTTGAACTTATTTTTTCAGCAGCTAGGTCAGAAACATGCTGTTTAGCTTGACAAAACTACTCTTTCCTCTTTTGTTTGCTTGCATTGCTGGGTCGAAGAGAAGCAAGAAAGGAGATTTTGGATAAAGCAAGCTGGCCCAAAAGCTTAAATCAGTTGGGTTGTTGTTGAGGTTTCATAAATATTCTTTAGCACAGTTAACATTGGTCATGCATTTCTTAATTTTTTCTTTTCCATGTGGGTTATTAAATCCTTTTACCAGCCACAACTCAAAACGCTTGTACTCTGGTGTGGGCTGTTGGCCACTGGAGTTTCTTCCAGAAGGTAAATGTGTTGCATGACAACTTCAGAGCATCTTCATCACCTTTAGCAGTTTGCAGTTCACTTATTGCTATGAACTGGTTTTATTCATGACTGATGGCTCAGTTGCCCTGTTCTGCCTCTATCCACCAGTAACTGGTTTTTTTTAATTAGTAAGTGTTGAGCAAGTGTTCTGTAAGGAGGGGAAGAAAGTTCCCTGTTTTGCTTGTGCATGAAAATATGCTAGGAAAGAAAGACAACAACCCAGGAGAAAGACTTGTTTGTAGTTGGAGGAGCTGGCTGCATGATGCTGCGGTCCAGCTGATGATGTACATCTCCAGGGGAAGAGGCAGCTATGGCATGAACGGTTGCAGTGGGCAAGACCGGTGTCCCCTGCCTTGCCCTGTAGTGCTGTTGGCCTTGGGGGCCTGGTGAGGGAGTATACCAAAATGAGGAGTTGGGGAAAAGGTGGCTTATGCAGAGCTAAATGAAGTGAGGAGCTCAGGATGATATCAGTGGGAGTGATGCCTGGCAGTCTGCAAAGGAAATAAGGGGATATTGCTTAATCTGTGGGACCCCAGTCTTCGCAAGTGAGCAGGTGTAGCTGTTGTTGTCTGTGGGCTGGAAGTGATTTGAGGCTCACCTGTGTTTGTGTGGATTGTACAATAAAAGGAAAAGCAACCACCCCTAAAATCTCCTACAGTGCCTAATGAAGATGGGCAGCTTGAATATTTTAGCCCATATTAAAAATATCTGACAACATTGTTTGTAAATAGATGATTCCCCAGTGAAAAGGGAGGAGCATCGAGGGAGAGTGACAGTGCCAATGGCAGGGGAAATGCTTACAGCCGATGTCACTGTACCTGTTTTAACCCCTCTTATCCCTCCTCCAGTCTTTCAACTAAAATGCCAGGCAGCTTCCAGTGAGGCCATCTTTGATTAAACAGCTTTTATTTTCATTCTTTACTGTGAGAAACTGCTCCAATTTTACTAATGTAGCGGGTAGAAACAAACTAAGGAACTGCTTGGTTGGAGGAAACGTAGTATATCCCAATTAGCCAGAAGAGGCAAGAAGAAAAACATTGAGAGCAAACCGGAGCAGGCAGCCAGGAAAGCCGGTACTGTTTATTTTTGGCAGGAGCTGCTGAATGGAAGCTGCTTGTAGTTAATGCTGTGGTGGCAAGGCACAGCCGGGGTCAGCTTACAGCTCGCATTCAGGGACCAGCCACTGCTTTTCCTCTTTCTCCCTCCTTGTTTCTTCCCCTTCTCCTCCTTTCACATAGACCTTCAGAAGACTTCTCAGTTCCTCCCTGGCCCTGGGTGCCCTAGGAGGAAGATGCTGGGATGACGAAATCATTTCCAGCAAACCCAGCAGCTTAGTGGCTATTGCACTTCAAAGAAGGGGCTGAGTATGCCCATTGCACTCGTGCTGGCACTGAGGGAGCTGCTTGTATTTCATGTGTATTTGTATTGTATTGTGTTGCAGCAGCAAGCTTTACGGGGAGAGCCAGACTGGGCCACGACAGTGAACTGGGCTGGTATGGCTTTGGGACGTGGGGCAAGAGCTGCTGAAATGGCTTCTAGTAGCAGCTTTATGGTGTTGGATAGACACTGGGATCCAGAGCCTGTACGTGGATCCAGGCTGGGCAGGTACGCAGTCAGCATGGGTACAGGGTATTAAATAGGTCAGGTCTTGTAATGCCAGAGTCTGATCACAGCAATGTGTGGAAATTAAGGCTTTTGATATGAATGCAGTACCCTCTTGAAAGATAAATAGAGGAATTCATTGGAAAAGAATTGGAAGATCTGCTGGAAGAGAGGGTGTTTGCAGGTGGGTGGAAAAAGAGTCCTTTCCTTTCCCTCCCACATGTCTTCCACCACCTGTGTCTCCTACCCCTCTGCTCTCTGTGGGGCTGGGTGGCTGGTGCTTTCCATGGGGCAGAATTAACTGGGAAAGATGAAAGAGCTTTCATCACACGCCAGGGCTGGTGAGAGGGATCTAAGAAGCTCAGACTTCCTTCCTCACATCAGAAAGTGAGGATTGGATATCTTTTCTGCACTGGGTATGATTTTTTTTTTTTTCCCTCACTTCTGCAGCTGGCCTGAGTACGCTGTTTTCAGGCTGTTGAGAGCTATTAAGCTCTTTTCCACCCGTTTACAGTTGTCTGTCCATTTTTTAATCTGTGCCAGTTCAGAAAGAAGGGTATCCCATGGTGTCTAGAGCAGCATTACTGCGGGAAAGGCTCTCAGTAGCTTTTACTGTAGTTGATACAGTTGGCCATATCTTGAGCAGCCTTTTCAGAAGTGCAGGCAGAAGTACGTGCAGATATAAATCCCAGAGTAAGGAGTGGAGCTGTTGCGTTTCATCACGTTGGGAGACCAGCTCTTTCCCCATGCAGCCATCTGAAGATGGCTTCATTCTCGGTGGCCAAGTTCCACTGACTGGGATGCTGAGTGTGGGGGTCCCTGGCCCCATTGGCGTGGGCCAACTGAGCCTTCCGTGCGATGGGGCTGACCAAGCATGTGGACTTGGCCAGGAGAGGACTGGACCTCTGGGACAAGGTCTCTAAAATTGCTGTAGGTTGCGGCAAAAAAAGTTGCCTTTGTTCCACCCCCTCCCACCCTCCCCCCCCACCCCACCCCACTCCACCCCCCCTGCCTTTTCTGTAGAACCTTAAAAGGAGATAGAAGTAAAAATAAATAAACAACCCAACAACAAAAAAAACCCACCCCTCCTCCGAAACCCAAGCAAACAAAAAGCCCCAGCCACCCACAAACAACAAAAAAACCCACCCAAAACAATTTTAAAACTTAAGTTTTGTTTTGTTTCCCTCCCTCCAGTTGCTCTATGGGTTGTTTTGTTTCAAAGAGGGAGAAAAACAAAGCATAATTTGTTTACATTTGTAGACAAATGTAGAGACTTTCTCCTCTCTAAAGAGAATATGGAATAGAAGTTTTAATATAATTTTGCAAGGTAAATTCTTTCCCTTAGTCTTCCAGTGTAACCACTTTAAATACTTGTATTCCCCGTTTTGCAGTTTCTGGATTGAAGCAGCAAAGAAAATTCCCCCACCAGCTTCCACTGAGATGTGAGCAGAGATCTATTATCTAGCCCACAGTCTGGTGTTTTTATTAATACCTTTTGCTACATTGTTACAGTTCATTAACACCAAGTTGGGAAGTTTTAAATCCAGACAACAAATACTTGCTAATTAGAGTTAATGGATAGCTTGTTGCAGCTGTAATCTTCTGTTTTGCTTTAATGGCTTTAAAAAAAACAACAACCCACATCTTAAGAAGCCGCTTTTTGTGTGGCAGAACTATTGGAAAATTGGTCATCTTCTGGCAGGGAATGCCCGTATTATTTTTCTTTTTCCTCCCTACAAATCAATGATTATAACTAGTTTTCTCCTTATGGTTCCCTTTTTTTGGCAACTGTGCAAGAGTTCAGATATGAAATACAGCATTTACATTTCTGTGTGAAAGTGCAAAATTGAGATGCATTGGCTGTAGTGCTGGAGAGCCCTGCTGCATTTTTCATACTCCCATTTAGTGAGAAGCAAAGATTAGCTGCAGCTCAGTCATCCTGCAACATTTCTGGAAGTAACTGAAAATCCATCTAATTGCTAAGCCAAGAACTAATAAAAAGCACATATGTGCAACTCTCACAAAGGAAGACAGCTAAAGATTGGAAGGCTATTGTAACCTTATCTCAGTGGGGGGAAAATTAAGGATTTATTTGGCTCAAGTTATTCTCTTTGTCTGCTTAGTTGTGTCTGATGAGAATCAATAATGACCATCTTCGTTCAAAACTGGTGTTTGGTTAAATTCTCTCCTCTTTCTCTTTGGGCTCTCGCTTATGCTGCTGGGCTGGGCTTTCTATGGGTGAGCTCGGTTAGCCCGGCTGGCTGAAGGACCCTGGAATCTGGCACTGCATCTGAAATTTGAGGGCTGTTCTTGGGTTTGAGCGAGGTGGGGTTTTGCTAGAGGGGGAGATTGCATGATCATCCCTCCAGGTGATGCCAGAAGAACTCCTCATGTGCCACTGGCTCGCACCATCTGAGCTGTCTACTGATGCCATGGGTCGCTTTCAACCCATCTTTTGTTATGGCTACTGAAAGGTTTAAGTTTTCCATAAGGGCACTGGGTTTTCATAGAAACCCAGAATGGTTGGGGTTGGAAGGTACCTTAAAGATAATCTTGTTCCAGCCCCCTTGTCTGGGCAGGGACACCTCCCACTAGAGCAGGTTGCTCAAAGCCCCATCCAATCTGGCCTTGAATACTTCCAGGGATGGGGCATAGTGTCCACGTTGAATTAGTGCTGGGATAATGTGCTTTTTTCCTAAGATTAGGAACTCTGACGTTCTCAGTGATACCCTTTAAATACTGGAGGCTCTTGTATTTTGAGATCAACCTGAATTGACTACAGATGTTGATAGTTACACCTGTTTAAGTCAGCAATGTATGTAATAAACTGCTTTGGTTGTAAACTAAGGGAAGAGACGGTATAGAGTAAATAAATATGTTGGTATGTTTCCTTCAATACACAATGTGAGCCAGAGGTGCGTTTCAACAGCAGCAGCTCATTGAGTGGGTTCACTTCATTCAAATGCATTGGCAGTGCCCTCTGTAAGTGGTGGGACTACCTTGAGAATATAATTATTGAAGTTACTCTTCACTACTGGAAAAAAATAATCTTGTGTTATTTCCTTTTTAAAGGAAACGAGTTGAAGCTCTGCATGGAAATGGTTGGTGTCTGTTTCTGAAAAAAACTGTGTGCTGAGCAGTAACCAGCAGCTACACGTGTTCCTTCCAGAGCATCTGCTGCAAGGGCTGACAGGGAAAAAGTGTGTCGGAGACACTTGGGCGAGGGCATCTGATGCTCTGAGCTGGGCCCACGAATTCATGTACTTGAGAATGGAGTTTAAAGTTTAGTAGGCAAGTGCAACTGTTGAGAAAGAAGATGTACTACTTTTAGAGCAGTCGCTCAGAGACTTCCCGCTTCCTTAACTGTAAACATGTGAGAAGTCCCCTGGGAAGGTGGGGGAAGTACTTGGAAACATGTTGTGGCTCTCTACTGCATCAAGGCTAACACTGTATTCTTTTTTCCTTTTTCTTTTTAAACTAATATTTTGGTAGCCAGAAAACCTAAAAATTGCACAAAAACTGTACAGCGGTGCCTCTAGTTGATTTCTTATTCACAAAGTCCTGGCGCAATTCCTAGATTTCTGGTAAGCTGTGGAAATGATTCTCGCTTCACTGCTGTTAATATCAACCTTGCTAGTGAGACAAAACAAGAATTTCCGTTACCTGGAGCTTGGATGGACCACCGTGGTGTCCTGCCTCCTGTACTTGCATGCCTCCTGTCCCCAAACCCTCATCGTGTGTCCCAGTTGCCTGTTGTCTTCATGACGGTGTTTTACTGGGTCTCATTTCTCTGCTTTCCTGCAGCTTCCATCTGAGCCAAATCAGGAGTTCCCCCATCCTCCTGCCTACAGCCCACGGTGCAGCCCTCAGCAGGTGCCAGCTTTGAGTGTGGCTTGTCTTTTAAAAAAAAAAAAGGTCTATTTGCCATATATTGCATTTATTCAATGAATAAACCGTGCTGCAGTAATATGGTCTGTAAAGGAGCCTGTGTAATCTTTTCATTCCCTTTAGCGAGCTTCCCCCGCTCTTTGGAGCAGATGGGAGATCGCCTAGCAAGGCTCGGGGAGGGTTTGTGCTGGCCACTGCTCAAAGCACTTCTGGGCCTTTTGAAAGTGGAATTAAGACTTTAAGAAATGGTGTCGTTTGTTGGCAGAAAACACAATGACGTACTGCGTTTTCTGTGAGCACCTTACCTCATTTCTTTAGCAGAGATTCCAGTTCTAGAGCAGTGAACCCTAATGAAGGGGAACTTTCTCCGGTTTATTGGGTTTTCGGGTTACATGCAGTAACTGTAGAGACGGAGATGCCAGCGAGCTGCTCTTAACACTGACTTTATCATCGGGCATTAAATTAAAAACTCAGTGTGTTGCTCTGAAATATTGCTTTGTCTGGGCACTGCTTGGAGTCAAAAGTAGATTGAAAGTGAGCTATTAGAGCTGAAATAAGTAGGAGCAGTTATTTTTCATTTGCAGCCCACAAAATAGAGCTTCAACCACTCTTAGTTTCTCGGGGGTTTTTGTTTTGGTTTTTTGTGTGTGTTTTCCCTTGGTGCCAGTGGTACTTGTACTGGAGGAGCAATTGGGAGCATTAATAATCAAGGAACTTCCCCTGCGCACAGATGATACAGCGTCCGTGGGAAAACAGAGGGTGTTGAACTAAGGCAGAAAAGGGCAGTTATTACTTTAACTCCTCGAGCGGCTCCTGGCAGCCGTGAACCAGTCCAGGGCCTTCTGTGCTCATTTTGCTGCTGGAGATGGGACAGCTTCTCCCCGCAAGGAGCCTGCAACCCCCTGGGAAAACTGTCATTCCTGTACCACTAGGGGTGGCTAAGCCTTTTGAATATGTTCTTTACCAATTGCATTATTTTTGCAGCAAAATATTATGCTGAAGGCTTAGTGGATGTGGATTACCATGTATTCGACTCCTTCAGGCTTGCTTTAGGAAGTGTGTCTGGGGCGGAAGGCGGTGAAATGTGTCTCGCAGCAAGGATTATTTCCCTCCCGCCTGCCTCTGAGCAGGTTGGGTTTGATGGCTGAGGAAATGACAGTCTGACTTGTCTGTAAGGTCAGTGGGACCTGAGTGCTTTCTGTTAAATCTCTGTTTCTCATATTTTCTGAAGTTCTTGAATGTGGTCCAACGCTCATTTCCTAGTTTGTCAGGAAATTGTTTTGCTGCTTTATTGAATGAACTGCAAAATAATCCCGAGGAGGGGAAAATGTCTTAAGGAGAGTCTCAGCAATGGTTTAGCTGCTGGTGCCTGGTAAAAACCGTGTAGATCAAAGGTATCCGTCTAGCTTTTTTTATCCTTATTGCTTTCAGCAATGATATTAAATTGATTCTAAGGCAACTGGAAAATGCGAGGTTGAAGTCAATCAATAGATGCACAGCAATATCTCTCCATCCGTACCAGCAGGACCCTGGTAGATAAAGGAGCTGCTTTAGGTCTGTCTAATTTCAAGTGCAGCAGAGGAAAAACTGCGGTGAAGTTGTTCTTCCTCAGAAATTTGGTGGAAGGTTTATGACCTGGGTTTGGGTGATCTTTTTCTGAAGAGTCCTGGGCGGTGTTTTGATGTTGGGTTATTGCTGGGTTGGCCTTCTGGAGCGTGCTTTCTTTTGGATGTGAGTCTGGCCTTCCACCTCTAAGGGCAAAGAACAAAAAACAGCCCAAAAGGAATTTTCACATTATACATCAGTGTAAATGACTCTTAATTTACATTATTGTGGAAACAAGATCTCTTAGTTTTCCTCTCCTTTCATAGGTCATATTTGGTATTTACTTTATTATGTGTTCTCTGATAGTGTCCCACCCTCTTGCTGCATAACTTGTTTTCCTGGAGGCTGGGCCTGCCTCTAGTTGAAAATATTGCCAAGCAAAAACTAAATAGCTGGCTCGGATTAACTGTTTCTACCGCGTCTGTGTAGGAGGAGAGAAAGGGAGAGGCTGTATCCTGGCCGCAGAATAATGCAGAAATCATAAGATAAGTAACTTAAAGTAGTAAACTTTTTCACTAAGTTGATATTAAGAAATGCGAAAAAATGACAAAATAATAGCGCACTTTCAGTATTGTCCTCCTTCTCTGCACTGGCCAGGCTTCTGCTGTGCCTGCCAAAGCCCAAGCTTCATATAATAGATGCTTTCTTAAAATAAAGCTGTATTGAAAACCAGTGAGAGGCTTTAGTGATACTAAACCCCCACCCAGATATGAAATGCTCAAAGGGGTTTTTGTTTGTTTTTTTTTTTCCTGTTGTGGTTAAACTGTTAATGTGATTGGGGAAATCAGGGAAGGGACTGGAACTTGAAATTTTTTTTTTTAAAAAACACCCAGATTTTTGACGTTTTATTGCTGAGGTGAAAGCGGTGCTTCTGAAGTGCTGCAGAGAAGCTGGGTCCATGTCCATCCCCTCCTGTGCTGTGTATGAGCCCAGAGCAATATGCCAGGCCAATGCCAGCAGCCTTTCAAGGGACACCGTGGCTGAGGACAGCCCAGACTTCCTACTCCAAAGCCCCTCCGAAGGGCAAAGTAACCTCCCAAGAAATGTCCCCTCTGAGGTGCCAATGTCTGACCCACAAGCAGCTGCATAAAAACCCAGTGTAATTTACCCAATTCCAGCCGCAGGGAGGTTTTTGGGTTTGATGTACGACTTGTTGGACGCCTCGAGGAGGGTGTGAAATTCCCTCTTGACAGCAGTTCTGGAGCGTGAGGGAATGAACTTTGCATCAAGGCTGGTGGCCCACACAGCGAAGCAAAGACACGTTACTTCTCTAGAACCAGTGGAAAAAATCCTGAAGTAGAAGCTCTGTTTGACTAGATAATGACTAGATAATTTTTGCCAGAAATGTAGCTCATCCGGGGGTCGTTGGTGCTTAGCATCCCCCTCCTCTCTGTGGCTCCTGCTTTCCCCTTTTGATTTGCAGCTCATCACAGCCCTGGGTGGGAGCTGGTACAGCGTGACAGTGTGGAGAGTTGGCACAGCTGGACACTGTCATCTTCCACAGGTGACGTTTGGAAGGGTCCCCCTGCTTTTATCCTGCTGTCCCCTTGGGTGCTCTAGTCTCTGGGCAAATACAGCGAGGTGAGGCTCTGCAAGAGAGCCTTGCTGTCGGGACTGGGGAGGAGGGGGAACAGTCCCAGCTCTGTGTCTGTGCCAGGCAGTCCTGCCTCTTAAGTTTTCCTGTTTCTGAAGCGCTGCAGCAACCCAAGAACGTGTGTGGTAGCTTTTCCCTAGTGGTATTGCTCTAGGTAAGAGTCCTCTCGAGGCTTATCTCTATCCCCTCTAAGCAGGGACGTGTCAGACCTTAATTCCTTTCGGTCTGTGTCATTGAACCGCAGCATCTCATTTTATCCCGTTATAGAGAGACTTAAGGAGGATATAGCCATCTGAGTGCTGCAGGAGCGCTGGGCTGGACACGAGCGGTGCTCCAGGAGGATCTGCTGGAGCCTCCGAGGCAGATTTCTGGCACTTTTTCAGTCGAATGGGTTCCTGCTCCATCTGCTCACAGGCTTCTCTCTGAGCTGAGCCCTGGTGCTCAGGCTCCGTGAGTAAAGAGCTGTCGCGTTGCTTCTGGGATCTTTAATGCACTCCTAGGAGCTGTGTGTCTGGTGGGATGTGGATGCCCCCGGTGCCTGGGAATGCTGCAGCATTCACCATGGTCAGGTGCTGGTGAAGGGGCAGCAGAGGTCTGGTTAGCTGAAGCCCGAGCTTGTGCGCCAAGTGTCTCTGATAAGCAGGTCTGCGGGCCAAGATCGAAAGAAACGCTTTCTGTTCACACCTTTTTTAAACTTGAAAATCAGATGAGCAGGTTTTCACAGAGAGCTCTGGGTTTCCGAGCTGACTTGGCCATCTCTTTAATTGTGCAGGATTTTGTATTCCTCGTGCTGCGAAGGGAAGGAAACCACCATCATGAGGGTTAATTGTTTGATAGGGTTAATGACTCTAACTATCAGCTCACTTGACCTGGTGGTCTGAGCAGTTGCCAGTCACTGTGTAAATGAACTTCTTACCTGCAAAGAGTCATCACATTAATTCTCACAGAAAATAAATGGATCCTGTGTCATTGTGCCCAGAGTATGTGCAGTTAGCTGATGAGGCAGGAGTTGTGCTGTTTCAACATCCCGCCCTTTCATCAGCCTGGGCATTACAAATTTTAATTCAACCTACAAGGAATGTTGGAGGAATTTTGAAATCTTTTTTTACTGATACAAAGCCCAGAAAAATCTGAGTGAGAAGTCATGCTTGGTTGTCCTCCAACAAGAAGACACACATTAGATCCTGCTGTTGTTGCTTGCAGTCTGTGAACATCTATAGAAGGTAAGTTGAATTGTAACAAGGAGGAGTTAGGCTTTTCTGCACATGCTCAAGAAATAAAAGAATATGACTTCCTTTTCCTCTTTCTATTTGCTGGCTTGAATAGCCAGCTCATACATATCTGATGAAATTACGTATATTTATTCTGAGTGAGTATATCACATATTTTTCTTTGCTTGAAGCCTGCAGTATGAAAGATGGGCACATACCCTAATTTCCTTTCTCGTTGGGGAGAACAGTATGCTAACTAACCAAAGACAAAAATACTCTTTTCTCAGGCTGAGAAGCTAGATCAGCGCAGATAAAAATAATAATATAGAAAAAGAGCCCTACATTAGAATTGCAGTGGAAGATCTGATGCAGTCTGAATTGCAGCTTGCTCAGGGAAGGGCACTGCAGAGGGAGAGGCTTTAAAGATCAAGTCCAGTTCCAGGTAGAGATTTACTTTCTTGGTTTCCTTTGAGCCATGGAGTGGTTTACAATAGTGGATTTCCTTTACCTGACTTGCCCTTGCTGTCCACGTGCTGTACAGTATGCTGCTGCATTGTGATTCTCTTGGTAATAAAATACTTCGTCATAGGAATCTTCACACAAGCAAGGCTGCTGTGGAGCTGGCAGGCATGGGCTATCATGACTGGCTTTTTCTCTTTTTTTTTTTTTGTGTTATCAGAAGGCTGAAAAAGAAAAGAATTGCTAATATCTCTGGAGGCAATGGCCAAAACCCAAGGGAGGGAGACTACAGGCATACACAAATGTCATAGTTAAACACTTAATACGATTTGGGGGAGTTTTTATTATTTTTTTTTCAGATTGATTCTCTTAATTTTCCTGGGGTCTCTGTAGAGCTGTGCCATTCTTCAGTGAAGTTAAAACCAATTATGGTAGAAGTTATGACTTAGACTTTGAATTTTTAAGTTTAAACTAAGTTACAGATAGCTTTCAAGGTCAATATGTGGTTGCATGCTATGAAATTTAATTGATATTTTTCTTCCCTAAAGCATCGACACATTATCAGGCAGCTCATCACTTGCATAGAATTCCCCTGGACATCATTAGATTTAACCTGGGATGCTTTATCTCTGAAGGGCTTGTATTCAAATTCTAAATGCTTTCTTTTCCAGAAATAAGTGATAAATTCTGCTTAATGTTTCCAAAGTGAAGTATGCACAATGAGAAATACAGGAGGAAAAGGGACTTAAGTGTAGGAGTGCACACACATAACACCGAGCAGAAAAGTTTTAGAAGGAAAACAATTGGGGAACTGAAATTAAAGCTTTTAAGAAGAAAACAAAGCAGAGAATTTAAATGCATAAATATCGCCAAGTTAGAAGTAATTTTATGTTAAAATATTTTAATGTAAAATAACAGCATTGTCATTATTGTGTTTCATAGATGACAAAATGCTTAGAGACAAGTCCCAAGAGCATTAACAAATGTATAGAGAACAAGTGCCATTTGTCCTCAAAAGAGCGCATTTGGGGGGATCATGTAAATGATGTAAAGGTAATGCACAAAAAGTGCTTGCCCTCTTCAGAGGTTTGGACTCTTTTCAAGTTTTGCACTGAGCATCTAAGCAAGACGTTCTGTATTATTAATCACCTTATACTTAAGTCCAAGTTTTTCATAGCTAATGAGATTTTTCCAGAGTGGACAGTACCTGAACAGTGCATTTAGTATAATAACATATAATAGAAAAATGATGTGCGAGCCAAATGTTATGTGATTCCTATGCTGGACTCTGGCCTATTTATTCTTGGCAGGAGATCACGTACCATAAGGGAGCGGTGATGCTTCCAGAAATCTGTGGCACGTGATGTGTTTTTCTTCACCGAGGCACGAGGCGATGTGCCATGAAATGTCAGCTCCCTCTCTGTTCCGTGAGTGAGTTTGTTCTTCCACGGGAGACAGCCACATTTGTAATTAGGCAGGTGTAATTGCTAGGAGGAGGGTCCTGTGCCCCTTTCCAAATGCAGGGCAAGGTTTTGTGTGTCTAACCGAGTATATAATGGAATTTGTATTTATGTTGTAAGTTACAGTGAGCAAAACCCTGGCCTGCAAGAAGCCAGAGAGCAGAGGGGTTTTATTTTCTTACATAGTCAAGCAAAAGGAGCTATATCACTTTTATCTTGATAGCCAGGATTAAATTATTCTTGGACTCATTATTAAATGAAGCATATGATTAAATATTGAAATGAAGACTATTATTTTTCATATCTGCATTGGAATGAGGAAAAGGAGAAAAAAAACTAAACCCAAACCCACGTGGCTGAGTCAGTTCCTGTATCCAGAGCAGGGGGGAGAAGGGAGCTGTTCCCGTACAGATGGTGGGGCCCAGGTTCGGAGCCTGGGCTGGAGGGGATGCTCACACGGGGTTCAGGGGGGAACGTGCATTAGTTACTGCACACGACAGCTCTGCGGTGGAAGGATGCACCCTCTGTAGGTGCATGGCAGAGACCATTGGTGCTTGGCTCTGCTCTGGGAGCTGGGGCTGTTCTCAAAGGGATCCTGCCCCTGCCTGCGCCCAGAGAATGATCTCGCAGAAGACCTGATTCCCTATTGCTGGCTCGCATACGTGTATGTCTCCTAAAGCAGATGCTGGCTCAAAATGCAGACGTAGGTGGATAAATACAGTACTAGCTTGTTGCTGCTGTGGTAGGTTGTCGAGATCCTGGAGATGTTGTGCTTTGTTAAACCCTACCCAAAGGGTTGTGTTTCACTCGGCTGCGTCCCAAGGGCCAGCAGAGCAAAGGCAATGGCAGAAAGGAGAGAACGATTATTAACCCCACACTGCAGGAGCTGTACTTCACGTCTTCCATTTGCAGGTACAGTTTTGTAAAACCACGTGAAGGGCTTTCCAGAAGTTTCAGCCCATCCTCTTGTTTATGGCATGGTTACTTGGGTGTGCACCTAAAACAAACAAAGAACTCGCAGTGCATTTCTGCTCTTGGGGGGGAATGAATGTGCTGCTTTGCCTGCAGTTTGTGGTGAGGCAGCTCACTGTAGGAGTATTCCTGAGAGACAGATGTGGTATTCCTAAAGAAGTAAGAATATCTTAAGTGATAGAGATTGGGAGGGCAAGTGAAGTTGTCGGTCACGATTCTGGGTCTGTTTAGATTTGCTGTGTATAACTCAGTCTGCTGGGGCCTCTTGGGAACCCAGGCTGACACACACACACGGTTTGTTATGGACACAGAGTCATGTTTTGGCAATCTGTGTGCTCCTAAACTTTGTTTCTGAGACAGTAAAATGCAGTGAGGAGTGCTTTGGATGGCAGCTGGGTTACGTTGCCAGCGCTTCCTAATGGCAGTGGTCTGTCTTGCCTGGTTTACTTTGGTTTCTGCATTCCCTCCTGCAATAAGGTGGTTAAAGCAGCATCACCCTTTTTCCCTAAATGAAACTGGAACTTTTTAGTTGGTTTCCCTGACGTGCCCACAGTTCTTGAGGAGTTTCCCTTGGGCAATTAGTGGCCTTTTTCATGAGATTAAAAAATAAGCATTGGAAATGGCAGAGGAAGTATCTGGATCAGAAGCTGTCTGATTTGAAATTCTCGCCATGTTATGTTACGTGTGACAGCTTGCAAGGTAAGCAGAGTGAACAGGAAAACTTCATTTTGTTGCAATGTACCATTATGAACCTTCATCTCCAAAGGTGCATCACTCCCGATTCCCAGCAGCTGGGGTTAGAGGAGAGAGTGGGGAGGAAACTTGGTCTTTTTTTTCCAAGGTTGGAGAAGTCAAGCTCTTGTGACTCCAACCATGGTAAAGCATGCGAAAGTTTGCTTCTTAGTAATAAGGTCCTCAGTGTTTCTAATTATGCCAGATCTCAGAGGTGTGATTTTTAGCTGCTGTAACCCCGTGGTGGCCTGGTGGCTCAGAGCTTTTGACTTCCCTCAGCCTGTCACTCTCCTCTCACACGCCTCAGTCCCCTCTGCCTTTCTGCAGCCTTCATCCATGTGCTCTTCCCTGAAAAGGGGAGAAGGAGCTTCCCAGATTATCACAAGGCTGATTTCAGCAATGAATGAAGCTATATCAATTGCAAGTAAAACACAGGAGCTGGTAGCACAGCAATACATGTGTTTTATAAGGCTTCTTTTTGGAGCTATGGTGGATTAAAGTGTGCTGCTGCGCTTGCACAGTTTGTGGCTTGTTTGGTAAAATTTCTAGTATAGCTATTAAAAGTATTTAGTTTATTGCTGCATTGATGGTGCTATTAATAGCCTAACTTGGTAGGAATGAGTGGAAGTTGATGCAGAAGTACAGATAGGCCTTACCCGGGCTCCATTTTGTTATTTTTATTAGTGACAGATGTATTTTGTTGGCATGCTGTCCACACAGCTGAATTGCATCAAACTCCTCATGCTCTTGGAACTATACTTTAAAAAAAAAAAAAAGAAATTGTTCGGACTATAGAGCTGAATTTTGGGTTGTCTACTGCGTTGTTTGTGTAATTATTTGAACGTTTATCCCCAACTTGCTGAGCAGTGTTTATAAATCAGGTTTCAATGAAGTTTGCAGTGTCAATAAACCTCACGAACGACTTGGCAGCCGGCTTTTGAACTGTCACGGGGCAAAGTACAGAGGCAGTCGTTCTTGCATCACAAGCATTATTGAAATGTCCTATTAGACAGGTGTGGAGAGTTGCAGCTGTGTGTGCCCTCTGCCTCGGACCTCTGGGTTTTTGTCGCTCTCTGAGGACCATCCGCTGCTGTGCTGATCCACATCTTTGAGCAAGGAAATGTGTCATGGGCTGATAGCATCGATTCCGAGCTGGCAACTAATGGAGCAGATCAAATACACCAGGGATGTTCTGGTCTTCCAGAAGTTAAAGTTTTCGTTAAAGAAGTGTGGAAATGGGAGACGATTAATTTTGTTCTCTTGACAGTTATTATTAAATCCTACTTACTTCATGTGGTCTTAATTCTTTTCAATTTTGACACTTCAGTGCACAGGAGACTGTGCAAAAAAAAAAAGCCCAGTCACTCTAGAAGTTACTGACAAATCAGAAAGTGTTTTAAGGGGGGAGATGTGAGTTTTTCTGCTGCATCTGATGCTGAAATGTCTGTAATGGACCTACCACAAACAGTGCTGAAACACACCTTCGCAGCTTGTCCACAGGCTGGGGCAGGCAGCATTGTGCTGCTGATACTTCCCCTTCTGAGGTTTTCATGGCTGTGAGTAGAAGCAAAGTGTTTTTGCTTACATGCTAGCACCTTTTCTAGGTGAAAAACCATGTGAAAAGGAGACCTTTAATCCAGGTTTGCAGTGGGGATTTCCTAAGTGTGTGTAAGCCTGGTTTAGGAAACCATAAAGGGGAAGGTCAGGAAGGTAAGATCCTTTTGCTCTTATTAACACTTAGAGGAGGCTTCCCAAGATGCTTGCAGCGAAGAGCATTATAGATTTTATTTTAAAGCTATGTCACGTTTAACTTCATTGTTCAACTGAAAATATCGCAGTGCTAGATCAAACTAAACTCAATTATTTTTTTCTTCCCATTTCTGCATTGCTGGTTTGATCAGTAGAAATCCCCCACCATTTAAAAGGATTAGAGCTGGCTGGTGGGATTTCGGCTGTAGAATTAGCTGGTGGGAGCGGTTTTACAGTAATAATGCATAGGTCAAATGCATGGATGAGTTACATGTTTCTGCATCGAGCAGACAGCGAGGTGCAGCAGTCCTTCTGCGCGTTTCTCTAGTCTTGCCTGCTCAAGGTGTGCTTTTATACTTTTTGTTAGGCTTTGTTTTTGTTAAACTTTCCTTCTCGTGTGACACTTGTATTTCAATTACACATATCGCCTTGTGCCTCCTTCCTTACCTTTCTCAGTCTGAGCAATCCCTTTCTTTCCAGGCGTAATTCCCCATCTGCTTTGCTGGTCCTCCCTCTGGTGTGGAACCTGTTCAGCGGGTGATAGTGATTAATGACCGCATCAAGCCTGCTTGTCTGAACTCTTATTTTTTCTGGCACGCATGCACAAGCTGAAATGCTGAGGGGTCTGGCAGGCCTCACAACGGCAGCTTTTCCTTTTGCTACGCTGCCTGCCACCACTCTCCTAATTGCAAAACTCCCTTTCTTGGAGCCCTAACACGGTGGTTATCTACCATGGTGTGGTAATGGGGAAGAGTTTGAGCTGCTGAGGATGCGGGTGGCTCTGGTTAGCCAGGAAAGAAAAGGTGCTCAGTGCCGTGGCAAGGATCCCCACTGCATATTTGTTCTTTGAAAAGTCTGTTTTCTATGTGACATTGCAACTTTCCCCCTTTGCCAGGCAGTCAGTGGAAGGAGAGGTTCAAAATGTTGTGCTACTATATCCTGCTGTCAAAACTGGCTGAGTCTGATGCCTTAGTCTTGACTGGTAGGTTTGGGAAGTCAATGGGTCTTGATTATTGTACCTGAATAATCCTTATCTTATTAAGTCTGGAATTTAAATGGTTTTATTGGAATCTCAAACGACCCTTCTGTGTTCGATCTATTTCCTAGAAGTTTATCTTCTTGTTCTCAGCTAGTGTGCCCAATGACTTTTTTTTGTACCATCAGTAGACCTGACCAAACAGTTCCATTATATTAATCTAAGCTATTTTCAACATCAGTATTAAGCCAGGATTTTTAAGGAGAATGTCAATCAAAGTGACTTTGGACAAACTTCGTTCTTCTGTGACTGATTGACTCTAATCTTTGCTCTGAAGAGGCCTGTGACCACTTCAGCGAGTGATCTGTGACTCTGTGGCATTATCTGGATCTGTGTGTTGGCTGCCCGTGACAGTTATTAAAGCATGTACAGCATCCTTAATTTTGAAGGTCTATGAGGATGCATTTTCTTTAGCACAGTTCTGGATGTCAGAGAAACTGTTGGGAACTGTCTGAGGGAAGCAAGAGAGAACTGAAGTGAAATGAGTTTCCTAAATTAAGTGTAGGCTTATATCTCTGTGCAAGGGATTGGAGACAAGGGTGAGGGCACCTGTCTGGCTCTCCCTGCAGTTAGCATGTGAGCTCTTTGGAAAAAATTCAAATGGGGAACCCATCCAGATTTCTACCTTTGAGAAAGTATCTTGCAAAACTGGCTCCTGTTAGTGTGTTTTTGGGGTTGGCTTTTTGCTACTCTCAGGGAAGGGGTGGTTGGTTTGGTTTCTGGTTCAGATTTTAATTGCTGGGTATCTGAAATAGGGCTGCAAACTTTCTCTGGCTTGAGTTAAAAAAGACCTGTCCTCAGAAGTGAAAAATTTTCTGGCTATACTTTGTTTACAGTATGTGTGAGCCAGAAAGAAATCCAACAAGCCATCTGAAGAGTGAAGTTTCTGGTGATTTGAGTGTCTGCCTCTTGATGGATGTATTAAGCCAAATCTTGACGTGCAGCTTTTTCTGTATAACACTAGATAGATGCACATGGGCTTTGTCATGGATACTGCCGAATTTGGGGATTGGAAAAAGTACATGCCCTTCGTGTGTAATATTAAATATCACTGCTGAAATAAGATAATAATTGACATTAATGTGTCCAGTTTCATACTTAATTTTAGGGAGAAAATCCTTCTAACAAAATAGCGTTATAAACTTCAAGAATTATCCTAAAGTGACTAGGTCAGCAGAGGTTTTCATATCCAAAAATATGAATAACTATTCATCTTACTTGACTACAACATAATTTTTCATTTTTGGAAATGGAGTGTTTTGGCTAAGGCATGGAGCTTGGGAGCTCTGAACGCAGTTGCTATTATCAGTTAGATTTTTACAGATATGAAACTGAGGCAAAAAGTAAACAATTTGCCTGAGATCAAATGAGAAATATGTGACAGTTACTGGTGCCTCCTTATTCTTGCTGTGTCTGCTTAGAACTTCTCAAAGCTTTTTTTTTTTTTCCCCCGCAATCTTTCTATGGCATCTACCACTCTGACTTTGATTTAAGCCTTTAGCCTTTGAATTAAGAGTGTGGGAGCTACTGTAACATGGTAATGTTGAGCCCTTGGTGTCTCTTGGCATGTCATGATCATCATTTGGAAATAAGTAGCAAAAGGATTGCAAATGCTCTAATTCCGTTTCTCATGCTGTCTGCTGTCTTGCTAATAAATTCACAAAGCTTATATGATTAAAAACTTGAGAACCTGGTGCGCTCTAATTAAAAGTGGTAGAGGACTCGAACCTTTCTTTGAAGGGCCAGAAAAATCTGAAGGTGACTTTGAAAGCCAGTTGCCGGCAGCAGAGGCCGAGCCCAGGGTGCCGTGGTGGGGTTTGCTGCAGGGGCAGGATGTGGTTCGGTGTTGATGGTACCTGCCCACCATCTCGGCAGCTCCAACCGCCGCGTTCAGATTTCTCGGTAGAGTAGAGGTCTTACTGAGTCAGATGCATCTCAGTTTGACCCTGTGTTTTTTGCACATTACTGCTGTGGGTCGCTGACTGTGGTGTGGTTGAGTGAACAAAAGAAGTGTTAGTGGAAATGAAGTGCTCTTTGCTAGCATCCAGTCTGTGGAAGTCGTACACTTGCATGGTACAAGTCCTCGTGAAATTCAACAAGGCCAAGTGCGAGGTTCTGTATGTGGGTTGTGGGAGTCTCAAGCACAAAGAGAGGCTGGGTGGAGAATGGATGGAGAGCAGCCCTGAGGAGAGGGATAGAGCCCACAATGTGTGCTCACAGCCCAGAAAGCCACCCGCATCCCAGGCTGCATCCCCAGCAGCGTGGCCAGCAGGGCCAGAGAGGGGATTCTGCCCCACTGCTCCGCTCTGGTGAGACCCCCCTGAAGGGCTGCCTCTAGCTCTGGGACCACCAACATCAGAAGCACATGGTCTTGTTGGAGCAGGTCTAGAGGAAGCCACAAAGATGATCAGAGGGCTGGAGCACCTTTGCTGTGAGGACAGGCTGAAAGAGTTGGGATTGTTCAGTCTGGAGAAGGCTCCGGGGAGACCTTTGAGCCTCTTCCAGTATCTAAAGGGGCTACAGGGAAGATGGGAGTGGAGCGATAGGACAAGGGGTGATGGTTTTAAACTGAACGAGGGGAGATTTAGATGAGATATTAGGAAGAAATTCTTTACTGTGAGGGTGGTGAAACACAGGAACAGGTTGCCCAGAAGCTGTGGTGGTGAACACCTGGAGGTGTTCAAGGCCAGGTTGGATGGGGTTTTGAGCAACCTGGTCTGGTGGGAAGTGTCCCTTCCCATGGCAGGGGGTTGGAATGGGGTGATCTTTAAGGTCCCTTCCAACCCGAGCCATTCTATGATATGATTCTGTGAGTCTGTGTTTACTGGTTCCAGGTTTAAAAATAGTTTATCCTTTCCTCAGGATCCAAGGATGGTACTTCCATCTTCCCTCTAAACTGATGTGCAGCAGGAGTTGTGCTCCTCCTGCATCTCTTAAGCACCAGCTGGTGTCCATGCTGCAGTGCAGGCTCTGTGTTACCAGGGGGAAATAATCTACGTATTAAGTTGTAATTAAATGGGACCAATGTTTAATTAGGAGCAATGGGTAGCTGAAATCTTCGTTGTGGCTGGGCAGCCTGATCACTTGTCCAGAGGCTGGATGATGCTGGAGCTGTGAGTGAGGTGAGGGTGGAGGCTGAAGGCCACTGTAGCGTTCGGTGTTGGCCACTCAGTGAAAGCCATCGCTCCTCCTTGTGCCCTCAAAGGAAACTGGGGTAAACCTATGTCAGGCTGTCACCAGCCCTCCAAATTTCACTGCATGGCTTTAACCACAGCGCTGCTGCCTCTCTTAATTGGGTCTGCCCTTGATTTTCTAAAAGAGAGAAACAGAATTTCAGCTTGAAGTTGGTGCACAGCCTCCTGGCTGGGAAGGGCTGTGTTGAGGAAATCCCCTGATAAACTCTGGCTTCTTGGGCACTAACCTGAGCTGGCTAATGCTGAATGAATTGTCTCGTACAGCAGCAGCCTGAGGAAAGGCTCTCCTTCCAGGATGGACCCTTCAGTTGGGTAGGCAGCACAAAGTGTGGTGGCCGTGGCATGTGTGTGGCTTGGAGTATGGCAGGGTGACTCTTTGTTAGGGTGCAACATGTGGTGCTTAAAGGAACGCCAGAGTCTAGCTGTGAGTGCTGGTGCTTAGTCCTGCCCTGAGTCTCATTGAACCAGAAGACAAGTACCCTGATCTGCTGGAAGCTTGATTTTATTAAAGAGTAATCAGCAGCGGATATGTGAGCATAATTTACTGGGTATCAGAAGGTCTCTTTAAACATTGAGCTGAATTAAAAAAGAAAAACTGCTATGCACGGTTTTATTGTTTCTTTATGAAATACAGCTGCTGAATTTGTATTTTCCTTTATTATATTCACTGTCCCCCAGCCATTCATCATTACAGCTCTCTGGAGTCATGATTGCTCCCCAGTTTCCTGTATTAAAAACCCATCAGAAGAGTCCAGTTGGATTTCTCCAAGCACGCATGGCATCTCAGCATCACAACTCTCATTAATTTTTGTGACATTAAGGGTTGGGATCCCACAGGCAGTCTTTTGGAAATATTTAGTTTCCATGAAGAAAAAAGCGATGAGGGAATTTTTGCGTCCAAACTGTTTTCTTTTCCTTCTTTATTTCTTTAAATGAACGGAGGCAAGCACGTCTACGTTAGACCGTTTGTGGAAGCTCCCCTCCAGCAGTAAATGGGAGCTGGTGGTGTGGTTGGGAGCCTGTAGCTGGCACACTGAATGCTCGAATTAAAGCAGCATCTCTGCAGGTACATATTTAAAACTAAAATATTACAGCAAGTTAAAACAACTTTGGCAGCATGTGCAAATTACTTGGCAAAAGTGTTAATTTCCTTGTTAAACGTCGTAGCAGAAAGGGCCTTTGATCCCAGCAGCCTGTTGGGAGTCCTTCCTAATTGTTATCAAACTATCCTGTAGCTTTAAACAGATAAGACCTAATTAGCTAAAGTGGTGTTGCGTTTTTCAAAATAAAGAGTGCCCTCTCAATGTTAGGCACCTGTGTTTCTGCTCTTTCAGCTAGAATTACATATTTGGCTCTCTGCCCAACATATGACTGCAGGCGAGGGCTGGGATCCTGTGGCAGTCGGTGGCTTGCATTTCCCCCGTGGCCCAGGCGCAACCTACAAATAACCCCCTTCAGATGGGAGGCAGAACTTTAAACATTTTTAATGACAGGAATATGAACGGCTGATGTAGAAGTCTCTTTTGATATCCTTTGCACTTGTGAAAAGGAAGAGGGGAAAATTGCATCGACAGAGTAAGGCCTGACTTCCTTGCCTCGATATAAGGAGCCTTCTCCACATCAAAAGACCACTTTAATGAGCAATCTGAAATCTCCTTTGCTACTTTTAACCTCAGGCAATTAGTGAGGCCACCAAAGAGGAGGAGGAAGGAGAGAGAGATGTTGGAAATGCAATATTCTCCTGTCTCCTTCACCCATCTGCTTCCAATGGGAAAACTGAAGCATTAGGGATTTGGCTCAACACCTGTTAGGTTACTCAAGGAAATACAAAGACTTTACCAGATGTTTAAGAAGAAACATATGGCAGGCAGGGAAGGAGAAACTGTGCCAATTTGTCTGTTTAATCAATCAAACTTGTAACAATCATTGCTATTGTCCATACCCTTAATAAATATTGTTCCCATGAAACACCGTTCAATGCAATGTAGGACTTAACTAATTGCCCAGTGCAGTGGGCAGAATGAAGGATGCAGTAGTAATCCTTCCTTCCTTTGCTGATGGTACAGATCTTCTAGATCTTTCTTGCCCCAGGTTTGCCACTTCGCCCCCAATAAAATAATCAGTTCTGGGAATAGATTGAAACAGGATTCATAAACACCTGCACAGTTTTCACTATCCCTTGAACTTTAGTTACAAATGGGTATCAGTGAAAACAAAGGACATAAGTATTGCAAGGTATTTTGTGAAGGTGGATATTGATTCCTTGAAGCTCTGAAGCTTAGTTTCCTTTTTGAGATCTTTTCTCAAATAAGAAAGATGTAAAAATCCAGCTTTGCTTCACCACAGGCTACCAGTGATGGCAGTTTATCTAGAAAAATACAGTTGCTGTAAATCCAGAGGAGCTCCTCTAGTAGTGTGATTTGGGTGTAAGAGATGACAATTTTAAGTGGTTTCCTTCAGAAACACTCTACACCAGCTCCCAGCAAAGATGATTTTACTCCTGGCACCTTCCAAGGTTGATACCTGAGTGTTGCACCTGCCTACTGGTACCCTTGCTGCATCCTTCAGAGTTCAGCCATCGATCAGAAGGAATAAGAAGTAGAGGATGCTTTCTTACTTACACAAACGTGGAGCGTGTTAGGGTAAGCAGCTTGTTGTTAGAGGCAGGGCACAGTTCAGTTCCTGACGTTATCTCATGGTAGTCCGCCTTCTGTCCCATCGTAATGATTAATCACAGGCTTTGTACCATGTGTTACTAGGCAGCCTGCATTTGCTTAGCAGTCAGTAACTACTATACATACTTTGCTGGCTTAATCCCTAGTGACTGTTTTCTAATGCTAACAGTGCTGAACAATGGGATATCATGACGGCTTGGGATTGATTCTTTTTTTTTTTTTTTCCTCCTTTGCAAAGAATTGAGAATTCCCCTGTTTGAGATGCTTACTTAAGCTCCCTTTTACTTTGAGTGGTTAAGCCTTGCACTGGTTGCTGCTATTATCAAATAACTCTTCTCTAATTCAGTATTTGGCCAAGTTGAATTTAAGGGTATTATTTCCTTTCTGTAAGTTGACTCTGTGTTTGTGAATTTGTTGGTAACTAAGTACTGGATCGAGCAGGGGGTAGCATTCAGGGCTCAGATTTGCTTCAGCTTCCCTATACACCCCATCCCGCTTCAGGCACTGGAGAGGGTGAGGGAGGCTGAAGGACCATGTGTCTTTAAAAAGTCTCCATTAACATTCTCGGATAACAGCTCTGCAGTCTTTTCTTCATTAAAGTGCAGATGGAACTCATTTTATTCTCTTTTGGAAACAAAAAATCATTTTTCACAGTGAATATACAGTTTGTAAAAGGGAGCCAGGGTTTGTCTAAGCCTCCACCATTTGAGTTGGATAGGAGAGCTCTTCTCCATAGGTTGTAGGAACAAAAATATTTTAAAAGGCACTGAAACCAATCTTTTTCTTAATTCATACCTTTTTGCTAATGTCATGAAAAGCATTAAGGAAAAAAACTTGTTTAGACCCAGATCAGGATGTACTTTAGCTGTCAAACTCCCTGTGAATGCAGCGGTTATTGCTAATTGAAACCTATGCTGATCCAGGTCTAAATATGGTTTTTCCTCTGTTGCCTGGCACGGCATTAATTGAAGTATCACTTTGGTGTAGGGGCTGATGGTGGCAAGTGCCTCTTGTCTCTGTGGAGAAGCTTTGCTGGGGTTGGGTGCCGCTGCCAGGGAAGGGGTGCAGAGCCTGGTTCCCTTTCCCGTGGACTGCCTTGACGCTTCAGACCTTTGACTGAAATGGAATTATTCATGGAGAAAATGGTTTTAAAAAAGAGCTTTTGAGAAAAGTTGAAGATGTTGGTGGCATGCTCTGCTCTGAATGATTGAGGACCACTTCTTCCCTACCCACTGCACTGCTGTGGCTTGATTTTCCAGGAATGAAGGATGCCAGGAGGCAGAGGGAGAAAGGACTCTATGGTCTCTCCTTTTTCCCCAACCTCAAATAATCTCCTTAATTCTGTTTAGATAAACTGATTCTCATTTCCTGGTATTTCCAAACACCACTTTTCGAACTGCTGGAGGGATTGTGTCCGCTGAATTCCCTTCTTGAGTAACAAAATTTTGTTCTGCGTGGGCTAAATTATTCCTCTCTAGAATTTTTAATTGTTTGGGTTTTTTATTCCCAGCTTTCTGGGTGTCTGAAGTAGGCTTTCCTGCTTTAATCCAGATCACTGGTATTTCGTTATATATCAGATGAAAATCTCTTTGCATCCATAATCCTTCTTTATAAACTGTTGTTGACTTTTCTGTTGATTTCTTTTTTTATTTTATGCCCTATCTCAAGGGGTACATATGTTTTCCGAGGTTTGAATTTTTGAAAAGTGCATCCTGAGCAAGTTATGAGATGGATCTGTGCTAATATGGCTTGACAGTCTGTTATGACGTTTGGAGGAGGATTGTGCTAAAATCCAGCATCTAGCCTGTCTAAGCTCTTGCGTTTTCTCAGATGTATGAGGATGAAGAGTTTGTCCCTGCTCTAAGACTTTTGTTTATTCACCAGACTTGGAGACTTGTGGTATGAGATCATGTATGCACTTGTTGAGAAAAGTGTAAGGGTCTACAGTGCTTGAGAAGATGCTGAGAATGGGGGTGAGGAGAGGCTGGGTGCTGGAGCCCCCTCGTGCATCCCTTCCCAGGCCAGGGGGTCCCTGGGGGTTCCAAGAGGCATGGAAGCAAAGCAGAGGCTGTGGCTTAGCCAGCATAGATGGATCCGAGGATGTTCCATCTCAGTGCTTGCAAGGAGAGGATGACATGCTTCAAATCTAAAGATTAGACCCTCTAAAGAGGGTCATAATGGAGAAAAGAGGAATTCTGTAATTATTCTGGAGACAGCTGGATTTAGAGTAAGTGTATTAAATAATTTGTGAGAGTGGAAAACATCACTGGTTGAAAGAGAAAGAACATAGATGAAGATGCCTTAAAGCCTGATGAATTTGTGATCTGATGCCTTGCTGCCCTTTGCTACAGAGGAGAAAAATCCCTGGGATGACTTAAGAAATGCTTAGTTTTATCCTTGTGTAGTTGGCTGATTGCAGTACAATAAGTGATTTTGTTGCTATTGCTGTTTAAAATTGTGGTATGATCTGGAGTAAAACAGAAGTATAACTGAAAAAGAGTAAAACTTTAATAGCACCAAATGCTGTGATTAGAGACTGAAAATAAAAACAAGCTGAGGAATTATGATATGTGGAGAGACAGAAAGAGATGACTGGTAATTGTTGAGGGACAGCTGGAACATTGTGCTTGTCTGGGTCATACCTGTCAAAAAAGTGGGTGTAAGTAAGAATAGGCCCTGTGAAATGCATGCAGATGAGGAGTGATGGAGGTAGAAAAGCCAAGTGTGGTAATTCTGGAGTGTGGGGCAGAGAAGGGACACCATTGATGGAGGGAAATTGCTGGAGCCAGAGATGAGCCCAAAGGACAGTCTGGAATTTCAGCCCGTGAGTTAAATTTTGGTTGGAAATCGGGTGTTTTAAGGTGAAGAGGAAAGTTGGGCAACTGCAAGGTGATAGGAATGATGGCAGCCAAGAAGTGGCTGATGGAATGGTGGAGATGGGTCAGGTGGTGATGGGAACCAGCTGGACCTGCTGCTAAATGTGGTCTGGTCTCTGAGTGCCCTGGCTCACCGTGATGCTGGGTTTGAGTCTTGGCACAGGAGTGGGTGAGCTGGCAAGAGAAGAGGCTCTCCCAGCTGTTCAAAATTCAGGGAAGTGCTTATTGCCATCAGATACCTTCTCATGCTGCCCCATTTTTAGCTTGAGAAGTTGCCTTTAGGGTGCTTCAATCCTTTTCCCTCCCTTCTCATTAGAGTGTGTCAAAAATTATTTCTTACTACTAAAGGTTTCTTTATGGTGGTGGCCACTGATTAAAAAAAATATATCTCCGTTGCTATAGGAAATTTTTGCCTTCTGCATCTCCACCTTCTGCTGGCCATTCCCTTGTGTTCTGATGCAAATACTGTAGTTCTCAGTCTTTTAGAAGAGGTGACTCAATGCATTTCATTTAAGAAAGCAAATCATGGATTTAGTGTCTTCTATGCGTAAAAAATTTGTCTTGCAGGCTGATCTGTTAGGAATAAGGAGATGCTTCACTAGTATTTGTCATAAAGCATGTGGCTTGAAGCCGTTCTTGCTGTGGTAGCTCTCTGTGAGTGTGTAGGTGATATATAATTCTGGATTTGGGAAACGGAGGAGTTACAGTTTCCCTAGCAACTGATCTGGAGAAGGTGGTGGAAAATAAACCTGCCCTCAAACCTCTACAGGTTCCTTGTCTGCCTGGACCCTGGAGATCAGGGCAGAGGGGAAGCCGGGGAGGTCGGCTGTTTCCCGGCTTGTGTGGCCGCAGATCTGCTGCAGCCTGGCAGAGGTGACAGGAAAGAAGTCAACTCGCTTTCTCTGTGGCCGGTGGCCTCCGAGTCAGGGTCTGGAGTGTAAGCAGACCCTTCTTCCAAAGGCAGCCATCTCTGTGCCAAGAGGCTTACTTGACATCCAGGGTGAACTTCTGCAAGGTGCTCTTCTGTTAATCAGCCGGTGCTTGGGATTGGATTCAGCGTGCGACAGTCCCTCCTGTGCCTCTGTGCTCTTGAAGATGCATTTTGATTAGTTTGTGTAATAAACTGTGTTTAGTTACTCCTAAAGAAAAAAGCTCTTCTAACCCTGAGTATCAGCGATCCTTGTGACTGATTCTGTGCCTTGAAGTATGAGTAGCAATATGGACCAGATCTATCAACAACTGCACTTAACAGCATCTTCTGTCTTTGCTGCTTTAATAATAGGAAAAGAAAGAAAAAAAACCCACAAAACCCTATGTATTGGTATCTTAACTAGAATGCACCCAATTAAAAAAAAGATTTCCAGATTGATTGTAATAGCAAAATATGCTTTAATCGCAGTGTGACCTTTTTAAAATGGTTTTGCTGTTGTAAGTGTAATTGCTGATGCTTTGATACTTCCACCAGTATGCCTTACAGAAGTTGTAACATAAATATAGAAAGGATGTGTACTAAGTTTTGCAGTTTCAAAAACATCAAAGCAAATCTATGACATTGATTTTTTTATTCTTTTGTTGTTCATCTGCATATTCTTGCATCTTTGGGGAAAGCAGGTAGTGATTAACGGCTTGTGAATACTTATGAAATGGGCCGGGGTCACTAGAAGGTGAAAACACTAAGCAGTTACCCAAGATCTATGATGTATTTCCATGCAGCTGCTTACCTTTTTAGGCAGTTGTTGTAATACTTAAAAGCTCGCTTTTGCTGTCTCGTTGTTGTAGGACAGTTTCCTTGTGTTGTCCAGCAGAAATGTTGTCAGTGGATTTCCGTTGTTTGGGATGCTGAAGCGGAGCTCTGGGCTCCTGTGCCCCTGCCCTCCCACATGTGGCTTCATTCCCCTCCCCGCCCTGTGGTGGCCCAGACCACCTTCCATCACCTGTGTCCTGCAAGATCCTGCACTGATTGAAGGAGGGTTGGTGGGAATAAGCCTAGCAGGAATTTATTTATTTTTTGCTCAGATGGTAAGAATCTATTATAAATATAACGAAAAGCTGGTCCTTGGTGTCATTGTCCAAGAGCAACCCCAAAGCATTAAAGTTTATAGCCTAATAATGTGCTGGGGGCGAGGTGGCAGTATTTATCCCATCTTCCTGGTGAAGAGCTTAAATGACGTTGTTGCTGATTCCTGTTCTAGAAAGTGTGACACTTCCTGCATTATTTATCCCTGTTTGTGTGAGGGAGCAGCTTCCCAGTGCCCGGGAGCTGCAGCGAGCAGGCTGTCAGTTTGCGAGGCAGACAATTGAATCAAGGCACTAAAACATGCCACTCCAAAGCTGTTTAAATCATCGTAATGCGAATTATGAATTTATTACAATGCATATTACCTCAGGGGACGGAGAGGGAAGGGAGATCTGAAGGGGCTGTTTGTAAACATGTAAAACAATAAGCGTTTTCTGTGTTGCCACTGTGACAAGGAGCTCATGTGCCGAAAAAAAACCCCCACCTAAATAAATGTGTAGACAGGCAGCAGCAGCTCACCTGAGGCCAGATGGCTCTCAGTGGGTCAGGTAACAGACTGCTTAATGAAGAAAAACAGCCAATGCACAACAATGAAAAACCCTCTGTAGGGTTTTTATCAAGGTCATTGATATATAATTTTATTTTTATTTAAGAGATTTCTTGAAAAAAAACTTGGATAGGGCTTTCACTGGCACAAATTGTTTCCCTGCAAAAGGGGTTTTTCATGCTAGGAAAGCCAGTTACAGCCATGTGCTCTGATGTTTTCCATCATGATGTTCTCTTGGTCTGGCAGAGCCCAAATCCAAGTTCCTGCAGTGAGCCCCATGTCTTGCCAAGGAGGGCAGATCTCTGAATGCCACAGCAGGCTGTCTGCAGAGCAGGAGGGCTGTGCTGGTGGAAGGTGTTCTGTGCTGTGGACAAGCTGCCCCGAACAGAAGAGGTAGCTGGGGTTGGAAAACCAAAAATTCACCAGTGCTTTGTAAGGGAGGAGAAAAGAAGTGCATGTCTCTTGTGGAGCATCACAAAAAGTGTGTGGAAGCTCAGCTTTCCCTAAACAATGTTTTTGAGTGCATGTAGTAGTTTGGAGTTTTTTTCTTTAGTAGCAGGTGCTGGTCATTGGTGTCAGAGTGGTACCTCAGCTGTGACATCTTAGATGCTTTTAAATGTGAGAGGATAAGCAGCTGCCTTCCCTATCTTCAGATCTTCATGCCATCAGTGGGTTCTCTGCTCAAAAGAAGATGGCCATCCCCAATGGTGTAGAGTCCTGCTAACCACCCACTACAATTTATTGAAAAGTGGTGGGATAATGAATCCTGGTCATTACTGACCAGGAGAACACAATGAAGCAACCAGCAGCTTACAGAGGGATGGGTCTGTGTCCCATTACTCTTGCAGTTTGAGAAGAAGCGTCCTTCAAGTGAGCCCTGAAGGAGATGGTGCTGATTGATGTGGAGGTAAGGATTTATCAAGTGGAGAACCTAAACCTGGGAAGGCTGCATTGCCAGCATGCTGGCTGTCCTTAAAGGACTCCGGAATATGCTGCATTGCAAGACTGCAGCGATTTGGCTGCAAGCTATATTTAGCCTATTTATTCTTTGTTGGTGTATAATGTGCAGTTCAGTGGAAAACTTGGTCTCTCCAAAAAGGAGATTTGAACTGGAGTCAAGACAGGGAAAACACCATCTGTCTAGAAAGCGCTTTTCTGAAGTGATTTGAAGGGGATGGCTGTATATGTAATATATATGTGTGCGTGTTGCTTGGTTTGCTGCTTGGGTTTTTTTTACTTAAAGTTTTTTTTTTCTTCATTCGTCTTCCATCCTTTAGCCAAGTTGTTAAATTCTTTAAAAAATGCAGACAAAAAACTGTCCTTTGTAGTTCGGCTTTTTAGGCCCGTGCTTTAGTAGGAATTATGTTTTTCTACGTACAGTGAACTCCAGGGCTAGGGTAAAAATCACCTGTGTTTTGAGGAGGAGATTATTCATATTGGAAGCACCCTTAAACATTGAGCAAGGATTTAGTCCTATTGTGTTAAAGAACAGAAAAGAGCAACAAATACTGTCTCTGTCTTAAAGTGCTTACAGTCTGGATTAAAGGTTTGCAAACTTAATTGGTCATCAGGAGCAGTACCAGGCTCTTTGGTGGCTCCCAGCAGTTCATGTGTGTGAGAAGTATTTGTGCTCTGCCTTGCCAAGGAATGTGTGCCATCACTTGGAAATTAGTTCAGGAATTACCTCTGGGAAGTGTCTGTAGCTGGGACGTACTCCCCTGAATTTCCTGCTGTTAAGAGATATAATCTGGCCAAATTGAGCAGCCCCCAGCCTGGGGACTTGCTTCCCCCCAGCTTTGTTCCAATGACCTTTGGGGCACAATTGGGGCTTTGTCAGGGGAGTTTTGATCTGGAAAGGGCCCAGACCATGATTTTTTTTTTTTAGGTGAAAAAGGTGTGTGTGTGTTTCAGGGCTTTTGGTTGATGAACTGTTCGTATCAATTAGAGAAAACGGATAGAAAAGACTGCACTGTGTGAGAGAAGTAGGAGTAGAGAGAAAGTGGCATCTTTTTGTGCATTAGCTCAAAAAAAGAAAAATATTTTAAATGCCATTTGATCTTAAAAATAGAAACTTAATTATTGTCAGTTTCTTCAGCGTTATTTGACTAATTGGGAGACGCAGTTGAGTCTTAACATGAATGACCTGTTGTGTTAACCCAACTGGATGTGGTTCTGAGCAGCCTGCCCTGGCTGACCCTTCCTCTGGATGGTCTCCAGAGGTCCTGTCCCACCTCCATCCGTACTTTGGTGATTAAAGCAGATACTCAATGTTCGAGCCTGCTCACCTTTTTAAAGAGTAATAGAGAAGATGTTCTGATGTTGACTAGTGGGGAAAAGATAATTTCTATTAGGTTTATTATGTATTATATTTTCTAAGTTCATAATGTGGCTACATAATGATACAGGTATCTTAGAATGCTGCTGTAAAATGATTGTACAAATAAATTCTGGATAGACCCTGCACAGAACAAAATTCCACCTGTTCCTTACAAGTTTAAATAGGCAAAAGACTCTATGCAGATAACATTTTCTTAGATAACATTTTCTTAGTTTTAAAAATGTTATATATGAAATATTGCTTTTTATGGCTATGCAGTATCTTTTTATTCTGTTTCTTGGGTGTCTGTTCATCTGTCTCCATAATTATATTTTACTTCCTGGAATTATGCAATCCATCAATGTCGGGAAGGGCAGGGTGGTTAAGGGTTGCTCTGAGACTCATCAGACAAATGCAATGCATTTCTGACAGTTAAAATTGTATCTCTATTAAAACGAACAAATTTCTTCTCCTTACCCCTCCCCAATTTACATGATTTTTACAAAACCCTCATAAAATGGAAATCTCAATTCCTTATCATGGTTTTATAAATCTAAAATTTAATTTAAAATAGCCCATGGTGAATATTTTTAAATGAATTGTTCCTTGGCTTTGATACAGCATGCTAATATCAAAGAGTCTGGCCATAATGATGTTCGATCGCTGCCTGGCTTTTCTTGCTCTGGAGACTTTCTGTGCAGAACTTGGGCCGTGTTTGGGGAATGTTAGGGCAGCGCTGGCTGCAGTGAGCTCGGGAGGGAATCAGCCCCTGAAATGCAGGTGTGGGTAAGTGCTGCAGGAAATGCCTCTGTGCTTAAAGAGGTGAAAAGCAGAAACCAGAGCATGGTACTCTTTCAAAACAGCCTAAGTTGTACATGGTGGCTGTTAATGACCATCTTTGAAAAATAAAAATAAGAAATATGTATGGATTTTTTTTTTATTTCCTTAAAAAAAAAAAGAAATATAGTGTGTACTTAACATATGCTAGAAAAGACTGAAGTAAACATTTCAGAAATTTAAAATGGAAAATGCAAGGGGCTGAAGTTTGGGGCTTCACTTTGACATTTCATGGCTTGTAACCATCTCTGTTTTATAAGTGAATCCATATCTGCATTGGCCTGGCAGGTGTTGGGAAAAGATGATGTAATTTGCTTTTGATGCAAAGGATGCTTTCTGGAAGTCAGTCTCAATTTAGTGCTGCTGGAGATCCACAATACATTCAGGCAGTCTAACAATTATGTTATTGTGATTATTAATCCAGGACTGGAGAGCCAGGTGCCTGGCTTGCCACAGAGCAGGCTACTAAGTCTTCGGAAAAATTATGAAAAACAATTCTGGGGGAAGGAAAAGGCAGGGTCTTGACCTCACTTGGTGGAAGTTGTGGGGTAAAGATGAACAACAGGAATGCTATGATGCTTGTTTTGGTGTAAAACTGCTTTGATAAGCTGTAGGGCTTTCGAAGTTCATTTCAAGATATGTGGTTTAGATGAAGTAGGGTTTCACCCCAAAGAGTTCGGTATTTTGGGAGTCTGATGTATTTTAGTCTAGTGGGGGGAAAAACAAACCTGAATTTTTAAATTGTGATGCAGTGGTGGTGCTTTTCCCCACCTCTTCTTTTTTCTCCCTGGGTGTAGGAGTTCTTTTCTGACTCTCCTTCAGCCTTTGCCATGCACGGATACTCACGCGTCAGACTCCATATCAGCATAAAGTGCAAATCTATAAATTATAGAAGCACGGTGATAAATGGGAGAGACTGCAGGTGCACTTCAGCACTGAAGTCTATTAAATCCTTGTAGCTGAGGGTTTTCTCCTCTTCCCTTTTCTTCCTCGACTGTTAAGCATAAAGGCCTTGAGCTTTGCTTCTACCTCCTTGAATTCTTCAGTGCACATCACAGTGTCTTTAAACAGCGTGAGAGTGTCGGGGAGCTGAAGGCATTAGCGGAGCTCTGGGATGTATTGGCAGATTGACAACCTGATAGGCACACTGCCTTTCTTCTCTGTTTGTTACTCTTTGATACTTCCCTTTTCCCTCTCCAAGGGGAGGGAGAGACTCCCACTGTAATATTAAATGTCTTCAGCATTTCTACCCTGCAAAATATTTTATCTTGGTTTAAGATAAATTTTTTTTTGTTACGGTCTGAAGTTCACCTTATCCTTAAAGGTGCATAATTTACCAGGCCTCTTGTGATAGCTTTGTGTCTTGCGGAGAAACTGAAATGGGAACTGAGCTCATTAAAATTAAATTAGTTTAAAAAAGAAAAAAGTTTCTCCTTTGTGTGAGTATGCTTGTGACTAATATGAAAGGCCTAAGATAATGCTGCTTCATCGGTGTGAAGACAGAAAATGAGGTGATATCTTGGGAAACTGGGTATCTCTCACGATCTGTGTTGAGCAGTGCTCAGTTTCAGCATGAATAGACTCGAGATAGGTTGGTTGTAAGTGTAAGATTAAACTTCTATAGAATGGTTTGGGTTGGAAGGGACCATCCGGTCCCACCCCACCTCCCACCAACCTTTTACCAGGTTGCTCAAAGCCCCATCCAACCTGGCCTTCAACATGTCCAGGGATGGGGCATCTGTAGCTTCTCTGGGCAACCTGGGCCAGTGTCTCACCACCCTCAGAGTGAAAAACGTCTTCCTGAGATATAAATCTACCCTTTTCCAGTTTGAAGCCATTACCCCTCATACTGTTGCTATACTCCCTGATAAAAAGTCCCTCTCCATCTATCAGTTCTCAGCTCTAATGTTTCACAGACTAAAATAATCTCCCTGTGCCTCCCTTCCCAAGGTTTTCCACAAGAGTAACAAAAGCTTTCTCTGCCATTTGCATCTGTTCTGTCTTTTTCATTTAAAAGCTGTTTGAATCCAAGAGTGTTTCCTGTATGTTTATATATATGTTTTCACTGATTGCATCTACACACCACTGTGTGCAGCTGGCCTCAGAGCTGTGTCAAAGTTTTCAGCCCTAACATGGGGGCAAGTACCAATGAGAGCAATTCATTTTAACCTGTATAAGACAGCACAAAACGTTATATTAGTTCACTCTTTCTCCAGCTGTTGCCATCCTTGCCCTCCCCGGCGCTGCTGCCGCGAGCTGAGCAGTGGAGCCAGCATTGCTGACCCCGGGTCCTCTGTGTCCAGCAGATAATGCCTCAAAGCTCCTTCCTCCTGTGCATTTAAAGTACACAGACGTATTAGAAGATTAAGTTACTTTGAACACAAACAGCTCCCCGTATTGTGACTCGTGCTGCTTTTCACTTTGTTCCACTTAAGGTATTGCCACGCCTCGCTGTGCCTTGGGGG
>JAOQGH010000005.1:23132562-23356896 GCA_025769975.1 Gallinago jamesoni | reverse complement strand
TTGAACTCCTCTGTATTATCATAGAATCATAGAATAATTTTCTTCCATTATTCTCCACGCCCCCCCCCCCCGTGAAGTAGTTTAAAAGCATGAAATTGTTCGGTGCTGGATAATACAGTAACCATGGGGCTATTGCAGTTTTCTTTAATGTATTAGGCAGATGTAGTTTCTCTTGACATTTTGAAGTTCAGGTGAGTTGGTTACTGTGGGTTGGTTTGGGTTTTTTTCTGGGTGAGGACACGGAGGGTGGGGGTGTTATTTCTGCTATTTGATTTTTTTTTTTCTAGAGCTTCTTTCCTGCCTGACTTGCACCTCACCAAACTGTCAGATGGCAAATGAATACATTTGGTAGAGAAATTAGACCATCAATTCCGCAAGATGTTTTTAGCGATACTTCAAGATCTCAATTTGATAGAAAGGACTGGTTAGAGAAGGAAACCATCTGATCACTTCAGATTGAGCAATTAACTACTTAACAGCTGGAAAAAAGGTTGCAAGTGATGTGATCGTTCACACCAGCAGCACTTAGCTATTCCAGCCACAGTTTTAAAATGCTTTGAACAGGAGATTAGTATCTTGCTCATTTTGCAGATGAGCAAACAGAAGTACAGAGGGGAGATGAATAGGCTCAAGCAGCAGGTCAACAGCAGAGCCAAAAGAATGAATTCCGGGCTGTCTAAATCCAATCCGTTAGAGCTGAGGCAATAATGTTTCCCCTAGGATTATTTCATCTGCCAGTACTGACAGGGCCAACATTTTCAAGGTTTGGTTGGGTTTTTTTTCTGGTTTTAGATATTATTTCTTTTTCTTTAATGTGTGGGTGTCTGTGAATGAGATCCTTGGAGAGACCAAGTGCATGTCCAATGCTTTCCAAAACCGTCAGGGCCCTGGTTCGGACTGGAACGCAGCACGTGTCGTCTTGGCAATACCTGTTGCGTTGTTGACAAGGACAAGAGCAAAATCAAAATGCTTCTTGGCATGCTTGCTTTAAGGGAACTAGTTGGTGGAGCCGTGGGCCATTACTGAACCCCAGTTCAGTGTGCCCATCACCTTTCTGTGCCCTTGCTGGTATTTTAGCAGGTCCCTAAAGGAAGCAAGAAGGGGAGCTATGGGCGTGGGGCTCTTTTGCTTCATAGATCAGAAGCCAGTTGTGCATCTTGTGTGGTGCGAGACCCAGCAAACTCCTTGCTCTCCTCCTGCCTGTGCTTGGGCAAATCAGCCCGGTTTCCCCCACCTCCGTGCTCCTGGGGCTCTGATCTGATGTAGCTGTTCCATGGCACTGACTCATGGTTAATCACAGACCTGCAGCTAATTTGGGGTTTGTTTGGCTATGGGAGTTCATCCAGGCTCTGCTTCTCGCTCGAGAAGTCTTGCTGTTCCCTTTGCTCTGTTGTTCTTTAGCTAGGTTTAAAATATGTATTGTTGCTGGCATTCGAATCCATATCTGCTCCCAGCATATGCTATTGGCACAATACCAACAGATGCTGTTAAGTGGTATCAAATCTTAAAGTGCAGCTACATTCTGAAGTGAGACTGTGAAAATGGCACCGTAGGGTTTCTCCTGTGCATCTCGGTGCTTTGCACATCAAGTTCTCTCTTAAAAAGTAAAAGATGTTGATTGTTTGTTTTTAACAGTCATCTTGATAAACTAAACCTGTAATTGGATTTTGTTTTAAAGGAAGTCTGGGTGGTGTGGGGCTGGTGTGTGTTTCTTGCTCCAGTCCTGCTGTCCCAGCTGGGCAGTGTGGGAGCTCTGGGCGCTGGGAAGGAGGGGGTGGGTGGCAGTGCCATAGGATTTGGGCTTCTCTGGCAGGTTATAAATATTTCCATTTTGCTATTTAATAATGAGTTGGTCACACTCCATTTGAAACTGTCTTAAAAATACGAAATCCTTTTTGGGGGAATAGAAATTTCAGAAATGCTAACAAATAATCAGCATTGTCAAGAGTGGGGTCTTATTTAAAAAAAGTGAATGAATGCTGAGTTAATATTCTTCGTTCCCTCTTTTCCATCCTTACTCTCCTTGCATTTGTTTGAGATTAAACGATTATAAGCAAACTTACTGCACAACTGACTCTTTGCTTATTGTTCTTCCTTCTATGAAGTGCAGTGCCATCTGGCACATGGACAAGTGGGGAAGATTGATGGCTAACAAAGAACACCATTCATTTTCTCCTACCAGATTTGGACAGAAAGCAAATGTTTTTAATCAAATCTATATGTTTCTAAGGAATATTGGCTGCTGAACATTTGCCAAGAGCTGAATTTCCCCCCTTCCCGCCCCTGCGAGAATTCTGTCCTGCCAGGCTGATTCATGGATGGGGCAGTATGGATGGATTTCCTCTTGTGCATCATTTTTTTCCGTTATTGAGAGCATGGTGAGCTAAAGGGCTGTTGATGCTGAGGAGAGGGAATAGCGGGAATGGTTATGTGCTGTAGTGCAAACAGTCTTAAAATGTAAGAGTATAGTTCTTTTAATAGTCTTGCAATGAATCATGCAAGACAACTTCTGAACCAAACACACAGTTGCTTTCAACGAAGCAACCAAAACATCAGTGGAAAGTTTGCCTGTAGTGGTTTTTAAGTTTTCGGAAAAAAACTAATGATTTATGGATTCCTTCTACCGTCCCATCATCTCTCAATGATTTTGCTGCCATGGGATAACGCAGGAGTTTAGGATCTGTGGATCAGAGGAAATTGAACTGTGGTGCTCAGTTGGGAGAGGGAGATCTAGCTTTTCTTAGGAGGGAGGGAAGGAGGAGGGGCTGGCTGGTGATACGGAGCAGCTGAGCTGCAGCGTGCCATGGAAATCCAGACATCTTGTATTAGAGAGCTCAGGGGAAGTTCTGAGAAGTGGTTTGGCTTCCCTGGAAGGGAAGGTCATCAGCTGCCTGACTGAAGAAAGGAGAAGTTAAGGAAGAGCTGATACGTGTTTTTAGGGTTTGAGAAATATTGTCCCTGCTATTTTTATATTACTGCAGGTGCTAGATGGATACTGGCCTTGCTTAGCTGTGTTTTTTTCACTAGGCACGGATAATGAGGGGCTTCTGCTTTCTGCTAAGATATAAAAAGAACAAGAAGGACTTGGCCATTTGAATATTAAATTCAGATGCCTTTAATAATACCTATAAATTAATAGGATTTCATGCACAGCATTCAAAAGCATTGTAAAGAGGATATGGGATATGCAAAGATAAAATGGATTTTGTAGCACTTTATAGCTGTGGAAAGAAGATGATTTTCATTTTGATTTTTTTAAATAATTTTTTTCCCTTTGAAGTCTAATAATGGAGTTAATTAGCTCTAAGCACCTGGATTTGAAGCTTTGAAAATGATCCTTTCATTGCAGCGTTACTGAATTTTCTGGAAAGATGCATCCATGGGTACACAGCCTTGTACTACATGCACATGTGTGCACGCAGAGATGGTGGCTGTAGCTCAGGCAGACAGAGTCGCAGAAGGACATTTCTTAATATTGCAAAGTGCCTGCTATTATAAAACTTTGTCTCCAAGTCATTCATGTCCTAGTTTCCAGGTTGGGAGGTCTTGGCAGTGCTTTCCTCTGCAAGTTCTCATTTGTGGCTTGAGTAAATAGATGATGATGATGCAATGTGGAAGTGCTGGCCCTGGGACTGGAGAGTCGAGGATCAGGTCATCTGGGCAGCAAGAATGTTTTCCTGGTGTTTGCCCTCCTGCCTCCCCGGTGGAGGAGGACTCTGATGTCACCGCACTTCAGATGGTGCTAACTTCAAGAAGAGTTTACTGTGTTTTGCGTGGTTATATTTTTCTCAGATGTCATCACTCCTTTGCTTTCCTGGATTGAACAAGAGTTATAGACACTTGGCTGTAGCGTGCCTAAGGGTTAATCACAGCTTGTTGGAGATGGTGCTTAAATTACCCTCTCCCTTCTGCTTGGCTGTGGTGCTGGTGGGAGGCACAGCTTAAGACCCTGCTGCAGGTTGGAGCCTGGGGTGACCTGGGATGGTGCTGGGACTTGGAACCAGGACTCCAGCTGGGTGAGAGCATGTGTGGGGGCTTGGAGAGGAGAGATGGCTCTGCTGCATGGTGTTTGAAGGAGAAATAAAACCAACGGAGGGAAGGGAGTGACTGTGTTGACACAGAAAGTTTCCAACTGTTATATTTATATAACAGTTCAGAGCTTAAATTGCTCTTGATGCAGGCAGATTTATATCCCTTCCCAGCCTCACTGCATACTGTTCCCCTCTTCTTTTCTTCCTGCCACTATAAATCTGGATGCTTTTGTTGATATAACTATTCTGTCTTTTAAAGAATTTTACTAAACTTTGTGGGCACTCAAGTCTCATGGGCTTTGCTTGGTGTTGGGTGATTAAGTTTTTCCTTTATCAGTCTTGAATTTGCTGCCTTGTAAATATTTCCTTGCTCCTTTTTTACGTAGTAGGGAAATGTCTAAAGAAAGTGTATTTTGGATATAGGGACATCTGGCACTTGTGTTTGAAAAGAGAAGGCTTGTATTTCTCTGCTTTTAAGATGGCTGGTGGAACAAAAGTGCCTCTGGAGGGAGTGGCACAGCCAGGAAAGGGTTCAGGGTGAAAATGTGCATATTCCCTTCTCCCTTAAAACATGCTGATGTGGCCTCTTAGCAGGACAAAAGCGAGAAGCAGTGGAAAATATGTGGAAGGTTTTATTTTTGTTCTCCTATTAATCTCCACAAAAGCTTTAATAAAAGAAACCAGTGATGCTGCTTAATACCTGTGGTGTTTCCTGAGCCATTCTGTCCTCAGGAGGGCATGGAGTCTCAGCTCCCTGGTTCTGATGGTATGGGGCCAGGCTGGGGACAGCCCCGACAAGTGCTCCTTGGGGTAACCCACAGGACTGTGGTTCACTGAGGCCCTTGATTTGATGTGTGACAGCTGAAAATGTTGGAGTATAAGCATTGCAGAGAGGGCTGTCATGAGCTTCATGCCTGACAGAATGCCATGGGTGGGCTGGGGAACCAGCATGGGGCTGGGTGCTGGGATGTCCATCTCCTGACTGGCATTAGTGAAAGTTTTCATGTCTTAAATGTGTACTTAACCAGCAGCACTGCTAAGGGAGCTGAAGCTCAGCCCATAGAAGCAAAGGGGAGTCTTTCCATTGTCTTCAGTGGGTTGTGGATTAAGTCTCGGGAGAATAATAATATCATGGTTTACTTGGCAGTAACAATGGTAGCGGTGCTGTCTGACTACAGACAATAAACTGAGCAAGTTATGGAAAACATGATAGCCCTCTCCTGGGCAGGAGGAGAGTCACTCAGACGTGAAAGCAATCCATTTTGCATACTGTTTCTGTGGGAACTTTCAACAGGGTATTTTGACATATGACTTCTATGTAGATAAAGTGCCAGATCGTAACTAGATAAAGATATAACAATTTCCAGTGAAATCACTCATAGTGCAGCATGTAATCTTTTTTGAAGGTTCCCAGATACGTACCTGTCTGCACCTTTGTGGTGCAAAGGTCTGGCATCAAGGTGCTTGTTGCATGTGAGATGCATTAGCTGGGAATTCTGAATTTGCTGAAGCACGAGGGGCTGGGCACCAGAAACCTCCTTGCTGTAGGATTCCCCCTTTAACAGTCTTGCTCTGAAGCTGGCATTGTGGTTTGCCAAGTCTGGGAAGGGGTGTTTTTTGATATTATATCAAAAGCTTTCAGGTTTTATACAAACCTACTGCACCTTTTTGCTTTCATGGGTGTGCTCTTGCTGTTTAGACCTGCTGTCATCAGACATCTCTGAGTATCGGCTGAGGAAATGCTCTGGGTTTGATGCCAAGTTAATGAAGTAGACTCTCAAGCATCAGCACGCTTCCTGCAGAGGGATGGGAGCGGAGCAGTGTTTGAATATTCATATGGGCTTAGTTTCCAGCGTAGCCCCTCCTTCCCGTATGATGGGGGAAGTCTTCCTCTGTTCACTGAATCTGCTTTTTCCTAATAAATCTTGAGTAGCTTTATGCAGGAATCAGAAAAGTGAGGGATGTAGAGGAAAGATGTGTATTAAATAATACATATCTTGGTGAACCAGGACAGCTACATGTGAATAGCATGGATAACAACTGCTTTTATTGTGCACCACAACTTAATCTCTCTGGCATCTTGTTTTGATGTCCCTGATCAGAGCTATTTGATGGAGAGGAGGTTGAGTTTCTGGCTGCTGCCCTCTCCATCCAGGCAGGGCAGACCTTGTGCTGGCTCAGGAATGCTAGGGTGGCTGGAGGAGTAATGCACAGCAGAGGGGTTTTGGGGGTATAGAGGTGAAGGTAGGGAGTCAAGTCTTCCTATCCTTTGACAGAATGGCATATTGATTCTTTGAAAGAAAAAGGGGGAAAAAACCCAACAAGCCAATACCCAGCAGAAAATATGACTTGCTGCAGTGGGTTACAACTAACCTGTTTTTTCCTGGATATTAGAGCAGCTCTCAAGGCAAATGACTGGGGAAGAGCAAACATGGCTGAGCAAAGTGCTGTGCTGTGCCACAGATGGAGGTCTTGAGTCACCTCTTATTCACTGTAATTGGGTGTTAAACAGTTTGAGGCAGGAGCAGAAATTCCCAGGTTGTCTTTCCTCAAATGGTCTATTGCACACCATCTTCAGAGGAGCCCCAAGAGCAGTCTGGGCTCGGTCTCTGCAGCAAAGCACGAGCAGTCAGTTGTTACAGGGATGGATGGGACTGGGAGCTGCCCCAGCAGCCGTCTCCTGTTTCTCGGGAGGCAACTGGTGGCAGGAAGATGAAGTTCCCTGTCACCCAAACCCACCAATCATCTATTCTTCGCAGAAGAAATTCCCTTACCCAGCAACGCACGATATTCTAGGGAGCTCACAACAGGGGATGAATCTCACTAAACCTATGAAAAGGCATAGTTTTTGTTATTTTAAAAAGAAATGCTTGATGTACTCAAGAAGAGTTTTAGTGAGGCTGGGATCTTGGGACTTTGAGGTGACTTAATGTTGGTCTCTGCAGGAGACATCAGCACACAGGTGCTTGTTGCTGTCCCACTCACTTGGTGTTCGACCAACTGGTGTCCTGAGCATTTGTGCTACTGTTTGTTGGTTTCTTTTTGTGGATGGCCATCTGAAATATATAGCAGCTTAAAGAAAAAAAAAGGCAGCAAAAAAGGACCATTACGTCTCATGCCTATTTAAAATAAGGTGAGGAAGACTGAACAGAGAGCAAGCCAGTGTTTTTAAACTGGAGGAGTGCAAATCCTCAAGGAACCCAGTGGTCTGATCCTCAGAGGTAATTAGTAGGTAGCCCTATTAATTTTAATGGCAGCTCTGAGCTGTTAAAACCTGGCTATTGCCTCTATATTTTAAGCATTATTAAATACTACATACTTTAAGTACTTTATTGCTCTCATTTAAGAAAAAAGCCAGCTTGTTCATTGGGTTCTTCATTTTAAATTATTTTTATTTTTAGTGCCCGTTGGAAAATGGGTAGGTTCTTCTGGGAGGAGAGTTGCAATTAGGATAATTGTACTCCTGTGCTGTTCACAGCTTCAGGGAAAACCCTTCAGCCTGTCCTTGGTAAGAGACACCAGGTGATGAAGATGTATGTTGATAATCCTTGGCCTCAAACATTTCTCCAAAAAACAAAGCTGTACCATGAGTCTGTGTTTGAGTGATGGATGCTGGAAGTGTGATGCGTTGCCGCAAGAAGTCATTTGACACTGGTGCAGGGATAAGTGGTCCTGCCAAGTTTTAACAGCCTTTTATTTCTCTGGCTGGTAGGTCCAATTCTTGGGCGGCAAAGTCTGCTTTGAAATGATCCCATTCGGCATTTCTAAAAGCCCTCATGTGCTCAAGTGTCTGGTGTCTTCTCTTAACTCCATTGCTCTCCCCAAGCAGAGCCTGACATCTGAATTGAGCTTGTGATGCATGTTTTAAACAACAAACAAAACCAACCAAACAAAAAACCCAAACAAACTTGGCAAATGCAGTTGTTTTGAAGACCTAGTTCTGTGTGGGGTCATGGCAGCAGCTGAAGGGTTTGTGTGCAGGGGAGCGATGTCCTGTTTCAGGAGGGGAGGATGGTGTGGCTGGTCCCCCCTTGGGCTGGTGATGCACTACATTTAAAAGACATGTAGATGTGGTGCTGAGGGACTTATTTACTGGTGACTTGGCAGTGCTGTGTTACCAGTGGGACTTGGTGATCTTAAAGGTCTCTTCCAACCAAAACGGTTCTATGATTCTGTGGCCTGTGTGGGGGACAGGGGGTAATAAAACCGAGCTGCTGGCACTTGCCAGCAATCCTGTTAATCTGGTGCTGAAACTTATTGCTGCTTGCAGTTTGCTGCCTGTACAAATGACTTCAAAAGCAAAAAGAGACCCATCTCCTATGCAGCTCTGGACATGTTGCTCCCTTTGCCTCCCACCCCTAGGAAGAGGCTCCCAGAGCAGTTTACATGTATTATGCCAGCTGATTTTGTATTGCTGTAAAACCCCATCCGTGCTGTTGCCTTCTGAAGGATGCATTTAGAAGGTAGCTAATACTGGAAAATCTTCACAGTCTCACAAGAGGATGCTGAGTTACTTTGAGATGTGGTGCCGGGCGTTTAGCTGGCACTCCACCGAGCACGTTGATTTTAATCGAGCAGATGTCTGTTAATCTTTGTGAGAAGCTACCTTGCCATTCTATCAAGCACAGTGTAGAGGACAGATGTTTGATGAAAGCGCTGAAATATTTAACTAGGATATTTTTCCCCCTGCAGCCGAGATTGCTTGTTGTGCCTATTAATCTTTTACAAGACTTGCATCTGCTCAGAGGTGGGTTGTTTCAGGCTTCGGATGAACTTTGTGTATATGTGCAGGGTTTGAAAGAGTGCTGTAATGAACAAACATGATGTGTATGTGAATAAATTGAATGCATAAAGCAGATGAATTAATCCCTCAGTCACTAAAAGTCTCTTCCAATAACAATAATAAAAAAATACTTTAATGCTTCTTGTGCTGTAGATGTTTACTCCTCTCTTTCAGGGGTGTCTTTTACCCTCCTGTTTGTATAATTAAGATTTCAATTGGCATGTCCTTGAAGAGAGCCTGTCCTTTCACATGCACAGTATTGTACAGTCTGGATGAAGTCTTGCTGGGTCACGCTGAGCTTGCCTGTCCTGCTCTCCCTTTCCTCCTGGTCTCATTAGAAGGATATTTGATTAGATCTTAGAGTGGCTGAAACCCTTAGTGGGTTAGCAGAAGGGAAGAGGGGAGACTGGGAGGTAGTTAACCACTCATCCCAAGTTAGCAGCTCTCTTGTTTGTGAAGAATTTATTTTCAGCTAAGACAGTACCTTTCTGTAATGCTTAATTCTTCAGCATAAGCTTCTAATCAGAGCCACTTATGTTTTCATTTCCTCTTGTTTACAGCAGTTACACTTTCACCGAAGCTGGTGATTGAAACACTGTAAAAGGCTCGGATCACATAGAAAAAGCAAAGAAACTACATGCGTGCAAAACTTTTTTCCCCCAAAGGAGTAGCCGTGTTGGACAGTATTTTATACACTATGTTGCACTACAGGGGAAAAGCCCTTATTAATTAATACTTAATAAGGATTAATACTTGTAAAGCAATTAAAAACCTCTCTGAAACACATTTTTTCCTTTGCTGCTGCTGACTTAATGGCCCATAGCTTTTTTTTCTAGTCTGTTCCAGGCCACTTTTCTTTGAATGTTGCAATTCTGAGCTTAAAGTCCAGTATTGTCTTTTAAATATCTCATGGTTGTAATCCAGTTTTTGTTTTCCTTAAAATTAGTTGGTTTATGAATTCCCCTTTTCTTTTCTCCATGTGTTAAATGAATTGAAGTGAAATGTGAAATTGTCACATAGCCCCGTCTAACTTCCCCCTTCTCTGAATAGATGGTAAGTTATTCACTCTGTATTTTTAGAAGTAAGAGCAATACCAGTTTGAAAATAATTTAGCGCAGCCAGAGTTTTAGTAACCGCTTTGGGAACATTTCAAGGCAATCCCATGAGATGACGATGTATGGTGATAATTTTGCTTTAGCAGAATTGGCCTATTCGATGAACAGCTCAGGCTCAGACACTTATATCCAGTCTGTGTTTAAGGTCTGGAATTAATTTAGTTTTAAGGATTAAGTTTTCTTCTTTGCATCTCCATATTTTATGAGCAAGATTAACTTGCTAAGTCTGTAAAATTGGCTAGATATTTTCTGTTTGCACAAACCAGCCTAGTTTGAATGATCTTGCTCATGTCAGAGAAAGTGACTAAGTCCCAGTGATGCCTTTTCTGAGTAAATGTTCTCAGAAAATGTTCTCGTTTAATTGTAATCGAAAATTAATTGTTCAGCTGTCTGTCTTCTTTCATGCCTCACGTATTCTGCCCAGTAACATTCTTCTTCCACATGATTCATTAGTCGTCAGATTGCTTAAAAATATCCTGGACAAGGAAGACATATTAGCAAAGTCATAACTATATTGGCGGATGAAAATAATTTCTTCTCAAGTGTCTATGTACGTTCCAAGATCACATCACGCGTACAGAGAATAGATGAGTGGGCTTGTGAATGAACAGGCTTTTGAAGGGCTTCTTTTGTTAATCACTAGCACAATCAGTCAGGGAGCTTACAGGCTTTAAAGAAGTATCTAATGGACATTGTTCAGAATTTTTATCACCTTGTACTCATCATCATGATGCTTTTTTAGAATGAGAACTCCTTGTTCTCCACCAGTTCCTTCTATGATTTCATTTTTTCTGGACCTCTAATCACTTGACTCAATGCACGTAACAGCTTGATAGGCTTAAATCTCGAAGGCTGCTCAAGTTAAGTAAAATACAGTAAACTCTTTGGAGCTATTTACAGAATTGCTACATTAATCTCACCAGATAATTACAAATTTGTTGTGGCCTGATTACCTGAGTTACGCATCTTGTTTACAACGGTGCTGTGGGGCAGCCCCTAAATGTAAAAAAATCACTGGTATTGCCTGAGAGAAAAAAAAAATCCACATTAGGGAGACGGTGGTTATTATTTGAAGCATAATTGTTGTGATTTGCCATGATTTTCTTCTTTTGCAAATCAGGCTCAGTTGAGGGAAGGAAAGGGGGATGCGAAGAGAAGCCCCGCAGCAATCCTGTGTGTGTGTCACCAGGAGCTGGAGGGACTGGGAGCCTGACTTAGCTCTGCTTGGGAATGACTTCTGCTAATGGTGTTTAGCTGTTTTTATGATGGATGAGCAAAACATGGGGCCTTGAGCTTAGCTAAGGGATAGAAGAAATTACAGAATTGACAGAATTTGTTTTAAATGGCGGTTGTCGATGCGTGTGCTGTTAATGCAGGATACCACACAGCTTTAAATGTAGTAGTTTTGCTGCATTAAGGAAGGAGAAGAGATGAAAAAAAAAATCTCAGGGACCTGAAGTGTGACCTCAGACCTCTATTTATGTGCGTTAGGTCTCCATCTGTTCTGCAAACATTGACAAGGGCTGTGAGTCACGGTGTGGCAGTCACCAGGACCGGCTGTGCCTGTGTGTGTGTGTGTCGGTGTTTCCAGGATTAGGCTTTGGTTGACATGACTGGTCAATGGATCTCACTTTGGAAAATAATAGTGTGTGTCAGGCTTTCCTTTTGGTTACCTTCATAGGTTATTATGTAGGACATCCAAACTGTCTTTCTAAATATGGTGAGATTTAGTACAAGGAGTACTAAAGTAGTACAAGGAAATTAAAATGGAAAGCGTAAGCGAGGCAGGCATTTATAAATGATTGAACTAAATTATACTCACTAGAATGAGCTGCAGCTGTGACAGCGATGTTTCTTTCTTCAGGTAAATAACATTACCCATCATTATTGGTTATGCTAAAAGGCCATAATTCCATGTTAACATGCCTTATTGCAGCCTGATAAGTCATAGTCTAATCTCCATTACCAGACTGCCCATAAATATTAGAGATATGTGGTACGAGGAAGGCAAGGAATGAAATCTGGTTGTGATGCGGCAGTATCAGTGTTGGCTGCTCTGACGGGACAGAGTTGAGTCCTTTGAGATAAAGCAATTCCTGTAATGCACATGATGACCTTTCATCATTATTTAAAATAACAAATAAAGACAATAAGACTGTATTGTCACCTATACACTTAATATTTTTTTTAAAGAAAAAAGGATTGTTTGTTTCAATAAAAGCCTTGGTGACTTCTGCACATGAGGAAATAGAAAGAAGTTGCAGCTTTAAGGATGTGAGCGTGTTGTGGTGTTGTACCACAAATGCAATACCACTGTTGTTTTCACTTCAGTAAGTTACTGCTTCTTGTGGACAATAAAACCACCGGCTGTTGAAATTATATGGTATAATAATGGAGTCAAATCGACATGCTCAAATGATCCTCTGTGTTTTTGACATTTTATTAAATTGATGAGTAGGTAAAGGATTTTTTTTTTCCCCTTACTGCTAGAGATTGAGAGAAAATGGAGAAACACAAACCTTTCCTCTTAACTATTCCTAGAAAACACAATTGGCATTTTTACTTCTTGCTGCAGCAGTTGAGGAAGTACATCCTTTTGGATGGCGCGGAAGTAAACGACACTGTAGTCTCTTTGGTTTGAACTTGTTAACTTTTGAATTCATAGTCAATTTCAGACACAGTTTATTACAGAAACATTTAGAATGAAGTTGAAATGAATGTATTAGCTTTGTTTTGTGACCCTTTCATAAACCTTGCATGCCAAATCCTCCGAAATAATTTCCATTGAAAAGCTCAATGCATTTTTTTATCTCCCTATTCTACATGGCAGAATGTGCGAGGGCAGCGTTTTTAATATTTGAAAGTTCAGGAGCAGCAAAGGAGTTCGGTACCGTTCTGTGACAAACCACAGGTGACTGCCTTCCCAACTCTGCTCTCTGTTCCTTGAAGTTATAACGGGAAGAATTCTGATGGCAAGAGCAGCACAGATACCTGTCTTGGACACCCTCAGCCCTGGGATGGGGTGGGAAAGGGAGTGTTCTGTGACGTATCTAAAACGTAAATAATTTGGGGGTCCAGTGGAGCAAAAGCTGACTAATAATCAGAAAAAAAATCCTGTCTGGGAGAAGGGGAAGAAGAAACTTGAGACAAAAGCGTGTGAGTAAATTAACTTGGAGCAAGTTAGGGCACGAACTCCAAATATCTGAGATAACTGTGTGGAGTGGACACAGAGGAGGCTCTCCATCTTCCTCAGCTGTGGAGATGGGTCACACTGGACCCGGGGAGGGCACTGGCAGCGCTGTAGGGATAGATACACTTGTGGTATTTTCCCTGGGAAGGCAGAAGTGTGCACAGCATTGTTCTGAAGACAGCCATGGTTTTGCAGAGGTAAAAGTGAAATTTGTTTCCATTGCTCTGTTGTGAGTTTTCCTGTGATTCAGGCTTGAATTTTGCTGTTTTTTTTTCATCGTTCTCTGTTACCATTCTGTGCTTTCAAAGCTTGCTTTCCCTGCCTTGGATTTATTGAGGGAGCATGAGGGAAAAATGAAATGAAGCAATATATTTTGTTTGTCGTCGTCTTGCTGTCAATTGAGTCTTAGTGGTACCATTAGTCATTTTATGACACATTACCTTACCTGGGTGAGTTTTGCTCCCCTCTCACTGCGTTAGGCTGAATTTTTAAACATGTTTTTGTGGGTTGCCATATATCCTGAGACTGGAAAATGTGCTTTTTATAAATTGTTACTTTTTGAGCTTTCAAAGCTTTTTTCCTTCTACCTGCCTTCTGTCAGTATTTTTGAGAGCTCTCGAGGGCTGGAAGTGAGCTTTATCTTCATTGACACAATTAGCTGGTTTGCAGTGCGAGCATGATAGTGGGTCTGGAATGTAATTACAGGGCAAGCACAGACCTCCAAAGAAAATTTTAATAGTGACAATGATGAAGAAATCTTTACTTCTGCAGAGCTCTGCACTGGAGATGTTCATATGACAATCCCAAACCCGATTTTACTTATAGGAACATTCAGAACGGTTGCTGTTGTTACGTTTATCTTGGTAGCATCCAGTTCTGTTCTGAACCAAGATGATCACTGTCAGATGCTCAGTGAAGCTGCTGATGAAGTCTAGGAGATTTCACTACAGGCGACTGGAGATGGAGATAGAGCTGAGCACAGTTCTCTCTATGCTTTCCTACTCCTTGCAAACAGTTGAAGATTTTCATGACCTTTATACAGCTTCTTAAGATAAACTGCAGTTTCTTTTCTGTATCTGGAAGCTGTGGAGTCCTTTGTGCGTGTGCATGCAGCTTATGATTCCTATTAATAACAATTGGTTTATAAACTGTGGTTACTGGAATTGGCAAGCGTGTATTGGCAGCAAGGGAACACAACAGTCAGGAGTCGAATGCAAGCAGCAGGCTGTTAATGCACCCCTACAGTATCCTTGTTTGTGCACTTTTAAATTATTATTTTTGGACTATATTTGCATTAATTGCTTCTTGGGTTCAGTTGCTAGAAATATGAAGATCCTGACAGCAAGTAACTGGCCAACTTGGTAGTTGTATTGGTCAAAATAGAAGCGTTAAGTTTTTTCACTGAAAATACTTTTAAAAAACTGAAAACTAAAATTACAGTTTGCCAACTGGTTCTAAAAGCTGACTGTGCTGGTTAGAAGAGTGGTAAATATGTCCCTAATCATACCAGTTTGATTTTGAGCATTTCTTGTAGTGATCACTCATCTGCAGCTGAAGACTGAGAACTGTCTGTATAAAGACTTTAGTAAACCCCAATTGAAGGGCAGGCAGGGAAGAACATATTGGGTCAAATGAACTGTCTTTTTGCCCAATGAAGCTGCAGACCAAGTTTTTTGTCCCCTTCACACACCCTCCCTAGCTTCTTTAGATCCCAATTTTTCTTGAAAGTTAAACTTAAATTTGTTTCCCCCCCCGCGCCCCTCCTGCCTGCGAGCCAGACCCCTGTCTCCCTTGGCATGAACCAGCAAAGTCTGTCTCCACAAAGTGCAAGATCAGACCAGTCCGGAAACTTGGGCTGTCAAGTTCAATTTAAAGAAAGAGGATTTTTATTTAGTTTGGTTTCTTCAAATGTGAACATCAGGAAGACAAGCCAATGGCATCTACCACATTATTGCAATGTTGTGTTTAGGGTTATAAAGCTTACTGTAATATTAACACAGACTGGCAGCTGTTTTGTTTCAGCTTTACTGATTGAAAATTACTAAAATGCATCATGCTTTTGAGACAGTCAGATAATTTGGGGGGAAGGGTTAGCCAACAAGCCCACTCAACATGGGACTGTTCCCCCTACTAAAACGTCTCTGTGGGTGACTTAGATGTTGGTGAGGAACTTGCATGTTGGTTTGGAGGAAAATCCTTTTGAACGTAGACAGTAATTTCATAATTAGGCCTTAAAATTACATGGTAGCAAAAACTTGGGAAACATTAAAGATCACAAACATTAAAGCATCTGTTTTATATTTTAGCTATTTTTGTCTTGATCCCTCTTGCTGCCCTCGAAAAAGGAAGTGAAAAAGATAGTGTGCTTTGAGTTAGTGTGAGGGCTAGTTAGAAGGGTGAAGATGATTAAAAGCAGCTACCGAACTGGCCATAGGCTGTGGGGGTGCTCTCAAAGGAGAGGGAATTTTTTGCACAGTCAGAAGTGTGTGCGCACTGTTTGGGCAGACTTCATCTTTGCTATCTTTAATATTTCCTGATACAAAGTTTAGTCCAGGTAACATCGTTTTCAAACATCCATTGACACAGCAGTGATGTGCACGAGACAGAGCATAGGACTTTGTCTCTTAGCGTGAACCTCCTGAGTTCAGGTAAGACTTCCAGTTTTCCACTTAAGTTACTTCATTTTCCTTGTGGTGAAAATCTGTTGCTCAGAGACAGAAAAGTATGACACTGGAATAAACTGCTGTACCAAATTACTGAAATTTAATTGATTTCCCCTACCACCACTACCTTGTTTTCTTTACTTAGAAGCTAATAGTTGTTTAAAGGTAAATCCATTTTTTTTATTTTTTTTTGGCATACCAGTTGCCTGAGTTACATGTACGGAGCTAGTTTAGGAACATGCAGAAATCCTTCTTTGCAGACATGGGTGTTCTAAACTGGCTCAGTCCCCAATTATGAGAGCACTTAAGCTCAAACCATTTGAAGTGTTTTATAGAGCTTGTCCACTGGAGACTGCACCTATTTACTACGTTATTCTAAAATCCCACCTTTCTGTTTAAGTACATAGAACCACATGGCTGGATCAAGCCTTATTATCCTCCGCCTGCCGGGAATGTCTGTGTCCAAATGAAGTTACAGCCTGGAGCTCTGGAGACTGGAGCTGTTTAGGGCTTCATTTCTGGCTCTTGTACTTGAGAAAAAGCTTCTCATAGGATCATAGGAAGTGTTTTCAGCATCCCCGTTGCTAATTGACAGACTAACAAGTCACAGATCAAAAAAAATTCAGGAAAATTAATTTAGCACTCGTTAACTTCGTATTGTAGAGAAGGAAGATGCAACTTAATTTCTTTTCTATAATAGTAGAGGTGTGTTTAAAATTGTGTTGAAAAACATTTGCATTAATGTTTAATCTAAACAGTGCTTTAAATATTTTCTAATTTCTTCTGCCTGTATAGACTTTATTTTTAGATGTCAGTTTGCTTTCCTATAAAATTAAGTGTAAGGTGATGACTAACTTCACAGCTTTACCCAAAAACTTACACATTTGCATCTTCCTAGGGCCTTCATTAAAGCAACAAAAAAAGACTAGGAGAAATCCTTTTGGGGAAAGACTCATCAGATCAGCAAACGGTGTTGTCTTGTGAATTATACTTCTCCCATCAAATCCATGTGGGTTTCCCACTCCTTGGGAGTGTCTGTGTGAGACTTGGAAGCCCAAATCTGCTCCAGCTCTGGTGGAAAGAAAGGAGTTGTTGCCTTTCTTCTACAATAGATCTTGCTTGCTGAGAACCCAAGGCTGTTAAGACCTCCTTCTGGAATACCTAATGAAGTGGGCAGGTTCTGGCACCGAAGAGAAAAATGCAAAATAGCACTTTTCCTTTGTCTGTAATTGCATGCATATGGTTATTATTCATGAGAGCACCAGAAGTGTTGAAAGTTAGCAGTGGAAGTGGAACTGTTGGCACACAGTTCCCATCTGGGGTTCGTGGTGCCAGCGCTGGGCATGTCCTGAGCCCATTGACATGGCAGAAAGCCACCTGGTTGGGTTGAAATCCTTTGCTTTCCGGCTTTGATACAGGCTGTGTTCCCTGCTGAGCGTGCACTTGGGGTGTGCTGGGTTTTGCTGTGGTGCCACAAAGTGGGGTGCAGCCAAGACAGCAGAAGCGGGATGTGGGGTACACAGAGTGCTGGGACGAGATTTAATTTAACACCTCGTCAGAAGAGCAGCGAGGCCTTAAAATTATCAATGTTGTCGTCATGGTACTTTCCTGCCTCTTGTTACCTTTATGCCCATTCTATATTTTAAAGCTGTGAAACATTAACACTTAAACTATAAGTATCTCTTGGAAATGTAAGAGCAAAATGATGTATTTGTATATGACAGTTGAGAAAAAATAGGCTAGTGACATCTCCAGCCCAAATTTTTGTTCCGACAGACTTGATGTATTCTCTTGGGTCAGACAGAGCTTTGTAGGAAGTTCTTTAATTTACTGGACTCTGCACCATGCTACCTGCTGAACCAGCCACTGGGCTGTTAACCTGTTGTATTTCTCTGAAGTGGGGTATTTTCTGACTGCTGACACTGTTGAAACCTCTCAAATCCCCAAACTCTTCTAATGCTGCTTTCAGAGAGGAGAACGTGTAACAGATGTATCTTGTCTTTTGCAGGGTGGTCTAGACTGTCGTGGTGGTTTAGAAATAAAATGTATTATTAATTAATGTTCATAATAATGGTTGTGTTATTAATATTATTTATTCACAGCTGCTTTGATCCTCCTTTCTTCAGTCTCAGCTGCAGTGCAAGGGGCACCATAAAACTTGTGATGTGAAGCCATGGTGGGGAGGGGTGAGTGGGGGCAAAGGGACGTTCCTCCACACGGAACAAACACAGCACGTGAGGGTGATCTCTGCTGGGAAAAGGGCAAGGGAAGGGAATGGGAAAAAATGATAAAATATCTCTGAGGCCAAGAGTTCCTATTTGTTTAAACAAACTTTTATAGCTTAAAAAAAAAGAAAAAGAGAGGGGAGGGTATGGGCAAGTGAGTTGTAGGGTGAAAGCGTGAATTGGACAGGGCTGGCGTGGCAATCTGGCTGGCTGAAATGGAGTAGAATTGCTGTACATGCAGCCCAGGTGGCAAGGTGGAGGTTTCAAACTTTGATTCAGAGTCATTTAGCTGCTGTGGCAATGCCTGATGCCTGCCTGGGAGAAAGCCTGCAGTGTCTGGTACGTCCCCTGCCTCCCGAGATCCCAGCTTGCATGTATGCCAGGGGGGTAAGCTCTCGAGTGAGCTTGCAAATAGAAACTGTACCCCAGCTTCAAAGGGGGAAAAAACCTCTGCCTGAACTACTGGAATGAGAGCTTTATTCCATGCAGACTTTTAAAATACGTATTTCCAAGACATATTCCCAGCATCTATCAGAGAGCATGCCCTGAGCCAAGTTATGATGTTTCTCAGGTTTTTGTTCCCAGGGCCAACCCACCCTCAATGTTCATTAGCAAATAAAAGCGCCGCGTGACCCACACACTTGGCTTGCAGTACCCCAGCCATCTTGTTAGCATTTGAAGTAATAGTACAACTTGCATAGATTTCCCAAGAAAGCTCAGTAATTTATGTTTGGAGAGTTTGAGCCAACTGATCCTACTTCCAAGAGAAACACTATGTATTCACTCGCTTTACCTTTAAAACAAAAGAGAGAGGAAAAGGGTTCATATGGGTTGTGTTTTGTAGTGTCTCCCATGGGGCTACATAACTGCCTCCTCCCCCCTCCCCCCTAAATTTATTTAATGCTAGCATAGTGGCTTTCAACTTTTTTCTTCTTGAGTTCCCTTCAAAGAATATAGTAAAAAGAAATCACGGAGTTGCTCGTCCCGTGGAGAGAATTGAACCTTATTTAGCGATGGGTTCGTGTTGTTCATTGTTACCTCTTGCAGACTCTTCCAGAGGTACTCCAAATACTACAAACTGAAAATCCGTGCTGTAGAAACTTAGATGACTGTTGCATTATTGTGGCTTATGTACCTCAGAATGGGATAGGCTGTCTTCTCCCCTCTCTTCATCCATCCTGTCCTTGGATTTCTGAAAAGACTGGGAGGAATCAGAGGGTTGCTGGTTTGAAAAGGCTAAGGGGGAAGTGAATGTGCTTGAAGCAGCCTCTGGGGATATTAATGAATGAACATCTGGTAAAAATTAAGTATGACTTACTGCAATAAAAAAAAAAAAGCAAAATGCAAGGTGGCAAACAGCCAGGAGACGGCTGATGATATAGAGTGGATTCCGTTCTGCAGACTGCGCAGAGGTCTCTCCTGCTGCCTCTGCCTCACGATGTGTAAGTCTTTAGACAGCGCCGGCAGTACCTGGCTTCCCCAGGCTTTCCCCAGCCCCAGTTAAATAGCTCTTCTCTAGACCGTCTGGTATCTGCCTTCTAAAGTCCCGACCAGTACTGGGAAGTGACCTGTGACCATGACAGGTGATTAATAAACACAGGTTGGTTTTTTCTTTTAGATGGTGAAATTGTGATACCTTGTAGGAGGCCGATCTTCACAGGAGGAATTTTTAGGAAATTGGCTCCCTGATTTTAAAAAGGGCCAAAGTTCAGTTTTAAAACTGGCAAAAACAGCCATCTGGTATTGAAATAGCTTTCCTCTCAAACGCTGCACCCTCAGCTCAGTGGGTCTACTCAGTTTCTGGCTTTCAGTTTGCACGTATGAACTTTATTGATGCTTTCTTTTGTGTCTTGGCCAAATTTGTTTCAAATGATGAGTCTATTTCTGTTTTTACTAGATTAAGGTAAAAATTCTATTTACAACGCAGCAAAGTTAATTGTTAAGGAACCAGAAGGTCTGGGATTCTAAGGAACTCAGAATTTTCTAAAGAGCTTAATAAAATAATTTTGGTAAATTGACAGTATTCTCTATGAAAACAAATTAGACAAATCATGTGTTCACTGCTGTCAAGTGTCAGCAGTGGCTTGATTAATGCAAAGTAATGTTGTCTGACTGATTGTTTGTAGCTGTCCATAAAATCTTGAATTTCAATGTGGGGTTGTACATTAATGAGCTAGGAAGCGTTTTTCACTCCTGACAATGGTCCAGCTCCAGATTTTAACCGCTATTCAGGATTTGGAAAAGTGAAGGCTACATGATTTGATTTGGATATGCTGTCTTTGCAAGGGAGAACACTCTGTTCTTGCAAGTCCTTTTCAGCAAGAGGTTTTGCTTTGTCTAGTGTCTTTAGAGATGGCTTGTCATTCTTCAACCCGGGGGTGACACACCACCACTGCCCTGTGGCCTACACTTCTAGCTCTGTCCCACCAGCCCTGTCCCACCACCAGTCTAGAAGACTGGTATCTCAAGAAAGGATAGAAAAGTTCACGCAGTCCTCTGTATCAGGATTATTCTTTTACAATACCATGGTCAAAAACGTTTTTGGTGGTAAAAACCCATGTGTGGCTTATGGATGTACTTGAAACGTCATCAGCAACTTTCAATGTGTATTACATATACTTGATTTTTTTTTTTACTAAACTGCAGAGAATTGTTATTACTTTTAGGCAGGTATAGAGTATCACAAAGTAATGAAATGCTGGTTTTGCATATAGCTAGAAAATTGCAAGACTATAGCCAGATTTTTGCACGTGTGTAATTTCTGTAGTTGGTGAGATTTGTTTTGCTGGAAGCTATTTCTGCTGAATGATGGCATTGGATATTTGGTGTATCATTCTGTGCTTATCAGAAGGACACTTTGGCTCCATGGCATCCATGCAAGATGAGAGTTCTGCATCATATGAGCAGTTTTATACACCATCACAGAATAAGCAAAGCTCATTTGCAGTACTTGGTCCCTGATGCATCTGATCTGACTTCAACAAACATACCTAAGTAATTATTTGAAATAGTATTTAGTGGCCCAAATGTACAATGTGCTTGCCAAACGCAGGAAAAAGTGTTTTCTCTGAAAAGCATCTTTCAGGTGCACTGTGTGTCAATCCCTGTTTATTTCTAGACTTTCTCACTTTCCAGCTGATCTTTAACCAATTTAAATAAATTGACCTTTGGGGGTTTTTCAGATAGGAATAAAGATGCAACTAAAATGTCATGAAAACTACTGGGTTGACTCTGGGGATCTCTGCACCATGTTATCTTTCCTTTTATCTAAAATTGGGTTCTGATGTGCTTTGATCTTCAAGGATTCTTAAAGCATGCTTTTTTAATGTGCAAATGTCCGCTAAAAAGTTTACAGGTTTGCAGTGTGTGTGCAGTGTAAGGCTCTCTCAAGACTGCATTTGATATGTGACCTTATCCACAAAAAAATCTTTGAGCCCCTAAACAAGTTGATTTTTTTTATGATAATACCTGGATCTTCCACCATATGTTTTGCCTCTGAGTATTGAAGCTTTTTAAGGATTTCTTTTCACTTTCCTCGTTTTGCAGATAGGGGGAGGGAATGGAAACTAGGAAATAGTTGTTCAGGCGTGGGAGTAGGGAGAGAGAAAGAAGGAATAATTTTCATTTCCCGAAGGGCTGGGGAATGGAGGCACAAATAGCAGCTGCCTTGCCTGAAAACCTAGTCTTGTACTCTATAGTATTGCATATGTTGCTGTTGGATTTTTTTTGTACTCCTGGGCATGCAGGCCTACAGCTGATGAGGTATGTGATGTCTGGTGTTTGGTTTACATAAGCGTTTATTTTTATTTTGCAAAGGTTTTTAGTATCTCATGAAGACATGTTTATTGTGCCTTAAAATCCAATTTTCCCTTGCATGATTTTCAGCCTCTGGAGGACTTTTAGTATCTTGCTTGAAACCAAAAGCTGGTCTTTCCATTTGGCTTTGACAGATATTACAGAGGCTAAACAAAGGAAAACAAAAAAATCTGTGGAGCTTTTCTATTTATTTGTACTGCAGCCTCACTTGGGTTCTGGTGGAACAGGAGTATGTTGTGAGACTGCAGTGAATGCAGGACGAGTGGTGTTGAAAGAGGAGGAAAGCTATGCTCTCTTTCTGCTTGCACGCTTAGACTATGCATTTTTATGTGCTTAACTAATTTGTTGTCAAACAAGGCTAGCTGACATCGATATTCTAAGGAATCTTAACTGTAAGTGGTCATGCAAATTACTTGGCATGTTTCAGTGACCAACAGAGCCGGTAGCTTCCTTGGAGAATATTGGGAGGAGCATTAATTAAATCAACAGGAATGGACAGAGAAATGAGTGGTAGATAAGCAGCTGTTCAGAGAGAAGAAGAAAAAAATTTCATCAACCAGGACACACAATTTGTGAGGAAGAGGGGGCCGTCCTTTAAATACTTGCATGGTGGCATTCAGTAGTGAGAACACCCTCCTCCCAAATCTTCCCAGCAGTCCCTGGAAAAGCGGCTGAGATCAAGGAAGGGAGCCCTGATCTTGGTGACCCTTCCCTCCCTGCCACCTCCTGAGAACTGGCACTGCTTTCCTGCACCAGCAGGTGCGTCTATCCTGCCATCTGTACTGCATGCAAAGAGGCAAAGGTGCCAAATTTCAGCCAGGGTCTGGCGAGAGACTTTTTCTCTTTGGAATGGGAAACTTAGCAGAAATGGAGCTCCTTCCCACACACCTTGCATGGTGCTTTTCTGTTCCTGGTGCTGCGTGCTCTTCTGGAGCGTATCTGAGTAACATGGAATGGGGAATGGTGTGTGTAGCCTGGAGCCACTGCATGATTAGTGTGTGGGTTCTTTAGTTAATTTATTGAGTCAGGCAGAGAAGAATCATGATATAGTGGGGCGATTCACTGATAAGTTCTTATTTCGCTCCTCTTCACCTGCTAGCAGTTGGCTTGGGTTTTGCCCAGCACACTGCTCAGAGCTGCTATAAACTGCATCAAACTTCATCTTGCCAAATGCAAGTTAAAATGTCAGAACATTTCCCTCCACAACTTCTAAGGCACTTTTCCCCCAGTGTATTCTCTTCTTTATTCTTTCATCTCGTGTGAGTCATGAAGTGACCCTGCGCATGAAAAAAATTGCAAGCATTATGTTCGTAATGCGTAAGATCACACAGAGCTACATTCTGCTGGCACATTTGTACAGGCTCCTATTCTGCATATTGGAATATTTTCATATTGGCTTCCAAAATCCATGAGCAAGGGCAAGCTAGGGTTTTGTGTTGGACAGAAATCAAAGGATCTGAAAATGTAGCCAGTGACTGTAGAATAAAAGTAATTATCACATGCAACGGTATGTAAATGTGTTTATTAGGAATGTGTGTGTCCCTTGTTAGTGTGTATCTTAGTGCCACAGTATCTTTGATTCTGACAATGGTCTTGTGAAACATAATAGCGTTGTTTTGCAAAGCTTCATCCTAAATAACTTCCTCGTCAAATTAATTCTCTTGGCCCCCCTTCAGACATACTATTCTTTTCTTTTCTTACCAGCCATTTAGTGATGTGGTTGACCTTGGTTTTCATATCCTGCAGGCCGGATCAACTACTTCCTGAAAAATATTTGACCAAGAGGAAATGCAAGGCAGGACAGAGATTTCCAACATATTCTGCTTTCTGTGCACGAGCTTAGATGGTGATGAGGCAGGAGAAGCTTGTGGAATAGCCTCAGAGGCACCGGCAGCAGTGGGGATGATCAGGAAATTCTCTTTCGGAAATCTGTCCTGCCTCTGTTTAAAAAAACCAAAACCACCCAAACATCTCCCACCCCTGAAAAAACAAACAGAAATAAGATGGTGTGTACACAGTGGGCAAGGGAGGTTTGCTAAACCTAGGGAAGAAACAAAATCTAACTGACAGCTGGTTAAAGACAGAGGCAGTGTGGTGCAGGGGTGCTCCGTAGAAACGTTTTCTGAAGGACCGGGAAAGCTTCTGTTGTCGTCTTTACCTTGAACCACATCTGTGCAACATCTGTTGTTTTTAAAAGCGCATACCTGTCATTAAGTATACATAATTAAACTTAATTTCATCTGAAACTCTCTTTAATTTCTTATAATGACTGCACAGGCTGGTTTTCTGTGGGGAAACTTTGTTTAGGAGTATGCTTACAGCAAGCGAGTCTGTCCTAAGAAGTGAGAGCAGCAAGGCCTCTGCCCTTGAAAATAAGGTGAAGAATTCTGAAGACACACTTTACATTAGATGTTTTTGTCAGGAAAGACTTCTTCGTGTCACAGCGTTTGTCTGATCCAACCAAACATCCCATTTGTGTAGCTGCTTTAAAGGGAATTAAATAGAGCGTCTGTCTCGTGTTTGCTGCCAGAGGCCGTGCAAGGCGAGAGGTGCAGGTCAGCCTCTCCGTGCCTGTCTCCTGTGGCCACCAGACCGTCACCACTAAAATGCGACGTCTGCCGAATTCGTCTCCTTTCCAACTTGTGAAAGCCATCCTGACGGCTGGAAACAGGAGAGCAGTGAGTGTGAGCCAGGGTGGCTTTGGGAGAGAGGGGAAAGTAAATAAAAAGCGCAGACTGCAGCTCAGGATATAAAAATCCCTTCCTTCCTGTAAGCAGTGAGGCAGGGACGGGGATCGGTGCGGCGACCGGTGCTCACACACTGGTGACTTTCCCAGCAGCTGTCATAATGTTATTCTTTTCAGCAGCCTGTTTTGTTTTTTGTTAAGAAATTATTTCAAACATTTCAGCCCTGATCCTGTGAGAAGGAATTAAAAGTTTTGGCAGCTGGGCTTCATCCGCCCCTTCCTTCCCTCCCCCCAAAAATGCTCCTTATGGAGCTTTGGCTTTAATTACTGTCCGTAGTGTTCCGGGCGCGGGCTGGGGGCTGAGCGACGCCGGGCTGAGTGGGAATGGCAATGCCCTGTGGCGAAGCAGCTGTAATAGACTTTCCTGCTGTGAGTGAGGGAGCGCTTAATGAGAATTGAAGGCTTGTTCTTGCTGCGGGATAAAGTTCAAAAGCTGGCAACGGGTTGTCATGGGGTCTTGTGCTGGGGATGGATGTGTGGGTGCCATGACGGGTGTTGGGAAAGGGCAGGCAGGAGGGGGTCCCCGTGTCACTGAAACGAGTAAAGGCTTAGTGGAAGGGCTCTGAAGGCTGGTTCACTGCATGCTTTCTTCAGTGTTTGTGCCTGGCAGTGGGTGGAGGGCTGTGCTGATGCCGTGGTTGGCTTAGCCATGACAACTAGCAGTGCCAGTGTATTAAATGCAGTTGGAAAAGCCAAGGCTGAGCCCTCCTGGCCAGGCTGGGCCTGGTGGTTGCCGCTCGCTGGAGAGGACCTGAGGGGCAGCAGCCCCTCTGCCTGAGGAGACCTCCCCTGACAGGGCCTCCATGGCTCTGCGTGGCCTTCAGGCCGGGGAAGGAGGCCAAGGGCCTAGCCAGTCCATCATCCCTCCCTATGGATTGTGATGCCCCAGCTCGGCTCCGGGGGATATCTTAAAGGTCCCCATTCCCAGCAAACAGGGCTTGGCTCCTGCTGGGGTCCCATGGCCAGCCTGTGTCTCTGGGCCACCTCATCCTCGAAATGCCGTGAGTCTGGATCTCCATATGCTGCGGGGAGAAGAGCAGCAAGAGGTAAGACACAGCAGTGGCTGGGATCAAATATGAGGTTTGTGAGGAAAAATTTGTCAGCCTTGGCTTTTCCAACTGGATTTAATACACTAGAAGGATTGTGTTTGAGGATGAAGCTTGGAGCATGGTCGTGCCTGCGGAAGGGGAGAAGAGGGAGCAGTGCTGTGAAATGAAGGCCTAAAATGGTGGTTCGGTGAACACAGAGAGGGGCAGGTGGAGGTGGGAGTGTGAAGTAAAGCTCTTGAGCCAGCTGGGCAGGCAACACTGCTGATAACACAGAGCCTGGCAGGGGCTCATCGGGACAGTTTGTCCTAGAGCTGTGGGGTCCCGTGTGGGTTTGGGAGGTCATGCTGCTCTGCAGAAGGGAGCAGGTTTCGAGCCATCTCTGCCCAGCCTGCCCCAGCCGACTGCGAGCTGTCAGCTGCAGACCAAGGGCACTTAAGGTCTTGTCAATGAGAATGAAAGCACAATAAGTACGCTCAAGTCAACTGGTACAAAGTGGAAAAAATCAAAGAAGGAGAAGAAATGCAACCAGGAAAAGGGAGGGTGTGTTATTTCTGTCAGAGTGGTTCTGCTTCCACAGCTTGTATTGGGGGATGGATGCACTTCTGTGGCACTCATCAGTCTCTGGAGACCTTTTTTTTTCTTGTTTGTTTTTTTTTTTTTTTTCCCCCCTCAGTTAATTTCACACAAAAGGTCATGGCCTTATGTGGTCATGGCTGATTTGCAAATCCCTGCCCAGCTTTTCCCTGGTCAGGAGGGTTGTGGATTGTTCTGCTTTGAGGGCTGTTTGCTTAGGGCCTCAGTTGGACTCTGGTCCACCTGCTTATTACTTATACTGGCAAAAACTGTTCTCTGCCCTTTTGCCTGAAGTTAAGCTGTGATTTTTCTTGTTTTCTGAGTGATTTACCTCTTTCCTGATATAATTTAGACAGGGAAATGTAATCAATCAATCAGCATAGTAATTGCCTGTTTAGCATTGACAACAGTTGAGAGATTGCCCTGCATTTAACAAGTCCTCTTTGGTGGAGGCAGAGATCAGAGGTCGGCACCCTCTGACTCCAGGGATGCACTCCGTAGGGGACATGTGGCTCTTTTGGGGGGATACAAGAGAGAGAGCAGTGTGGTTTAACTTGTATTGCTTGTTGTACTGGTGTGGTGTCCTTGAGAAGAGTGGCAGTAGTGGGACTATGTAGGGTCATGGCTGGCTGCTTGGCTAGCACATCATCAAAGGAAATAATTCCAGAAGAAATCATAGTAGGATCATGGTCTATTTGGTTGTGTCTCAGGTTACTCAGAGATTTAAAGGTGGTATTGGCTCATCTTTGGCAAGGTAGCATGGAGGATGTCATCCAGAATTTCAGATGATATGGATCATGTTTCGTAAACTGTCTCATATATGTCTCTGAAGAGGAGGAACGGTGCATTTTAAACAAAGGGGAAGGACAGCTTGCCTGTAGAAGTCAAGTAGTATCATCAGTTGGTAAACACTATGAAGATGAAGAATAATCAAGGTACAGTTATGCTTCCTGTGATATTACTTTTAAAATCATTGACTTTACTTGGTCAGGTAGTGGATTTTGGTCAACCTACTTTCCTTGTCCATCTGCTTAACATCTTGCTGTCTGGCAGATGTTTACAGCACTGTCCCAAAGTCCCTTTTCAAAAAGCAGTAATCCAGATGAATGGCAGTTCCTGTGGAGAAGCTATTTCAAATCATTGGTAAGTGAACCACATAGTTCTGCTTCTGTAAAACCACTACTTGTGCTAGTTGCAATGCTAGAAACATGTTAAAAATGTACAGCTTTGCCCCTTTCCCCTTTTTCCCTTGACAGCAGTGATGTGGTGATCCCAGACAGTTAACTTACACTGCCGTTGTCAGCGGGAGCTGGCTGGTTGTGTTCAGCAACCACCAAAACCTGATATGTTTTCCCAACAACAAAGTAATAATAAAATATGAAAGCAACAAATACTGCTTGAGGTCATGACAGAAAAACAAAGTAATGAAAAGGTCAGTAAGTGGCATTAATACGTAAAATCTGGGAGCACATAAAACCAAACAAGTTTTTGGACAGAAAACATCAGTGGATTTGAGCACACTAGAAACCTGAGCTGTGGTGCAGACGCCTGTAGGTGACTGTACCCAATTAAACTGGGGGCATGTCTCATTGGTGAGCAATTCTCAGTAATACCGGTTTTGTCTCATTCCCATACACGTGATGTGCTGTGCCAGCGTAAGGTTTCTAAGGTGGCTCAGCTCTTCCACACTGGTGGAAGCTGTCTGGTTACCTTCCCCTTCACCAGTTCAGGCAATTGGTTGATCCTTGGGTGGCAGTGAGCTGTTTTGCGAAACCTTGGTGCAGGTTGTGCCGGCACAGGATAGTCTCCTCCCCCTTGATTTTTTCAATGTGAAATGAGGGTGTTAATTTGTTCTGCCATTCTCCATTTCCTGATGTGAATGGATGTTGAAATAGTTGTGCTGTCACAACTTGCAGCAGGGAGCAGGCAGTGGCATGAGGCCGGGCATGGAGTGGGCAGTAGAGGAAAGGGAGAGAGCGTGACAGGAACTGCTGTAAGTCACTGTTAGTGCCAAACACATCACATCACCGAACCGCAGCCTAAGTGCTACTGAAAGATTCAATAAATATTCAACAGCAGAAATATGTCCATTGTGAATTAAATCAAAAAGAAAATAGTTAATGTGGATCTGGACATCCGGGAGGAGGGTGGCTATAGCTTGCTGCAGAATTGCTCTTAACAATTGAATGTTTTTCTGCTTATTGTTCAGACTTTCAGTGGAAGTTTGGTGTTCGGTTTCTGAAACCCTTTTAAAGACAGTCTTTTTGACTATGTAGCACCTTAAAAAAATTCTATTTCATTCAAAACAGAGGAGATAAGTGCATCTTAAACTATTGAGTGTCATTAAAAAGCAGCTGATGAGGATTTTACTGTGGGTCTTTGCATGTTGCCATGCTCTTTTTATTGGCACATAGGGGTATACATTATTACGTGGTGTACAGAAACTAAGACAAGATGTGGGTCTAGAAATAACACTGAAATGCTGCATCTAAACAAGATAAGAAAAAAAAGTTAAACCTTGTCAGGTCACTTTTTTGAAGAGGCTTTAGAGCCCTGGGTTATGTAAGAAAGGAGTTGCCAGGTTTCCTACCTTGCTGGCTCCTGCTCTCAGCAACTTGGGTACTTACTGTCTCCTGCCATCACCAAAGGCTCTCCATAAACACCAGATTGCAGAGCAGGTGCCATGTGATTCCTGCTCTCTGTTGAGGCAATGCAGTGCATTTGCTTGTGTTTTGCAGCAATAGTTCATCTGTGTTCTAATTTAAGTTGCTTGTTCTCTGAGAAGGTTTTTAAAAACAAAAACCAAAAAAAACCCCCACAAACCACACCCAAAATCAAACCTCCACCCTGTGTCTTCATCCATCCAATTTTTCCCTACTGTGAAGTAGTTGGCACCACGCTGTGTGGCAGTATGAAGCCATGCTTTGCCAGAAGGCTGGCAGGTATTTTTAGTGTAGCAAACATGGCAAGGAAAGAGAGAAGAAGTATCCCTCTTTCCCCCCTGAAAGGAACAAGGACTGCAGGCTATGGTGTGGTTGGATGGTGCTCAACTGTCGCTTGTTTTAAGTCTTATTGGGGTAACTGGTTGCTTTCACCTATTGTTTGTAAAGAAATGTTTAATGCATGGGTGCTCCAATTGCCACAGCTGTCTTAGCTTTTGCCTTTCCCTGTCTGTCTCTCCCTATTTTTTCCTCTCTTTGTCTCAAATTAGCGCCACAATTAAAGTGTGAAGCCTGCTGGCAGCTAACTAGTAATTACTGTACAATGAAAGAGAGGAACATCTGTCAAAGCTAGGACAAGATAACAGCTGTAATTGATTGCCACATCATGGAGCTTGACCACCAGCAGATGGCTGGGGCCAGTTTTTAATAACCGATCACAGCGGTGGTCCCAGGGATTCGGTGTGACTCTTCTGAGGTGTCTGACTGGGAATTACACCTGTTCAGCCATGCAAGCCTCCATCCTTTTGCTTCCTTTATTTGGTTTTCCTTACTTATTTTTAATTCTCGGCTCACCTCTGAAGCTGTACCACAGAGCATATGCCACTGCTCTCTTTAGGCAGGGAGTAGCAGGGGAGAGCGAGTGAGGTGCTGGAGCTGCAAGCAATGGCTCGATGGGAATTGGCAACACTTGGCACTGTGCAGCACAGGAGGTGCCTCCAGTCACTGAAGCTCTTGGGAAGCACAGAAGCAAGTTCAAACTCACTGTGAAACAGGGAGATCCCTTCAGAGGTAGGCTTTTAAAAAGCGAATGAAGAGGGGGAGCCATTTACTGCAGAACATAGGGCTTCTCCATCAGAATGAAATTGCTTTGAGTACTTACCCTGTGATTTGGGATGTTTTTTTCCCCTCCCCACCTCCTCCACACCCCCCCCAGATTTCACATCTCCTGCTCTCAGCTCCTGTATTGTGTCTCGGTGGCAGAGTTGACAGGAAAAGGTTTGAGTTTATTACAGCATCGCAATTCATAAAACCTGCAGACTAAGACTAACTGAGGAACTGTCATTGTTTCCACTACAATGTTGGCCCTCTGAGTGCATTGTTAGAGCATGTTTGTGGCACATTCTCTCCCACACCAGAAATGTTGCTGAAGAGGTAGAGAATGAATAATCTGGAGAGAAAGTTATAACTTGTATTTCACATAATGGCACTAGATTTGTGGGAGCATTGAGATAAGGCCTGAGGAATCAGATCTGTTCTGATTCTGCAGTTTTCCTTTTCTAGTCACATACATATGTACAGAAAACACATGGGATTTTTGTTTTCCGAAGTCTTCAAACCCAAGGGAGTAAGTGTGTACGATGGGCGGGGGGGAAGGGAGAGAGTTGGGAGAGAATCCTCTGTTGTTTTCCACAAGAAAGCAGAATGTCTCAATGTAAATGAACTGTGGAGACTGGATGTGAATCCCAAACTCTGCAGAGAGCCTGAATAACTGCTGCCATTCAGCTCTCCTGGTGTTCAGTCATAGGGTTAATTGTTAAACAATTAGTGCTGCATTTCAAAGGCAATAAGACAAATTAGCTCAGGTATCATGAGCAGTTTCACCTTGCAAGCTACCCTCCTCCCATCCTTGCAGTGACTCAGTTGGACAGAGCTTCCTGGGTTATTGTGTAAAACAGCAGCTTGTTTTAAACAGTGCAATCTGTCATTAATTCAGCTAATAAATCACAGCATAAGAACAAGAGTCTTGCAAGATTAACATCTACAATCAATTGGGAATTACAACATTGGCTTTCATAGGCAAAGCTGATCGTTAAGTCATGGAAAATTTATTACCTTACAAATCTGCTTATAAAAAGTGTTGACTTGAAGCCTTTATAGATTGTACTTAGTTTTATCAGATATTCACAGTTTTTTGATGAAAGGTTAAATAACTACAGTTGCTGGGCTCTGTGTTTTCATTTTCATTGAATTAGAAAAAGTGATGGCCAATTTTCAGGGTAGAATGAAAATTTTGTGGAATGATCCTATTCATGTAGTAGTTCTTACAAATCTCAATCCTCTTAGCATGACAAAACCTGCGTTAAATGTCAGAGGAGGCCAAAAACATCTTGTTAATTCTTCAAACAAATCTTCAAACCATTTTTGCTGGTGCAAACTGAAGTGAGATGTGTTATTTTTCCTTTGTCTGTGGTGGGAGAATTCTGTTGGGGCTGTATCCACCACCATTGTCAAGGGTTTCATATCCTGTAATAAGAAAAGAAAGTCTGTGGATGTTTCCTGTTAAGAAAAACATTAGATATCTATGCAAAATAAAACACAGTCCAAAGAACATACAGAATAGTGAGTCCTGGATCTGTTGTGTTAGTTTAGAGATTTCTCCATTCCTAAAATTAAGCACGTGCTGAAGTAAGAACAGGACTTCTGCACCAGTGGAATTTCTGTTCAGAGTAACCAGAAGGTAACAGGACAGTGTATATGTGATATTAGATTTTCATGATGTGTAGAACACGTAGTCTTAAATTTAATTGAAAATGTTACTGGATATTCCAGTGGCAGCTCATCCTGAATGAGACTGAACAGCTGAATCATGGAGATAACTAACAAAGTTTCTGTTTTGTTTTTTTTTTTTTGCTGGATATTTAATAGTTGCAGCTTTTTTATTTTAAACCATGCTGACATACAGGTAGGATCCTTGTAACCTGTCACTTAGCATCTGTTTAGGTACATAGGAGTCATTTCATACCTTGTGGACAGGGGGACAAAGTGCTTGCCTGGGCTGGAGTGTTTGTGAAATGCAGGAGAACAGACATCTAAAGCATCCTAACCCGAGTGTTCATGTCTGTCTGAACTTGGTTTGGGAAGACCCTTCCTTTTTTTTTTTTTTTTTTCTTTTTTAATATATTTTGTCCCTTGCTGTAAAACCACCCTATTTTTTTACTAGCAGAAGAGCTGCAGATTAAGCTGGAAGCTGGTGCGAAGGCAGCAGGGAGTGAATTAGATGCTCGGCGTTTTCGGAGCAGGATCTGGAGCCCAGCTTGGTGGAGGCTGAGGGCGGGAGGAGGGCGATGTCAGCGTCTGGGGCCCGTGCCAGTTGGGTGCCGTTCATGCTGCACGCTGGCCTCCCAGCCCTGCTGGCAGCGGTTGCTGAGAGAGTGCAAGGAAGTGGAGAAATGGAGGGGGAGGGCAGAGGATGCGGGGGAAATAGCTTTGGGAAAAAAGTAGGAGAGAGTCAATGCAGGAATGAGTAAATGAAGAGCCTTGATGTTGTGTGCACAGTGTATAGTACCAGCTGGGACTACCTGAAGCCCTTGTGCAGCTTCTGAAATCAATTCCCCATCCCTTCTCCCCTCTGCCTTGTTGGTGGCACCTCGGGGTTAGTGTCCTTTGCATTTATATGCATTCCAGAGTGGTGGAGACAGCCGCAGCCAGCACACTTGACATGGAGAGCCCCTTTGTGCTCCTGACTCCCGCGTGAGCAGCAGGTCAGCGAGTGAGCAGAGTTTGAATAAGCAGCCCTTGTGTCTTCATATGTCTCTCTGATCCCTTGAACAAAACCAGCATACGAAAGGCAGCAAGGCAATGTGAAGGCCTCCTAAATGTCACTGTAATGTCAGCGGTACTGGGAGCAGAGCAGCCTCCAAAGAGCAGAAAGCTTTGTAATATTTATAGAAACAGAATTTGTTAAAAATACATTTGCCTGTTACAGTTCAACCTTTTGGAGTCCTCACTCCTTTCAACTCTGGGAGTGGGTGGCGAGTTGAGAGTCTCTGCATGTGTTTCAGGTCGGGTTTAAGTTGTTGGAGTCAATCTGAGATCCTAGCAAGTGCTAGAAATCTGAAACTTTGCTAATTTTGTAGATGAGGGAAGAGGCATGGACCTTCTACCTGAAGAACTCCAAGTCTTTTGAAATAATCCTTTGCTATCTTTTTCCATATAAACATGAAGGGTCTCAGGACCCGTTTTGCATTTGCAAAGCAAGGGTATATGTGGTACAAAGCAGATGGTGATGTGTTTTCTAGGTGTCAGGAGTCAGTGCAATACATGGGATACCTGGCACCCAGGCCTCTGTCCCTGGAGAAGCCTGTTTTGTCTCTTGGTAGCTTGGGCTCTGGAACTGCCTGCCGAGAACAAAGCAGACCTCTCTGCTTATTTTTGCAGAGCCTGCTGCCTTTAGCTGCACTATCATCACGGTATGTCTTGTCACCATGATCACAGGCATGTAATGCTTTTACAGCATAACAAAATGGACCTGGAAAACAACCAGGAAATGGAGGGAGAGAATGCTGTGAAATTATCATTGATAAACCTGTCTCTTGCCCCATGTTGCACAGGAATCCCAGCAATGGCTCTGCTCTTCCATGCTGCCTGTCAAACAGCAGTGGTGGTGGCGGCAGCGGGCAGGCAGTGCCACTGACCCCAGTGTTCCCTGGCACAGCCCCAGCCCGTTCAAACAACTGGGAGATCTGGTCCATGTATTGTGGGGAGCAACTTTTGCTGTTAGCACTGAGAGAGTACTGCTGCTGAAGGGTGTCAGACCAGATCCTCACCCAGACTGCTCACCTAAAGTCACAGGTGCCTGTGCAACAAAAAAATTATTTCCTTTGGCAAGGAAGAATTGGTGTTTCTTTTCTTGGTTGGTTTGGTTTTCCCTTGCTCGTAATTTCTGGCCCTGTTCCTAAGGGTCAGGGCTTCTCCAGATTAGGGGAGTACTCTCGTAACATGGTCAGTCAGCACGACATCCAGGACCGCTAAAAGACAAATTACAGCCTAACAAATGCTGTGAATCCTCCTCCTTTCCCTCCCCCTTCCCCTGGTCCAGCTCTTACTTGTTTAAATTCCTGATGCTTCTGGCAAGCCAGAGGCTGGAAGATGCATCGATTTCTGATTTCCAACTTGGTGCTACAGAAACGTGGACTCACTCTTCCCATTTACCTGAGCTTTCTTTCAGTGAGGTAGAAAAAATACCTCCAATCTTACCAAGTCTACGTTGTTTGGATTGATCAGGCAGCTGTTGTGTTTCAGAGCACAATGTAAGGCTAGATACGACATATTCCATTGGGGGGAGTAGGAAATCATTCTTTTGTTCTGCGTGTTTGACATTATACAACATTTCCTGGTACCAGATTTGCTACTGTGCTTCCCGCCTCTCACTGATGTCTTCTTGTGTGGAGCAGTGTGCTGGGAGAGCAAAGTGCTTATTGCCCCTATTTGCTCAAACCGTATGTTTTGCAAAGGCATTTTCTCCCTCCCTTCCCCTGTTCTGTGGAGGAAAGGTCTGAGACAACATGTAACAGTTCCTGCTCGTTTCCTTTTCCTGCATATTATAATAATTGAAAGATGCACCGCTTTAATATAAGTAGACCGAGAACTGGAGCTCAGTCTTGAACCCTGGTCATCCACTGCTGTTGCAGCAGGTAGCTGGCCAAAGGTGGTAACCACATAAACCACCCTGGCTCCTGGTTAAATCTACTGTTGGTGGGTTAACATGGCAGTGTCTTTGCATTCCGTGCTCCCTCTCGGCATCACCTCCTGCACAGGAGCTGAAAATCCAACTGAGTGAGCCTGGCATTGTTTTACCTGCTTGTGAACGGATGGAGCAGTGCTGCTTAGTGGATTAATAGTGTTTCTCAGCAGTCATGGGAGCTTTGATTACGGTGCTTTTTTTTTTATAATGACCACTTGACTGCAGGTGGTGAAGGATGGCTTCAAAATGTCCTTTTAAAATTACTTTCAGACTCCATAGAGAAATACCAAATTGTACTTTCCCCCCGTTGCAGCAGAACTCTAGCAGTGCTGTGTTACCTGCTTGTGGCATATAGAAAGATGGGCACCTTTTTGAACATCCCTTTTATCAGGCTCTTCTTCTATGTTTTTTTTTTTCCCTTTGGGTAACTAAATTACTGTGGAGAGAGGAGGAGGAGGAAGATTAGCAAAACGAATGTTTTTCCATCTTAATGAGTTCTCTGACAGAAATTATTTTGAGTATTTGCTGCACAGTAGTTTCTGTTCATGTAAATCTTTTTTTTTTATATTTGAATTGGCATGTTTATTTATTGCATTAAGTTATTGGTGCCTTAGCACAGCTGGCTACTGCTTTCTCTTTGCAACCAGACACTTGGTTATTTTTTTTGTCAATTGTTTGCCCTCCACCTGCAGGGTTGCCGTAGACAGTACTTAATGGTGCAGACATAGAAGCAGGGGAACCGAGCTTTGGGAAGAAGTTGTGCTCACCTGTTTTTGACCACCACAGACAGAGGTTTGGAGCTGCGATGCAGCCCTTCATCATGAACATAGTGTGACTTTACCAGGGTGGCTGCAGGAGGCTTCAGAGAAAGAAGGTGGCAGGGCATGTCTGCAGAACTAAAGAAGTAACCATTTCATATCAGAGCCTCAGCCCAGTATGTTTTCAGAAGGTAGAAAAGACGTGATGGGCAGAAGAGCTTGAATGCTGAGCAAAGGCACTCCTTGTTTTCGCTGGGTTTTTTTGGAAGATCACAGTTACTTGGTTTATTAATCCTCTGCTGTATGTGAGAGTTTTGTAGCAAAGCACAGCTATTCTGCATCTTGGAGAGGAAGTAAAATATCTCATGGGGTTTGACAGGATTTGTGGATTTGTTTGGATGTTGTACTGTGATTAAAAACCGAAACAAAACAACAAAAACAATCCAGCTCTTCTAGCCCGTAACTTTCTGGAATAGATGCTCAAAAAATGCTGTGGAGTTCGGCGTGGGACTGACCATATACTGCTCCAAGAGCAGTATGTACTGTATGATATGCATTTATGTCCAATGCTGAGCATGTTGGTGCTCATAAATATCTCCCCTTCACAAGCTAGAGATAGCATTGACTGTGAAATTCTCAGCAAAACCCTTTTGTAGCATTAAAGCAGTGTACAATGGTGCCCCCCAAAAAACCAGCAATCCATAACATGATGCGATGTTAATGTATGAAGAGGTAATTTCCTCCACACATAGGAGAAAAGGTGTCTATGTAGTTTCATGCTGGGTTTAGGTTGTCCTGGTCACTAGTAGCTGGTTTAATCTCAGGGCTTCAGTTTTCTAACTTTAAAGTGGAAAAAATACATGGCCATGAAGGTGGAAGGTTGCCATCACTAACGTTTGCAGAGTGCCTTGAAATTCTTACATGGAGGATACTACAGTAGATAGTCCCTTAGGCTTTGTGATATTGCTCTAACAACTTCTGATGATAATCTCTGCCTGTCCTGTTCTCTCCCATCTCCCGCCTCTCTGTGTTGGGTTTTTAAAGAAATGTGGCAGGATCCTTTCAATTTTCAAGAGAACTTTTCAAATCTAGTGTGAAAAAGCGTGTGCCTCTGTGGTTTACTGACTCCTTGGGTAATGTCCCTTTAAAGCAGCAGCTGCTGCCAAGGTCTGGACGCCGTGGTCACTAAATCATTTAGAGCTGTGCTGTAGCTGAGGGCTTCCAGCTTCGCCTTTTGTTACTGTCACACAGTGGGACCTGGAAGAGAGCCAGGGCTGCAGGCGCCTATTGTGCAGGGAAGCCGCACATCTGCAGTAGAAGACGAAAACTGGATGTCAGCTGCCTGAGCAAAACTTCTCAAAAGTGGCGGCGTAAGGCCCTGAAAAGGGGGCCGGCAGGTTTTTAGTTGTCTCTTTTTCTCCCCCCCCCATCCTTCTTGGTACAGTCGGGTTGTTCTGGCGTGTTTTGAATCCTGATCTGTTTCTGTGTTATTAAGCTCTACCTTTCATTTTGGTGGAGGGGTTGGTGGTGGTAAGGGAAGCGTGGCCAGAATCTTTATAACTGTAATAGACTGCAACAAAAGGTCTATTCACTTCTTGATGAACCAGGGATTTACGTGCATTAGTCCCCACTCTGTAGGGAGAGGGGAAGACTGCCCGATGAATGGAGAAAATTCCTCTATTCTGTGTGCCCCTCGCATCGCCCCCCTGCACCAAGTCAATCCATGGTGTCTGACAGGGCTATTTAGAAATGGGGAATCGGCAAACTCTGTGCTTGGGTTGGGGAATGAAATGTTTCTGCTCTTGGCTTTCTTGAATGTTCACATAGAGCAGCAGGAGCTCTTTTATTTATTTTAGCGTTCTATTAATTTTAATTTTCAGTCCAAATGTGTGCAAACATAAATTAAGTAGGGATGGGTTTACATCACAGCCAATATACTTGTTAAATGAAATGTGTGTATAATGTGTATATATATAGTATAGAAACAGCATGCTTGTCTCATTAGTGCAGTCAGAAGTAATTGCTCTGAGTCTGAACATTTATGTTGTAGCAATGCCCACAAGATTTTAGAAAAGGTCCATGTTCCTGGATGCTGTATGAACATGTGCAGCCTGTGTCAAGGACAGTATTTGCAATGGTAAAACAGTGCATGATAAGTAAAGGTGAGTGAGTAAGCAAAAGTGAATGACTTTAAGAGCTTACTCAAAAGTTCCAAGCAGAGCTGGATTTTCTCCTTGAGTCAAGAGAATAACTATTTCCTACAACTTATTTCTTTTCCCATCTCACCTCCCAGTACTTCCTCAAAGACTCTTTTCTGGAGAGATCCTGAGGTCAGAGGTAGTCATTGAATCCGTTCTCTCTGTGTAGTGTGTGGGCTGAACCCACGCCCTGTGTTTCATGGGGACACTGGACTGCAGCTCCCATGGCAGCTGCGTGTCCAAAGCCATCGCAATGAAGCGTGGTTATGGTAGAGACTCAGCGTGGGGCTTGGGCCACTGAGGAACTGCTTGTGGATCTACAGAGATCCACAAGCTCCTGGTCAATATTTGAAATAGCTCAAGCTACTGATGCAAAACATCTCTTGAATATTGTGGAGGCCGAATCTGCTATATTCCAGAGCTTTTTCTGAGCAGGAGTTGACTGGGAAGGATTATTGTATTATATCTGGTGTAATACAGAGGAAAGCACCAGCTCCTGTGGCATCCAGCCCTTTCCTGTCAACTAGAGCTGAGGAGTCGTGACCCTTGGCGTGTGCTGCGGTCCTTCTGTACTTGTAGAAGTCTGGTGGTGGAGGATAGGAAGAAGTGCGGCTTTCCTTTAAAAACAAAGCAGAGGACAGGAAGGAACAGCTGGCCGGGAAAGCAGCCTTCTGCTGATGCAAATATATTTTCCATTAAGACACAATTGGGAACCATGTACCCACACTAAGGGAAGAGCTGAAGCTGTACTCTACATGCTTTGTGGCTGAAAAAGTGTCTTTGCCCTGTTTCTATCGCACTCTGCTTTGGGACCTCCCTCGTTCAGGCTCCTGCATGCTTCCGAAATACAAATATATTTCTAGGGACATGGGAAAGACTTAAGGTCTTCCTACCTTAACTTCCTACCAAAAGCAAGTTCTCTGAACTGTCTCCTTGGGCAGGCATAGAAAGAACCACATTTTATTTATTCTTTTAACTTTTAAGCATGACCTTGTGCTACAGTTCATGAAGTCAAAGCTGTGAATCCCCACTCCCCTGAGGTTTGTGTACGAGCTGTCTTCAGCTCTGGGATAATATGCCAAGAAAACTCTCTGGATTTATGAAACTACAGCCTGACTGGATTATGCTAGCAGTATATTTGGAAATGCAATTGGTCTCTTGAAATTAAAAATAACAGTGTGCTATCTTTCATATGGCTCTCATACTGCTGATACAGCTAATGATTAGAGAAGATTTGGGAAGAGTTATAGCAAATCATAAAAATAAATCTGAACTGAGGTAATAATTCAAGAGGAACCTTTGGTAACTCTAGGCATGTCATGTTTTCTTGATTAGAGGTCACTCAGCCTTCATACTTTCTTGCTATAGTCAGTTAATTCTGTGCAGCCTGCATGTTAGTGTCCTGTATCCGTCTAACCATACTGAAGCTTCATTTTTGAAGGGATTATGTTTTGCAGCACTCTGACAGTCAACTTTTATAGTTACTGACAGCTGTAGTTGAATTTTAGAAGGTGGATTAGTTCTCTTCCCTTCTTTCTGCCTTGTGTCAGCATAGCTCACCTGTGGTACAGATGAATACAGCTGTATTAGGGATTGGCAGAGACATTGCAGAGGCACCAGGGAATCCAACCCTGGCTTGGGCTCTCGTTAGTATAACGGAATTCTGATTGCAGACATGCTGCCATGGTGCCTGAAACACCAGACGGGAATCTGCTAGGAGAATAAAAAGACTGATGCTGAAATAGGGGATAATATAGTCTACAGTGGGGGTTTGATTTCTGAAACAAATAGCCAAGTTTTGATCTTGAGGATCATCCTACTACTAGCAATGCTTAAATGGGTCTTAATAGGCAGGAGCTTGAAACAGGAGCCCCAGTGAATTACTGATGTGTTCATCTTTGCAATTGCTGGCCATGGGAGGGGATGTGGGGGGTGTGTGTTAGTCGTTAACGATGTGATGGTCCATAGCTGATACTGGCAACCAGGATCTTTAGATTATGCAAATGACCAATGCATTATTAGTGAGGCACTGTTCAATTTTTAATGTAGTACATGGAAGCATAGTGATATTACTGCCATTATTTAATTAGAAAGTTGTCTGGGTAACCATTGCAATCTGACTTAGAATTTTTGCATGTTAATAACTGCTTTGTACAAAGTTGGGAGTGCCCGGTTTTAATAACATCACATGTGTAAATACTGTTGTCTTCAGATTGCTAAGACCTTTCAGCAATACTGAGGGGAGCGAAGCCGTCTGTATACAAATGTTTAAACTTCATTCTGACCTTGTAAATCCTGTTTTCTCCCCAAGCGCAAATCTGGTGCAATGCAAACAGCAGTGCTTCAAAAATAACCCTAATTAGCAATTAGCTGCAATAAATCAAGCTTGGATGGTGTGCTCAGTGCTGTTGAATTTGATACTATATTATGGCACAAGTTGTGTAATAGACATTTAGCTGTTTTAGCTTGTAGCGCAGCTTTTCTCACATTAAGTAAAATATCTAAATGTCATGTGAGTTTCAGCAGCAATTTAGTTGATTGTATATACGCTTCTCCTTTAGTGGAGACGGGCTTTCTGCATAAAGATAACAGATCATCTTAGATGACTGTGTGCTGCAGAAGCACCAGTGTCTCTATTCAGTATTAATAAATACAAAAATTCAGCCATTCTGGTTTCCTTCCGAAATGCATCAAGTTTAAATATAATGATTTCTGATACCGACCAGAAAAAAACGAGTCATTAGAGGGATCTGGGGGCTAATTGGGCTTATAAAAAGGCAAATGGTATTTTTATGATGTTCTAACCAGAACGGTGAGAAGTACATTTTTATAGCCCTGGATACGTGATTTTTTCTAAGATCCTTTAGAAGTAACTGGAAAGCTATTCAGTGTTTTATAACATCCCATGCTGTTCCTAAGTATTGGAGATGCTGTTCGTTTTTCAAAACAAGAATTTGTGCTTTTGAAGCAAACTTTAGTGGTTCTGGGTCTGCTGGGGGTCTCAAGTGTGAAACAATGACAATGGTCACCGCAGCAGCACTGAGATGCCTCCTTAGCATGCAATTATAAAAATGCTTTTAAATTTCACATTTTTGTAAGTTGCTTTTAATTTTCCCCAGCAATGAAAGTTTAACACACCTTTCTGTACAGCTGTCGGGCTCTAGCTGTGTGACTTCAGCAGTGTGTGGGGGTCTGTAAGGAATGACAAATCCCCTCCTGTCCCCAAACCCCTTGGGCAGGGGATTGCCCTGCAGCTGTGGATGTCAAGGAGGTGGCTGTGAGTGAGCCCGCACCGGTACTGGGGAAGCCGAGTGACTAACCGGTACGGCACCAGTGGATTTTCATTCCTGTGATAGTAATTTAAGGGTGGGGTTCCCTGCTCTCAGTGGGGTTTTCTGGTTTTGTTTTTGTTGGGCTAGTTCCCACATTTATTGCACAAGTTACTTCTTATTTACTCACTTTGAATACATTTTTGAAACTCTGTATCACTGGTAGATCAATGTTTTGATAACGCAAATTTGGAATTTTGGTGAGCTTGCTGTAGGGTTTTGTCAAATTAAAGATGTCAGTATAATAGCTAAAAAGTAAATACTGATAATGTTTTTAAGAGCAGTGATATTAATGGAACTTTGTAGTTTACAGACATAGTATTTTACATAATGTTTTTGTTTTGTTCAGCGCTTTTGTAAGCTAGATAAATACTGCCACTAGGCATTTCGCTCAGGTGCTGAGACCAGGACCCTTTTCCATTGATTCCCAATCTCACACCTCAGTTAAAAGATTACATTGACTGGATTTATCTTTATTTAATTTTGCCAGAATGCGAGCAGTGTGGCACGATGTTACATTCAGGGCCTCTAAAATGGCTATAATTCATCTTCTGAATTGGTCAGACAGTGTGCCTTCTTTTGTTTAAAAAAAGTCGATATTGTATTGTGCAGGAAAAGATGACATGAGTGTCTCTTACACCTCAGTTTATTTGAAAGAGAATGTAATTATTGGTACTAATTAAGGTGGCGGATCCCTAATTTATCACTAGCTGTGTTCACAGTGTATTTTACCTAATTCTTTTCTTGGTTTTTATCTGTCCCTTACAGAATAATAATGCTATCCTTACAGATCACTCATCACTTGATGGTTGGGTTGTGCATTGCTGAAGTTGTGTGGAGGGAGGAATTGTGCCATTGTGTAATGAAAGGGCAGAGAAAGGCAGGTGACCTGAGCTCTGGTTTTGATTGCATTTGCAAGAACTCCCGGTGACTTGGGGGTGAGGAAAAGCATTGCATGTGGCATGATCCAAGTAGCAAAACCAATGGTTTCTTTTTGTGATTTCATGAGCTTTGGGGAGTAGAAAAAAAAATCAAGATGTGCTTGCAAGGTAGTGCAATAAAAACTCTACGTATACATGTGGGAAGGGTCTTTTATGGGGTGAAATCCATGAATTGCATCAGCGGAACAATGTATGGATGATGATTTAATCCATGTGCCAGAGAGACCGTGCGTGGCTTTTAATTTGAAGTGCTTCCTCTGGGACTGTTTTTAAAGCTTTTGTTCTTATCATTCCTTATTGTTTCTGCTGAGCTTTCCTGTATGTCATCACTCTGCTGAGGCCCGTTGTAACTTTGAGGGCAGGCAGCTGCTTTTGGGACAAGCTGCTGATGTGCTGAGCCAGGAGGTGCCTGAGATACTGACTCCAGAAGGGCTGCCTGCTTGGCAGGGCATCAAGGTTGCTTAGGTGGGTTCCTACCCTCTGGTGTACCCTTCTATATATTGTAGGATAGGTTTGACTGAATTCGTTAGTCAAATTATGTTCTTTGCAATAGCTGAGTTTTAGTATTTAGAGCAAACATAAAGGAGTGTCATCTTTCTCTGCATGTTTTAGGTATTCTGTCAGCGTGCTTTGAATTTGGATGCAAAGACCTTCTCAGTCTATTTTCAAGACAGGTAGTTTCATTTTGAATAGTACTTTAAAGGATGCTGGCTCTTATTCAAGTAATAAGTGAAATCCCATAACAACTCCAAGCTTAACCTGGAATTTGTGTTGTCTTCTCCGTAATCTTACTCTACTCATAACTGACTGTATGTCATGTAGTAGCAAAGACGCTGATAGCGTTGTCAGCACCAGCTGTCCCTCTTTGCAGCCATTTCTTGTACTGAATTATTTACTACTGGGATTTATGCTATGTATATAGTGTAAAAGTTTTATCATAGCAATTGTGCATGTAAGCTAGTACTGGATACAGAGATGGTCTCCAAAGTGTTAGGAGAATGCTAAAGGGAAGTAAGGACTTCAATTTAATTGGCTTTAGCTGTGGCTCCAGATTTATTCATCCTTCTCTTTATCTGTAGTTTAACAAATAATCATTCTCCATAATTTGACACATTATATGGCTGAGTAATTATGTTCTAATTATGGAATCCCTTTACTACAAGGTATCGAATCACAAAAGGTTTGGATCTTTTATTAACTGTAGGCACATTTCCATGGGATCTTTTTTTCAAATGAATGTAAGGGTTTCCCAGTACCGGAAAACCTTAGATTCATAATGTGTTTCTTATTGTTCAGACAGTGAAACAGGAATGAGTAATGAAGAGAAGAATGAAAGGGTTGAAGGGCAGCTGTTAGCCAAAAATCTTAGGTTAGTGCTTTCAGTGCAGCCAGCAAGGATCACACTACTTAAACTTTAGCTGAACTGAAAGGGAGGAGGCTATCTGACTCATAAATTACAGCGTGATATATTGAAACATAAGTAGGAGATCTAAGTAGTTTAATGTACCTGTGACTAGCATGGTTTTTTGATGACTCTTTTCTGGGTATCTTTCTTTAATTCAAGAAAGCCCTAAAGTGCATCCATTAGATGGCTGTTAAAATAGTTCAGTACTTCTCCAAAGTGAACATCAGCAGATGACATTTAAAAAAAAAATAATAAAATCCAATTTCTTAAAGGCTTAATGTAGTGAGTGCACCCCTAGCCAGGAGTGCCACTGAAAGCGTGTTCGTCATGCTTCTTGGGACAAGTATCTGAAATGCTTTTGTTGCAGGTATTGTCTTGGTAAATGTGCATAATTACAGTTGCCTCCCTTATATTTGTACAGATTATTTCCAGGAATTATGTTTGAATTTTCATTTAGGTGACAATCTTGTCTTTCCATTGGGCAGTTAGTTATCTGGCAAGATTGAGAGTGTTTGAACAAAACACTGATGTATGAGTGAAGGCAAAGGTGCCTGGTGTGTTAGGTCATTTTTAAGGAGTTAGAAAATATTAGCAAATCTACTAACCAGCAGCATTAGATGCTTTGCCAAAGCAAGCATTCATTAGTTGCCAGCTATTCCCTGCTATATTAGCAATCTTCAGAGGAGAAATGCCTGCTCCTCTGTCCCCTTCAAAAAGGCTGGTGTAAGGGCTGCTTTATGTGATATTGTCAAAAATAATATATTGTAGAGCTTAATACTCTTTAAAAATGTATTTCCTAAAGCTGATGTGCTCCAATTTTATTGTAATGTTAACATCTTGCATCTATTAAGACCTGGAGCTGTTACGAGAAGCTGGACGCATTCCCGACCATGCAATTTGATGCTGTTTTGCTTGACAAACAAGGGTATGTAGGTCGCAGTTGCCACGGTGCGAGTGGTAAGTGATAAATGACAGGTGTGGTGTTTAGCTGGGGTCTGGGGAATTGTTTCCAGTAATCCTCAGTATGTGGTGGTGGAAAGGAGACTTTCAGATCTATTTTGGAAGGCTATAGGATTTGGTGGGGGAGTGAGGGAAACAACTGAGGAAGAACCTTAGTGCCATTCCTGTGCACGCACTTCAGGGCTGGAAAGCCAGTTGCATCTTTTCACCTTTATGGGAGTTAGAGTTTTTTCTTACATGGGATAATACCACTTTTCATTTAGTTGTCTGGATAAATTTCTGAGAATTGCGCTGCCTTAAATTTTAGAGGGGTGAAGGAGATCTGTGTTCTTGTACTTGAGCCATGCTAAATGGGCATGAAAAAAACAGCTTCTGCTGGTGCTTGGGACAGGGTGAGGGCAGTTATGTACACAGTCTTGCATGTGTACTTGTACAAACTCAAGATTTTTTCTAAGTGTGCTTGCCAGCATAATCTTTTAAAAAGAAGTGTGTGAGGATTTATTTATCCAGTAGTCTTCGGGTGGAGGTACTTGGAGATTGGTGTCACGTCCTCCTACCAAGTACATAAAGAAATAGCAGATCCTGGGTAATAAATATTATTCTCTCCCAGAGGAGTTTAGAGGGGAAACCGCCTGATCTGATCCAGAGGTGAACTGTCCTTTAGCTGTCAAAATTGATGCAGTGAGCCCTTTAAGCAATGGAGTTGTCCAGTCCAAGTTTGGATGGTAGATATTATTTCTGTTTAAAATTCTGTGGGAGTGGTGTCCTGGGGAAGAGTCAGTTACCGCCTTGGTTGTTAACAGGAATTGTGCTTCACTACCAATGGGTAGAATTTGACTCTTTGGAGACATCCTGTTAAATGCTTTAGGGAATAGGTCATACATGATGTGTTCGTTTCCTTAGTATAATTCCCTATCACCAATGCCATTAAATGCACCATTACCAGCTATCTTATGTAAATGATTTTTCCAGTCTTTTCTCTTAGTTCAAAATACCCTTTTGGAGGGCTCTTGATTAGTTGAACTCAATTTGCTCAAAGGTTAGCATGTTAAATTGGTATTTGGTTTTCATTAACCTGTGCAGTAATATCTTGTCATTAGGAAAGGCCTTTTGCGGGGTCTCCATCATCATTCATTTCTTGTAGCTAGGTGCTTTGCTTTTTCTACTTTTCTATCCGATTCATGCTGTCAGAGATGCTGCTTTAAAAAAACCCTGTCCTTTGTATCGTGTATGGAAAAGCTCTATGGCAGCATGTTAACCCAGAGATGTAGTTGATTTGGTTAGCAAGAGCATCTGTTTCATTCGGAATTTTTTCAGTTAGTGTTTAATTAGGTTTTGATGAGGTGTTATCGTTACAATTCCTTTAGAGGATTTATTGCTTTGCTGACCAAGGCACAGTTGAGTGATCAAAAATAGCACTATAAAGAAAGAGATCTATTGACATTGGTCATTTTTTTTTCTGCAGTGGGAGACTTTTAAGAGACATAGACTAGAAAATTCAAAATGTGCTGCTAAGAATTATTTTTTTCTCATCTTAAATAATGATACCGTGCATGTATATTGCATGAGGGAATATACAGGCACAGTTCTAAACATATGGTTGCAGTAGACTTCTGAATAATGCTTGGACTATCTATTACCCTGTAATTGCTACCTATCAAAACTGCATTGTATTAATATGACTGATCGTGTTAGGTGGTTCAGGCATCTCCTGCTCCTCTTCTGCCCAATACCTCATTTTGAAGTAGAATCATGTTTCTTCCTCCTGATGCATCTCTCTCCCTCATACCAAATTGATAAAAGCAACATATTTGAACATAAATAAAATTAATGGAGCAATAAAAGAAAAGAAATTGTATTCAACTAAGTTCTTGCTGTTTGCTTTGCTTAAAAAAACAGTATGTTACTCTAGGGATAAAGAAAAGCAGCACAAGACAAGCTTTGAATCAAGCGAGTTTCTTATGCGTTTCCCGTCTCCAAGGAGGGATGTATTTTCTGAAACACTTGCTGCAAGAGAGCAAAACCAGCAAGTTAATTTTTGGTGCCCAAGACTGACAGTAGGAGTGAGAATTTTTCCAATGCTGAACAAAAGTAAAAATTGTTGGAAAGGAAAGATGGCAAATTCCTGTCTTCATGGAAAATGTGAATATCATGATTTTTGTTCTTGTGAGTTGGAAATTCAGCCTATTTATGATTAATTCATTTTATCAACTCGCCAGTACTGGCTGCAGAAACTGTCTTGAGTTTTGCATAACAAAGATATATAACATTTAAAGTTGTTTTTTTTTAATTTAAATAATGTGTTTGTAGAAAGATGTGTGACAGTGGGCAACGCCCATGTCCCATCATTTCTTAATGTGGACTGGTGACCAAATCAATTTCAGGAGTGGCTGTAGGACATTTGCTAAGGTCTTCTAGCTGTTCTGAGGTGCTGTTCTGATGTGCTTGATGTCTCCAGATAACTCTGTTCTTCTGACTTGCCTGCAAAGACATTAATTGAAGGACTTCAGTAAGGTAGAGGAAGGGAATAAAACATTTTTCAGGGTTTCTTCTTAAGAAGTATCAGCAGCCACTCTCAGAGAGGGCTCAGAGAGGTCACTCCACTGTCCTCACCCACCTCCTGAGAGACTGCCGGGCAGGCAGTCGGACTTGTCCTGGAGGCACACAGCCAGAAGGAGAGAGGCACATGCATTTCAGGTTTTAATCAGGTTTAGCAGTAATTTGAATGCTGTAGGAGTCTGAATTTTCTGTGCAAAGCTTTGCTGTTTTAAAAGTTATAGAAACAATAGGAAAACTGTAAAAAAACCCCTAATTCTTACCTTGCAAGAAAAACGAAGAACAGACACAACCCAATCTATTATGCTTCATTAAACAGGGATTTAGAAATCCCCTTAATGATTTTTTTTTCAGTTCATTTACCAAATTTTTGTTGCCTTTCTTTTTTTTGGTTAAGTTACACAATTTTGTTATTACACTTGAGTAATAGCAAAAGAAAAAAAAAACCTGATTAAAATGTGAATTTCCTGGGGAATGTCACTTTACCAAAAGAACCAACTTTTGTATTTTGAGGTGTCACAGTGTTAATACACATGCATTAGTATTCAGGATGTCAATGATGAATATTATAATACCTTTTATAAATAAAGCTAGGTATGTTTGAAGAGGAAAAAAATATTGCTGAAGCTCGTGACCTAATGTAGGTGAAGGTTTAAGACATCTTGTTTTCCTTTTTTTAATCTCATGTGTAATTGTTTGTTGTGCATTTGCCCTTTTACTCCTAAGAAAGGTTTCACTTCTTCCATGCTAATACTGGCGCTGACAGAAAGTGTCTTGTGTGATGCAGAGGCCTTGTGCTGTCTTCATCCAGTAGTGTAGCTCTTCTGCTCAGGCTGGGTGATCAGCTCTTTCCCAAAACACCAGCAGAAACACCAAAGATGATGAAGATGCTTTACTCATCGCTCCTTCTCCTCAAGCGTGTGCTAATAAAGAACTTGGGAAACGGCTCTAAACCAAAGCCCAGAAAAATACTGTCTTCAAAAGCTGACTGTTGCCCTCTGGAATGAGCCTTAAGTGAAGCTCGGAGTTTCCTCAACCTTAATCAGTTTGAAGAGAGATGTCATAAAGTAATGGGGCTTGGCTTAGAGGAATTGCCTGGGATTGTTTCAGGCCAAACTGTCAAGAGCGAAGAGTGGAGCTTATTTAATCTAAAACCCAAGCTCACCTTTGATGTGTCTACAATCCAGTTTAAAGTGCTCTTAAAATCGCTTTCTTGCGTGCCTCTCAGCAGCACTGTGTGGGCGACTATATTCTTTTAAAGGGTTTGCTCAGGGATGTAAATACGTGCTTTTTATGAATCAAGGAGTGCGCGGCTCCGTCCCCCGTGTCGGAGGGCTGGCTGCAGAGGCTCAGACCCCTGTGTCATCCTGGCCGTGTGGTGGAGAGTACGGCAGGGACCAGGTCCTTGAACGGGGCTCCTGGCTTCTCCAGTAACCCAAATAGCAGCCAGCTGAATGGGAGTCTTCAGGGAGGGGTGGGGGGGGGAAATGTCATGTGGAAAGGAATTTGCCAAGCAGACACTATGCATCAATTTTTCCTATTGCCACACTCCAAATTCACTGGGCCTTCGCATGTGTTTTTTGTTTTTTTTTTTTCTTCCTAACATTGCCTTTTGAGAACATAAGGCTTCTTCTGGCTGAGGAATGAAGCTAGGCCAACTTAAAAAATAAAATAATAATTTGCTAATTATTAGGCCAAAATATATTAATATGTGGTTGAACTGAATCTGTCTTGCCTGTGCAGCATGTAGAGCTTGCTTGGTTAGCTGTGTAAATAGGACCTTGGTTACTGGGCTTGGTTCTGCCATCTCCCCACCCAGCTCTCAGGTGGTGGAGCCCTTCGGGGAGCACTTGGCAATTAATCTTGATGCTGGAGTGGGTACGGATTCCTTGCTTTCACTGTAAACCCATGGGAAATGAGAGTAAATTCTGGGAGAGTGAAAGATGGAGTGGGAGATGCAGGTGTTGACAGCAAGCAGAGGGTGCAGGGCACAGGCTGGAGTGACACTGCATAAGCAAGATTTGGCATCTATCTGAAGAATTGTAGTGTGCAGATTGTGATAGGGACTGCATAGAATAAAGAGTTTATGCCTTCGCTCTTTAGCTTCACTTGGAGGAAGGTACACCAGCTCCTGTGTGTTTTTATTGGTTTTATTATTCTTTAAATGACTTCTGGAAAGGCAGAATCAAAAACTAACTTGAGAGCAGCCAGGAAAATGAAGCAAAACGGTTGCAGGCTTAAGCTTTCAGCAGGAACAGCTGGCACAGGCACGTGTCAAGGCAAGTGACATCTTGACTTGGAAAAGCACATGCCACTCCTAGTTGGGGTTTTGTCGGGATCCTGGGGCCAGCCCTGAAGTTCTGAACCCTGCAGAAGTTCCTCTGATGCGAGAGCTGGGCAGGATCCAGGTTCATGTTCAAACAGCTCTATTTCTTTCCCCCAGGGTGCTGTTTTCCTATCCCTGAAAGGGAGAAACCTGATTTTTTTTTTCTTTTCTTTTTTCTTGCCTATTTGGAAGAAGAGGGAAGGACTAGGCTGTGTGGGAGAGAAGGGCTCGGTACATTGTGATACAAAACACCAAAAGCGAACCCATTTCAGTGGCTGCAGAGCTGTTTCTCTGTAACTGTGCTCCTATGTCTGTCACCCCTTGTGATGGAAATTGTTTCAGCCACTCACTGCAGAGTGAATGAAAGTGGATTTTCCCTTTCCTGCAGGTATTCGGCGCAGAACTGTGATTTTGTCATATTGGCGTACTTGATGGCATATCATTGTGCTCAATATGTGTGTAGGAATTAGCATATGAAGGTGTGCCTTCCAACACAAATGTGCTAGGGACAGTTAACAGTACATGTGCATTCCAGCAATGAAATGTCATAAGTAATTTAGAAATTAGGTGCCTGGTTCCTTTGGTCCTTTGCTGTGGATTAGTTATACAGCCTTTAGGTATACTGGTGAATTCAGTTGTGCAAACTCTGTGAGATCCATGTGTGAATTGGGTTGTGTATCTTGCACTATCGTTATAAAGCACCTTGTTGCTCAGTAACATGAGTTTCATTACCAAATTCTAGTGTATTACACCAAATTTAGACGTGCCAAACAGACTGTATTGAAAATTGGATTTGAAGAAGTTGTAAAATCTGATCATTCATATTTAAGACTTTCCAGTTTTGCGTAGCTGTTTCATCTTCCTGAAACTGGTCTCTCCACCATCACACCTTCCCAAGACACCTCGATCAAAGCTCAGTTCCTCCAAAGCACCGGTTTCTGTTTTTACCAGGCAGTGGTACAGATTCTGTTTGTTCCATGCAGTGTGGTATCGACGTCTGGAAGGAAGGTTTTAGCCTTTCTGGTCTAGAAACTGTGGATAATTATCAAGAGTCCATGAAAGTAGATTAAGAAAAGCAAGTCTGTGTGTGCTGTAGACCAGTAGATGTATATGAATATTCTTATGCTGCCCACTGGAAAATTGGCAAAAGGTCACAGTAAGACTGTAAATTATTACTTTATTAATCTATAGGGCCCTTTATTTTTTACAAGATTTTTGGGCAAAAGAAAAGGAGTACAAAATAGGCTGGGTTAGGAGCTAAATAATCCCCTCTCCTCACACATGCAACCCATAATACCATTTGTATTTTATATATGTGTTCATTTCTTTTATTCTTTTTATGTTGACCAAAAGAGAACCTTTCATGGGAGTTCAGAGAGTTTATTTTAAATGATGTATTATTTACACAGTTGTAATGGCTGCTTTGTAAAGATGTCTTTTGAAACTTTTTAGCATGCATATTATCATTTAAATTCACACACAGAGACTATTTAAAACGTGTATTAGAGTGTACATATGTATTATGGGGCTTGTGTATATTATTTTATCCTAATGGTTAATACATCTTTTTACTGTGTATTTAGGGACATTTAAATCCATGGATTATTCAGCAGTTGAGTATTCACATTAGCTTTGCAGGCTGAGATTCAGATGAAATGTCACAGTGTTTAAAAAGGATAAACACACCCTAACAATTAGGCGTGAATTACCTTGCCTTGTGCTGGTCTTGAGCAGGTGGACCCTCTAGCAATCAGTCCATATATATTTTGCACCTAGAGCTATTTCCTTAATGTCAGGGGACATTCTGTTCTTGCCTGTTCTCTCTTTGCATTCTCTTCAGGTTCCAGGCAAACAGTGAGGAACCTAAACAGTTTTAATTTAAGAAAGAAGGTTTCTCTTAGATCCTGGCAGTAGCTCTGTCTACTAGGAGAGCAGAATAGCATTTTCTTTGTCAAAGCTGCTGTCATTTTGAAGTAGTGAGAATTAGCAGGTTTGGAAAATGCTACTTTATGAAGACTTAATTTTCAGGCTTCAATCTGGTCACCTTTTGAATGGAGGAACACCAATGACAAGCTTAGTTCTGATCTCCTTTTCCATGAGTGTTTTACTGAGACCAAGAAACATGTTAAGGCTTGCTTGCTTTTTTTTTTTTTTTTTCCCCTTCAAAACAGCCTACAAAAACAGAACTGCTGACACTTTGGAAAGCTTTGCTGTCTAGAAATAATACAAATTCTGCATTTCTCTCCGTTTGCTTGTTTACTTCCACGAGTGCTAACATGAAAACAGAGTCTTTCTCTCTGGAGAATTTGTCTGCTTCTGGGGCAATCTTGAAATGTAGATAACGATCAATGCTGCTTGTTCTTCAAGGAACACAAAGCAGCAGCTTCCAGGTAACGGTGGGCTGATACCGTGTTCGTATTGAACAAAGCATATCTCCGTGTTGGAGGTGGGTCAGGCTGATGGAACAGGAGCGTGCAGACTCCCGGCAGCTTGTGAGGCAGCTCTTCCCCCTGCTCAGTCATCCTTCGCACAGAGCGCAGCGTGTTCTCCTCAGGACGCCGCCTCCCACCTGAGTAGCTGCTTGTTCCAGGCTTTCAGTGGTTTTTTTTGTTTTTGTTTTGTTTTTTTCTTAAGGGGGTTAATCTATGACATCGGTGACTGAATTCAGGACTAGAGTGGTGGCTGTAATCCACTAATTTTTCTTAAAAGAACTGTGACTATTTTTAGTCTGAAGTCCCTTCAAATATTTGGTGAATGGGGGAGTGGTACAAAAGCTGGTGAGCAGCTAACAGACCTGCAATATAGAAATTATTTCTGTTGAGTTGTGGTAGCGGAACTGAAGTTTATAAGCTGTGTGCAGGTGCAAAGGAGCATCTCACAAGCCTTGGACAGCAGCCTCTGTGAATCGCCTGCAATCCTCCTAAAACCAACTCTTTGATATGCAAAAAGGAAACGGATTGGGTTCAACCATCCGAGACAAGGCAGTTCAGGCAATGAACGCTCAAGCAGAGAAAGCAAGCATGGCCTGAAGAATGAGCCACTTGTACCTACTGAAGTCAAGCAAGCAGATGTCTTTCTGCTCACTTGTACTCCACAAATATGGTATTTGCTGCTGTATTAACAGCTATGAAAGCCAGTTTCTAGAGCTTCTTTTCATCAAATGGCACAAAACTGTTAATCAGCATAATCTATTTCAAGGAGGAGAAGAGCATGCAGCAGAAAAAAATCAAGGCAGTAGCTTTTACTAAGTCTACAGGCTTAGGACATGGCCTCAGCCGAAGTTTGTGTTGGCCCTCTGCAGATGGGGAATTGTAGTTGCTGCCATCCGAAACATTGGAACTTGCATCTGTTTTTCTGGGGTTTTTTGGGGGAGTTATTTTTTGCTTGGGATATTTTTTTAATTATCTTTGTGAGTATGCAATTTTCTAGTACTTGGGTGCACCTGGAATTTCTGTTGGTGGCAACAGAGGGATTGCTGTCATAGCAGAATTTTTCAGCTCTAGGCTGGTACTATTAGTCTGCTGTGAACCGTGGATAGAACAGACCATCAGTCCTGCTGGTAAGAGCAAAAGGCATTCCCTTGGAGTCTCACTTGCTGGAAATAGCTGAGCTTAGTGAAGGGAACAGCCAAACTAAAGGTCACCATTCTGCTCTTTTGATTTTTGACATAAACACTGTAATTAACTTTTGATCACCATGAATTTTCATATTCCCAATTCCATGGAAATGTTAATGTAAGGCATAGACGTTTATCAGCTCTCACCCAAGTAACGTATGGGTGTATGTCTTGCAAAGTGCTTTAGGCTTTTTGACACCGATGTGTTATTTACCATTTTCCCAAATATCTCAGAGCAGTGGTGAGCGAAGAGACAATGCATTAAGTGTCAAGCTTTTGTCTGTCTTTAATGGGTCATTTTGATGGCTTTCCAAACCCCAGCTGTTCTGAATTAAATACTGTTAGGTAGATGTTGCAGAATTTGCCTTCTGCATGAGCAGGGGGAATTTTTCCACCCCCACTTTTCAGCCTGCTATTACCACTACAAGAGCCTTGTCATCCTACACTTCTTAAGGAAGCCAGATTTTTGGCTCGGGTTCAAACATATGTTTCTCTGCTGCTGCCTGTGTGCTCTCTGATCTGCGATTGGAAACCAGTTTCAACTGATGCTTTCCCCCAAATTTCCTTCCCCCACTCCTGAAATGTTGTGAGCATGTATGAGGTATGACCAAAGGATTGACAAGAAAATTCATGTCTTACACCACTGAACTTTTGTGTTTTATGGACACTTAATAGATTTTTTTCAATGTGTTTAAAAAAAAATAATTTAAGAAATCTGTAGCAAAGTTATCTTAGTTGTTAGGAACCTGTACTAAAAAAAGAAAGGCACTTTATTAATAGCAGTATTATTATTATTTAAAGATTTGTTGGAGAAGTGATAGACTGTCCATTGGCTGCAGTGCATGAGTTTCAAGGACCCGAATCCCCATGTTAGCAATTTGTACGGGTTTGTGATGCTTTCTAGTCTGTGTGAATGTGACCTGCATCTAAATGAAAGCAGCTGGTGGAGGCATGAAGTGGAAAGCAGAGTGTTTAAACACATAAAGACCGGCTGCCCCAGTGGGCAGCCGGTGTCCTGGGACCTTTGTGTTCTCAGCTTTTGCAAGTTTTAATAACCAATTGGGGGCAGTAGTTAAAGCAGCAGACACGTCCTGTGAATTTGTAGCTGTGGCACGCTCAGATTGTTTCAGCCTGGAATGAATTATCAGTGAGAGGATGCTCAGAGGGGTTATTGGCATTAGGTTTTTAAATACTACCTCTGTCTAAAAAAATAATGCAAAAAAAAAAAAACATACACCCCTACACACTCCCCCTGCAACTTTGTCCATGGCTCTGTGAGCGGAGGCTAAAACTTGGTGAACTCCCAGATCAGGTAGCTGAGGTGAGAGACAGAGAATAGTCAGTGCTTTGTGTTTACCCAATTAGGAAATACTAGAGGATTTAGTAGCTGCTTAGTTGAGTGAAGTCAAGGTTTATTATAAGGCCTGGTAGTCCTTTTTTTTTAAAAAAAAGAATTATTATAGTTAACTTCAAATATTGTATTAAAGAAGAAAAAAAGCCCCTTCCGAAGTCCCAATAAACTGCTCTGAGTATTTCTCTCTTCCAGATTACCAGCTATTAAAATCTCTCTCTATGCACGTCCTGTCTCTGTAGAAAAACCCTCTGCTTCTTCCTGCTAATCAGTTGTTGCAACTTGCAGCAGGCGCTGCTGGGATTCTCACGCTGCCCATTTATCTGGGATTTGAGGCAGGGCTTTGCCTTCATTGCCAGCCCTGGGAACCAGCCCTTTTGGGGCCACTGCAGGAAGGCTCTGGTGCTCTTGTTCCTCACTGGCAATAAACTCCACCTTGGGTGCTGCGTTATAGTAATTGTAGAGGACTTGATCCATTGACTAAGCTCACAGTGACTTTACTGAGCCATTTCTCACCCTAATTTCTCAAGTCCTGAATCTGCACCTTTGAATAGGAAGCAGCTATCAAAGGAACAAAAACATAAATTCAAGAGAGAGTAAGTTAAAACTTAGCAGTTTTGAATCAAGGTCTTTTTTCAAGTTTAGGGAGTATGGAGAGGTATTTGGGTCACCTAGCATTTTTTAGTGGATTTGTTCCAGCAATCAGAAGAACATACCCCCTTCTGCTCTAGCACATATTTGCCAGACTGCGGAGTTCCCTGGAGCCTTCGCCTTTCCTGTTGAGGGCGTCAGCTCTGTTCCTCCCTACTAGCTGCTAGCAGGAAGATCACAGCTTCATCTCCCTGTAACTGCCAAAACAGCAGGAGGTATTTGTGCTAAAATGAGGCTTTTTTAAGTATTGATTTATTCAGGGCTAAGGTTTCCAAGAAGCCATGTAAATACGCAATAGGGGATGTAGGTGTATTGATACATTTTCATAACACTTAAGAAGGCTTCTGTAAGTATACGTTGAATGACAGTTGTGGGTTTTGTTGAAAGTATCTGAGAAATGCTGGATGAAAACAATTAGATCAGGTTTGGTTTGCTGCAGGTTTGTTTATTGTTTTTTAAGGGACACATACACAGCTTTGTATGTGTCTGTTCGCAAGGTTTGTTCATAAACTGATAGGCTTTCACAATATTTGAAATTTTCACAACAGAAAAAAGCTCCAGTTAGCTCTTTAGTCTTTCTTTCAAGTAAACAATAGTGTGCATGGCCAAAAATTTTGCTAGCAGGCAAAAGCCTGTTTTTACTGATGCTGAGACAAACAATGTTAATTATATCAAAGAACCAACAGCGTACATTTACTCCAAATCTCTGTTTGAGAGCTCTTGGACTGACTGAGGGGACATTGCTTGCAAATATGACACTGATGTCCAGGGGCTCTTGCAGTGTAAGGGACTTGCTCTCTTTTGATCACCACTTCCCCCCCCCTTTTTTTTCCCTTGTTTTTGTTGCTGTTCTCTGTGGCTGAGGTGGGGAGGTTGATTTAAGGGAGGATTTTTGAAATAAATAAGGATAAATATTTTCCAAATTATGTCAAAATTTGATACATTTTCCGGCAATCTAACGTTTCAGGGTAGAAACAGGGTGGAAACATTGTGCTTCAACAGGCTCATCACAGTGATTTACGTAATGTTATCCTTGCAGTTAAATGCCTAATCTGCCAGATGATGCAGTTGCATGCTTAGATACATTTTCCAAAACTTTAAGTTTTTCTGTTCTGAAGGAACAGTAATAACAAGTTGATTGGAAAGAACAACAGAAGGAAACACCCATTAAAAAAATCCGTGCTCTCCGAGTCCCCGGAGTGAGTGTGGGCAGGGCCTTGGCAACTTTGGTTTTTTGGCAGCATCATCCCTCGGAGGTGCCTTGGGCAGTGGTCTATCAGATTTCCAGCCGGCAGCGGCAGCTCTAGCTGGCAGACTTCACAGCTAGTGCTTTGCTTAGAGCAAAGGGAAGGCTTTTCAGGCAGTGAAGGAGGTGGATAGTCCTGAAGTCCTCAGCAGTAGTGAGCAATGTTTATAACTGAAGTTATTAAACTGTGTTGGGATTTGTTTGTCTGAATGTCTGACACTCATTTGTCGATTTCTGGTGTAAAAATGAGGACCAATCTAAGTGTAGCTCCAAAAAGTGGAAGGCTTTGCGGTTGGAAATGCAGTTTGGGAGGAAAGTGGCAAGGACTTGTTCAGGAACCGGAGCTCTTGACTCTGACAAACCCTTGTCTTTTTGTTCCACTGACCCTCTCCAAACCTAAATACTAAAGTTTCTTTCTTCTAAGTGCTTCTCCTGATGAGAGAAAACACTGTCCAGGTCCTTCTCATCTCTTGATGGCTTCAAGCCTCTCATTGCTGACCTCTTTGGTATAGATATTATATCTATATTTGTTTTCTCTGCTTGCACCATTGTTCATGATGCAATTTAGAGATAATCTCTCTGGCTCATCTCTGGCTGTGCTGGAGTTGCTCCATTTGATTAAAAAGAGGAAGGGGATCACCTTCAGAATTCATGAGAGTGAGCAGCAGGCAAGAGGCTTGTCCTAGAAAAATCTGTTTATTGTCTGAAGAGGGGAGATCTCAGCCAAATCACTTATTCATTCATTTTTCCATCACCTGGCCTGCCTTGGCTGCAGGTGTTCTGGTACCAAAAAGGCTGGTTACTCTACTGGTGGCAGTACATGTTTGCTTTATCTTTAACCTGACAAGCCATTTGTGCTCCAGGGCATGTGTAAGAAGAATTAAATGCAAACAGTCAGAGTCCTCTGCAGGTTAGAGACAAGAAAGATAGTGCAAAGGGATTAAGGATTAAAGGGAGAACAGCCATAAGCAGGATGGAAGGTTCATTTATGCACTTGGCTCCAACTAGATAAATATTTATGAGCAAAGGGAATGGCTGCTTGTAAGAATGTCTGGGGTTTGTATAAGCAGAGCAAATATAAAATTCTTGAGGATTTTGGCACTATTGATGTTCAGAGATTTTTAATTTTTTTAGCAATTTGAAGGAGTTAGGAGCAGAGATCTCATTAAAGCCTTCATTAGCTAGTATTTATGGCCACTCGAGTTCTCTGCTAAAGTTTGAAAAGCTTGTATTTCTTGGTTGAGCTATACTTGAACTGCTTTTGATGTTCTTTTCATTTGCTTCTCTTCAGAATAAGTTTTCTATTAATGGATTTCCCCTATAGTTTGTATATAATATGCTGCCCTCACTGCACAGTCTATTTTCAATTACTGTGTAGATACTAATAGAATAAGTAGTACAAGGTGAGAGGGCTCACTAACCCAGCAATTATATTTTTTTTAACCAAAAAAAGGCATTGAGGGGAGCAGGCAATCTGTTGGCAATGGAGGTGAAAGGAAGATTCTTAGAAAATGAGATGGTGACAGTAGTCCAAATTCCAGTGAAGTTTCAGGGTAAAGGCTGCAGGGGAAGCAAAATATGTTTGAATTGAAGTATTAAATTATTATGAGAGAATATGGGTGCACGTAGAATGATTTGCTGCTTTGACTTGTTGACTGGCAGCAGTCACTTCTGCAGTCTCCGCTGTGTAGGTTGGACTTAACCTTGCTAGACAAGATAAAGGCTTTGCATTGACATGGTTGAAAACATTGGCACCTGTCAAGAAAGCTCATTTATGTAATTTTTGTGATAAGTTTTATTATGAGTATATTCAGAACCTCATTTGGCAGAGATGAGTCAGATCATCTTTGCAGGAGTGTTTAAACAAAACCTTTGCATGGGGCAGACATGCGGTTGTAGCACTTTTAGAGCTGTAACTGGAGCTAAAAGGAAAATGAGGAGCTTTGCTTGGCCTGTGTCGCAGACTCGCTTCAAGAAGTCCTTGTGGCTGTTCCAGTCAGGCAGGATAAGGGGCTTGTCAGTTCCAGTGACACAAGAGCCACTGAAAAATGACGCAGCCAAATTTGCCACATGCTCTCCTTGGTGTTCTGACTGTAGTGGTGGAGAAAATGTAAGGAAGAAAAATTCCTGGTGAGCACGTAGATTTCTTGCAGAGTTGCGTGGGACTGAGCTGAGAGCCATCAGCTGCTCCGGGGCTGGATGGTGCAGTGGAGCTCCCAGTCATCGCTGCAGGCCCTCCTGGCCCAGGCTGGCTCCACGCTCCCTGACGCGCTCCGGGCTCTTCCCACCGAGTACAAAGAAAAACTTTCTTCCCACCTTCAACCTCAGGATGTGCTCAGTGGTTGGGATAAGGTGCTATTCAGGACCTTGCTACTGTGTAATATGCAATGTTGCCCGTGAAACTGCCATTTTATATTGATTTCCTACATCCCTGCATGAATTTATCATTAACAGCTTTATCATGCTGTTCTCGTGAGAAATTCCAGATTGTCACCCCTGGGAAGTTTATGCAGGGCTATCTTTATAAGCTTTGGGAAGCAGGAAGAGGGATCTTAAGCAGGGATTTAATTTTTCTAGATGTGGTAGAATTAGAGACACCTGTTCTGCAGCTAATCTTAGGTTTTCTTGCTGCTTAAATTTAATTGTATGCCTTTTATTTCCATCCATAGTACAGAATCTCAGCACTGACAAAGGCCAGTCAGTCACAACCTCACTATCTGGTAGGTGAAGTTGCTTTTGTTTTCATGGATGTCATTGATCCATTAGTGCTACCTGGATGCTGTAATATTTCACACTTCAAAGGCACAACATTTCTTCAGCTGGATTTTGCATCAGGCAGGGTTTTGTGCAGTCGTTCAAATTTGTTGAAGAATTGGGTTGTTAACCATAAGCATCCAGGGACCACAGGTTGGGTCATAAGTCATCACAAGGAAGGACAAACCCCGCTAAGGCAGTGAAGATCATACCTCACTACACAGTCATCCCTGTCTTTGTGTGCAGGTGAGACTTCACAGCAGACCAGAAATCTTTTTAAAAATGTCTCACTAGTGCGGAAAACAGGCCTCTTTCTTCACAGTACGCAGAGGCAGCAAAAATACATTTCACTTTTTTCCTTACACTGACTGTTTAGACCCCTGAGTAGCATTTCAAGTGGTTTCCAGATCTTCGGTTTGGAGTGGCTCAAGATCAAAGTTACTTTAAAAGTTAAGCTACATGTGATTTTATGCCATCAGGAGCACTTCTTAAAGAAGAAAATTTGCTTTGATTGAGAACTAGCAGCAATCTAAGAGACAAATAGTAGAAATTTTCATTGACTTCTGTGCTGTGCAGGTGTGGTGGTGCTGCTGGGAAGAATAGCAGTGCAGTGGCAGGAACGGGTGTAACGAGGATGAATTGAGTTTTAGACCTAGAGGATTCAACTATGAATGTTTAGATACTGTACTGGTTCTTCAGAGCATTCCTTCCATCCCTTTTCTCGTGTTTGCTTGTCCACCAGGGACTTAACCACTGACAGGGCTTGTGGAAACACTGTGTTGGCTGAGGTTGTAGCTTTTCGAAGTGGCAATGGAACAGCAGAAAGAGTTGGCAATTATGGTATTTTGATATAGCAATGTAATTTAAGCACAAAATGGAGCTTGTGAGGTCTAGGTGGTGCTATTTCATCCCTGCACCTCACCATCTTGTCTGGATGAGCTCCTGCTTCTTCTCCACCAGAGCAGCAAATCCTCCCTTACAGTGTATAGTTTTCTAGGATTTAGAAGAAACTATGGAATAACCCCAGAAAATAACTTGCAGTCATACAGATGAGCAAGCATACTCTTAAAACACCTTGCTTTCTTGAAGTAGGGCTGCAAAGCGTGGTTGCCCTGTGCAGCTGCGTGCTGTGGGTGGGGTGAGGCTTGTAGCTGCAAGGTGGAGCTGGCTGGGCTCCGGCTGGGGCCACTCGACGCTGTGTGAGCGATGGGGCACGTCTTGCACGGTCTTGTAACTCTGCTGTCATACTCATTTGGAGAGCATTGTTCTCACTGCACTTAAATCTCCTTGCATTACAGATAATCTAATTCTATCATGTTAGGATTAGGGGACCCCACTGAGAAGAGTTAAGAGGACCAGCTGCTCTGTGCTTCAAAGGCACAACCCTGGTTTGTGTAATCTGGAGGAAGGCCACCCTCCTTAACCCTGAGGAGTTTCTTCTGGGAGCAGGAGCTTTCCCTTCCTCTGCTGGCTGTGCTGCCCTTGCTCCCCCCAGACTCACTAATGTCACAGGCTTATGCCACCACCTCCAGCAGCAGCCACCAAACCTGCAGCTCGGCTCTGTAGAGAGACAGTGGCAAAGCAAGCAGCTGAGGGACCTTCAGACACTTCAAATAAGGTTTAAGCTATCTGCAGCGTAGTTGGTAGCTCTGATTTTCTCTAAGATATGTTTCAATCAGCTGCGAAAGCCCAGGAATTTGATTCAATATATTTTGAAGCTGAGTGCTTTTTGTCCCAGCTTTATTATTTTGTGATGCACATGTTTAATAGAAGCAGCATGGGAACTGGATTCAAAACTACCTGACTGTAAGGTTTCAAAATAGGGCTGGCAAAAAAGAAGCAGCTTCCAGTATGTTTGCAGTAGGTCCTTAGCATAGCATTATTTAACTTCTTTTAATCAGTGACCCGGGGGAAGAAAAATAAAACCATTACTCATAAAGTCCTCAGATAACACAGAGATTAGGTGGAGTGCAAGATAAGGAACAGGACCTGAGTGACTGGGATTGCTTCTTGAACAGTGTGTTCTGATGCAATAAAATGCTGTACTCTAGAGACAATATGAGGGCATTTCTTGTATAATGAGGAAATGGAGGAGGGATAACTGTCTCCTGAGAAAGGGCCATCCTGAAAGAGGCTTGGGTGTCTTGTTAGATAACCGTCTGAACTTGAGTTTTCACAGCCAAACTGTGCCCCAGATTGAAAGCCTTGAATGTATAAACAGGGAAATAGTGAGTTGATTAAGTCTAAGGTGGTTATAGAGCCCTGTGTTTGGCACTGACACAAGTGTAACCTGAATGCTATGTCCTGTCCTGGTGCTTCCAGCTCGAGAAGGATGTTTAAAAATTGGAGAGACGTCAGAAAAGTGCTGTGAGAGCTGTTAAAGTATCAGAAAATTTGTCTTGCAGAGAAGGGCTCCAGGAGCTCTGTCTGTTTTATTGTAGGAGAGTGAGGGGGGACATGATTATAATTTATAACAGCCTGTATAGGGAAGAGATATTTGATAATAGAGACCTCTTCCATCTGGCAGTCAAAACTGTAACGAGATCCAGTGGCTGGAAGACTATAACATTGATACATTTAGACTAGAGATAAGCTGCAAAATTTTACCACGATGAATAATTAATGACTGTAGCACTTTATCAAGAGTTGTGATGACTCCTTCCTTTCTGTGTATCTCTGAACTGAACCTTTTTAAACAGCAGGCTGTGTTTCAGTCTGAGATTTATTCAGACAAGCCCAGTGGCCTGTGTTGTGGTAGTGTACCTGCAATGAGGACTTTCTGTTAAAACAGCCTGGGGATGAATTCTGTCCTTATTTACACCTGAAGAGTCAACGCTCCTGCCAGGGTATGGGAATTTTAAGAGTCGTTTGTGCCCTTCCATCTTTCTATGTTGTTCTCAAAGGTCTTGGACCTGAGGTGCTGCTACAGCTCTTGCTAGGTAAAGTGCATTTTTGTGGTTAGTTGTATACCCAAGGGAAGTGGATCTCTCTTTCCTTGTCATGCTGCCACTTCTCAGTATTCAAAGCCATTGGGGAAGAAGTGTTTGCTATTTTTCCAAGGTCTTGCAGTTATTTTTTTGTAAGCTGATGGATGCTCAGTAGGAACTTTTGAAATGGAAGAGATGAGGACACTTGGGGCCTTCGATGCCTTGGTCCCTTTTGTTTGCAGTGAGGAGGGTCTATATGGAACTACACTTGATGTATGGTTGTGCTGAAGAATTACCACTTCTTACTTAGCTGTAGAGGATACCACCTGCCTCCCTCCCCACCCAGGGTTTCAAGGGAATATATTAGCAACTGACATTAATGTTGTTGAGAAAACATTGTAATTTAGATGCATTAAAATTGCTAGGGCTCTAAGCGCTCTAATCTCGTCACTTCTTTATGAGGCTTGTGCTTGTTTTGCTTATATGTCACCAAGTGGGTCATGACTCAAATTTAGCCAGCGCTGTTATTAATGCTGAAGCAAATCTTCAGTGGGCTATTTTTAGTCATCAGGGCTGTTGTTGAGAGCTTGCGATTGCTAAAAATGCCTTGGAATGATTTCACAAGCGATACTGTCTGTGGTGGAATTTGCGCACCAGCTGTCTGTCTTCAGGCCAGTTGATTGTGTTGACACGTATTCCCTGTGATTTGTCATCTCTGACTCCCGCTCTGCGATGGCTGTGACAGGCGTGCTATCAGTGTCTGATGGGAGAGAGTGAATGAGGGGGTAAGTGACAGCAGCAGCCTCATTACTGACAGCTTGGGAAACAGTGAGATCACAGAGGGGACTTTGGCCTTCACCGACATTTGATTTTTCCTTTGCCACCCCGTCTGATGAAGCACACCTCATTGCTGCCGTCTTTCCTGGGAAGCATCCCTTCCCCGGCTGAGGCCTTTTCCCAGATCCCCTCAGCAGTGTTCTAAACATTATCCTGACTTCAGTGGCTTCCTCCAGGCAGAACGGTTGCTGAGCTTTATTTGGTTGCTGATGCTGGTCTCCTATCCTAAGGTAGTGATTTTCATGTAAGCCAAATTTTTTGGAGAGATAATGCCCCAAGAAACAAGTCTTAAATGTGGGGTCACTGAAAACTGTGGTTCTGGGTTTGACTTGGCTACTAACTTCTTGAGCAGTCTGACCATGCTTGATTTGGTTTTCCCATCAGAAATGACAGGATAAAGGAAAGGTATGAGAATGGTACACGAAGTAATTAAATTATTGAAATGGATTGCCTACTGTATATCCTCAGTAGCTTTTAACCTGCAAAAACAAGACCTGCTAATAGTGGCCTCACTCCCATGAACATAACATATGGATAGGAAACTACACCTGTGACTATTTTCTTGGCTCAGTTAGTAAAATAAACGGGCGTTAATTCTTTGCCAGGGATTTGAAGGTGTTTAAGCCCTGGAAATACAGAATCGTGGCATGCCTTTGTTTTGTGGCTGAGAGGTGAATCAAGGCTGCTGTGTTTAAAGGACTATGAATGAACTTCAGTTTTTCTAACAAATCCTCTGAATGCAAACAGTACAAAAGTTTCAATTCACAGATCTTGAAAGCAACCATTTGCTATTGTCTTTTGAACTATAATCTGAAATACCCCACCAATTTTTTAAATGTTACACATATGTGGATTTCAAATAAGTGTAAAAATATGCAAGGAAGGCAAATGGGCAGCCCATAATGATTTATAATGCTGTAGGGTTTTTTGCCCCTAGAGACCTTGATTGAAATCTTGGCCCAAGCCTGAAGAGGAAATGAGTTTGGTTTTAGCCTACTTCTTAGTGGATTTTTGTCCACGTTACAAATGATGCCTGGCTTATCTGGCAGTTCGAAACCTTCCTTCAGTAAAGGCTGAATTAGAGAATGTCTTTTAATAAGGCTCAATGGGGCAATGTGTCTGGATGAAGCTCTGACCAGTTTTGCATCGCGTAAGCGCTAAGTTTGCCAGAAATCTAAAAAACAAAAAAGAGGACACACAAACTGTTAGTAGGGGGTGTATTTACAATTTACTATAGAAGAAAGCACACTCTCTCATTGCAGGTCTGTAATTATGTTTGTACCATCTTTTTTTTTTTATGTATAGTATTGTATTTCTGTTCTTTAGCTTGTGAGTTTTGCCACATGAGAGTCTCTCTTCTAGCACAAAGGCATCTTTCTCTTTCCATGTCAATCTGAGCCAGACACCGAGTTGTCTGTCCTGAAGGTGGACTGTACCAGCAGCAGTAAGTAATGCCTGAAGGTCCTGTGCACGTGGCTCCTAAATAATGCAGCTGGCAGGGAGCTTGCACTTCCTCTTGCTATTTGAAATTAGTGCATTATCCGAGAGCCTGCTCGAAGCTTTTTGGTTCTGAATTCTTGGAAGTGATTTCAGAGGAAGGTATTTGAATTCTGTCTAAAATAATTTCTGCCAGAAAGAGCTTTTGGGAAAAGAAATGTTTGAGACCTTAAACCATTGGGGTGCTGATGCCTCACATCGCAAAGGCGATGTTAAGGGTTCTCAGCCCCAGTCCCTGCACAGGGACCACTGGGGACCAGCACAGGGTCTTTGTTTCTCGTTGCTCAACAGCTGGAGCTCTTTGTGAGTAAACTTGCTGGGGAGCCCAGATCTGTTTTTCTTTAGTGTACATGAAAACCAGCAGAAGGTAAAAATGCATCATATTCCTGCACTACCCTCAAAAGAAAGACATCTCTCCTAATCCAGCTATGTGAAATATTATCTTTATTTCCTTTACTATTTCCTTCCCAATATTTATATTCTCTTCTTCTCAATGCTTCCCTTCAGTGACTTACCCATTCTTGGCTGAAAGCTGATATAAACTCCATGTGTGTGGACTGTGCAGGATGCCTTAAATTACATGTTTTATTATTAGGGAAAGGTCTCAAATAAATAGTCTGAGGAGCAAGCAGCAAGAGGAGGGAAGGCAGGCAAGGAAGGCATGTTGGACTGACTGACTGAGCAACTTGTCAAAAATTCAGTGATACAACTACCCCTACTGCCAGGGGGGTGAGCACAGAACTATTTTCGGGATTCCCCTGGCTCATTTTGTCACTTGGTAAATGAACCTTGTGATGTGAATCCAGGCACTCAGTGCCAGGGAATGAAGGAAAAAAAGCAGATTTAGGAAGTTGCTTGCTGGCAACTTCAAGTTGCAGTTTTGCATGTGGCTGACCCTGTGCACTGCACTGGGATCGGAGAGGTCTGAAGCTGATCAGATGGTTGGTCATGTTTAGTTTTTGACCTGTTAATATGACGAACTTCTGAGTTAGGCTATTTGTGCGTGCAGCCTTTAATTTTTGCAAGTCTTTGTGGCCCAAGGGTTCATTTCAGATGTGTGCCAGTGATATCTTAACTGATTAATGTGAAGGTGAGTTAATTAGGCATTCTGAACCAAATGCGTCTACTGCTTCTAAAACAGTGTTTGCTGTTCAGTTATCACTGTGCATATCTGAGTTTGTGCTAATTTATTAGTTAATCCATTCAATCTGTTATAAAGAGATTCAAACCTGGAGTTCTGTGTGTTGTTCTTTTATCCCCTTATAAAATTAGTATCTTTCCATTCACTCAAATAATAAGTTGCAGTGGCATACTCAGAACATCAGGAATTTTTGGTTCCTTTTGATAGGAGAAACTATAAAAAAAGTGCAGTTTAGCACTAGGAGTTTCTTATTCAATAGCAATAATATTCTTATTCAATAGCAATAGGAGTTTCTTATTCAGATTTCTAGCCACTTAATACAAGCTCTGACTGATAAGAGTGACTGGAAATGAGCATATACATTTTCTGCAGTGTCCTTAAATATCCTTAACACTTAAGCGAAGACCTCTGAGTTTATTTAAAGAATATGTGAGCATTTGGATTTGGTGACCTTTTTCGGTCAAACTCTGGTGGAGCTTCATCATCTCTTCTGAATGAGATGATTTGACCTTTATCAGGAATTTAGAACCTCTGGACCCAAAAGAAGAATAAAAAAAAAAATTTACTTTCAGAGTAATTGTATGTATATAGATAGATATAGCAGTATCATTTCTATTTTAATTGGAGCAGTTTGCTCTACCCAAATATGCAAATTCTCAGCATTATTTAGGCAGCGCAAGTGAAAGAAAATTCCTGGACTGGTTCTTTTTGAAAGTAGTTGCAGAAAATGCATTTTTCACAATATACCAGTTTGTCTTTTTCTTTTTTTTTTCTTCAGTTAAGAGGCTTCCCTATGGAAACCTGATGGGGGTAACCAGCGTTGTTACTTACACAAATAAAGCATGCATCAGAAGATGCACGTGGCACATGCATTACTGTGCAGGATCAAGCTTTGCAGGCAAAGACCCAATTTCTTTTCCCCTTGAGGAGGTTACAGGGGTCTTAATACAGTAAAGTCCCGTTTCCTCACTCTTTTCTAGACCCAAACAGAAGGTAAATCAGCTACTTCTGCAAAGGTATTCATTGGGGGAGAATGAAATCCACGCTGCTGAGTGGGTAAATTCACCTGGAGTAGATTTCTTCTGCTGCACACAAATACTTTGCTTAAGTTTTCAGCCCTTAATAAACCCCTTAATTTTGGTGTGGTTAGCTTTAATTCACAGTTCTCCTTTTTTATTATTATTATTTCATTTCCTTCATCTCTGTAACCAACAAGCCGCATTAATCCTTTCTGTATATGCAAATTTGTAATCTGTTGTTGAAAGTATTATAGTTTGCTTTTAGGGGTCAGATCTCAAAAGCATAGTTTGGGATTCTCCCTTTTTCTTCTGACTGCTGTAGTGCTGGTTGATACTACGGTTTTTTTCTTCATTGGATGTAGGTTAAATCAGTCTTTTCCTCAAGTACTTATATAGCCTGTCTGAAAACTCTCTAGCCCGACATAATGATTTTAACTTTGTAATGAAGGGTTACTCTTCTTTTAACAGATAAGAAAGAAAGGCAGAGACTAGGGATGCAGATTCATTATCCCTGTGGGGTTTGCTGCAGCAGCTGAAGGTGATTTAACTCTGATGAATTTATCGTTTACAGCAATCCATCAGGTTATGAACCGCAGGGGCTGTGGGCTGGGTAAGCTCTCTTATGTCAGCTGTACTCGCCGAGTGGCAAATTCCAGCAGAAGGGCAGGGAGGAGTCAAAGGACAGCTCTTTCAGCCACTGTAATTAAATGTAGCAGAGCTCACAGATCCAGAGCATGAAGGACACCCCTGTGCATCAACAGTGCTGGGGCTCCCGGAGCTGAAGGGGTAACTCAGCCAGCTCTGTGAGGTGACAAGCAGCTCGGTTGTGGGAGTAGCATGTGGCTGAGGACACCGGCATTGCTGCTGCAGTGCTACAGAAGTGTGAATTTTCTGTGTGAATTTTGCACCTTCTATTAACGCAGGCTGTTGTGCTGGTGTCCTGTGGATGGGGTGACCAGCTTGAAAGGAGGCACGCTGCACACCACTCCTGCCAGTGGAACAAGCACCGCTCAAGCCAGTCATAGAATTGTTCCCACCAAGCCCCAAACTTGATGCCTTTGAAACGCTGGTGCTCCAGAAGCATTGTACGTGCCTTTCTACTGCATGCCTGATCTGCCTGGAGCCTTGGGAGGAGCTTTGGTAAAGGTTTTCCTGCGATGGTCCTGAAATTTCAATCTCAATTACTTTCAGCTGCTCTTCTTGGAGAACTGTGCTTCCACAGTACATGCTAAATTGTTTGGAAGGACTACATATGCCTCAAGATCAAAATGAAACAGAAAACGTCAGCAGCATGTCTAAATCTCTGTCTCTCTTACAAGAGTGTTTAGCAGCTCTGTTGGCAGATGTTTCTATAAAATGTTAAATACTATGCTTTCCAAACCTCCAAAATGTTTGTAATCCAGTAAATAGAAAATGACAGGGAAACCAGCTGAGGAAGGTATGTCAAAAAGCAGGAGAGCGCTGAAGAATCAGTGGCTCTTCAGAAACAAAAAGTGAAATTGGGTGCAGGGAATTAGTGTCTTGTTGATAACGCTGGGTTATAAAATTACTTGTTACTGAGGTGCATTGTTTTAGCTGTGTAAAAGCACAGGAGGCACTAGGGGTTGGTTTAACGCAAGTAAGGGGCTTAGTCATTGTTGTGTGAGTTTAACGTATCAGGAGTTTCTATGTGCGTGTTTTTCGGTAGGCCGGTGTGTTTATTTACCAGGTTTTAGAAGTGCAAAACCTGAATAGAACTTTAGTGGGTTTTCGTGTTTTTTTTTTTTTTTTCTCCCTCATGGATCCCTTGCATCCTCTTAAAATGCTAATTTATTTTTTCTAATTATTCTTAATTTGATATAGTAAGGGGAGAAGAATCTTACTCTTTCTTTTACAGTTCCCCTTTGTGTTTTCTGTCTCTTCATTCCTTCATTGCACCGGGTGTTTCAACTCAAGCTCAGGGTATTGTGTGTTTAAAAACTTTTCGGTGCTTTTGCTGACTGAGGCAGTCACGGACACCTTGTTGTCTGCTGCCCAAGTTGTGCTGTCTTCTGCGTGGTGTCAGCACTGCTGTCTCTGGCTACTTGGGGAATTGGGACAGCAAACCGGTCCAGTTCACCGTGCTGATTCCCAAATGTTTGTGCTGGTGCCATGTCAGGGACTGCTAAAGCCATTCTGAGTTGTTCCACAGGTGACTGCATCCCCCCTTCGGCCAGGAAGGAAGGAGGAAGGCTTTCCAAGGTCACTCACATGGGAGGAGGGATGGGGACCCAGCCAGAGCAGAGCCCTGGTCCTTATGCCAACACCTCCTCACTGGCCAGCAAAGACAATTAGCGCCTTAATTCTAATCTCCCTGGGTGCTTCTGCAGTCTGTTTTTCTTTCAGATGCTTTGAATGCCAGACCTGTGGTACTGTGAAGTACCAACAAGTCAGATTAGATAAGGGGAAGTAGCAAGTGCGAGGTGAAGGCAAAGCTGGTGGAAGTTGTCTAAAGAAGACCTTTGCATGGGGCCAGTGGAACGGTGCAGGCTCAGTGCTGGGTGGGCAGAAGCGGGGCTGTTTCTCCACACGTCTGTCCCCATGTTTCTTGGCTCTGGAAGGAAGCACCACTCCACACATCATGATTTGAGCTTGAGGCAGATCCTGAGATGCTGAAACCAGAGATCAGGCGTTAGGGGCTGGAGCACTTCGCTGAGAATATTATCACCTGCAAAATGGAGGAAGGGATAATTGGCTTGTTCTGCAAAGCCAGCTGATCTCTGTGGATGAAAGGTTAGGCTTAGAGCAGGGGTTTGTTTTTTTTTTTAGTTGTGTAAAATACTGGGTTTTTAGAAGTGTTTAAGTATTTATTTTCCCATTTGTTTTACAATCTCCGAACAGATTTGCTAATGGCTTACAATATCAAGACCAGAACAAGGGGTTAACTCCAAAACTCATGATTCCTGTTAAGTTTTACCTGCAAACATTAAGGCTCTTTTTACAAGAGTTTATTATTTGTTTTCTGCCAAAGGTACTTATTTGTTCACTTGAGTTGTTGTAATAATAAGAAAAAATCGAGGTTAATTCTTTTTGATGTAATAGATGTGATTGGGATTGATAGCTAATGAATTTGCAGTATTTTAACACATATGTGAAACTTTCACAATGAGTTCGTGAGAGAATTTAAAACAAGGATAAAAGAATTTCCCCACAGCGTCTTTGGAGAAGGCACAATAAACATGCAGTCTGTCAGGGCAGTTAAATTTAAGGATTGGAAACCACACATGGTTTATCTGCAGTGTTTTGTACTATAATGCCAGATAGGAGACAGTCAGACTTGTGTGATGCTGTCAGGTATCACAGCAAAGAGGAAAGATGCAAACCCAACTCCAGATGCTTTTGGTCTCTAAATGAAAGAATTCAGACCAGTATGTGGGAGTCTGGAGGGTGTCAGTGTTTAAAAGTGACTGCCTTGCTTTGGACCATCACTCTGAGCCACCCTTACTTGGCGTGTTCATATTTGTTAAAAGACACGTTTTGGTCTCCGTGGCTTTGAAATATTGGGAGAAGGAGTTGCCTCTCTCTTAATCTGTGTTTGTGGCAGTGCTTTCTGTTTCTCTCAGCTTTCTGTGCCCCAAGGAAAAAAGCATTCACTTTGTGGGGGAAAAAAATGTTGTGAGGCCCAAATCAGTCGAAGGAGCCAGGTACATGGACATTTTAGAAATCCCTTTCAAGTCATTTAATTAGGAAATTGTTTAGATTTCAAACGTGATGTCTTGAAATCTAAACCAGGATGATTTGGGAACCTTTGATCACATTTTTGGGGATGGTTTCCTCTCAGATGACAGCTACAGTTTTTTTAAGTCACTTTTAATCCCCCAACCTTGATACAACTGGGTTTTTAGTGTATTCGATGATGGTTCATTTGAGTGGACTCTCCTGTTAGACCACAGTGTGATGGTATCAGGCTAGCTTATGTTCTCCTGTGTCTCCTGGTTTTAGGATGCTAACCTTCAGGAAGAAGACAGGGTGGATATGTGCGTCTGTGCTTTCTTAAACTGCAGTAGGCGTTTTGTCAGATTCTTCAGTATTTCCTGGTGTTTTTTTTTTTGAGTTGGTATAAACTGAGTTCATGATTGTTCTCTCATTTTCACCACTGTGACTCTCCTTATCTCAGTGGAGTTAACAGTTGCATAAAACCATGCAGAATTGCATGTTAGATGTGATATGAGACATCCTACTTGTTCTCCGGGACAGATTGCTGTTCGTGCTGTTACCTAAGTATTCTCATTTCCTTACTGCCAAATCATCACTTAAATGCTAGAAACTGAATCTAGAAGAATCTGTGCGTTGTGTCGTGGTAGCAAGAGAGAATGAAGGAGCAGCCTGTGCCATAGCTGGGAGGCCAAGCTTTTTAAGAAGCCCTAAGCCGTGGAATAACATGTTGGCTTTGAGTGCTGTGTGATGCCAGGAGAGCGTCATGCAAGAGTGAATGTAAAAACAGAGGTGGAAAAATCAGGCTTTTGAATGTAGGGATTAGCTTTGGGGCAGGGGAGGAAATGTGATACCCTCTGCTTCGAATCTGCACTGGGAAAACTCTTCTGCGTATTATTGTACCACTGACGATGGTGTCTACAAACAAAACAAATGTTTACCTGGATCTCGTGTGTATGGGAGATTCTCAGCCCTCATGTTGCCCTAAAGTCATTAACTGGCATTGTGTTTTCCACCGGGCTTCGCAAACTCTGAAGAGATTTCAAGTCCCTATTGCTGCACTGCTATGTCACTTTATCTGTCAGCCTGGAGTCTCTTCTGTCCTCTTTGTATACATGTGCCTGTGCTGGCCAGATGGTGCTGGATTTGGGTGCCATCCAAAGTAGCGCATTAGAAGGGCCAGGTTATGTGTCATATTTCAGAAGCCAAGAAGAGCTGCCAGTTCTACTCTTCTGGTAACAAACAGCCTGACTTGAATGTACTGATCCTGTTGTCCTCCCTATTCTCAATCTGATTTTTATCTAAGACACTCAGAAGGATAGAAGGTTGAAGCTGCTCAAATCCCAGTTGTTACCTCCTTTGTAGCTAGTGTCTGCATTTGCATTTACTGTGTGCCCTATGAAAATCTGCTTTTCTCTATTAACATGTAATTCTTTCTAGTGTCAGAAGATTTCTATGTAGTTTGTTGGTTTTCCTGGAGCACAGTATGATCTAGGAGCTGGGAGATGCAGATTCTCCTAGATTTGCCAGTGGACTGATGATCGATTTGGGCCAAGTTACTTTATCTGGTCTCATTCTGTTAAATAGATGTCAAAATGCTGATTTCTTTTGTGTTGTGCTTTAAGAATTGCTAATGAAAAAGGCCAAATGGTGATGTTATTTATTAATATTATGGAAGAACTTTGCCTTACCACCTCAGCCTGCTGTTTTATTTTACTTTCTCTTTTTCCCTGCTGGAGGAAGGCTTTCCCTAATGGCATGTGAAAGCCACAAACCTCGTCTGTATCAATATCAGAGTAGTGTGTGGATGGGAAGTGTAGCTGGTGTGGAGAGAGAGATGGGAGATGAAATACCATTAAGCCACCTTAAGTGATGTGGTACTGCACTCCCCAGGTTGCTGCCTTCTGTGGGATGGGTGGGTTTAAGCTGGTCTTTCTGGTTTTTAAAGCCTTTATGTTGTCAGCCTGCATCTGTAAGGTTTGAGAAAACATTTGCTTCTGGCATCATTGCAGAAAGGGTGCTGGTCTCTCAGTCGCCCCCATCTTAACAGATCTTGCTGAAACCTGAGAACTAACAGAATATTTTGCTTGATCACAGTGAGGACCTTGGGAAATCCTTACCTTTCACTGAAAACAAATAGCTGGAAACTCCTGGGTTTTGAACCCCTTTCTGCTTTAGTGACACCTTCTGGTCTGATGTGTGAAATTTCCCCTTCTGCCCTTTTATCTGCTTTTTGAAATGTAGTATTCTTGATACTGTCTTTTTATCTGCAGTTTTTACTATCATAGGGCTCCCTGAACTCCTTGACAAAAAGCTGCTTTACATATAAAAGCAAGATTATCAAGGGCTACAAGAGAGACACTGTGGCCCATTGGGTATTTGGGAATAGGACTGAGGTGCTCTGGGTGCAGAGCTGGAGGATTTTGCTGATATCGGTGGCACTTTGTCGCTTAGCAACAGCCTCCGGGGATGGAGGTGGCAGGGGGGATGTCTGTCCTGCTGCAGCCTCAGCATCTAGCTGCTCTGCCTGCCTGGGGGCTTCACACTCACCCGTGGGATCGTGCCACTTGGGTGCGATGTGCTCAGGTGGGCACTGAGAGTCTCCTGGGTGGCAACTGGGATGAGGGTTAGAGCGTTAGTAGTAAAGAGTAGTTGTGAAATGCTTTTATAGCCCTTTTCCACCCTGGAAGTTCTTTGCATCGTAACACTGTTGAGAGAGATGTGCAGCAACTTTCACCTGATTTTTATGAGCACTTCTTCAAACAATTTTTGAAGTAGGTATCTGGCATATGGTCGTATTGAGAATTGGTGTCAGACCCTGGATGAGAATTCGGGATGTGCTTGTTCGTCATAGCTCGTGCTGTTATAGCAGTGAGAGTTGTTAGGTTGTGTGTGTGTGTATAATATAATTGCTATGTCAGCTTTTCTGTTTCTGGTTATCTACATAAGGAAGCAGATAGCTGGTGGAGATGTCAGCTGTGATGTGGCTTATTAAGAGCTACAAGACAGAAGTAATCACGAGAAACCCTGCTTCCATGCAGGCTGTTCTCCAGAGTCCCTGGTTGCGTCTGTTTTGTCTTAACCCTTCTCATGTTGACTGGATTTTTGGTTCTTGCCAAGAGTTCTGCCCATTTGAACAAATACATACTGTGTGCTACGTCTGCATTTCTTGCTCCGTGATGTTTACCATTGACAAGGTGCCGTGAACAGTAAATGAGGAGCAAAGTTAAGCCCTCGGAGACGTGAATCATGAGTTGTACAAGGGCTCTTAACTAATTTGAGAGGGTTAGCAGTGATGAAAGCTGCTGCTCTGTATCATGTTTGAATTCCCTATTGCATTTCAAAGTTGAGGGCTAGCAGCAAATTGAAAACTTTGCATGAATGCCCCTTTCTCTAGTCTCTGACTGGTAAAGCCTTGTTCCAGACAGGAAGAAAACAGGTCCTACAAACCAGCCGGCCTTCGGTTTCAGGTCTGTGAAGTGCAGATAGAGATTTCTGGATTCAAAAACTAAGCATTAAGAAAAACTCATAACTTAGCATGGCTTGAGGAAGCAGTTGGAAAGAGGCCTGGCTTAGCTCTGCTTGGGTGGGGGAAAACCCAAATCCTCTGAACATAATGGCAAGAGAGTGGCAAAGCCAATGAAAACTCGCTCTGGGTTTGGGGAGACGGGAAGGAGAAGTGATTGACGGCGCCTGCTCTGCTGAGGTCGTGCTCTGCAGCGGGTTATTGTCCTGTCAGCTCTGCCTGCCTCGGGCCTTATTTGACATGCTTGGGTGAGTGGATCGCATCATTTTGATTCTGCACATGTTCTCCTCTCTACAACTTGCTGGTTTTGTTCGCTCTTGAGCTTTAATTGTCTACCGTCCTGGTGGAGCGCTTTCTTGGTTACTTCCTTCCGTAGTGGCAAGGGAGACTAACCAGGCAAAAGTACAAATCCTCCTTTCTCTCAGAACACTCATGAATGTGCCAATTTATCTGTTGCTTCTTGTATCGCATGTTGCAAACTGGTGTTCCCAAGAATTGGTATTGTCGTTTCTCAGTCCCATAAAGTCTGTCTTCCCATTAGCACTGTTCTTGCCCCCTGCTTCTTGCTTTCAGTTTCATTTCCCAGAGGAAACTTGGGATGGAAATGAGGATGAAATATGGGTTTCCTTTTTAAAAAGAAAATAAACCAAACCTTAAGGGCTTCCTGTTGGAATGTGATGGGATTGGACTCCTATCTCTTATCCTTTGAAAATCCCAGCTGGAATTATTTAATGTCAAAGCATGGAATTTCCCAGTGTGAAATTCATTGCTGGCTAAGGATGCACTGGGGATTAGAGAGACATCAGTTTGCCAGGGTAGCGTTGCTGTCACCACAGGAGACCTCGCACAAAGGGACATTGCTGGTCTGTCCTGCTTCAAAGCTGAATCTCAGGGATGAGATTCTTTAATTCCCATTGAGGTTACATGCTGTGTGACTGACAGCTGGATTTGGGCGGAATAAACCAGAGTGGGTAACATTTTCCACTGCCTGAGAATAGAGAGAAAAAAATTCAAGGCAAGAGCAAACATAACTTGCTGATTTTTCTTATTTGATAATGGGGTAGTTTGCTAGTGCACTTCCAAAATTTCCTCAAGACCGCTTCACAATTAGGTGATGTTGCTCATTAGCTGCATGATAAAAGGGTCAGATCAGATCAATGATTTCTTTTGGTCCAAAAATAAAATAAAAAGCTCTGGTATGGAAGCCTGATGTCTTGGAGAGCTTTAGTTTAGATAACAGCATTGTCCTTAGGAGAAATCTCTACATTTTGGAGGGCATCTTCTTAATTTCAAAGTAGTTATATAAAGAAAAAATAGGAGCCTATTCAGACGGTACAATGGGTAACCACTAAGCATGCTTTTTTTTCCTCTGATCAAAGATGATTATTTTAAGTAGGCATCAGTGTTGATATGTTAGGGATCTGTAAAGCACTTAAGCAAAACATGAGCTGATAGCTCTATGTGCACTGACTGGTGTGGTGTTAACAAGGTGTGGCTTTGTTTCTGAGACTCATAAATCAGCCATGGTTGAGGTGATGGAGGGAGAGAGAGGAGCAACTCTCTGTCACAATAAAAGAATAACCTTTTTCCCCTCTTTTTCCAAACTGTTGATCTCTTCATAAAAAAGGATTTGCCCTGCTGTTCCAATAAGAGTTATAAAATAATATATGTGTAATTAGTATTTAATAATGATTCGTTTGACTGGATCTACAGCATAAGCTGGTTCAAGTGATTGTGTAACCTTTGCATTGTATTCATTATCTAATGTTGAAATAACAGCTGGAAGTTGAGAGACTGACATGCGGTTTTAAAATTACAGAGCTTGAAATTGCTGCTGTCTGTAAACACGTGAAAATCTATTAATGACCTTTGAGCTTTCTGACTGAAAATGTTTTGTAACATAGAATACATCAAAATTCCCTGCTACTATAGTCTATGTTTCTCCTTTCTCAGCAATTGCCTAGGATACAAATGAATGTTTCACTCCTGACACAGCTATCAGAATATTTGGAACTATTCTAGGAAGCCCTAAGGATACATGGAAACATTTGGTGGCTTGTTGTTTGTTCTAGCAAACCAGTTATAGATGAGCCGCTCAGGAGCTCGTGGTGTGTGCTGAACCACTTGATGGGGGAGAACATTGCTGCTGGCGAGCCTGACAGCTGTAGACCTCTGTTGTACAGAGCATTTCTCCAGCAGCATGTTGGAGGAGGAGCAAGGATGACAAGGGTGGCACAGATGCACTGTCCTGGACTTTTCATTAGCGTATGTGACATTTAGAAAGGTATTTATCTCGTGCTAGAAGTCACCTCGCTCAGAGTTTTCCCCTTAGATGGAAGTAATACACTACGGGCATCTGTTTCTGGAGATGGCTGACTTCTATATATTTCTTGTTGTTGGAACATTTATATTTCTTCTCATTTGCTTCCTAGCCAAAAGAAACTACCAGAGGACTAATTATTTAACGTACATTCTCGACCTAGTGACAGCTGTACTGAAAATTGTTGCCTACCACTGAGGGCAACTGCGGAGTTGGTAAAAAATGCCTCTAGTGTCATAGTGTTTAAACGTGAATTAATTTATCATGCGGCACCAGGGATCAGGATACGGCTGGTTTTTCTTCTGGAGATGCTCACTGCTGCAGTCGAGTTGGCAGAAGTGAATTTGCGAGCGTCCCTCTCCTTCGGCGCAGTGTGCGCTGCCTTTGTGCGAGCTGTGTCAAACCGCGGTTGGAGGGAAGCTTGCAGGCTGCTCTGCGGCGCCTGAAGAACATTCGAAACTCTGTTCCGCAGCGGCTTTGGGAACGGCTCCCTTCCTGGGAGGGTGGGAATAAAGAGCGTGGGCTGGAGGCAGAGTCTCAAAACGTCCCTAGCTACTGGCAGAGGGAATGTGTTTGAGACTGTCACCACGTGGGAGAGTCGTCTGGAGCTTTCATTCTGTAGGTGCCACTGCCTAAGAGCAGTACATTTTCCATGGATGTGTTTTAAAAATACCAAAAAATAAGTGGAGAGAACACATGTGGCTGAATCAGGAATCGGAGAAAATAAACTAAAACTTTGCATTTGCATTTAGTGGGTGAAAGATTTGAATTGCTTAATATATCAGGCCAGAGATGATTGAATTCATGACCAAACTACCTAAGGGTATAGCTATATCTTTTAAGTCTCAAGCATGAAGCTATTCACATGGTAGTCAGTGCAGTCACAATGTGGTGGTTAGATAATTTTCACTATGAAGATTAAAACTTTCAATACAGAAGTATAGATGTCCAATTTAGGCTCCTGCCTTTGGTAAATGAGCCATATGCCTGGTCCATCTGCCCAGGCTCAGGTTGGCTCAGCTCCGTGTTGAGTCCAGCTCATGGAAGCATAACTTCCCCCTCTCAGCAGGGGTTGGAAGAGTTGTGTCTTCTCCTTTTGTTATTAATTTTAAAGAGTGAGCCAGTGTTCCTAAGCATTGCTGTCTGTAGTGACAAATAGGCTGGAGGCATCTTTTGCTCAACAGTGCTTTCCTGTTTTTTCTGGCTAGTTTAGCTGAAAATTGGTAATGGTGAAAGCATCCAGCTGCCATACCGGTTTGTGCTGGTAGGACCCTCATGTCTTCTCCTTTGGCAGCTTGGGGCCAGCTGGTGCATCTGGACTCTTGGGAGTTGTGTTACTTTCCTGGCAAGACTAGAAATGAGTGATGAAATGGCCACATCTGGCTTCATGCAAAGAGCTGCTTCTTTAGGTCCTAATTCTCTCACTCGATGGGAGCTGTTTGAATTTGATATAAGTGCCTGCCTGAATAACCTGGGGAGAAGGGGAATTAGTTCAGATTAAGTGTTTAAAGGCTGCTCCGTAAATGAGCGTGTGGCTGCTGCCTGTCAGCAGCCTGGGCCTGGCCGTGTCAGGGATTATTGCCACATTTGAGGAATATCTTCCCAAAACACTAGACCTGCAGCAAGTGCCTGACCCTGCCGCTTACTTGCTGGATAATTTGGGAACTTAATTGAGATGGATGTCCCCCAGATCACGTTCTTTAAAGTGGAAGCGTTGTGTATAGTCTGTCACTTGTGAGATGTTGGGCAGTGCAAGGGCAGCGTGTGGGGTTGCTGCCATCCTGATTTTTTTCCCTCTGTTCCTGTTGTTTTCTCCTGGGAGGGTCTTCCCAGAGTGCTTGGACTTTGCAGGAGCAGTGCTTCTTGTGCAGTCATGCTGCAGGAGACACGCTCTGTGCGCAGCATCCATACCCAGCAGTGCCACCGTGCAGCCGAAATAGGTGCTGTCAGATAAGCACAAGCTCTTTTGCAAATCCTTTATAAACTGGGCAGGCTGAGCTCCCTGTCCTGGCCGAAAGCAGCTTCAGCAGGAGGGTACTGTGATGTGCTGTGGAAGCCGGGCAGGTTGGCATCATAGTGCAGGAACAGCAGCGCCTCTCGGCACTCCTGCAGCCTGTAGAAGCTGGGCAGGCTGGCTTGAAATATGCCTCATTTCATCTACCTGAAAATGGTGCCCCAGCTTCCCTTCAATCATTTAAGCTCCCTTGCTCTCTGACACACTTTCCGCTGACAGTAATTCCGTGAGCACTCGTCAGGCATTTACTGCCATCACTAGAGGAAATACTGATGGCTTAAAATGGGATCATTTCCTTTCTGATGGACAGCAAGCACCTGTGGGAGTTTTAATAGCCGTACAGCGTGTCTGTTGGAAGGTAGGGAGGAAGACGGGTGCAGCTCTCTGCAGTGAGTGCCCACAGGCTCTGCAGAGATGGGAGGAGAGGAGAAAGCCACGGCTGGCTCCCCGGGGAGCTTGCAGAGTGCAGCTTAAAACTGTAGGTTTTGTGTATCCGTCTCCCCAATGGGTGATGGTGGAGAAACGTTTAGACCAAAAACATGGGCAGCCACGTGTTCACATTCATGCAGATTTCCTTGACCTCTTACTGTAGCGAAAGTATTTGCTGTACTTAATCTTACTTTTATTGTCCCCTAAATTACTATTGAACACTTTCTTTCCATGTACTTGGTGCTACCATGGAGGGAGAGGACTGCTTGTTCTTTTTTCCTTCCCCTCAAGAATAGTACCTTCTCCCCAGCTTTTAAAAACAATTACTCATCAGCACCTTATCATTATTTATTCAGGTCTTGTGCAAGCAAAAAGAGTAATCAAAGCCTTGTAAAATTATTGTGGATTGAAATGCATTTAGAAGTAGAGTGATACTGACCTTCCCTTTTGTAATTTTTGGCTGTGCATTGTGTTGAGATAACACTAGTCCGAGGTTTCTCTACTTGGTACGGTGTCTTCAAGGTCCTAGCAGCAAAGGGTTTAATTCTTGGGAGACATAAAAAGTGGGCATTTAGCAGAGTATGAACAGCTTGCTCTACAGCTCTTCACAGGTGACAGGAATGCAGCCTCTGGTAATAAATTTGACTGTTTCAATTACAGTGAGTTTCTTGGTTCATCCACTTGTATTTTTAAGTCAAATCATGTATCATAAACCTGCAAGCCAGTGGCAGCTTCAAATGTTTTAACATTTCCAAAGCCGTCTTGTCAAAAAGTCTTCTTATTCTTGAGCTAAACATGTGACAGGGTCAGAGCAAACAGAGATGTGTTTTAAAAAGCAAGACCCAAACTCATCTGGAGTATGTCAGCTATGAAAGGAGAATTGCAGTCTAAGGTTAAGCAAGCAGGGATTTCATTTGCAATCATTTTAATTGATATTGATTGTGTTGCTTGAATGTAGGGTCAAAGCAGGAGAGTCACTTCAAATGTAGACTTTTTTTTTTTTCCTTTTAAAAAAGCTTTAGTGGCTGTGGCTGGAAGGCCTAGGGGCTTGAGTTACATTTTTGGTGAAGTTCACAATGGGGGAGAAAGAAGGGTGGGAAAGTAAAACAAACAAGTATGTGTTTTGCAGGAAAAGTGAGAACTTCCCCATCCATAAGAACTTGCAGCTTCCTGGCCAGAGATGCCAACAGGCTGCCTCCCGGTGTGCCTGGAGCTCTGGGGAGAGCAGCGCTGGGCTGGCCTGGCCTGGCCTGCTGTGGGCAAGAGGCCACTGTGCCAGGCTGTGTCCCTCCCCTTGCTGCCCTCCATACCTGCTCTTTCTGCCCCAGAGCTCTCAAACTTCTCCTCTCCCACTGTCAAAGGGTGCTCCTGCTCATTTTTAAGACCTGCACTTGCATTTGCAGTTGAACGTTGAGTACAATTTCAATCACCTTGGTGGTCCTACCTGATGCCCTCTGGCAGAGTTAGCTCTTATCCCATTCCTTTCTTCTCCCTTTTTCCTCTTCTTATTATTCACATCATTTCATTTACCTGTTGGCTACCCATCATTACTTGTGCAGGCTCCATTCCTACAGTGCCTTTTCTCTCTATGGACCCAACTTCAAACCTGTGCCTTAAAGTTAATTTCTTTCATGTACGTTTCTTGCGTATATCGCCAATATTATCTTTCCATTTGAATTACTGTCTCCTGTGTCACCTTTATTCAACTTAAAGGACAGTAGATTTACCTTAGTAGAGGTCCTGTCTGTATTTGTAAAGAGCTCTGTCTACTTAGAAAGCACTAGAATGTGAAATCATAATTTGTTTCTATGTTGCTGTTCTGTAAACTGGGTATCAGGTCAATAGAATATTTAAAAAATAACCTAATTAAAAGTAAATCTGTTCCATTTCCTCTCTGAGCCAGGATCTCTCCCTGAACTATTAAACAAACACGTTTGACAACCCTACTACTAATTGCATGATAAAGTTGATATAAGGATAGATGGTGCTTAGATTCTCAGGTGCTTTTTCATTGCAATTTTGCTGAGAGAAGCTGGAGGCAGAAACAGGGACAAGCAGGGTCAGTTTTAGAGACAACGGTGGGTTTTTTTTTTTTATTTCCTTTGTGTGGATCCTTCTCCTGTTTGATGTTCAGTGGGATATTTCATGTTCCCCAACTTAAGGCGTAAGTGCCACAGTGAAGAGTTGTGGAGAGAGAAGCTGGAGGCTGTTTCCCTTCTGGGAAATCAGCCCATATAATTTTTCAAAGTCGGCAGAGACAGTCTGGCAGGAGCGGAGTGTGGCCAGTCCTTGGCTGCCTGTCTGAGCCTTCCCGTGTCTGATGGGCCCTGGGAATGGAGGATTGTAATGGACTTGATTTTGTACCGGGGCTGCATTTTGAACTGATGCTTGTGGGCTGAGGTAGTCATTTTATTAACTGTAGGTGTTATTTTTGTCCTCTGCATCCCAGCAGCACGCTCAAGGTTTTTCATCTAGCTATGTGGGTTTTGCACTTTTTTCAGGTTCTTTAAGTGTTCCCTCTGTATGAAAGGTGTTTACAACCCTAGCCTCCCCCTACGTGCTTTCTGAGATCTCAAAGAGCTGTGTAAACTCGGAGGATTAAGGCAGAGTTTGATCTGGGCTGAGCAAACACTGGGTGATGACTCCAGCCAGCGGCTGGCTGTGGCTGTGAGCTTGTGCCAGGGTCCTCCAGGGCTGATCGTTTTTTCCTGATCAAACAGACACCATGGAGTCCACTCTGCAGAAGACTCTCGCTGTGGCGTTTTGGGGATAAGAATGGTCTCATTCCAGAGCTGAGGGCTGTGCATCCCCATTATTCACAGCTTTATAAATAAAACTGAGTGGTGTGCACCTTGAGAGTCTTTGGAGATTGCAGCTGTGTCTTGGTGATAGGGGGAAAAAAAAAAAAAAAGCTTTTCAGGAAGGCACATTCCAAGTGATTAAGGATGTTGCCAGCTCTGCCGCAAGCAGAGGTGCAGTTGCGTAACTTCTAACTAGCTTGGGCCAAATAGCAGTGAAAGAAAATCACAGAGATTTTTATTATGGTCTCTCAAAACGTGTTGCAGAGGCCAGGTTACACGCTTGGGTTGCCAGCCTGTGCTGAGGTCTTTGCCAGTGGATCTTCACAGCCACTGGTGTGCAAGGTATTTCAGGTGGAGCTGGAGGAGGTACCACAATTACAGTTTGAGCTGAAGTGTTCTTTGATATCTGTACATCCAAATAAGCAAATGGGGAGATAGAATCTGTATGTTTCATAGAGTAACTGCCAGGAAAGAGGCGTTAAAGAAAGGCCTAATTCTTCCTTATCTGTAACCACACAGCCAATTAGAACCATCTGCTCTCCGTCTGCAGCCCAGACAGACGAGGGGCTGCAGATGGAGAGGCTGTAGCCTGCCCTGGAAGGTGTGAGAGAGATTCCTAAGTGAGGACAGGTAGGAGACAGCCCTGGAAGCAGTGAGTAGCAGGGAACAAAATAGTTTTGTATATTCTGGAACCATATTTGGCAATCTCCTTCCTGGAACTGAGAAGAGAAAATGGGCCTGGATCCACCAGCCTTCCCTGCAGAAGGGGTTTTGCTGGCTCTGACAGCAAAGGTAGCCAGGTTGGGCTGACTCCTGGGTTGGGCAGAAACCCCAAGACTGGATATGAAGACCTTTTGGCTTCAGGGCCTGACTGCAGACACTGTTGCTGTGTGAATACTAGGCTTTACGTGATGTGCAAATACCTGCTGGTCTGGGCTTGTCTGAGGGGAAGGCTCCAGTGGAGCGGTTTGTCAGAGGCCAGTTTCACCTGCTGGTTGGGCTTTCTGGATTGAAGGCAAAGTACATCAATAAATGTTATTGACTGCAGTGATGTACTGTATATTCTGTATGTGCTTAAATTTTCCAGCAATCGCCTGTGTACAAGCACAGATGCACATCCAAAAATAGTAAGCTCTTGTGCCGAGTGAGGTCCCCAACTTGGAGGTCATAAACTTTAGTAAAAGAGCAATCGCTGGAAGGCTCTTTTAGTAGAGTAAATAGAAAGGAAACAAAGGAGGCAAGAACAGAAGCCCCGTTAGCCCCCTCCTGCTCTCTGCCTGAGGCTGCAAAGAGGTCTGCATTTAGCAGCATAGAAACCAGCCCCTCTGTCACCCGCTGTCAGTAAGGAGAGGCTGAGGTTGGTGTCCTGCCTTCCCAGAAAAAGTGAAGTCCTGTGAGATGCATCCTCCACTGTACTGGGGAGGAACAGCACCTTGGAATAAGTTTTCTTGTCAAGGGGCTGAGAAACTTGGCACCTTCCCTGTGGCTGCCCCAGACATGCTGCGGAGCTGAGGTCGCCCTCCTCCTGCCTGGAGGCAACCGGCAGCCTTGGCTACCAGGGCTTGGGGCTTAGTTCATGGCTGTTTGGAAAGTGCTTGAGATTCTTGGACGCAAGTGGCACTACAAGTGAACACATTATTTCCTTGGCTTTGATCCAGCTATGACTGTAGTCCCTGAATTAATTTGTCTAGTAGATAGGTGATGAGAGGAACCTTAAATATCCAAACTAAATGGGGATAAAAAGCTAAATTTCTAAGTAGGGAATTTTGTAGGATTCAGTAAGGGGGAAAGCGCAGCTTTCCTGACTGGTTGTGAGGGAAAGGGAATCTTCTGAAACGTGCAATGGACGTGCTGTGGGTACTGAAGGAAGACTTTCCCTAAGGCATTAACAAGGCCCCATTTCCATGTGAAGCCAGCTAGAATTTAAACCAAACCAGCCACCCGCTGCCTTTGAAAGCATCCTTAGAAGTGAATATTACCTGCTGAGCCAGGAGAGCATTATTTGCTGGTGCTTTCGGGTGGTGGCATTTCCTTACCACAGCCTCCTTTCTTACTCATCGGGGGCCTGTGTCACTTCATGCAGCATCTTCCATGCGGCTGCTGTCACGTTGCAGCTGCATCTGGCTTTATGAAGAAGTGCACATTTTTAGCGGCTTCTGTTTCTAGTGTTTTGCTGAGTATCAGTTAACAGATGTCATTTCCATTGCACTAGTTTCTGATTAGTTACTGAAGCTTAGCATTTTGATTTCTATCTTAGCAACTTCCCAGTAAATAGGATAATGTGACCTTCTTTAAGTGGCATCTCCAACTGCTGCTTTAGAGTGTTATCTTAAAACTAAAAACCGAAGTGAACAACGAAATACTAATTTGTATTTCTTGTTTTATGATTCATGGAGAATAATGCCAGACTATCATTTTCCTTGCTCTTTTACTAGTTGTGGATTTGGCAAGCTGAGCTGTGTTATGGTGTCTTCTGCCCTCTGAGACAGTGCTCCTTATTTTAAGTTTGGGGTGAGGGTTGCATCTCTGGTGGTGTTGCCATGTGCTGTGTATCTGTGTGTGTTAAGAGGAGCTTGCCAGCCGCACAGGACCCCTGTGTTAAGGAGTATAGAGCTTGGGAGTTGGCTGATTGTTGTTGAGCCTGGGCTGGACTGAAAAACAGCTGTACATATTTTATTGTCATGATTCAAATTTCAATGTCTCTATGTCCTGAAGAGTCAGTGCATCACCTTGCTTCACGGGGAAGGGTAACTTTAGGCAGCGAGTGATCTGAAGTGGAATCAGCATGTTGCACGCTGAGGCAGTCAATTCACTAATTAAATGAGAGGGGGAGGAAGTAATCTAGAGCAATCAGCAGGGCATTTCATCCCAATTCCTAATTTTCTTTTTTGTTGGGCTTTAGTTTTTGAGAGACTAGAGAGCTAATGATTTTCGTGAGCTCTTTTGCTGATCTGAAGGTGTGTGTGTTGGCGTGAGCGGGTTGTACTGAGAGCTCTATTCACGTGGGATACAAATGTCCATGATGTAATTGCTTGAGTCAGAAGCGAGGCATTTAGAAAAGGGGGGATGAAGCATTTGGAAAAATTCTGTGGCTGAAATGGATAAATTTTGGCATGGTAAACTGCTTTTAAGGTATCTCCTAATCTTGTACATGTACCTCACATAAAAAATTAATTGGGAATAGGGATTCTGCAAAACGTTCAATAAAGAGTTTATTTTTTACCCTTGAGCAGTTAATAAAAGGCATTGGGGAAAAAAATTATCTAGCTGTGGTGAGCTAATGTCATAGTGATTTGGCATATTATTTCTTAAACTCTTCCTCTGTGTGGTGTGCGTGTGGGGAGAGGTCGATACATCGTCACCAAGAGTTCAGCTTTCAGTCCTCAAGGATGCCAGGGATAGCAGCAGTAATTCCCTTCTCTCATCTCACTTCCGAAGTTAATCATTATGACATGACATTCCCGCTTTTAAACTCTGCTTAGATTGTATGTTATAGTCCTGATTCAGGGCAGACACTTAACACTTAGAAGTGTTCAACCTCTGTTATGTGTTTAGATCCCATTGATCTCAGCTGGCGCATTGAATGCACGGTAGGCTTTAGAAGTGCGTTTCTCCATATGAATGCTGTGAATCCGAGACTGTCAGACCCAAGGGGGGGCTGATATGTTGCTTTCTGAGATCAGAAACAAAACAAAATAAAAACTGCCTCTGCTTGGGTTGAACAGTTAAAGGCTTTTCTTCAGGATGCTGATTTCTTCATATGCTGTTGACGTATGGTTCCTGAATTAATCTGAAGCAAACTCATTTTCATAACCAGTTTCAGCATCTCTGAAATTAATCAAACACGTAGCCTGGAGAGTGTTCATCCTAATCTAATCTAAAATTACTGTTTGCATTGTGCATGCCTAATTATTCATCTTAAGTCATCTCTGGAAAGAACATGCTGTCTTGTTTGTGTTTTTATTCAATATTTATGTTGCTTAATGCTTAAAACTAGTCTTAAAGAGCTTACTATTATTTTTTTTCCTCCTTTACAGAAGGACATGTCGCTAAAGCCTCAAGAGCGGAAGGAGAAATGGGAGAGGCATCCAGGAAAGAAACCTAGAGAATCTGAAAACTGTGTGTCTGCTGAGCCGAGTGAAAATGGCCATAATAATGATGCTGGGAGCTCTGAGAGAGAGGCAGAAAGAGGCAAAGAACGGATGAAGAAGAAACTCCCCTTGAAACAGGTAGGGAGATTATTTTTCATCTGAAGCGACTACATGATGGCGTTGGCCACTGAAATGTTGTCCTGCTGGTAGGTTGGGATTATTAATTTAACTGGCTTCTCTGGTAACTTGTGCTGGTGAAAACAATGTCTCTAACAGCGCAAGTTCTGTATTGCGGGCAAGTTTCATAAGCTAAAGCAGAAGACCCGGTGTGCTGGGTAATATAGGAAGGAAGGAGCAGACCTCCCTTGTTTTCTGCACCTTTGAGAAAGTGCCATAATTCACGTCGTAGGTTTGTGGCTCCTATTGGCCTTTGACACAAATAGAAATCATCAGTCGGATCAAGACTTTCCTTAGGGAAAACGTGTTTGTTAACATGCACCTGGAAGTTGCAAACGTGCATGTGTCCGTCTCGTGAATCAAGTTCATGTGTCCCTAAAACAGTTGAAAAGGAGAGAATATTCAAGTATTTTAGAAGTGGAAAGTCAGTTACAAGGAAGTTGTGCTCGGGGGAGTCTTTTCTCTGTGCCCTTCTAAAATGTGGTAGAGCATTAATGAATTAAGAGTTGTGGTGCTGGAGGGAAGGATTGTGGTGGCTTCTGTCTGAGCCACCATGTGTACAGAGCCGGGAGGTGACAAAGGAGAGGCACTGTGGCTGGCAGGCTATTTATCACTTAGCTGCTGCTCAGCAGGGAGATTTGTTGGTGACTCAGTGCTCATTCATCAGTTCGAAATTCACATGGCACAGCAGCCTGTATCTATGAACAAACACTATCCCAGTTGTCCCTTAACATGGCGCCAAATGGCAGCCCTTGGGAAGAGCAGTGTACTTGACCCTCCAGTATTTGTTTTGAGCTACGTAGTACACGGAGATGAAAAACTGTTTATTTTATTCTTCGTGATGCAGAGGAAAAGAGCTATTTAACTCAAGCACACCTTCTGTTCCGTGAAACTAGTTCTGTATGTGTGCCAGACAATGGAAGATTGAATTGTCCAGTTATTGGAAGTGCTTTTTCAGACTTTAAGTATTTTAGGATTTGAAAGGATCTTTAAGGATATCTGATGTCACCCCTGCATAACTTCTCCACCACACACAATCTTTTGTGATTGTGTTGTAGCGTATTTGTTCAGAAGCGCTCATCCCATTTTATGTTAGACATTTTAATGGTGTGCTTATGGCCCCACTCTTCTGGTGGCTAATTGTTCTTATTAACAAATTAGCGGACTTTTGTTTTCTTTCTTTTAATTTAAAAAAAAAAAAGAACAATTCAGTACAAATACTTACATAAAGATGTTAGTACTTTCCTGCTTGCAAACGTTTAGGTAGCAAATCCTGTAACCACACACTCCTAGTAGAATATTTGCCAGGTTTGTTTTCTTTTAACTCCCCAAAGTGATAGCAAATGTTTTGGTTCTAGAGTCCTCAGTGTATCTGCAGTTAAAACATATCAAGTTTCTTGTTTGTTTTTGCTAGTAGTTGAGTGATAGGGTTTCAGTTCCCCCCTCTGGTTACAGGTGCAATGAGTTTGTGCACAAATATTCACTCTGTGCAACTTCAAATGACATTTTATTATGGGTGAATAAATAGCACATTTTAGTTTTAATGAAAGTTTGAGAAACTAGGATCCTGTTCTTGGCATCCAAACCCACAAAATGCTAAGTGTGTATTTTATCAAGTCCCAGGCTTTGGTATAAAATGTTTAGAAGTAGTGGTGCTGGATGGTATTCCTGCTTACACCGGGATTCTGGCACTGTGCTTCATCAGCTCTTCTGCCTTTCTAAAGCTGCTGTTGTGTCAGGCTTTTTTTTATTTACATGAAAAGGCCCCAAACACCAATCCAGTGACTCTTGCAGAAGTGTATATAAAGCTGGCTCACTTCCCGCTTCTGGTCCCTGGAGTAACCTTACAAATGCTGATGTTGATGCAACTGAGAGTGGTGCAGTGCGAGTGTGGAAATAGGAACACTGCAGGAGGTCGTTAGGTCTCGATTGACACCAAAATCACTCTAACACGAAAGCCTGGTTTTGGTACATACCACCTTTCTACGGCTTAGAGAGTTGTTCCTTCAGGGCTAAAATTACACTGGAGAGAGTTCAGTGCGTTTCAGGTGTTTGCACCGTTGTGGATGTGTGAGGCCACGCTCTGCTGGCTGAAGGGAGATCCCCTCGTGCTGGGGTGACCAGTTCCTCACCTGTAGAAGAGGAGTAATGGGCAGTTAATAGTCACATCTTCTACACGGAATTTAAAACTAAGTTTCGAGTAGTTGTGGCCACTGGGGATTTCATGACAATTCCTTAGAAACCTTTGCAGTAAGAGGTTTTGTTACACCAGCCAAACTCCAATTTCTGGAATTATATGCTGCTGCCTTAGTTTACCAAATGTTTAGATTATTTATATCTTAGCTCTGAAAAATGAGGACAGTGTTACCTGTTTTTTCTGGCTAGTATTTGGCTGCCATCAGTGATTAAATAGGGTATTTGCTGCCACATTGATGGAAACCTGAATTTGTCTTTCATTGTTTAATCTTTTTTTTTTCTGTAAGTATAAGTAACAAAATCCAGAAAGAGCAAGGAGCTTGCACAAAGAGTGTAAAATAAAACCGGTGATAAGTGACTCATTAATAGCCTCTTTAAACAAGTCACAATTAGAATTAATCTTTTATTGAAAAGGAGGTTTTTCAAATAGCTTTTATTATCCTAGCTGATACAGTTGTGAAAACCAGACAAGTTTTAGGGCTGTAAGGTTGATGAAAGTAACAGCAAAATCTAAGCTAGATAAACTAGGCTATTCTTAGTTCAAACTAATTATGCAAATGATATAGACAAGTTCAATAATTTTCCCCTTTTTTTAATAACCACAAAGTTCACACCTAGAATTCTAGCATTTCCTGCCAAGCTGTCTAGACAAATTGACTGTAATACCAAGTTTCCTGGAATTTGGGGGTGATTTTTGCATCTCAGGATTATTAAACATAGGTTTATACCTAATTTGGAAGGTTTACTGTAATTAATGCTAATTATATGGAGATGTTGCTTAGAAATTACTGTTCAATTTGAAGCTTTTCCTTATTCTCTCATCCTTTCTCTTCACAATGCTACTGAATTGTCATCTTTTCTGCACAGCCTCCTCTAATAAATCAAATTGGGCATTATAATTATGGCATTCTGCTAATCCTCATAGAGAGGTGCAAAGCGGTAAGCTGATTTGAGTGCCAGGTTGTCTGCTTTGTTTAGAAAATTAGATTAATACTTCACTCCTCCTGACAAAGCATCCAGGTTCCTGTTTGCTCCTGAATATTTGGTTCTGTATCTCAGGGCACGGGGAGAGGGTTGCAGAAGCCAGTCTGTCTTGTCCAGCCTAGTACTCCAACTGTATATAAAAATCATTGAAACACATTCATCTCCTGCTGTAGCCAAGCAGATAGAACAAAAGGCTTTTTGAATAGTCATAGGTCCTTTGGTCAAAGATCTGTCAGGATTTGGGGCTGTTCTCAATGCGTGTGCTCAGGGAAAGCTGCTGCTCTCGCATGGGCGGCCACGGCACCGCTCACAGTCATCAGGGCTATGTCAAGCAACGAGGGAAGGTTTCAGCGTAGCTGGAGTGGCCTGCAGTAATGCCTGCCTCTTGAAAGTGTGGAGTGGTCTCCAGCAAGGGAAGGTTTGGAAATTGAGTCATTGCCTTTTTTTAAAGCTGTGCCTGAGCCTGACCCAGTGGGTTGTGGAGGCGAATCCCCACAGCCACTGAAGACAGTGCTGGTGGGGAGGGGAACCTGAGGTCCCTGTAAAGGGTTCTTCTGTGGTGGGGTTTATAAGTCAATAAATGAAGAGGGAGATAAAAGGTGAAAACTCTTAGTTCCATCTCTTAATTTTCTTGTGTTGTCTTAAGTCATTCTAGTTTTGGAGTCTGTCTTATGTTAGTTTTAGCTGAGCTGTTCTGCTCTTTGCTGGATTTGTTTTTGGAGCTGCTTATTCCTCTGAACATCTGAGCAGCCTGGGACCACCCTGGATGTAGAACAATGGGGTGCTTTTTTTCTGAGCTTCAGGACCCATAGCCATTTGTGTATGTAGACTAAAAACGGCCTGGCTTCCTCCTGAAAAAGAGTTGGTGCTAGTAGGAAGGAGTCGCTGATATTTCAAGTTAAGATAAATCTCAAGCTCTGTGGTTAGTCAGCTCCGGAGCATCACGGTGTGTTGAATATGTTTAGATGCTAAATGTGGCTGTAATAACACTCTGTTCTGCAAATAGTCATTTGTCATGAAGATGAGTGTCTTACACCTCCTCCTTCCTTTTCTCACCCACTGTTTAAATCACCCGCGATGAGGAAGAGTCTCAGAGAAGCTGAGGAGAACAGGGTGGTGTAGCACGTATTTAGTGCTCATAAATAGCGTGCTGGGTTTGGAGCATGGGAGGAAAGGGCAAGAAAGCTAACGCTGTCATGTTGCTCTGGAGGTGTGACATCTCTGGGACTTGAGCAGAGCTTCCTGGAGGGAGAGAAAGCAGAGTTAATTCCTGTGTCTCATTCACTCCCCAGCCTTCCTCAAACTACTGAGCATTATTGATAATTAATGTATATTGTTGCTGTGGCTCTTGCTGGACTGGAATTGCTAAATTACATTAACATGTTTGATTACCTATTCATGTGATTTTTCTGTGGTGTTCATCAGCTCATTATCCAACATTCATTGATGAATGTAACACCCTTCCCTGTCACCCCTACCCCCAAGAGAACACTGCTCTGGGTTACTGCTGATCTGAGCTGAAGGTAATCCATTAAGTCATTTTCCAGCCAGGATGCACATTTGTTCTCCTGATGTCTAGGTGAAAACTGATGGTTACATACCCCTGGCCCCATTTTGTGTGTTGGTGATGGTCTTGAAAGGCTATGGGACTTTTCCCAAGGTAGAATGAAACAGTCTAGAAACTCGAATGGCTAATGAAATACCTGGAATGATTCCTTTGGCATCACACAGCTTGAGCTGGTGGTTAGGCAATACGAGCATGTAGCTGCTTGATTTGTATTTGTGTTTTTCGAGATAATGATAAATGGTAAATCAAAAACTTGGATGTGTTTTTGAAGCCACCAGTGAGCTAGAGGCAGAGCCTTTGCTTAGCAATGCAGAGTTTCAGAGACTGAAATGTACCTTTGTTAGCTGAGGTTCAGCAACCGCGTTGGAGAGTCTGAAGAATGGCTTTTGGAGTCTTTGTCTATAGACTGGAGGATAGGTCAGGTTATGCCTGTCCTTCCATGGCTTAATGATGTAGCATTTGGAAGCTGGATTGTGTCTAAGAGGGTCTAAATATAATAGTAACTAATTCTCTTCCCTTCAGTATCTCAGGCTATTAAAAGCAAATGAATTATAGGCAGCCAACTTACCAATAAAAGAAAAAGGTTGCCTTTAATGTGGGTTTTGGGGATTGGTTTGGTTTGGTGTGTGCTGCTTTGGTGTTTGCACTTCACTGCTTTTGAACACTGGAATTATACAAACTGGTTTCTTTTTGTTTCTAATTGATGTTACCCTTTTTGTTAGCAGATATTGTTATTTAAATGTCCTTTGAAATGAAACAACAAAGCACGAGGGAAAAAAAAGTCCATTTTTGTTTAATCAGGAAAATGTTGCTTCATGTATTGCTTAAAACCAGGATCCATTTCTACCTTTGTAAGTCCAAGAATTTACAATTTGGACATGAATGCTCTGTGCCAATTAGTTCTAAGTGCATATTTAGGATTGCAGGGAGAGCTGGGTTGTTAACACAGCGCCTGATACCTGTGGGGAGCCTCTCCCCCTGACCCCAGCCCTGGCCGGAGCCCCGGCGAGGTGGATGGTGCTGGGGTGAGGGTTTCCTTGGGCTGTAGCTAAGGCGGGTTGTGGTGGCCAAGCCAAGGTGAGGTGTGATGCTCCCATGTGGCAAAGCCTTTCCAAGCACGTGCTGGCTTTTAAACATGTGAGCAGTCTCGCTGGCTTCAAAGCTCCTAATGAGGTTGTAGTGCCAGGGGCCCTGTCCCCAGAGATTTCGGTGGAGGTTCTTGTTTCTGGCTGGGTAGGGCTGCCCGGCAGAGGCACAGATGGCCTTGCCTTGGTCTCTCACGCTAATCTGCAAGTGCAGAGACTTCACAGCTGCCTGGGAAACCACTGGGGAGTAACGGTGCAAAGTACTGAAATGGGCAATGCAGTATTTAGTCATTAGGTTTGCTAATCCGAGGCCTAAAATCAGCCTCATTTCAATCAATAGCAATCTGTTTGCACTGTCAGGAACTAATTTAAAAATCTGCTTTAAGTCCTGGTTAGGCACTTGGTATTCTGTTTTCTGCATCAAAGTAGAGGGGAAGCAGTGGGCATAGCACAGCAGTGGCAGGAGGAGGAAAAATCCTTTGTAAATAAATACTGGATGTTTATTTCCCAAATGAAACCCTGCTATTGCAAAGAAGTGCTGTTGTTTTTGCTAAATTTATCCAGGAATTCATCAAAATTCTGGAAGAGGCTGTGGAGCCCATTCTGTAACAGAGGGAGAACTTTGTGGAGTGTTTAGTTTGTTCTGTGTATCTTTGAAGTGCTGTATGAACTTTTAGACAATTAAGGTTTGTGTTATAGCTGTGGCACAGGTAACTTCGTTAAGGGATTGCAGTGACCTTTTGAAAGCTGCAGCACAGCTTCCATAACAGATCCCTGTAACACCCTGTGCAAAATAGTGCCATAAAACTACTGGGAACTGTGATAGGAGAATGCCTTTGCTTAAGCTGGAAAAGCATATTTCCAAACCCTCTGCAGTTCTGGTAGGAAAGCATAAATGAAGGAGACCATGTTTATTAGAATTGGTTGGGGGGGGGGGCGGGGGGGAAGTGATCTAGATTAATGCTGCAGCATGAAACAGAAGCACATGCTGGATTTAACTACACTGCAAATACTATTTTCTGAATGGAGTGATACCAAGTGAATGTTTTGGCTGCTGACAGCGTCATATGCAGGAGAATGTGGCTTTGTCTTTCTCACTGAGGTAGTGAAACACTGGATCCCTTGCCTGAACCAGGGGCTTCCCCTTTTGTAGCTGACTCTCACCTGCCAATTTTGCTGCTCCGTGGGTCCTGCTTGTCCCTGCTCCTGTAGGACTGGCCTGATCCTCCTGGAAGGGCTCAGCTGCCTCTGAGCACTGCCCCTTGGCGTGCCCGAGCCCAGGAGTGTGGCTGGGGAACACTGGCTCTGTGCCTGGTTGGGCAGGATTTGCTCACCTGGACCAGCACCTTACTCCCATGAGCTTTGCTCAGGGGGGACTTGCCCCTGGGGGCCAGAGCAAGTAGAGGTTGGGTGTCTGTGGGGATGGGGATGCAGTGTCTTGCCATGTGCACTTTGCTCTCTGCTTCGTATTTAAGGATCATAATGCTGTTACGATGGCATCGACCCTGCTGTGTTCAGAACCAGACCCCGAGGCTTTGCCTGCGGCACTGGCTTCTACCTTCTTTGTCCCTGCTTTTTCTCTTCTTGAGAAGTCTCTGCTGTCCCCATTCACCTCTCTCACTTAACAGCATTTGGGCAACAGCAGTGTGTTCAGGCCTCCAGATGGCTGCTGGCATTTTTAACGTGTGTTAGAACAGGTCTAGAGAGCACGGTGATTAAAGCACTGGATGCTACCAGTGCTTTCTCTGCACTGGGAGTTCTTACACTACCTCTAGTGGAGCTGAACCACGGTGTCTTCAGGGGCCTTGTGTCTCCCTCTCAGTTCCCCATCTGAGAAGATGCGATAGCTGCAGACCCAGCGAAGTATGGCTGAGCAGACCTCGGGAGCTAGAGATGCACAGAGACATCTCATAAACCGAGCAATCTGGAGGAAGCCAGAGCAGCTCTCATCTCTCGAGACTCATCCCTTGTAAACTGGGAAGGCTTGACCTGGCATTCCTCAAGCTAAAAATGGTCAGAAAATTGGAGTAATACGAATATAGTTGTCACACCACTACAAGGTAAGAAAGTTATGTTGTATGTATATGAAGAATCAAACCAGTTACAAGCTCCATGTTTTAAAACTCCTGCAGGTCACCTTTAACTTCCTTGCCTGCAGTTGGATGACTGATTAGGGACCTTAGATCACATTTGCTTAAATATAGCCTCAGACTAGAGCAGAAAAAGAGAAACAAAGCACTCCTCTCTTCTCGCTGATTTTCTGTAAGTAGCTGTGAATGAATCTCATTACAATGGCTTCTTTTGAAAGGGAGAAATAAAAAGGAAATTTCATTGCTAACAACTTACGTGGCATCAGATGCTGTAAAAAAGATTGTTGGTGGTCATTGGTTACTTTGTTATAAGAGAAGAACTAAACGGTTTATAATTTAGAGAAGGGGATTTAATTACTCGAAGTAATTTACAGGAAGCTATAACCACTTGTATCTTTTTCTCTGTTGAATTTAATTGGTTGACACAATGCACACAGTCTTCTTTCTTTTCCTTTTTCCCTCCTCTCATTTTTATTTGTATATTTCCTTTTGGAGAAGAGAAGGCACCAAGATAGAGCACTTCTGTTGTATCTCGTGATTTTAGCAAATTGAAGAATGGAGAAACACAGTAGTGCTTGAATGGTGCTCTGTCTCCGACTACTCCTGCTCATGTGTGCTGTTTGAAGAGATTCAGAGCCTCGGCTGGAGGTTTTTCTTGTACATCTCTTCATGGTGGTGAGATAGAGCACAATCTGGGCGTCCTTGGAGCTGCACAGAGCCCCTTTTCCTGGGTGTAATGCAGATGCGGCAGAAGCAGCAGCTAGGACCTAGAAGCAGCTGAAGCAGCCAGGGCCTCTTTAAGCATGTTGTTTTTCTGGTTTGGACAAGAGTTATCTGCAGGGTTATTCCATCTGGATCTAAGCACTAAATGCCTAATATTTTAGCTAGCTTTGCACAGGGGTTTGGGATCTGATACCTAATTGTAACCTCTGTTCTTGGCCTTGCACCAAATGTCTGGAGTAAAATATAAAGCCTGTGAATGCCAACAGGTAGAGTATGGTTCCTTGTGATCACCCCTGTAATTTTGGGGATGATCAGAGGTATTTTTTGAGTATGTGTGAAACAAGTGTAGTAGAATTAGACAAACAATATTCTTCCTTTATCATGCTTATCACTATAATAACTAAACCATCTGTGCAGCTCTAGTCTAAATCTGAGCTGATTTAAAACAAACATAAAAATGACATCCCAATGTCACTTGTGGTTGAGGCAAAATAGATGTCTTTTTCATGAGATACTGTTGCTTTCAACGTGCAGAACTTGTTCCTGCTCCCTGCTGGCCCTGAATCTCCATTTCTGCAAGAGCCTGCTGGGATCGGTGCAGGAGGAGCTGTAGCAGAATCGCTTTGGCAGTTGCCAGTCTTTGCCTGAAGTCATTTAATGGCACTGGTCCAGCTCACTTGGCTTTCCTCGTGGAAGCGTATCAAAGATGATGCTGTTTTCCACCTCTCGGTTGCTCTCGCCTCATAAACTGCAGCCTCGGGCAGCGTTACCCACATCCCTCGACCTCTTTGCAGTGTGGATTCTTAAGGGAGCTAATTTTCATACTTCTGCCTGATGGATGGTTTACACGAGCTGTTGAGAATATACACAGCTTGAGTAAGCACGTCTTTGGTTTGAAGACATCTCTTAGGTAAAATAAGCACTTTTTTTTTCCCTTAGTCCTTCAAGCAAGGTTGCTAGTAGCTCTTCAGGTGAATGCTACTGCACTATTTCGGTCCAGGAAACCCATGCTATTTTCTCTAACGTTTTGTCTCAAAGAAACGGAAGAATTAAATAAAGCCAGCAGGGTTTTGTGATAGATTTAAAGCTCTTCCAAGCTTACTGGTTGAGGGTGTCCTAAGGCATAGTTCGGTATGTACTTATATTTTAACTCACAAGTTGAAATACGCCCTGTCTGTATGTAGGTTTTTCCAGCTGTTAGCACTCTAAGTGGATTCTAAAATTTTTCTGAAGTTGAGCCTTGAAATTAATTTATTTAAAAAAAAAAATCCTACCAAGGAGGATATTAGGATATTTCAAATGTTAAGTTTAAGAATTATATACACATATATATATATATAAACTCTTACTATTCTTACATGCAAAAGGGTTTTTTTAAATATATTTTTTTTCTGGTGGCTTCCTCTCAATTTTGTTTCTTTGCAGTTGGAGTTGAGATTACAAAGCAAATAACTATTTAGGTAGCTGCTGGATGCTGGAAGTTAGTGTCTAAAGTCAATTGTGTAAGTATATGCAGGTTTTTTAATTTAAAAGCAAAATCTTTTGTCTTCACCCTTCTTTCCACATTCCAGTTTCTACTGGTAAAGGCTTTGATTTCGGGACTAGGGAAAGGAGCACAGGCTGGATTGTTGTTCCAGATGCACATCCAATGCAAGTTAAAGTTGAAGACTAGCTGTAGAATTCCTTTTGCAGTCTCTGATCTTTCCTCTCACAGCCCTTCTTGACTCATTGACACTGAATAGCAAAAACAAGGAGAAAACCTTTCTAAAGGAAACCTTATCCCTTGGAGTGATATTGCTAAAAGAATCCAAGGACGAGGTAATGGATCAAGCTGTGGATGCTGTCCAGGGCAGCTGGAGTAACAGTGCCGTGATGAATAGCTCTCTGCTGCTGTAATATTGCAGCCTCCTGGAAGGCGGTGCTGGATCTCATAAAGTTTTCTTTCTGTTGCCTCTCAAAACTTTTGAGTGGCCGCGGGGCAATATTTTGTAATTTAACATGACGTTTATTGGCTGTAGTGTTAGTCATAAGGTGTCTTTTTGGAGTGAATGTCTCAGTTCTTCAGGGTGGCAGATGGAGATAGCTCAGCTGGTCGGATAGATCTGCTGTGGAGCACCTTGGCATCTTTAACAGGAAAAAACTAAATGTGCTTTCCAGTTATTTTTCAGCTCGTAAGGAGCTATTTCAGTGTATAAAGGTAAACAGGGATGACACAAAAGGGCAGAGTCATATTGCAAGTGTTGCCTGAGTTGAGATATTTTAACTTGCTCCCCATTTGTACATGTGCTCTTTTTCTTCCAGTTGCCTACTGCCAAAATTAATAATATAAAAATGAAAAAGTTATTCTTTGCTTACCACACAGGAAATAGTCCCTACAGCAGAGAGCAAGATCTAGAGCCACAAAACCTGAACTGTGTTCTGAAAAGCTGAATTCGGTGTTTTCCCAGCACGTGTCTGTGCTCCCCTGTGAGCGGGGCTGGCAGTTCGGCCCCGAGCGTCACCGGGGGACCTGGTGGCGTAATGGCCACATGCCATTTTAGATTGCTTCCCCATTTTTGTCTCTTGCTTTCCTTGCGGCTGGCTCATTTTGTTCATAAAGCAGCTTGTAATTGAGTGTTTGACAAAGAAGTGTTTACAAGCAGTGTTTCTTGTGCATAACTGCCTAGCTGAGGGGAATAACAATTTGGGTCTGAATTTCAGCCCTCCTTTGTCACTGTGGTATCATCGTCAGTGGTGGTGCTGTCTCTGCTTAAAGGGAAAGATGGATTAAAATTGTTTCAGGGTATGGCACCAGAGTGGGGAATGCGTGCTCTTTGAAGAAGCTTATGACTGTTCCTTGTGGCCCACGCTCATTCTTCGTTCATGTATTGGTTTTGGACCACACCAAGGTGCTGCCAGGGTGCTGGCTAATTACCACGTGTGGTGACTGCTGGGGTTTTAGTGGTGGAGTCTGCTGATTTGGAGGGAATTTTAGTCTGGTCGTATGATATGTAAAGGTTGGAGTTTTGCCATGTTTTAAGCCTTCCCCAACTATCGTGTGGGGTGATATGCTGTAGGCTGTGGCTGTCCTAATCTGGGAGCATGGTTGGAGTTCAGTCTTCATGGGCTGAAACCTACAGTGCAGAGAGGGCTTGTGTTATCAAAATAGAAGTCTCATTTAGCTCTTGCTCAGAAAGAAAAGGGCTCCAGGATCAAGCTTTTTAGTTCAGGCAGCATGTGGGTGTTTCGATTGTCCATGCCAAAACCCTTCCGCAAATTATGCCAACTGGGCAGGGTGTGGAGGGAACAGAAGCAATGAATTTATGCATGAGTAAGGAACAGCTCAGGCTTTATTTAGACCCATTATAGGTCATTTGCAAAGGGTACTCTTTTTTTTTTTTTTTTTGGGGTGTGTGTGTGTCTTTTAAAGGGGCTGCTCATTCTGTGTTTGCAGGAATTATCATGTTTAATCAGAAGTGATGGCAATTGGTGCATAGCGAATAAGCAAAGACAATCCCAACAATCGTTTCCTAATAGCTGGAGGCACCCGGAGCTTCGGGCCCACTCCCAGTTGTGGGGCTGAACGGGGCAGTTGCCATTAACGTCAGTGCCAGTCTGTGACTAAAATCCACACGTAGAGATGAAAATAAATCACAACATATGAAACAACAGTCATGCAGTTGGGCATGAGTAAAAGTGATACTCAGCTGTTTTGGCCAATGAGATTAACTCCTTCCCTGCTGCTTGGGTGCAAGCAGGAAGTGATTTCTGTAGCAAGTCTACTAGTATCAAATCTGCTTTTCTGAGTATAGTTGTTACTTAATGGTCAATACCGATCTGTTGAGCAAAAATAGATAAACAGTCACAGCTTTACTGACAAACTAGGAGAAGGTTAATGCAATGGCTGCACTGCTGGGAGTGTCTCTGAATTAGCATTACTACTTGTCAGGGTGCTTTGACCTGACAATTGACCTCAACAATTCAGTGGCAATGTACTGAATTGTTAAATTCTTGTATAAAGACAACCACACAACATTCACATCCAGAGTGCCTTTTATTTGTCCTCATGCAAAAAAGCTTTGCAGGTGTTTTGTTAAGACATCTTCCCAATCCCTTTAGCCTTGTTCTGAATCATCCTCATGTATTGAGTAGCTTGGCAAATAAACAGTATGTTTTTATATGCCTGTACAAATGCTGGTCTCTTACAGTCCTTTGCAGTTAGATATTCCCTCCCTGTTTACCTGACTTGTCAAGAGCAGAGGGAGAAGAAAAATGTCTTTGACAGCTTTTTTTTTTTTTTCCTCCTCTTACGGTGAAGCAAAGGAATAAAGGGATTATTTTTTTCCCCAGACAGTCTACCCGCAACAGCAGCACCAGAGACCTCTAGTAAATTGATCAAGGGACACATTTGACCTTAGGGCTGCTTGTTAGAGAACATCGTTATAGGCATGTTGTAATAGCAGATGTAATAAAGTCTGTCTACATTGTCCCAGAGAAAAAAAAATAGTAATACGTTTTGTGGGGGGAGGTGTTTGTATGTGCATGTTATTTAGTTGGAACTGAATTTTTATCTGGCAACCTTGGGTCACCTCAAATAGGCAAAAGCCTAGGGCAAAGCCAAAGGCAGATGAGTTACAGAATAAGTTGTATGGGAACTTGACAAATACCTGTTTATTGAAACTGAGAGCTCAGGGAAGAACTAGGTTTATGAAAAAATATTTCAATTGCAAAATGAAAAAGAAAGTGTGAGTTGTGTCAAGAAATTAGCAGTGATGTATAACTTGGGGGCTCGCACTTGGGTGGCTCTGCTGTTAACTGGAAGAGGGGCAATGACACGTGCTAGACTTTTGGTCCTGAAGAGCTTGGAACAAGAGCTGCTGGATGTTCCTCAAAACCATCCCACTGGTGAGGGCTGGACGAGGAGGGTGCAGACACGGGAGCTCTTACAGACTTGTGAAGTCTTTTGGTAAGAGCCAGCTCTGTTTAAAAGAGCGGGTAAGCTCACTGCTACTCAAGTCTTGTAAACACAAATAAAAAAAGATGCTCTTACAAGATATTAACACCACAAGGATTCAATTAGTTGGGAGCCTAAATCCCGGTCACTTGTTGAAATTATATGCTCCTCACTCACGTAAGCATCTACATAAATCCCCCGCACCAATTTACTCTTATTTCCATTTTTGTATTCTGATACTTCCTACTAGAATAAATGCATTTCTTCTGTTTTGAAAGATCCAGGCAAATAAAGTGTGCAAGCTGTTGCAAGATGTGTGCTGTGCTCCTTTAATGGGACTCAAAATAGGATTTCTGATCGCTTCAGAGGCTTCTTTCTGTGGCATCATGTGCTTATTTTCCTAGTGGTTATTATTTATTTATTTCAGCAGAACATCTTTAACTTACGTTGGTAACGACAGGAATTTCTACTGCTTCAGCTGTGTTCCTTTGCAGAATGTAGAAAACTGAGACTTTTTTGCAGTATTCAGCACCATGTGACTTACATTGATTAGGTATATCCTGCTGTTCAAAGACCTATTGAGATGTACTGTAATTGCTTAAGGTGTTTCTGCTAAAACAGCTTAGTCTGAAAGGCTTTTTCAGTCATTTTATGCGACAAAGCCTGTTAATACAACTGCACAAATGAGAGCCCTTAGTTAATGCCTAGTTAAATATTGATGTACTTGTTGACTTCAAGCTTGTTCTGAAAGAATTAGGATTTAATCAGTAAAAGTCAATCTTTTCCTTCCACCTGTCCAAAAAATTAGCTCTTTCCAATGCTGAACTACCTAGGTTAAAATAAAAATTAAACCAGTGATATTTTTTTCACTATCAGATGCTGGCTTTTACCTGGTGGCTGCTCTATAAGGAATTAACTTCTATGTGATATTTTTATTTCTGAATTGAATAGGAGTCTTGATCGCTAGCACAATGGTAGTTAGTATCTGAGTTGGGGTTTTTTTATGTTTCCAAGCACTGCAGACATGTAATTTTAAAACTCTTCTCCTCCTCAAAAAGTAACTCTGGAAGAGGAGAGGCTGTATTCTGGCCAATAGTGGTAATTGGTGGAGTTGTTGAGGTTAAAGGATTTATGTTACCAAGTTCTGCCCCTAGGTTGTTGGGCAGGGGGTTAGATGACTTAGCCATCCTTTGTCTGGCTGCTTAGCTGTAACATGGAGATGATAATTTTTACTTTCTTTTTAAAACGCTTGCAATATACAGATGAGAAGTAGTAGGGGACATTATGATTATTTTATTACCATACAGGAAAATCCAAGGCTGTTTTTTCAACCTAAAGAAGGAAGGGAGGAGGTCATAGCTGTAGGAGTTTTGATCTTGTTAGCAAGATTTAAGGGACTTGTCTTAAGTTGTGGGGCATAGTACAGAGACTTGACTAGATTTGGAAACAGCACTGCCGCATCAGCTCAGAGCTGACCCAAAGCACAATGAACCAGCTCAGATAGAGGACATGAGAGAAGTCACTCCATCCAAATTCGTGTTTCTACATCATGCCATATGAATGTGCCACATCAGGTGCCCTGGATGGATGGACGCCAGCTTCAGTTTCCAAGACCTTGCTTAGAGGTGCTGAACACTGTTCAATAATTCAATCCACCAAGAACCTTGCAGAAAGCTCCGGCAATTGCCGAGGATGATCTAATGCTGGTATTAATCATCATCTCATGATTGAGAACTAGGTGTGAATACTGAGGGTGTTTCCACTGTACAAACCCAGGGAAGGATCTTGATCACAAACTCGCTGGGCCAGTTTTCTAGCCTAAGCATTTTCTTTTTCTTAATTATAAACCCTCCAAAGGTCTTCTGGGGTGAAGAGCTGGTTAGAAATACTGAGTGTATAATTTTGTGGTTTTCTGTCTTTAGTAACTGGCTTCTTGGGAAGCTTTAGGAAGGAATAGATCCACTTATGTATGCTTCAGAAAGGGCTCAGGTATCTATTAAACTGAAATAGCCCCACTTGATTATGCAGCTCAGAGTATGAGATGTACATAAAGCTGATTGCAGTGGTCTTTTTCTTTGCCAAGAAAAATATTTTCTGCAATGAATTCATCCCTTTTATTCTTCCCAGCAGTGGAATTTGTTTAGGTACTGCCCTTAGCAGTACCCAGACCTTCAGCTCCGGTGTGGTCTCCTGATCCTCCTTGGAGTGACTTCTAGGAGACCTTTGCTTTTCCCTCACTGACCTCAGGTGGGAAGAGGCAGAAGGAGTTAAGGTCCAGCTAGGTGTGAGGGTGGGAACTCTGCTCCAGGGGGTTGACATGCAAAAGGTTGTCCCGAACAGAAGACAGGAGGGGAATAGCAGCTGCCAGTGATTTGTGTTGGTGGGATTACATTCTGTTTTCCGAAACTAACTGGAAAATATTCCAAATTCCTAAAATTCTGCCTGCCTAGCAAAATCAGGGGGGAGTGTGGCATTACCAGCCATGTGAATGATTGCTTAATTTAGCAACAAGTTATGAATATTCAGTGGCATAGGTTTCAGCAGAGAGGAGGAACAGGAATGTAAGCCCACGGGGATCCAGGCTTGTTAACCTCTGCTGCCTTGGGCTCTGCTACCCTGTCTGTGTGCTACCTGGAAGGAAATCCTTGCAGGTGCATTCATCCATGTCACAACTAAACCTTCATTGTGCTTTTTAGATGTTCCTTTGGAGCTGCTCATGTGGAAGTGGGACAGTTGGGCTTTGTGTGAGTGCGAATGCATGTGCATGTCTGTCAAGTTTACTCTTGCAGCTTAACCATAATTCATTACATAAAGCCTGTTTGTCACACATGACTTTAAATATCCACAGGCCAGCCTCGTGTGGTAATTCCAATGTGGATTTCAAATACAGTGGGGTGGGGACTTCAGTTTGCCAAAGATGTAAGCACAGAGGACGAATGTAGTATATGATGGGAATCTTGCCTCTACCCAGTGCTGTAGCTGCCTCTATTGAAGCACCAGGAGGTCAAGTGACTTGTCAAAGGTTGCACAGTGAGGGAGCAACTCCACTGACATTTGATATGGGGAGCCTTCTGTTTCCCAGTCTGCTGCTGATTTACACTTTCATCCTCCGGTACACATAACTGCTGCTTGAATTAAGCTGTGACACATCTTCACATCAGTGTAAAATTATTTCAAGTTAGACCTTGCAAAGGGAATGTCATTTCTTCCGCAAACACTGCGTAGGTTTAGTCCGTTCCCACCTGGCTCATAAGCTAGTTCAGCACCACTGACTAATAAATTACAATTATTGAGGTATCAATTCATCATGTCTCAGTGATGGTGTTGCCTGTTCCACTGCATTGACCGAAGCCCTTTGCTAGCCAGCTAATGTACTGCAGTTCTACTCTTTCTTGCCCTGTAATGAGGGGATCCCTTGTACCAATTTGAATCCTATTAGATTGCAATTAATTTCTCCCTACTCCAAACTGAGGCTGAGTCAAGTGCTGTTCAGCGTAGAGCTTACCACACTGATATATCAAAAGGGTGAAGTACTAAGAAAGAACCCAGCCTGAGTAATTTTTTAATCTGTGCCTCGTGTTCCCCATCTCCCCTGATTGCAGTAATTAGCAAACCAAATTCATCGCTTTGGGAGCATCACTGTGAGCAAGTGAAGAGAAGAGCATAACTGGATGCTTTAAAAATGAATATCAGAAAGGAGCAGTTGCAGAAAGTTGGACTTGTGGGGGAGGGATATCTGCCTCCAGATAGAAAAGATTTTTTTGTGCTGCAGTGGGGCATTCTACTGTAAGGCTTGGTGAGCTGGCTTTGTTTCCCAGTGACTCATATAATGCAGGGAAAGTCCTGCTAGAGGATCCATGAGGGACCCAGTTTGAGCTTTGCTTTGGTGTTCGTGGCAGGAGAGTTGCCTGGGCAAGGTTAGTGCCGTGTTACCATCAGTCTTTCACCAGCAGCTCAGGTGCTGGCGTAGCCCAGTGGGCTCAATCATGGTTAGACTGGGACCCTTGCAAACTCCTCTCCTGTAGGGAAATACTCAGGGCCTTGGGAGTTAGTGGAAAATCTGTACATATTCTTCCTAGGATCTGAACCCATAAATGTCCTGTGAATGCCAACACATGGTGTGGTCACATAGAAAATAGTAAAAAGTGAAGTTGCTCTATTGAGGAAAATATTAAAAAAAACCAAACAGCTTGGGGTGAAAGCCCACATCTGCTGGTCTTGCTTGTCAGTGCAGTGCTTGAGCTACGCTTGCAATGCTAGAGAAATATTTAAATGTCAGCGTGCAGCCATAAAACAATAGTTTTGTTTTATGATTTAAGCTCAGATTTCAGAGAAGGAACTTGACTGCAGCATCGCAATGCGGTTTCTACTGGATAAATTGATCCTTGGAGGCAAACTAGATTAATACGAGGAGGAGACAGATTTAGAATTTGCCCTTATCTGTGGTTTCTATAAACTGAGGAATACTTCTGGGTTCTTTGTTGCTCTAGCAATTTTCTCTCTGTTGGATGATGACCCTTTCAGTAAGTGGTCATCCACATTGAATTTTTCTGACTTGGAGCTTAAAAAACAGGCTTTTTTTTTTTATTGACTATAGAATTCCCATACTGTAGCTTGACCTCGCTGTCGGCTTTCTTTGGAGACTATACAGAGATTTCAGCTAATGCCAAAAGAAGCCATTCACCCTTTAAGCTTGCTTTTCCCTGGCTCATAATCTACATCTGAGTGAAATATAAAGTATTGCTTATCTCTTATCTGCAAAGCTGTGTAAGCTCCAGGCTGTGTGTGTGCTGCCTGGCAGCCGGGACACTGCTCTGCCAGGCACTTGGGAACTGCCGTCCTGCTTCCCTCGGACAGGCTGCTTGTGGGGTGGGCAAGTTTTAAGTAAGTCTGTTTTACTTTTTCTTCACTTACCTTGCTTTATTTTTATTTCTAGCCTATTATGGCCCATAGGGATCTATTTCTTGCAGTAGTTAGTACCAGAGTGTTGGGGATGTGTTTTCTTCACTTCTTGTGAGCTACTCTGGACTATTATATGGTGGGTTCTTGAGAGCCAAGCTGGGGCACACTTTCATACCCCATTTTGAAAGAGCATTCTCCTTGGGAGATGCCCATCTTCGATATACTTGCAGAATGTTTTGTATTTGTCTGTATGCTTTGAAAAATTCCCTTTTTTCGTTGACTTAAGCTTGCTGTCACATATTACGCTATGAGCCTCCTTGGTGCAGTAAAACCTTCAGAAAAGTGAATGGATAGAAACTCAGTGTAAATCCAAACAATGGGGAAAAACCCCTGTTAAATATAATTTAGAATTTGCATTTGAATTTTCACATTATAGTTGTTACAATTTTTTGTTGTCTTTTCATTGAGAATTTGTAGCTCTCCGGGGATATTAGCACAGAGAAGATACTTGAGGTTGGGTACGAAGGAGGAGGAATGAAGGAGGCAGGGACAAAATTTTGGCTGGTGCAAAGAAATTAAAAAAGCTTCTCCTCAACTATAATTCTAGCACTTAGTTTGCCAAGTTGAAATGGTTTTGTCTTGAATTTTGAGACAGGTGCTCTGAACGCCATGTGCTGATTTTTAATTTAATCAATTAAAGTCATTTTGTTCTACTGCATAGATTTACTGTGTCTTATTACTGTAAGCGGCTAAAATAATACCTCCTAAACAAGGCTTCTTGAAATTACTAAAAGTTGATGTTTGTGTATGATTGCGGTTTTGGGGGTCTTTCCACTGGAAAATAATATTTCATCCCTAATTTATACTACATAAAAGTCCCCTTTAGGTACTAACACGATCATAAAAAGGAAGAAGGGAAGTTTCTTGATGACACAGTTTGAGTGGGGTACAAATGGCATGGGTCATCTATAGATCCTTGTATGACCTTTGGCAGGTTATTTAAGGTAGTTTGCTCCTTACTATTTCATGTCTAAAAACCAGATGTAGTATCTTCCTATGACATACTGAAGTTGCAAGTTGATATTTTATGGCCGTTAGTTACTCTCGTGTTGATGAGAGGCTTGGATAGCATATAATGCAACCGTTCTAACCTGTCGTGTGCTAGTAGCAGGGATTTGACTTTCAAAGGCTCCATCAGAACAGACCTAATACAAAGCTATTAAATCTACATCTCAGATATAAAAAATAAAGAAGTGCTCTTGATTTTGGGTCAAGGGTACAAATGGCAGTCTCTGGACCGTGTCACAATGTTAGAAAATCAAGCTTGAAAAAGCAAAGGTTTTGAGAGCATCTTGCTAGGTCTGTTTGTGTGGGGATTTCATGCTGGGCACTGAATTAGTCAGTGCTGGAAGGATGCTGGTTAGCAAAGGAGAGGTTCTGACTTCTCCACTGTGCACATGGGCTGAATGCAGCCTGTGAAAATGTGGGGATTTTTGTCCGTACTTGAAAGATATCTCTGGATGCAGATCCCCTGGTTTACTCTTAAAAAAAGCAATAATAAAATACATAAAAATGCAGGAGGATGAGGTGAGTCAGGCTGATGTGTGCTGAACTGTGCCCTCTTGGGCCAGCGGTACTTCTCAGGCAGAGAGGTGCAGTGCAGCACAGAGAAGCACATTGAGCTGAAGCTCTGGGGAAGCGGTGCACGGCTGGGTCTCTGTTCTGCTGCAGGACTTTGAATGATGCATTTCCCCACTTTGGCTCCCAATCTGCCACCTTCTCCTCCTCCTGAGAGCTGCTTTGCCTTACGAGCTGCCCCAGTGACTTCAGTAAGTATTTGAGTCTGACTGTGAGCTAGCTTGTAGTCAGAGGAGTCATTCTTTTCTTTTACGGTTTCCATTACTGGAGGGTCTGGCCTGTGTTCCCCTCTGCAGCTCTGCCTTCCCATGCTTTGCCCAGGGTGTGAAACGGAGAACATTTCCTAATGTACCCTTGACGTGCCTGTCTCTCTCCGGTTGGACGAAGCGGGGGTTGTCTGCATTGATTGCGGACTCTTTTTGAAATGCTTGGCTCTTCCAGTTGCTCGAATTTTTTATAAATATTAAATCTCTCCATAAATGATGTTGTACAACTTCTACAAAGCATAAAAGAGGAGAGGTTAAATTGAAAATGAGTTATATTGGACTTCAGAGCACAAAGATAAATACGTATTTAAGTTGAAGTTTAAATGAATGGTTCCTGTGGATATGTACTAGTGGATTCAGAGGGTAATTTTTTTTTAACCTTAATGTATTCCATTCTAGCTGTGCAGATCTAATTAGTGTTAGCAGCACTGAAAGGACGGTGGCTCTCTCAGTTGTGTAGGCAAACTGTGGAAGGCAGAAGGAAACCAGATTCAGTGTTGTTCTGGTCTTTTTCCCCATTTGTCATTAAACTTCATTCATCTAAGTCCTGTCAACTTGCTGATGTTTTCCGTTGGTGGCCTGGCTGAGGAGGCTATTCTGTATGATGCATAAAGCTGGGATATTGATGTGAAGGGTGGGCTTTCCAAATATACTGTAAGGAAGTAAAACTTGAGGTTTTTTTTTTGTTTGGTTGTTTTTTTCTTTATGACCTCTCCTGAGGTGGTGGTTCTTTGGGTAAGTGATGCATGAAGAAAACAAGTGATAGCTAAACTTGTTTTGTCGCTAGGTTTTTTTTGCTAATGCATCTTCAAAGGATGTTACTGTCTCCTTTTGTTCCTCTGCAACTTTACATGGCCCATTTTGTTTCTTACAGAAGTAATAGACTTTGTGTAAATCCATTTGTGCTCTTCTAAAGGGGCCTGTTTGGAAAATGCGTCTTCCAGAAAGGAAACCTTTCAAGAGTACTGCTGGGTACTTTTACAGTAGAACACACCTTGTGAATATCCTCAAAGTGCAGAGGTATTTTCAGGTCAAAGACTGCTTAAAAAAGCAAAAAAGGCCATTATATCATGTAAGGATCAATTGACTGTGATTGCTACTTTATTGTAACATCAATCACAACCATTTGCTGGTCAGCACAATTATGTAGCTGTAAGAAAAATGGCAATTAAGTCCGTGGCTTTTGAGAATTCCAGTGTCTTTGTTTTTTCAGTACCATAAACTGTCTTAAAAAGATAAACCAATTAATAATTTAGGTTTTGATACAGAGATAAGAATCAGAAGTATATGCTCGTTTTTCAGAGTTACCAAATTTGATATTCAGAATCAGAATACTGCCCTCAAAATACATGTTACTTCAACGTAACATTTAAAAATCTTTATATTTGCTCATTTGGTAAGTAACTTCCAACTCTTGCAGTTATGAGGGCTGCTAAAGTGCTCTATTAAAGGAATAAAGTTTAGATTTTCAGATCACATGACTCCAGGGATTTGAATTTGAGAAAAATCTACTAAATATCAGAAGACTGCCAACTCTCTTGAGTTAATGAATGTGTTCTCCCATCACAATGGCTGTGCTTCATTTTGCATTATAATGTTGTTTAACAGCAAGTGGCACTTCTGGTTCTTTTGTAATTTCCAAGCAAAATGCTGTTTGCAAAATAAACATGCTGAGAGTTTCCTAAAGCTAATGTCATCAGCAAAAGTGAACCTCTTTGCGGGTCAGTTCTGTGGTGGAAGAGAGCTGGGCAGGTTCTCTTCATAGTTGCTGCACAGATGTGAGCCCCAAATTGTTTTCTTCCTTAAGCTTGAGCAGACGGCAGCTGTGCTGTGTCAATTTATCGCTGTGCGGTGGAGAATGAAGCGAAGCCTTTTCCTACTTTTGCTGCTTTTCAGCACAGTTGACAGACAAAGCAGAATTGCTGTGCGGCTGTTGCTAGAGCACTTCTCTGGTGGAATGGCCCGAGGACGGCTACCACCAGACACAGGCGGAGCATTGGCTCAGGACGGATCTTGTAAATGGAATTGAACATTTCTCCTTTGTATCAGCCGTCCTTAGGGAAGGGAGGGAGAAAGAAAGAGAAAGGTTTAGTTAACCCCTATTGCTGTGGACTAATGTATAATTAGAACAATAATATCATTAATACTATTAAAATTATGACTATATTATAAAATATAATAGGGGGCAGTGATGCAGTGACCTGGCATTTCTTCTCCGTGTCTCTTAATGCTAGATCAATTCAGGTGAGAAATTCATGTAACTGTAGCAGTGAAGCTTATGTAGCAATGGTCCACCTTAATTGGGCTGTGATCACAGTTTTCTTTGGCCAAGATTGAGTTTCTTGTTCTGAGAAGCCTTCAAAATTTAAGGGTAAGCATCATTGAGTGTGCTTGCTCTCACCTCTTCACACATGCTGTGAAGTTTCATGAAATACTTCCCTGCATTAGATGAAACACTTGAAGCTTGAATGCAGCACATGGTTGTTGGTAATAATCAACTAGGTACAAAGTTTACATTTTGTCATTGATTTCCTAGAAATATTACTGCATTGTTGGAGATGGGAAAACTTTAGGCAGTTGTGGACATCCAGCAAGCAAACAGGAGGATGAGCAAGAGTCTGGGTCCTTTATATTCTGTTACTTTGATGGACAAGTGCATTTCCTCGCTGTTAGGAAGCCTGCAATACAAGCGAAGATAACTTTTCAAGAGGGAAACCACGGGAGAGCAGTCAGCCACATAGTGGTATTTGAGTTTGTTCCTCCGCATGGGTGATAACTGCTGGTAGTTAGATAGCACTGTAGGAAAACTGCGGGTAAACGTTGATTCATGTTTTTAAGGGTATCCGCTGTGCGAGCGGGGGAGGTACTGAAGTCGTCTCTGTGCATGCATGTAGGAGGGATATTAAAGATCCAACTTGTCAGGGTGTAAATCCATGCCAGAACAAAAAAAGAGAACACCCAAAGTGGAGGCTCGCTTTATGGTTAAATTCCCGTGGTGCATCGGTGAGACAACGCAGATGATGCAAACCTAATACTGAGGTTGTGTGATGCAGAGGAACTAGAAAGGAAACCACAAACCCCTGCTCTCAGTGCAAATGAGAACAGTTGTGGCAGCGAAGATACATGTATTTTGACGAGGGAGTCTTGTCTACAGGTCAGGATGCTGGACCTGATGGGCTGTTGGTAAAACTCATCTAAAACACAGTAATGAGCTCTCCTAAAAATTTGCATGTTATCTGCTGAACTTTCTTGGAACAGAAGTTGTAGAAAGAAAAGGGAACTAGGGCAAAAAACTAGTTAGTGGCTGTCAGCAAACCCTGCTTGTATTTTAGGCTTCTGTTGCTCTTGTAGAGCACATGCCCGTGCACATCACCGGCACATCCCGCCTGGAGAGGGCAAATGGCCCAGGCTCTCCCGTGTGCGACGTCTGCCATTGGCACCGCAACCGCTCCATGATATCTTTTGGTGACTTGAATAAATATTTATGGTGCAAACCACAAGCCACCCAAGCCAGTCTGACCCAGTCTGGAAGAGCTGAAAATACGACAGCATGAGTAAGTACTATTTGAGAGTATCAAAGGGCTATAATAATGTGGATAGCATTACATTAGAAAACCAAGGTGGGAGGATTACATGAAAGCAAAACACACAGACAGGCCCCAAGGGGAGACCATCCACCACAAAGGATAATTTCCTACGGGATTCAAACCCAAGAGCACATTCCTCTGAGGCTGCTTTAAAGCATCCAGGCAAGACATCTAAAGAGACAGAAAAATTCATAATGTTTTTTTTTTAAACAACTCTGTGTAGCTGGAGCAGATGCAGTGATGCCTGGTCTACAGCTCTAGCCTTTCGTCTGGACTCCTACATGTTTTCCTCCCTGTGATCTCTGTCTCAACCTAAGAAGGATATATTATTTCTTTTTGTTCCTTCAGGGAGAGAAGAGGGGAAACATCTTTCATCTGTGCTTTGGTTTTGCTTTTGCTGTGTAGGCAGTGCTGCAGTCAGATCCAGAGTGTTCCCTGGGAATTGCTGTCACTTTGCGGGACGGTGTTACTGCGGCTTTTGCCGCAAAATGTGGTGGCTTTTCGAAGTGTGTTCAGCACTTAATCCTGGTGGTTAACAGACCCAAATTCAATAACTAGTGTTTTTTACCTTCTCCCTGGCCCCCCAAGTTAGCTGTTTTGAATAGATGCTGTTTACAGCCCTTTCCCCCAGACGTCCTTTGGAGTAACTGAATCCCACACAAACTTGTGTATGTGCCTATACACGCACCATATGTATAGGATAATAACATGAAGGATAATATACCATCTCGGATGCTGCCAGGTTCAGACTCTGCAGAGCTGTTACTCTGCTTTACCCTTCAGGGTTTGTGTGAAGGGCCAGGAGGGGAATGCTGGCTGGATTTTCTCAATGGTTTCCCCCTGGTCCACGACGGAAAGGCAGCAGGACTGTGCTGTTCCAAGGTCCCTAAAGCCCTGTCAGCAGTGGAGGGAGGTTTGAGGTCTGTAGGGCACAGGTTCTCTCACGTGTCAGCAGAAGACAGAGGGATCCATGTGTGTGGGTTTCTGTGCAGAGAAAAGCTGTAGCGCAGTTTGTCATTTCAGCTTCAGGCCTCTAGGAACAGAGAGGCTTCTATTATGGGGAATGTGCTGGGGAAGGAGCAACAGCATTTAAAAAAAAAAAAAGTCCAGTCCCTCTGTGTGACAGTAAAATATTCAGAGAAATATGTGCTCTTTATGCAGTAGGCATCCTGAAACAAGACATTGGCACCTCTATAATACAGAAACTGAAGCAAGATGTTTGGAAAAGGCAGATAGACAGCTGGTTTGTGCCCAACTTGTGGTTGTATGTAATCCATCACTGCCAGGCCTGAAAACAAGCAGGAGCTCACAGGCACTGGCTTCCTGGCACCCTGGCTGTTCAGCAAAAGCTCAGTGGTGAAGCTTTTCAGGGCTGTAGAGAGATGCAAACAATCCCTTCATTCTCCTTCGCTGGGGGAGCCGCTGTAGGTGGGAGCAGCTGAAGTCTTTGGGCTGACCCAATCCTGCAAGAGCTGGAAGTCCAGTGGACTTGTGTTAAATCGGCCCCGGCACACTGGCCGGCTGGTTCGATAGTCAATGTTTCAAGGGAAAAGGCAAATGAAGCCGGAGGATTTGGTTTGGGGGAGGAGTTTGTATTAAAAGTCTCTTCCACAAAGTTTTTTTGCTAGCTTTCTTTGGTTATTATTATTATTCCAGAAGCCTGTAATGTGATAAAAATTCCTTCTGGCCATAGTGCCAATATTGATAATTTCCTGCTGCACCCTCAGCGGTGATGACAGAGGAGTTTATGGGACCATGCAGTGAAGAGCTGTGTCTGCATAAAAATATCCATCTTTTTGCCATGAATCTTGGGACCAGTTTTTTCCTTGTTATCTCATTTGTCTGAATTACAGTATTCAGGTATCAAGCTTTCTCGTAGTTTACATGAAGGCCGTAGGTGAAAAACGATAGTCTAGGTACTCATAATCATGTGGGGTGGGTGTGCACTGAAATTGGTGATTGTGAGGATTTTCTGGGTGGTTTTATTTTTATAAAGACCACAGTAGAGCCCAGAGTGCTCTGTGGTTCTAGAGCATGCCAAAGGTGCCTGTGGATGATGGAGGATTTGGAATCCAGCCAAATGTCATTTTATTGCCAATTTCACATATTTTTCTTAAAATCATTGCTACTGAATATATGTTCAGGCCTGCTAGTGATTAGCAGCCAACAGGGAAACATTCACATTTCCCGATATTGTTAACAATTTACAAGGTGGTGCTGGTGTGGGGAGGCGTTTCAGTGCGGGGCTCTACACAGAATAGGATTGGTGTGTGGTGTTAATGTCAAATATCTGGTATCAACAGTTACAGCTTTTATAAAATAATAGCAAAGATGTTACAAAATCATGTAATTAAATATCTTATTACAAGCCCTAAAGGCAAAATATAGAAGCATAGAAAAAGCCTAATTCCACTTTTTTTTTTTTGCTTTTGAGTCCAAACTTCAACTTTTAATGCTGTATTTTTGTTGCCACGTATGGTTCCTCTCACTGCCTTGATTAAGCTGAATAATGTGCCTCCTCCCCACAACAGATGAATAAAATACTTGGGGAATTACTGTGTAAACTGGCTTAGCACTGTTGACTTCAGTACAGCTATTGACGTATTTGGGGTTCGCTCTTTGTTGTTTCAAAAGCAACAGTCTCTGGGATTTGGGGTTTGATTTTCCCATAACCTTCCTCCCCAATGTACTATTACACAAATATTGCACAATCCCAGTTATCTTCAATGTCTTTCTTGCATTTTATTTAAGCACATTTATGACAGCTTCTCCTGGTTTGGAAAGATGATTGGTAATAACGTACGTTCCAGTAAAATTTGACACAAACAAACAAGTGATTCTCCAAGAAGTCCTACTCAAAAATACACAATAAAAAATAAAATCTTGTGATACAGTGTCTTCTCCTTTGGCAGCAGTTGTTTTGCTCTTTGTATTATCTTACACAACATGACCACACCACCCACTGCTCTGACTTTAGAAAAAAACAAATCTGTTCATCCATGAGCCAAGAGGAACCAGAGCGATTCTAAATTATATAATTTGTAGAGGAAATTACTTGTTTGGTTGGTCTGCTTACTACTGAATGAGCTTCTCTTCATCTGCAGTGGGACATTGATCAACCTCTATGAGATTTCTATTACCCACAGGTGTCCTCAGGGCTGTTGGTAGAAGCAGAAATGGCTGTTGGGTGCTGGTGGGGCTGAGTGGGTGCTGGTGGACTCTGCTGAGTTGCTCGGCTCCAGGACAGTTCCCCAGTAGGCACAGGATTTCATAGCAGGAAAACCAGGGACAGAACTCCTGGCATCTTTACTGCCCTGAAAGAGGCTGTCTGGCCTTCAGACAGCTCTGGTGCTGCCAGCCTGAAAAACCACATCCCAGCTGTATGCAAACAAAGCAGAATTTCAGCAAAACTGCAGTGTTTGGTCTTGCCAGTGTTTTAACTTAGGACAGATGTGTGTGCTAGTTGATTAAGACATCCTTTTTTTTTTTTTTTTTATTATAGCTTTTTATTTTAGTGGTTAAAAACATCTCAGTTCCCAGGGCTTTTGCTGGAAAATTCTCCCCCACACTGTCTTATCGCACGTCCTCTCTCATTCTCACTTTACATCCACTGTGAAATGACAGTTTCCCAAAGGGGAATTCACCTTAACGGTTGCCAAGTTGTTTATTTTGCTGGGTCCCTAACACCCCACAGTGTCCCTGCAGATGACTGGAGGGTTTCATTTGTGATATGTCTCTGGTGGGCTGTGTCCTGCCTTTGTAGGGGATGGAGCGTGTAATCTAATAGGTGGTTTGTTTGCTTTCCTCTCAAAGTGCTATAGTCATGTTTCTGCTGGAATACATTTTCAGTTTTGGAGGGTAATGAATGTTAACAAATCACTGGAAGTGAAAATAAAAATAGAGAAGGAAAGTAGGTGAGATACCACTGCAAGCTTGGCTTGTGCTTTATGGATCTTTTTTTAATAGCAAAAAAAAAAGTGACATCAGCTCTGCTGCAGGCATGAATTAAAGATGAGAACTTAATAAAACTTGTTGGAGGGGAGAGGGAGGAAGGAAAGTGGAGCTAAAGCAACGATGTCTTTATTTTTAAGCAGACAGCACCACCTCTGCTTCAGCTCTTTGAGACAGCAATGGAGAATAACAAAAAAACAGCATCTGAAGTGGTCTGTGAATCAAAAGTGCCCTCTGCTGGGAAAAATCCTGCACGAAGGAGTGTTTCCAGTTGATTCCCAAACGTTTAATTACCCTCTTTTGCTGGGGAAGAGGCTGGATATAATCCAGGATGCTCTCAGCAGTTGCCGTTGCCATTACATGCCCAGTAGGGATTGCAGTCTGAACATGTCACTGGGTATTGGTGGAGTCTGTGATTTCATTAGGGTTTGACATCACGTGTACGTGGTTGCTCAGTCACTGGTCTGTTCCTTATGAACAGAAAACATGAATTTGCATTTGCAATATTGCCAGGTGAAAGATAAGAATCTGGGTGTGAATACTCTGCAGATAACATCGCTCTTGGCAAAGAAACGAATGATAAAAAAGGGATGGAGCTAGGAAGGGATGTTCAGTAGCCCTGATTTAACTCTTGTTTGTTTTACATGAGCAGCATTGATGAAACGGGCAGTGTCAGTGCCACAATACACACTCCTCCAGCGAGCCCTTGTTCTTCCAAGGCTCCAGACCTCCAGCAGAAGCACCCCCCGAGTCTGAACCTGCAGGCGATTTGGTTGCCAAGCAGGAATATTCATGGGATCTCTGCCAGTCAATCCAGTGGTTCTTGCTTGTACACCTTTCTTCATCTCTTGGATGGGATTGTGTAGAGTGGGCTTCAAGCGTGGAGAATGAAGGGCTATGGGGAATATACTGGGGTGAGTGACCGTAAAGCATGGGAGGAGGAGGTAAGTGCTAAGACGTTTCCCTGCTGTAGGAATCGTGGGGTTCTGTGAGTGTCCAGCCTTCCTGCCAGTATGGCTCTTGCGAAGCTGCTTGCAACCTGGCCCTCCTTCAAATTTAGGAAGAGCCCAGGCTCCATCTGCACACAGGTCCCAATGGCACAAACCCTTTACTCTGTGAAATGAACTGTTTGCATGTAAAAAATATGGCTCTCTCCAGTTAGATTCTTGCTTTAAGTTCAACTGCTGGCCTTCTCCAGCTAGATGTTGCTGTTCTGATCACTCTGAGGAACGTGTAGAAGCACAAGCGAGAAAAGTCAACAAAGAACAATAAAAATCCAACCAAAACCACCAACTTAAATGTATAAGGTTTCAGCTGTTTGGTTCTCTGTTCTGACCATCTTTAGCAATTTCAGTGACAAAGACTGTTTCTTACCCAATTAAAATAATTTATCTTTACATCCGGAGCAAAACCAAATTGATCTATCTTGTTATTTGTCATCAGAAGAGGCTGTTTTAAAAGGTGAATAGTCAGAGATATAAAAATAGCAGAAGTCAGAGCAAATAGATAAACTGAACTTAAAAAATACAGTTAGTACTAGTGTGCTGTTCATGCCCCTTGGGAAGAGAAGCTGCTGTATGATGCATCATGTTGATGTTATCTAGCAGCAAGGAGTGATATTGATGAATTCTGAAGGAAGAGCTGGCCAGGAAAAGAGGGAAATAATCCTTGTGGCTATGAAACAAGCTTGAAATCCGGAGGGATTTGTAACGGAAGCCTTTTTCCTCAAAGGAGCCGTAGAGCTAGTGTCCCAGGTTTCACTGTGCTGGCAATGGTTGACTTTGGCAGGCAGTAGTTTTTCCTCTAATTGTCCTTGAGAAGCCTTTGATTGTTCTGCCTGCGCTCGTGGGTGGGAATGCAGCTTTATTTAAGGAGGAATAAATATTTATTCTCTTAGAGCGCTTGCCACAGCTGCTGCTTTGCAAGAAGATGGTGGTTTCAGTTCGAAGCGAGTCATGCAAACTCGGTGCTTTCATGAATTTGCACCTGCTGAGCTGTGGTTTGGGTTTGAATGAATCTAAAATCTCAGAGGTAAAGTTCACCAAAAGTGGTAAGTTTTGACTGTCTAAAGCCAGTGAATTATTCATTCCTTTCTCCCAATACCATGAAATTACCACCTCAAGCTCCTGCCTGCACTCTGAGTGGATTTCTCAGGAAACCTGGCTGATGTTTCAGGTGCGCAGCAATCATTTGACCTGTTTTCAGATTTGATTTCATGAGAACTGTAGGCTAAGTCTTGTCATCCATAATATCTGTGAATTAAGACACAGAGGGTTTTGGTGCCTAATTCAAATAATTTATTGAATTGACAGGGTTATTTCTGTCTGTTTCTGTTTACAGATGGAAACTGTAGTTTTGAACTATGTGAAATGCCTCTGTTCTGTGTAGAGAGCTGTTATCTCTGAAACCTACTGACAGTTAAATGTCATATTAACTGGCAGAGTGCACGGTGTGCTAGGTAAGATGGTGAACTCGAGTCAAATGAGGATTGTGCAGGAAGTATTTACATTGTACACATGCTCCGAGTGGCATTTGGTTTCTCAGTTACTAGCTGTTTGTTGGCTGTGATCACTGCCTATATTGACACTGAACGCAGTCGATGACTTTTTGGATCCAGAAATTTATCAAATGTCCTTTAAAGAGTTGTAGGAATAGAGGAAATGTACTGCAGACAAAATGCAAGTTCAAATTCAACGAATGCAGGATTTCTGTAATTGGTTTCTTTCAGAAGTGGCAGGATTTAAGTGACTTCTAAATGGTTACATTTTAATTCACTCCGGTCTCTTCCCATGTCTCCACGCATGCTTCCCACATGGGCGTTTTACTTTGAAATAGAACCTACAGATTCAAGTTACCCCTTTCAGGTAGCGAATGTGAATCAGAAAAGTGATATTTTAAAAAAAAAGAAAGGAAGCCCCCTGTATCATAATAATCTAACGCTTATTTCTATGTAAGCATTCATTGGTGCATTCAGAAGGAAGAGTGACAATGTTTTTGGAGGGATTCGGTCCTCAGTTCAGAGCCAGGATGTGGTAATCTTTTAATGGAGAAGCTGACACTGGGCTGCTGGAAAAAAGGTACCTGCTGATGGAAGCCTCTCCAGCACGGTGCCCTGGGACCACTCGTGCTCTTCCTCTTCCCTTGTGGAAACTTTCTGGATGGTCGGCAGTGGTGCATGCAAGATGGATGAATCATGTCTGCCTCCAAAAGGGAAAAACACAGCAGCTGGCAGTGCCCAAAGGGCAATCCCAGCCTCATGTCCCAGTTCTTGTCCCTCCCAGCAAAAAGCAGAGCTTTAGCAGCTTAGTGCCCTTAATTGTAGGTTAATTGGGTGTGTGCTTGGGTGGATGGCCTTGCATCAGGAGAGTGCAAAGCAGAGATGGAGAGGAATGGCTTCATACAAACCGTGTCAGAGGCTGCAAATGTGTCTGTACTGTGACAGAATTTGGTTTCTCAATGCATGCTGGAGTCCCCTGGAAGAGGTACAGGGACTGCTTTTAATCACAGCACAGGCATCAAAGTGGAGGTCTGCACCCGGTGATAGAACATGCACAATTGAAAGTTTGTTTTTTTTTTTTAAAAACAGATTTGTTTCCTGTGGTCTTCTCATCTGGAAAAGCAGCACATTGCTTCCTAACACCTTACTGAAAGGGGATACATTTCAAGGGATTGATCCATTCGTTCAGAGTATGTGTTCAGTTGACAAATCAAAGGAAACCCAGCTGAGAGAACTGCCTTGCAATCTCAGCATGGGTCTGATGTGTGAAGTGGGATCTGTAAAATGACTCCTCTTGTTAATTTGCCTCATTAGCAAGATGGGGGGCTCTACGTGATGCAGCGTGTTCCTTTTCTGTTGTTCCCCATGTTTGCAATTTCTAAATATAAGAAAGAAAATACCCTTTGCAGCTTCTCTGAAGCGAGGGCAGCCTGCAGCTTTGAGGCATGCACTTGCTGAGGTCAAACTTTCCTGTCCCTTCCAATGCTTTTCCTCTTTCCGATTTCTGATTAAATGAGGCCATCCTGATAGAAAGGAATGCCATGTGCTCTTGGTGTGTCTGGTTTGATTTTTTTTGTGTGTTTTTTTTTTTTTTTAAAAGACTGAACCTTTTTCATATTTCACTAGTCCTTTTAAAAGGGAAATAAAAATTAATACAGCGGTCTCCATTATTTCAACCATCATTCTTTCCAAAGAGTTTTTTCTAATAAGAGGTCCTGCTATGTACATGGAGTTTAACAGTTTTTGGTCATTAAAAATAAACTTTAAGAGGAAGTTAAATTTTAGGAATTTCCTCTTATGGGTAAATGACAGGTTTTGTTTGTGGTAGAGCACTGCCAATAGAGCTTTCCTGCTCCTCCTTGGGAGTTGTCACCTCAGGACATGTACGTTGGTCTGCAGCAGAACGTGCAGGTGGGTGGGCAGAGGGAAGGGAGACTGACATGTCTGGTCGCTTTGATGTTGAGACAGTGAGATACCATCCTGAAGTACGGGATGGAGATGCTTTTGGTTTGAGTATTCAAAGATGAGCAGAACAGAGGTCTTGCAAAACACACCACGAGTCTTCTATTAAGCTACACTTCTATTTGCAGACACACTGCTCTCTCTGTCCGCACTCCTGACCTGCTCTGTCCCTTGTGCCCTTCCGTCCCCTAAGTTCATCCCTGCTGGTCCTTACTCTGCTCCCCAGCTTCACCTTTCTCATGCACACTGCCCTTTGAGAAATGAAGTGTCTGATGACTATCGGAGGTGAGCCATCAACTGATCTGGATGAAGCCCTGTCATCCAAACAGAACCAGTGTGATGGGAGTTTGTGAGAGTGCCCTGGAATTGTCCTGTTCATAGAAGGCCTCATGTTTTGGAGGAATGGTGATCAATTGCGAGGAGAAATTTGGAAAGTAAAATGAAGAAAGCAGCAAATATGACACTAAGTTTAAGTATGTTTGAGTGTGAAACCAATTAAGAGATTTACCATGAGTTGATTTCTAAGCATAACCACAAAGTTTCTGGAGTACCATTTTATCTGTTGATATCTGTATGGATGAACATCCCCTGCTCATTGACCTTGCTTGGCTGTAGGGCCTTGTTTGCTGTTAAACATCAAGAGTTGGTGAGAACCAGTCCAGCTGGTGGTTTGATGTCCTGCTGGTTGAACTGGTATTTGCAAACATTCAGGCATTAGCAGCATTGTGATTTGCAGAACATTTCCCTCAGGAGGGGAAAGCTGCTGCCTTGGACCTATAGCACATGGGTGAAGTGCTTATCACACCTTCCTGGGCAGCGTCCTCCCTCTCAGGGCACAGTTGAAACCAAGGTGCTTAAACCCTTCTAAAGCTGCCAGTTATTGAACAGAAACCTGAGCCTCAAGGAAGCTATCAGTATGCTAAACTTGACTTGTTCTCTCACTTAATTTTAATGTGAATAACTTGATTTTAAATTGGTGCTGGTAAGAATTGGGAAAAATCTTTCCGAGAGAGGTTTTTCTCCTGGCTGTTAGAATAACCTCATTTCAGGCTCTGCCACGAGACTTTGTGTGGCAGCTCCTCTTCGTTGGAAGGTTGCCCCAGGTGACTTACAGTTCATGCACTCTTGTAAGCGCTGTTAATTTGTGAGGTTTCAGTGGTTAGACCGAGCTGCTAAGTGGGCTCTGAGCAGATAATGAGGTCAAGTAGGGAAGAGAGGAAAGAGTCCTGCAGGTTCCCACTTGGCGTTTTTTCCCAAGTTGCACATTTTATGGAGATTTTGTCCTAAAAGGAAAGTTTCTGTAAAGACATCATTTTGCTGAGCTGATTTGCGGTACTTGTCCAAACCTGGAAATCCAGCTGTTCGTGCTCGGTGCGGTGCCTCTGTTGAGATCACCAGGGTCGTGCTGAAATGCAAGGTGTTTGTTTTGGATCATTTCATGCTGCGTTAGAATGAAGAAACTACTCAAATGCTGATCCTTCTTCTCTGAGGGGTTTTACAAGGTAAGTTGCACCATTAGTTAGGTGAAAAAAGCATGTGGGGTAGCACTGCTTGGAATGTTTTATAAAGAAAGCAGATTAATGACACATAGGAGGGTGCAAAACTAGACGTGGAAGGAATATTATTGTCACATGTTCAGCAGTTGGAAAGCCTCAAATACAATAGTTGGAACTGTCTGCAAACAGTTGTCTTCTATATTTTACCCTAACCAGCTCTCTGACTTTGATCTTTTAATATCTTCATATTGTAATTATATCACTGAGCTCCCAGGTTACACAAGGAATTTTATATCATTTCTGGGATTTGGTATATCCATTACATTCACTCTGAAAGTTTCAAACACAGTCATTCAGCATATGTAAGAAGGAAGGTAGCTATGAATATCTCATGAGGGGCCCTCTTTTTGCTCTTGCATGACCCTACACTCTTCAGAGTTGACAGGAGTGGAGCCTTCAGTGGATGTTAAGTCAAACCAAGAGTTTAAGGAAAGTCCCTGCGTTTCTGGCAGCATGCTCCTGCCCATTGAAGCTTCTCATGTAATGTGGGATTCTTGCAGAAGTTACTCTACTGTTTAAATTCCAGGCAGACAGTGGGACTACCGATAGTAGTTTAGCACTAATGTAGGATCAAATTCATCTTTAAATCTGCTCCCTTTGGGTCCAGATACAGAGTATGCTGCAAGAGGGAGCTGGCACCACTGGCTCTGGTCTACAGGCAGCTGCTTATTCATAGATGAATCAGAAGTTGCTTGAAGAAACTAGGTCTGGAAAGACTCTTTATTTATGAAAGTATGGTATAATTTTAAACAGCTGTCTTATTGACCCAAGCGAGTAAAATTTCTGTCTTTTTTAATATACCAATGAGAACACGCCTATTCAGTAATACTGCAGATGGCAAATGTTTCTGCACCATGAAAAGTCTGTTAGGCGAAGGTGACCGTGGTAGTCATAAGATGTTTTCTGTAATAGCATACCATGGTTTCAAAATGCACTTTTACACTCCCTTGATGCTTATTTTTTCAGTGCTTAGGGTTTCATTAACATTGTAGTGATATCTTCAGTTGGATTTAATTTGCATACAGCATACTTGCTTAAAAAAAGGTACATGGCTGAGTCTTTTGTTGCTTTTTGGCTGATGGATCTTTCCTCTTGAGTTGCACAGAACAGCACTACCCTCAGCCGCAGCTCAGTGCACAGCAGAGAGATTCAACTTTGTGCTGTTTTACTTTGTATTACCTTCTTTCAGCAAAAATTCAGAGGATTTCCATTGTGGCAACCTCTCATTCTGTAAGTGTGAATACACATATAATAACTGGATCATGTTGCAACTGTGGGTCTTCGCCAAGAAATATGCAGGATGATGGTATAATTTGTTTTTATAAAACATGAACAAATCCATGCTGGGAGACAGGGCCATGGTAGCCAGCATGCCTGTGTGAGAGCTGAGTGGGGTACGGGAGGCTGTGGAGGTCTTGAAGGTGAAAAGCTGCTCAGGTTCCATGTGATTAAAAACAGTTAACTTAGAGCAATGAGGGGAAAGATGCCTGACTCAGAGGGGGAGGCAGCAGGGAGATTTGCAGCAGCCCCAGAGTGACAGGGGAGGTCAATGGCACTGATATGGCTACAGCGAAGGATGTGCAGCACAGTCCTGGGCAAGTGTTTCACCTGTGTGGGTAGAACACAGGGATGTTAACACACTGAAGCAGAAAATGTTCTAAAAACACCATGGTTATGGGAATGGAACGTGGGTCTGAAGTTGAAAGGAGTATTCTGCTTGTGAACAGGCTGGTGCTGGAGTTCAGTGGCAAGGAGGGGTACAGAAGAGGAAATTATTATTATTTTAGCCATGGTGAACTCAAGACAGTTGCAAGGGACGTAGATTGAGGCATGGTCGCCATTGAAACGTTAGCTGAATTTTGCTTGCAGGTGACGTTACCCAGAGACTGAAATAAAGAATAATAAAGGGGCTAGAGAACAGCTTTGGGATGTTAGCACTGGGTGTTAGTGGTGTGTGGTACTCTGAGCTGGCCTTGGGATCTTCCTTTACCATCAGCATTGTTGACAGGTAGCGTATCAGAGCCCCCCCTAAGAGATGGGAGCTGATGACACTAAGCAAATTGCAGTGTATTGCAGGTTTTTTTTAACTCGTTTAATTGAACTACTGCTGCCTAGAAAATAGAGGAGGAAGCTTAGCTATTGCCAGCTGAAGTCATAGTGTTGTTAGTACCAGGTTTTGGATATTAAAACATGTATCACCAAAGTAAAAATGTGGCAACCTTGTTTTGTTTACCTCATTTGTTGGCTGTTTCCAAGTGTTAGTCAGAGGCTACTATAGCAGTAAACTCAGAAAGGAGTTCCTTCTTTCTGAAAATATAATCACTTTCTACAACCTTCATAAGTTTTAATTAAAAAGAGCATGTAATGATTTTGGGATTGAATCCAATTTCATATGCTGTTTAAATCGAGAAATAAAATTATTTCCATCAGGCTTTTAGTTCAAGGTTTGTAACTGCTGGATCATTTTCTTTTTCATCAGTTTCTGAGTTCTAAAATGGCTTATGAACTTTAGTGAAATCGTTTAGAAATGGATTTCATGCAGAATAGTTAATAAATGAATAGCACAGCCATGTAGTGAAATGAGTCTTGTTTGCATCTCAAGCAGCACAAATTTAAATAAAACGCAGGGCTTTGCATAACAGCATTTGTTTTTAATGTCAGTGGTGTTTTTCAAGCCACCTCCAATATCCTTCATTTTTTACAGGGATATCTTTGGCAGCAAAGGAGGATTTTCAGGGGCTGATTTGAGGTACATAATTGGAGCAGTAAGACTACACACACAAAGTGTCACTTAATGGATGAGGCTCATTTAATTGTAGGCTGCTCAGAAATAACCCAAGAAACACTTCACTGGTAGCTAATGCAGAGGTGTAATTAGACTTTTACATAAGTGTAATTAGGCTGATTGCATAGAAAGAAAGAGAGTTCATAAGGTTTTTTAAATGTGTGCAGAATCATTTTGTCTCAACTGCCTTGTCCCAAAGCTTCTGCCGTATTTGTGTTGGACTTAAATAAATAAGTGCATTGCCCTTTAGCTAGCAGTTACCCGTAATCTTCCCTCTTTCTGCAGTGGGCTTTCTATGTTTGTTTGTTTTTAAGTAAAGCTCCATCAGAGCCGTGGCCAAGCCAGGGTGAGCTGTGCCCTGCTGTCGGCTGTGAGCCTCGACAAATAGGTCGTATCTTTTGGGCAGTGCCCCGATGAGTCAGTGGGGTTTCTGAGAGTAGTCGGCACCCTGCTTATTTCTAACTTGGGTTTGCTATGGGAATTTGTCTGGTGCAAATTTTCTTTCCTTCTATTGTCCAGTAACTTTTAAGTTGGCTGACTTAAGCCAGGTTGGGAAAGTCCAATAGATCTCTTAAAAATGTATATGAGAGCCTGAGGGATATAGAAAGATACTGTATATGCTCCCTGTAAGAAACCCTATGCATAGGAAAGAGCCTGCAGCACAGATTCACTGGCCTTTTCAAGGGAAGAGGATGCCTGAGCTGATGGTTAAGCTTTCCCAATGAAGAGCAGCTTCAGCTGGAGGTCTTGCCACCTGGCAAAGTTACTCTGCAAGAAGTGGTTAAGGAGCAGACACAGGCCTGTATGAAAGAAGGCTTCCTTGGGTCTGGGGCTCAGCGCGAGCACCGGGGAACCTGGCTGAGGGTGAAGGAGGAGTTCCCCTCAGCTTCTCTTATCCTCATCAATGTTGCAAATTCCAGCTCATTTACCATGTAGTTATTTCATAACCTGAAACTAGTCACCGCAGTCTCTGAAACTGTAGGTAAACACCTATGCACAAACCAGGGGGACTTCGTAAATCTGAATAGAGGCACGTTTGATGCCACCAAGCTCCTGGACAGAGCTGACTCACTGAGGAGAAATCAGTTGCCTCAGTGCATCACTACTGGTCTTTGATACCTTTGTTTTTGTGGGCGGTATGAGTAAAATGAGTGAAAAATCAGTACTTTCTTATCTCCTCCTGAAAATTTTTCATAGTGCTATTGTATAAAAGTGCATTAGAATGGGGAGGGAAATGTAAAATACCAACCCAGTTAGCTCTGTAATGCTGACACTTCATTCTTTGCTGTCAGAAAATCGCCTTTTGGCAAACTGTACAATGGGAGGGAGGTTATTTAAAAGATTAGCACTTGTATGGAAGTCTCTCTATTTGCTTTGAAATGCCTCCCACATTAAGAATTTTCTTGCGGTTGTCATCTTTAGATGGAGTTGTTCCCTGGAAATAGATTGCTGTATGTACTCCATACAGCACTGAGATAAGATAGTTTCTGGTTTTACCAGCCTCTTTTTTGAGAAATACTGTCTAGGATTTTTCTACATTTGTTTAAGTAGCGGTAAAGATAAGGAGAATGTTTGCAGTAATCAATAGTTGTTGCCAGTTGGAGCACAGAGAAACCCAGAGGACATGTAGCTCTGAATTAGGAGCATAAAATACAGGAGTATTTCAGGCAATATCTAACAATGGAAATGATTTCTACTATAACAAGCAAAAGTGCTGCACAGGTGAGAGAAGGTGAGGGGATGCCGCGGATTCCCTGATACCAGTGTGCATCAAGAATTGGAAAGCTTTCCAATGCTATTGCATGTCCTCTGGATTCAGCATAAGTGATGAATGGAGATAAATTGGCAATGCAGAGTGCTTATGAGCTAATGTTTTAATGCAAACATTTTAAGCAAACATGCATGTTGTGTCCTTGTTTCTGCTCCCAGCATCCCAGTGCATGGGTGGCCCATACTCACTCTTAGGACTAAAGGTTAGAACTGTTCTTCATCCTCTCCAAAGCTAAGATGAATTTGAGACAGATGAATTAGTAGCTAAGACAATTAGTAGCTAACGCAACAGATGTTCATCCATACTTCCAGGTTACTTACTTTCCAATTGTTACCAAGAATAAGGGAAGTTCCCATGTAGTTTTGCCAGGTATATTCTTATGTAGGTGAACAATGCATGTGAAAAGTGAGTCCTGCAAAGAAGTACCTTAAGTTCCCTGATTTCTATTTCCACACTAGAGTATCTCTGAATGCTTTTGTGGAGTAAACCCCACCATACGGCTCAGAAAGTTGATTATGAAATATAGATGCTCTTGTGTAGGTATCTGGCTCCATTCTTTCCCTGCTTTGGTAATGACCATAGCTGTTCTGACAGCTGTGGAGTGACTGTACAAAATGAGGTGGTGGATCTGGTCCAACTCCCAGGGTGCCAGCATCTGCACTCGCTGGCTCCATTTTTCATTTGGCAGTCCTAACTGAGAGCCCAGTGATTAATTCAGCAGAGAGAATGAAGCCTGAAGTCTGACCCTTGGAAGAGCTACTGCTTCGTCAGTGGAGAGGCAGAACTGGTGTTGTAGGAAAGTTCACACCTTCAGGTCTTATGCTGGGTTTTTTCTGCATGTAAATATGAGTTCAGTGTGCTACAATGTCCATGAAAGAGCCGGGGTGGTTTCTCTTGAAATGCCTGCAGGCAGTGGTGCCCTGCTTCATGTTGGAGTGGCCCATGGGCTTGGTCACATGCATCTTGGTGAGGGATCTGAAGAAGTATCTGGGGAGGTGGTACCAGGGAGGCACATGGCACAGAAAGGAGGAAAGAGGAGGAAGAAATCTCCTATACCCTCACGTTCTTTGTGTTGGATCCTGTGCCTGTTGCTCTTCTCCTGCTTGCTCCTACGTAACCCTTAATTCCCAGCTTTCCCCTCTTCCCTTCCATTTTTGTTTCTCTTCCCAGTTACCGTGGGTTGTACTGAGTGATGAAAAAGAGCAGGGTATCGTACGTGCTTTGCTACTCAATAGTATTCGTGCCACGCGAGCTCAAAAAGCTGAGCTAGGAGCTTTACAGGTGCTTCCTGTCCTGAACTGGTCACATCTCTTAAGCAGAAGATTTCTGACCAAATCCTTAACTTTGGTGGTTTTCAGAGGACTTTTGGCTCCTAATTGTTTCCTTGTCAAAGCTAATGGGAAAGAAGAGAGAAAAGCACTGTCCTGAGCTGCTGTTACAAGCTAATACTCATAGCTGTTCAGCTACCTTTAGCTGAGGCTCTTAAGCCAAATGCAGCTTATTCTATAGGTTTCTTAAGTGGTAACATTTATTATGTGCCAGGTGCTAGTAAGTTGTGTGATTACAACTGCTTGTTTGTCTTTGCCCTCTAGCTCAGATGGCTCTTCTAGGCCCAGTAAGTGCAGAAACACCATCTGGCTGCCGCTGCAGGATGCTGGGAGATTTCCATCTTTCAAATCTTGAGAGCTGGAGTCTCTTTTTACATTTTAGAAAGCCTAGGGACTCTTCCAGCTCTGTTTTCCCTTTCTTTCTTTCTTTCTGAGCTGGTGAATGTCTCTTGCCTTCCTATTTACAGCCACTTGCTCCAGGCGCATGTTGCAGAGTGGGGAGTGTTTGGAGCTGACAGAGCTTTTCAGGGTCGCTGCCTCCTCCGGCTCCCTGTGACTGGGAGGAGAGTGGTCCTGGTGGTTGCTCATGGGAATGCCTGATGGAGAGTAGTGTTGCTGAAGCGGATGCAGGTGTTACGTGGCTGATCAAAGGTGGGGGTTTTTGTATTTCCCCGACACACAGCACACGTAGGTCTGTTAGCAAGAGGAAAAACCTCTCTTTGATAAGGGGGGTGTGTGTGTCAAATTACAAGTTATGTAACCCAACTCAAATCTGACCAGGTTTTTGGGTTCAAGTTAATATTTATGCCAAGAGGGAGAGAGAGAGAAATAGATGTCACTGCTATTACTGTGGAGAGCTAAAGGTAGCAGTGGGTCAGCTGGGAGAGCAGCAACATTTGAGCTGGTTGATTCTCATCCCTCTAGGTGCTCTGCAGCTGCATTAAAAATGTTTTTAATAAAATATCTGTTCTTGATCTGATGAGGTAATGTATCCATCCCTCTGTGTATCTATAGCCGCCTTTATAATAGGTGGTGTAACTTCACCAAGCAGATGGAATAAGATAAATGGGGAAATTGCTCAGGACGCAGGGGTTAAGGGTGAGCTCTGTGGGTGGGAAATGTTTGTGCTCTTGGCTGTGCCTTTGTACAGTGTAATGGTGGCTGAAAGCCGCCTTCACAGGTTGCGTTTCCCCATCCATCCTCCCAGTGGGGAAAAAAACAGGATATTATCTTCCCTTGAGAAATACCATGTGCTTGAGGCCTCACCCACCTCCCTGTGTTGGAGGCTCGTGGTGGCACAGTCTGGAACTGGATGATGAGCTTCCAAGAACATGCTTGAAATCCAGCTCATGCAGTCCCGAGCGGGAAGTGTCTCTGGCTCTGCCTGCAGGCTCCCGGGGGGTGAGGATTAAAGCTGGCTTGGAGAATGACAAATCTGGTTTGTTGCAGCTTCTGCAATTTCAAAGTTTGTTTTGGTTCAGTGTTGCAACAAAAGGAAGAGCTTTTGAATGTTGTTTGCAACACAAGCATGTGTTGAAACACCTCATTTTGGACAGCTTCCGTGAGGATCAGCCAAGTAACTATCAGTACGTAAAATGGCTGCAGACAGCTCCGTGTCAGAAGGGAAGAGAATGTGCAAGTGTGGATTGGATTTTATTTGTCTGGCCTTTTTCTTTAACGTAACACTCTTGTCATCAGAGAAAGTAACACACTTGCTTTGTTGGCCAAAAATAGCCAGCTAACAGCCACCTCCAGAAGGAGTTTGCTCCTTCATGCTATATGGGGTGCTTCTATTGCATATACTTTTGGAGCAGGGTTTTACACAGGCTCTGAGCTGGCGCTGCTGCCCCTTCCCAGCTGGCTCTCTGCCCAGCGCCTGCTGCTCCCTTGTGGCAGGACAGCTGTGGGCGAGGATCACAGTGAGCTCAGGGGGTTTGTTGTTGTGGTTTTAGCTTGGTTTTCATTTTTTGGGCAGTTTGTTTTTAGCCACGCCAGTTTCCTGATGCGCAGCATCACTTTTGCTGGGGTGCAGGAGCAGAAGTGACCTGGGGGAGGAAGCTTCCACGCTTCTGGCTGCTGTGTTGGCGTGTGTCTGATTGAAGTCCATGTGAAATTATGTCCCTAAGGTTGCAGCACACACCAATATTTTATACTCATTAAGCTCTTGAAGTTGAGAGATTATTGATATGAATAAATCTTGGCAGGATAGAGGACTTAGAGGAGAGGAGGATACATTATATTTAATAAAATAATATATATCTCTCCAACCAGCCAGCCCTAGTATTCTGCTTGGAGCTTTCTTATCCAACCGCAACATTTTACGAGAGCTAAATCATAGGCTGTGGTGTGTGATTGCAGGTTTGTGATATGAGGATTTAGTTGAGCAATACTTTTCCACTGTTTGTGGACAAAACCACCTGCAATTTTAACAGCACATTAGAGTATTTAGTTTTCAGGCAGTGCAAGCTATGACAAATCATGACTTCTTCAATTAAAATCAATAATGATACAAGCTAAATAAAAGATTTAACAGCGAGTGGGTGGTCTAGCTGGTAAATTGATTTTTCTTTGGGTACAGGTGAATGTGCATGACAGTACCTCCAACATTAAATAATTTCTGTGATGAGATACACAATCAGCTTTATTAATGTGACTGTTCCTGTAGACTTCTAACATAAATCAATGCCTGCTGCAAAATGTCACATAATTGGTTAGAGAGATGTCAAAGCAATATATTAGAAAGCAGTTTACTAATCCTTGCCAAGTGGATTAAAAACTGCATTGGCTGTTGAGGAGTAGTAAGAGGTCATACTCTCCTTTTCAGAGTAAAATCATAAAGTTTACAGGTTTGACAAAAAAAAAAAAAAACTCCCAACCCTACAGGACTAACATCTTCTGTGCATTGGTGCTACTGTAGCTTGAACGTGTGATCAAAAACAAGATTGTATTGTTTTAGTGGCACAACTGAACAAAGTTCTGGATACTTCACATTTGCTAATTGTTTTCAACTGTGGAAAGATCACAAAGTGACTGGGATATCGTAAATCAAGCTGGTTAATATTACACTAGAAGAGATAAGATATAAGACTGAAAAGTCCCTGAGTCTTTACCTTCCTTATCTCTTATCACTCTTCTTAATAGTTATAGTTTTAGATTAAATAATCTCTTATATCATAAAATAATTTAGTTTATTGGTGCATGATACAATTTTGCTTCATATTGTCATTTATTGAGTTTTCAAAAATGTCAAAGGTCAGTCTTTTTTATGTCCCCTGTGTTAAATGCTTTTCAGTTCACAAGTAAGAATGTTGCTACTTAAAAGATACTGATTTCTGCTTCCCTGATCGAGGTTTGTAAGAGAGTAAACCGGAGGAGAGGACATGAAATCTTAACAGGTGGGATTAGAAGCCGGACGCACTTTATTCAGGTTGCTGTGCCTTTCTCGGTGGCTTTGAGCTCTTTCCTCACCTCAGTTTCCTCCTCTGCAAAATGGAAAGAAGATTCAACCGCAGTCTTTCCTTACTGTGGCTCTAACTGCTAGTTAAACATTTTTAAAGACTTAGGGGATGGGGAGTCCTCAGTGTTAATAATTAACCTGTCTCTATAACAGTCTTGTACTGTAGCTTTCACTTCACCAATTTTTATGTTTTTCTTTTGTTGTTAATCTTTTTGGCTTTGATCATTTCTCGTTTTCATTGTAGTGAAGAACAAACTTTCACTGTCTAGTGGCCAGTGCAGGGTTGTGTGACCCCAAAGAATCATGGACTCTGGTGGTGTGGGAATGTCAGCCAAGCTATGGCTGGGCAAGGTGGGCTTTCTTTGGCAGTGAGTGACAAGAAGCCTGGTGAATTGTGGCTGCGTGTAGCTCAAGATGGGAGGTGTGAGGGAAAGGGTTCTGGTCCTGCCTTCCTCTTCAGTTTCTCTGTTGTGTGAGTGCAGCCGGCGTGCTTTGGTGGGGCGATGGAAAGTGGAACTACTTCGATTTTTATTCTAGTTACAACTACTAGATAACCATCCTACTTATCTTACTGGAAAATGAAAATACATTGTAAACACCTCTAATTCCTTTGAGCCTGATTCTTACATACAGCAGGATCTGTATCTGAAGGAGAAGCTCAAAGTGCTCAGTGACAATAGACTCATCCTGTAATGGACAATTCCGCACTGTAATGCTATACAGAGGAAAAGGGTCATTTTTAACAACATGGATTAAATCTTTCTTTCTCATCTGGCATCTCCTGAGTGCAAGTATCAGCCCTGTTTTCCTTTACTGCCGTCCTCACAATTACTGAGCACCAAATGAGGGTTGGATCTTTATCTGACTGCTTTTTAATGCATAGGGAAGCCTTCCTCCTCAGATTGAAACAGATGCTGCTTAGGTTTCCTTTGCAGTCTTTCCGAGTTCCCTCTCTGCCTGTGGAAGCTATGCAACCAGCTCAGCTGGGATTCTTTTGCCTTCATTTTTTGCCCTCCTTCTCTACCTTCAACTGAAAAAATGAGAAAAGCCAAGTCCAATGAAGTTAACAAAATGACACAAATCTTTGCTGCATGGGTTTGCTACCAGTGTTATGTTGCCTCTTTAAATTGTAGGCTCAGGTCTTTTAAGGGAAGGATGTTCTCTGCTGAGACGTGTACGCCATCTGGGAAGCCTCTGTCCTGATACCAGCCTTTGTAGGCTGCCACGCTCTGCACATTAATAATGGTAACAAATGAGGCCATTCCTCCCTCTCCCTGTGCTTGTGGGCTCTTGATGGGCTATTCTCTGCTTGACCTCCTGGTGCAGCCGGTGGGCAGTGCTGATGGTGGTGATGGGGCCTTTGACATTGGACATCTGTCTGCTATGACCTGGGGAGCAACTGGCTTTCTGTGAACCGCTCTGCAGCTGTGCAAGACCTGCCTGGAGTGGGAAGGCTTTTGGTTGTGTTGTCTATAGCTCATGTTGAGCTGCTTCATCTGTATTCCAGTCTCCTGTTAAAGCACAGTAAACCTGCATTACTGAAATATCAGGTATATTACATTGACTAGTGAATAGAAATGAACTAGTTAACATTCTCCTCTGTGGAAAAAAAAAAAAAAAAAAAAAGAATACCCTTCCTATATTTAAGGTCTTAAAGATTTCCAAAGAACAAAATACAAACCATATTTCCAAATCCTTTACCAATTTGTGAATCATATTACTATTGATCAAGAAATGTTATATGGTACAAAGCATTGAGTGGGGGTTTAGGATGATGATAGTGGTGTGTGATTCTCTGAATACAAAATTTGTGTTAATGAAAACATTTCTGGAGCCTGTGGAGTTAAGATCACAAATGGGAGCAAGAGTTCTGATTCTCAGCTGTTCCAACATACAGCAGATGGTTAACTTGCCTTCTAAATCTTTGCACAAATGAGGTGAATTCTCAGGACTACCCGTGATCTTTCAACCCATTCCCAATTTTTTGAGCGCTAGTGAAAGAATAATTTGCAAATCAGTTGCAGGCTGTGGGAAGGGAAGCATTTTGCAATAGTGAGAAAGCATGAGCCAGAAATAAGACCTCAGACTCTGACTTGCGGCATTTTGCCTACGGTGGGTTTGTTTGTTAGAAAATGGGAATCCTTTCCTTGAGGCACCTGTGAAGTGACCTGTTTAATGCTTATTCTCTGATAGTCTTGGGTGAAGTGCAGTACAGAAATGCTTAGTCTTGACAATCTTCAAATTATCCCAGCAACACTGTGAGAAATAATGTTATTCCAAGCCATCCTTTCTTGTGATATCATTACTAATTCCAGTTTCTCTGAAATTTTTTGTTCTCTATTCTCTCACAGAGTTTTGCTTCAGTATTTCTCACGCATTTTCTTTTATTTCCTTCATGAGGAATTCAATTTGCTACAGTAAAATAATCTTAGTACTGAAATAATAGGTATATGAAAGTATGAATTACCTTGGTGGCAATAAAGGACAGGCTTTTATTGCTTGCTTATCAAGGAGGGTTTGTGTTTGAGCTCTCTGAGTTGTAATGTAAGAACTTACATTAGAACTAAATTTTACCTGGCTTGGTAACAACAGCATACATGAGTAATCCATGAAGACAATACAGATTTATACGGCAATGATTTAGAAAACAGCAATAAAAAATTGGAATTGCTATCCTATTTTTTCCTAGCACAGAAGCTGTCAATAGCATTGACAGAATGAATGAGTAGCTATTTTTAAAGATTTTAATGAAAAAAAAAGATAGATAATAAGAAAGTTGTTCTAGATTGAGACCTTTCCCAGTCATCTGAAGAGGAGCTCGGGCTGCAGCACAGGGAGGAGGTGTGGAACCAGCAGCTGAGGTTCCCTGAGCTCCTCAGGGCAGAGCTGGTATCCTGTGCAGCATTTTCAGCAGCCCCCAGATTTTTAGGGCTTGTTTACAAGGAGAAATGACCCGAAATAACTCACTCTGTGGTGGCTCCCTTAGTGGTTTAGTTCAGTGTGTTAAACTGAACTGGAAAAGGCTCCTTGTCTGAAAGGAATAGCACTCTTTAAATTCATATCCTTCCTCAATTTGGAGTCATTTCCATCTTTCAGAATTGTGAGCAGCAGTGACCACGTTGCACTTGGGCTTAGAAAGGCTTTGGAGAAGAGTGGGTGCTTGGCTGTGTGGCAGTAGAATTACAGAATGGCAGGGCTTGGAAGGGACCTTCAAAGATCATCTAGTCCAACCCCACTGCCAAAGCAGGGTCACCCAGAGCAGGTGGGGCAGGAACACACCCAAGTGGCTTTTTTTATTCAGACCTGATCTGAATAAAAAAAATCAAGAGGGTCTTTTGCTTGTGTTGAGTAGCTCTTTTTTTTGTTTTCATTTGTTAATTTGGTTAACCAAAGTGTGGAGATAGTCTCCGTTGACAGTATTGGAAGGTGATTCCAGTGAGGGTGACAGATGCCCCTGCAGAAGCACGCTGGGTCCCCTCCATTGCCTCTGCCCTTTGGTTTGTAGCCAAGGGGCTGGGGCCAGGTGTGAGCAGGTCTTGGGGGCTAGAGCAGGGTGGACCTTGCCATGGCAGGCTATCAGTCCCCACAGGTGGGCACGAGTGGGGGCCTCTGATGGCAAAAGCGGGATCTATGGGTTATTTGTCAAGTTCAGCAGGATTTTGTGGGGGCTGTTTCCATGGGCCTTGCTCTAAGGGTAGGATTTTGCTTTCAAGGGCAGACAAGGAGGAAGCGATTCTGCAAAGCCTGAGCAATGTAGCTTTAATTGAAGTCATACGTCTCGATGGAGCAGAGGTGAAAAGGAGGAGACCATATGGTGTAACCTTTATTTTTGTTAGGTTCCCTGATAAGCCATTGATTTGATAAGAAATGCTGCTCCATTGGCTGAGCTCACAGGGTGCAGTTGATCTCAGATAAGCATGTGTTTACCGTCTGCCGTAAATGCCTGAAGTGACAGTTTATGGCGGGTTGGATTGGGTGGTTTAAATGCTGAGTGGATGCCCCATAACTGCTCTCACAGGCGAGTTTGCCGTGCACTCGGGGGGGGTGGTTGAAGAAACAGGCTCAGCTGTAACATTGTTGTTCAATCAGACCAGTTGGACCCAGGGGTAATGCACTGTGCAAAAATGATCCAGTAGAGACCCATTTGAATACAATATCCAGCCCAAATAATCCCCCCAAAAGCCATGGAGGAGGAGCACAAAGATGATGTGTATTTTGGTACAAATTTGCTGTCTTTTTGGAACTAGATGATTGTTTTCTTCCTTTGTGTTAGATACTCCTGCTATATGGATCTTGATGCTTTAGAGCAATATTCAAACACATCAAGATTTTCAAACGCAGTAAATCTCTTAACTTCTAGTGGGCTCCCCTGATGAGGAGAGCCAGTACTGCCCCAAATGGAGGTATTCAGGGATGAAAAAATCATTAGTCTTAACACAGAGAGAGGGGAAGTAACTCACCGTCTCTGGGCTAGCGAAGGGTACCATGTTATATTTATATGCTGTGTTCCTACTTGAGCTGGGTAATTTCTCTGAAACTCAAGATATATTTTTTCTGATTAAAATTTGAAGACACACTATTATTTCTATAACCACATTTAAGTCTTGTAATTTAAACAAATTAGTTTGCATTTCACATATCAGACACAATGATTTATAGAGGAAAATGGGTTTTTGCATCTGTTTTGTCTCTTGATTCATTAAGTTTTGATTGAAGAAAGTTTTTGAAATAGGTTGTAAAGGAATTTTCCATCCTCAATGAAGGGATTTCTTGGTTTTTGCAGCATCTGGTTGAGGTTTTTTTTTCCCCGCGTGCATATGCCAAGAAATCTTGAATTCCCTTTCCTGATTTTGAAAGTTCAACCTGAGGGAATTGAGCAATTTCTGTAGCTTACACCGTTCACTTTCTGTTCATATGAAGACAACGGCTCTGACGGAGTCAGTCACGGCACCACAGAAGGGACCCGGTTGCAGTTTACTCCAGGAACTTTCCTCTGGTTACTGGAGTCACTGGAGTAGCTGCGGCTGCTGGTGTCCCTGCAGATGCGGGGTGTGCCCGGGGCCATTGCCCAAGAGCAGGCTCAGCTCCCCGGCCCCGCGGGAGCTCTGCAGAGCCCGGGGTAACCTCGGGTGGTTCTGAAGCTGCTCTACCCTGTCTTACGTACGTAAACGGCAGGCGATACAGGCAAGTTGCTGCTTAGCTTTGGATACACAGGAATGTGTTGGTAGCTTAGTATTGCTTGTCTGCTCCAGCATAAAGAGAAATCATTGGGAATTGTGTCAGGGTGGTGTCTAGTGTCCGGAAGAAATTGCGTCAGATCGACTGACGCTTCTGTCCGTTGAGGTAGCTGGTTTTGTTTTGGTTTTGGATGTCACTCGCCAGCTACATTTAGCATGAATAAGTGTTTTCAGATGTTCTATAAATCAATGTCTGGCCTGATGTGAAAAGTCTGTTACAAGCAAAAATGGAGAAAAAAAAATACTGGATTTTTTCTGGCCGATGAATTATTTTGGAAAAGGAGACATTGAGCTAATAGGCTTCTGAGCTAATCCTGCCTTGTGGTTGAGATGTTCTAGGTGAGAATCCCACAGGGCTACAAATAAAATATTTTTGTGTTAGACCCCATTACAGCAGGGCCAAGGCTGATCCTGCATCACATTTGCTGCCTTTGATTTCCTTCTCCTTTCCCACACAGCAGCTTGTGACAGATGTAGCCACCGCTTTTAACGATGGACCTTTGTCAAGCCAGGGAAAACGGCCACTTGAATTGAGAGAGAAAATAATGATCCTTCTGATTAAGCAAGCCGGCGTCGGTGGATGGGCTGCACACGCCGAAGGGGAGAGCTCAAAGGGCACCTGCCCGTAACACCAGCGATGGCAGGAAGGGCGCCCGGCTGTAAGAGAGAAAAATTGGCCCTGTGTTTAGAAAGAACAGAGGAAGAGAGATTAGAGGTTAAACTGGAAAGAGAGTTAAAATATTCTCAGTGTATGACGGCTGTAGCTGCGGATTTAAATTGCTGAAATTACCTTGTCAGGATGCCTTATCAGCTGCTGTTCTAGTGATTGTTTAGTTTAGATAAGAACTCAAGTGCGATAAAACCTTGATAACAGTTTAGAGATTACAGTTCTTTTGAAACTGCTGGCACTTGCTAGAGGCTCGCTGGGCTGCCGAGAAGCTACGGTTGGATTTATTCCACCGCACATTTTTTTTCCCCTTTCCTCCGCCCCCCTTTTCTTCTTTTGTTTCATGTTTTTGTTTAAGCACTTAAGCTCTCCTTTTGGATCATTGTTATTTTGAGACACGCAGCCTCTTCTGAGTACTTTCTGGGAACGGTGCATGTGTGTAGAGGAGGTGAGTGGAAGTGGATGCTGAGGGGAAGAAGAAAAACAAGGTACTTCTGTGCCTCTTGCCATCTCAGCTGATTTAGGCGCACTGAGCTGCGCGCTGAGTTTCAGACCCTCCAAGGATACAAAAGGCTGGTGGCTCAGCATGCTTGGTAGCATTCTCTATGTACTTCTCAAAATACAAAGCTATTTGTATAAAAAAATATATTGTATAAAAAAAATCTATTGGATTAGGACAATTCATTTAATGGAGATGTAACCTATCAGTCCTTAAAAATCTACCTGTTTGTGGCAGTACATTTGTGTCGCTTAGACTGGTTTTGACTGTTATGGTTTAGGTTTTGTGATAATTTTTTGGGGTGAGATTCTTAGATAGAGGTTAGTAATAAACCTGCAGCTGAACTCATCCCATACGTAAGCAGTGAATGGGTCAGCAGCAGGGTTACTGAAACCAGTGTGTGGGTGTCTTTGTCTAATTCTTAATGAAGGTGATTTATGTGGTATGGCAATATGGCCTTATTTTTCCTAATAAATTAGGCATTCAGCAGCTCTTGCACATCTGAAACTGTGTGCTGCTTAGTTTTTCAAAATAATTTAGATTGATTTGTTTTTTGTGTAAATGTAATTTAAAATGAGGAATCAGAGAAACTACGGCACTTAGATGAGCAATAGGGAAAACAGAAGTTGTAGGGGTGTGGCTAGAAAATGGAAATTCAGGATGAATTTTCATGGTGAAAACCCTGTTTAGCTTTCTTTGCTTTTAGATGTCTGCTCATACTCATTAGGTGTGATAGTAAAGCAGTGCATCCAGGCATTCCTTGTCTACAGATGTGTTTTTAGCCTTTTCAGCCAAAGGGTAAATTTAAAACATTTTGAAATAAGCATAGGGAAGAAGTGTCTGCTGAGATAATGACACGTTTTGTGTATTAATTGTATTTACAAAACTCTGAAATAATCTGTGACTGGTCATGGTTAAACTTTTCTTGGTTTGGTAGGCAGGAGAGCTGTTTGCATGACACCACTTGGGTTCTCCTACCTGAAAGCGTTACCTTTTTAAACAACCTACAGATGACTGCGTGGTGTTGCAGCCACAACAGGACAGTTGCAATTCTCATACCGAGCAGCGTTTGTAACATACTGAGGTGTAATAAATACTACAGTTATTATGTGAGCATTAAGAGGAGTGTCCTGTTGGTAAGTCTGGATCCCCACCTTGCCCTTTACAAGGCTGTGCTGCTGCTGTAACCAGACCTCGGATTTTTGTCTTGTGGTTCTCGGGGTGCGGTTCCACCGGGAGCTGTGGCAGACAGGGATGGGGATTGCAGCTGCTGAGCCTGGCCCACGTGTGACTGGTGAGTATAAAGTTGTATGGGTTATGTCTTGTATCTCCAAGAGTAGAGAAAAGATTATTTGTGACAATACAGGAGGAAGCCTTAACTGCAGCTTTCAATACGTTTCTTTACGTTCTGGGCTAAAATATGTGCTGGTGTATTCACTTTTGAGCCCCTGTGCTGAAGTTGCCAAGAAGTTGGATGGTGCAGAACTGGAAGGTGCTGGTTACTAGTGCTGTTCATTCTACCAAAGAGTCTCAAGGCGTCAAGGTGGTTGGAATCGTACCTGATTCCTGTAGTGTGCTTGAATCCGTTTTTCCATTTTGTTGTGGTTTTTTGACTTGGTGCTTGTGATGAGCTGATTTCACGTAGCTTACTGATTAGTAATTTTTTTCTTTAGTAGCATATCTAGCGTATCCTCTGTTCCACTGTTCAGCCTGATAAGACTCTGAGTGTGCTCCAGTTGGCACAGGCACGACATGTTCCACAAAGTCCACAACAAAACTTTGGACCACCTCAGTTTGACTATCTGGGGATATGTAAATAATTGCAACACAAAGTACCAGGGGAATCTGTACTCTGGATTAACCAGACTTTGCTTTGTTGTTGGTTTTGTTTTTGTTTTGTTTTGTTGGGGTTTTTTCCTTGTTTTTAGCCTGAAATGCTCGCTTTTTTCCTGTAATACGGGAGTAACCTTTTTGGCAGTTGACTTGCTTGAATGTATGCCCCTGTACGCTTGCAACTGCTGAAACACATCACTTAAAAGCACCCCTAAAAGATATTAGCAGGTAAGAGGCTGGTCATTCTCTATATTAGTTTATCTCAAAACATCAGTTTTACGAGATCATTGTGAGCTAAAATTTTTTTATTTATATGTGGATGATAGCACATACATGGCAAATTTTTAATGGGGCAGCATTTGTGTTGGAGCTCTGGCTCACAACTTTTGAGATTGTGAAGATTAGATTTCTGATGTGATGATAGTTTGTACATTTTTTTATTATTTAAGGACTCCTATTGGAGATTTTCTGAGAGGCACGGTGTAAACCATCTCTAGCCTGAGAAGAGATGACATGAGGTAAATAGGGCAGTCAAAGCTGGAAGAAAAAAAAAAACACTGGAGACCTATGAAAGAGCAGTTAAGCAAAAGAAGAACCACAGCAAAAATACAGCTCCAAACTATTTGAATTATCAAATCTAATCAAATAATAAGAATGAATAAATAAGCTACCCAGGAACCGAGGTACTTAATGAGTACCGGGTTAGATTCTTCTTAATTGCATTCAGGCGCTTATGGGCTATGTTGTCAAGCCTGCGCTTATGACTTGAGACTGTACACTTTTTTTGTCTCCTCTTAATGAAAGCTCAACATTTCTTTTGTTCCAGCAAATTTCAGAACTTGGATGATGAGGCCAGATTATCACATGCCTCACAGCAAAACAAAGAGCTGGCGGCATTGCCTTTCTCAGGGAAACTGGGGAAATATCCCAGGCTCACACCAGCCATACTCTAATTTGAGGTTTAACGCTCTGTTAATACCAGCCCATGCTCACATCACTTGGGTGGATGTGGGCTGGGACTGGTGAGAGTGAGGAGTCACTGCGTGGTGTGGGGATGGTCAGAGCCTGGAGCTTGTGAGAGAACTTGCAAAAGGAGAATTGGGTGGCTTTTTACTACCCAAGTGAAACTGCGTGAGGATTGCAAATGAGGCCCATCATGAGCTGTCAGGGCAGTTTGGTCTGTTGGGGAGTGACAGACACTGGTTAATTCTCCATCGGAAGACTTAAGTCAGTGGCTTGGGTGAAAGTAGTCCCTGGGAGTGTCCTCTCTTCAAGATGTGCAGTTTCACAGAGCGCCTGTCGATTCCTGTGTGAGAAGAAGATATCAAAGCTCTGGCGAGGCATTTCAAAGAATCCTTTGCAAAACTCAGAGGTTTCGCTTTTTACCCTAAAGTTTCATTTTGAATCTCAGCTCCATTTCAAGGGATGCTAAAAGCGAAACTCTGCTAGCTGGTTACCAAAGAAAATCTAACAAGTGGTGTATAGCTTGCATGCAAAGCAGTAGGACAGGGAAGACAGATGATAGGTCATTCTTCTGGTTCTTCAGAAGAGTCTTTCATGGAGAGTTACAGTTCTGCAGCCCTGAGATTTAGATGCCCCTGCTATATCCTGCTGTTGCTGATATTTGTGGATATTTCAAGTCAGGACTCTTACAGCCCATCAGCTTACTGTTTCCTTCACGACATTCTGCTTTGGCAATTGGGAGGTGAACTCTGCGTTACCTCTTGTGTTTCGGTGCTATTAGTGACAGGACAGTGCTGTTCCTTCCTCTGGAGCCTGACTCTCAGATACTATTGTACTATTCTTGAAAATATTTATATCTCCTACACGCAAGTAATTCTGTTACTGTTCTCTACCATCAAAAATGCAGTAACTTAATTTGCACAGAGGAAAGTTTTAATGCCAGTGTCTTGTTACTGAGGTCCCCAGCACCACATCTGTCTGAAGGAAAGGGTGGTGACAGAACTGCATCCCCTCGGTTTGCTCATCTTCCTTTGTGTGTGTGTGTGAAAATAGAGCATATATGTGAAGGCAGTCTCACTAGTGAAACCACAGTGCTGTTTCTAAATGCAGAAGGAGCAGAAGTTATGACGCTCTAAAGATCTGGTTTGTGACCTGCTGGTCACCTTTCTCATGGCTCTCAAGACGTGAAGAGTCTTACATTAAAAATAAAATGCAATTACAGTGCTTGTAACAGCTTCAAAGTGGCCTAGTTAATTTTGGGTTTGAGTTTGACCCCAGAAGCAGTTCAGTTGCATGGGATGTCAGGCTTATATCCTGAAGATCATGTCTAAACCATACCAGTTTATTTACCTACAGTAAAAAATTTGAATTATTGTGGTTTGGTTTTTTTTCTTCTTATAACCTCTCAAGAAAGACAAACTTTAAGCTACTACACACAGCTGGTGTTTCTAATAAGACACAGATGTGTTTTGGGATCTCTCCCATCTCCTGCAACATTTAAATGTAGATAAATAGAACTTAATCAGCTATAAATAACAGCGTGTCATGCCTGTGGATCACTAACCTTCTCTGGGACTCCCACAGGACTAGGGTTAAGCTTAATTACTTCAGTCTACTACAAACAACAGAATAATAAGCTGTTAGATGTTGCATAGGGGAAGGTGGAGGGAGCATAAGAAGCAAGTCAACATCCATAGCCAGTGGTGCGATGCTCAGGCATCCAATGTAGGATATTTTTAATTTTTCAAGACTAATGGGATTCTCTTCTTCCCTGTTCTGGATTCAGAGCGCTGGAGGTTTAATGTCACAAGGACATTGGTGACTGTTGTTTTACAAACAAGAACGGGGGCACCTATGAACTCTTTTTTTCCTCCCCTTAGGGATATTTTCCATCCCTTAGGGATGACTGCTCAGATTTGCTGGAATACAAAGGTGGTGATTGTGGCTCTTCTACTCTGTTGTAGACGAAGAGAAGTTATTCCTCTGTGGTCCCTGCATGTTGCTAATTTAGGAAGGCAGCTTGGTATGGCTGGTTTGGAGTATGGTGACCATCAGCCACAGGCGGTTCTCCTAGGTTTGGGGGAGCGAGTGTCTTTCTGCTTCCAGCACCAGGATCCGGGTGTCTGGCTGGGCTGGCTTCCATGGGAGCGCATTCCCAGGCTGTTCCTTTCCAGCAGCTTTCTGCTGAAGCAAATATGAGGCAGATGCTGGTGAAATCACTGAGACCCATCTTCCATCGCTGCCAGGTTCTGCTCCTCCTGTCTGGGCATTATTCCACACAGCACTCTGTTGTCACCTGGGTGGTCACCAGCTGCTGTACATCCCATGGTGAATAAATACCACAGGTTACCATAAATCGGTAATGAAAACATCTGCTGTAAAGGCAGTGCCATGTTTGTATATGGAGTCTTTCTTTCTTCTCTAGTACTATTGTCTTTTGATCTGTTTTGAAACATAGGCTTTCAGTCTCTTGTCTACCTCTGTGTGGTTGTCACACCTCTTCAGGTTGCACTTGAGCTGAAATACCCACAATATGCAATCACTAACAAGGTGTCCTGAAGTATTTCATATGTTACTACTGAGGTGACGTGCCAGTTTGAACAAGACGTCCTTAGACCTTTGCTCAACACATGGCCTGTTTCCCCGGTTAGCCGTGACCATTGCCATCGCCCTTCCAAATGGCAAGCCATAGCGAGGGACACTGTAATGTCCCAAATTGCTCACTTGACCCACTTTTTTTGGTCTGGGTGACGTACATTTTTGCTTCGTAATTTATTTGTTCTCTAGTGTGGTTTTGGTTAATTGTCATTTCTCTCAAAGAGCATTGGAGAGAAGGTATTTCCTAGACATTTTCCCCTGTTAGCTTCTGCTCTTGCATGATGATAAATACAAATGTGCCTTGTGATTTGCATAACATTTTCCCAGCTGGATTAGATTCGAGCTATAGATTTGTTTTTTACAGTAGACTTGATTTGCAGGGGAGTTGTCCCTGCCCCGTGTCTCCAGTCTATGGTATGGCAAGTGGTCAGCAGGTAAAGCTGGGCAAAGCCGTGGGTGATTGCACCAGGAATTGAGGGCAATCTTTACAGCTCTCCTCAGCAGAAGGGCCATCTGAAAGAAAACTGGCAGTGCTTTGGCGTGCAGGGTTTGGTTTGTGGTGTGGATTACGTGCAGTTCAGCTGTGTGGAGTCAGGGGTGGGCTGGGCTCAGCGCTGCGTGGGTTTCAGTGTTCTCTGCTGTCCCTCCACCCCTTTTCTTTCAAAGCAGGAGCAGGTACTGGGGAATACAGTTAACACGAGATTCCCTGTTTGCCTTTATCCCCCTTTTCTTGCCTCCCTGTAAGCTGCATGTCCTTCGTGGAGATGCAATTAAAACGTCGATGACGGGGGTGAGCCAACCCTGGTGGGCTGTTGGCCACGGCAGAGCTGGCCGGCAGCAGCGCCCGTGGCCCTGGCGTGCACGCAGCCCCCCCGGGGTATTTTCCCCGTGGCTGGCCGGGCGCAGGAAGACAGGGGAATATTGATTTATAAGCTGTCAGTACAGATGTTTTCGTTGTGGTTTGCGGTGCATTGGTGCCACTTAGTGGGGGGAGAATTGAATTGACAGCTTTAACGGTGCAGGGGAAAATGAGGAGAGCTGGGTTTCATCTTCCAGCCCCCACTTCCACCTCCCCAGCAGGGTTTCTGCTCTTTAAATACAAATTCAGGTCTTCTGCTGCCTCAGAGCTGCTACGGATCTTGGAGGGGGCTCTCGGCAGGGGAGTGTTGGCAGGCTGGACACGCACCGATCCCGGTCCCAACTGAGGAAAGCTGCACTGAAAGCGCTGCTGAATATTAGGCAAAATAGTCTGGCTTTGCTGATAGAAAAAATTAATCCAGCCTTGTCTTGTGTTATGCAGGGTTTTGGAAGGCTTAAAAATCATTCTTGCTCTGTGTTGTGATTTCCACTGTTTTAGGTGTAATGGGAAGGATGATAGAATGAGATGGCTTTAGCTCTGTTTTCAGTTCTGGGGGAGCCAATCTGTACAAAACAGTAAACAGTGTTTATTCAAAATCATTTAACTAGATTTTCTATTGATTTCCCCACAGAAAGGCCTGTGGGAAAAAATCCTGTGCCTTGATATTTGTAAGCAAGCTATTCTGCTCCCCCAGATAATTGGCTGTGGTTAACTAATGGTGCCTGGAAAGAGGCAGGGATGTCTGCTGTTGGCAGCTGTAGGAATGGCCACCAGCCACTGACCTCCACATCAGCCTGGGGTTTCACTGTGAGGGTGCAGTGGAGCACGTTGTGCTCAGGATGCGTTGCACCAGCCTCTGTTTTGTAGGGGGCGGGCGGGGGGACACGTGTGGAAAAACTGTGTTGTCAAGGTGCTTAAGATCATCTTGTGGTTGATTGATATCTATGTATTTTCGTCACATGTAGGAAAGGACACTTCAGGGTGGTTTTACCTTGAGTTGAACTGAATTTTGTATTTTTTGCACATGAGCTCCCTGTTGAGCTGTTGAGTTGTTTCTCTATATTCCTCTGCCAGGCGTGTGGTGCCCCAGGGCTCCAGGGAATCTGAGCCTGGTTTTGCAACTCTTCCGTGTGGGGAACTGCTTCTAATTTTAGTGAAATTTCTGGGCATGGAACAGTTACACTTTCAGTCCTTAAGAAAACATACTGGGACCAAAGATTGTGCTTATTGGCCTTAATCTTACCTACTGTAGCTTTCATCCAGCCAGTCCCATTACCCTCAGCAGGAAAAGCAGCACTTGGCAGAGGATGGCAGGTCTCACCTAAGGAGGTATTCCCCAGAGCCCCCCGCAAGTTCCTTTGGGCTCCCAGATGAGAGAGATGAGCACTGGCTTGGGTGCATGTCCTGGTGTCACCTCTCTGTCACTCTGCAGGCTGCCTGTGGCGTGGTCCCTTCCCTGTGATGCCCATGGCTGCCAAGCTGACAGCTCTCGGGTGGTACCCACCGGGCACCAAGACTTGCATCTTCTGCCTCAGCCTTCAACCCATTTGTGTCTCTCTTGCGCTCTCACCAGAGGGCACTGCACAACATGTTGCAGCCTAATAAATAACCTCTTAACCTGCTTAGCTGCTTTATGCTCAGTGGCATGTTTTACAATGTTACCTGGAGTCCTTGAATGCTGGTTCCCATGGCAACCTGATATAGCATTTTTATTCTTTATTACTATCACTGTTTTATTGCTGCCTTGTTCAAATGTGCTGTCATCTTTATTTTACCTTGGTGTGTGTGCGTGTGCAAGCCACAAATATGTTTCTAAAAATTACATTATTAAACAATTTAGTGAATTTGAAAAAAAAGTGGTAATCTGTCACTGTTGATTTAATATTAAATGGAGAAGCACACCATAAATGGAAATGAACTAGAAAGAAAAAATAAACCAACAACCCAAATATTAATACAGACAGCTTAAGATGTTTGATGGGGGCACAAATAGTTCGGTAAAAGTAAATTAGTAGGAGAAATACTGCTTCTGTAGGGGAACATTATAGTCTTAATTTCCATGAGAGGGCACACTGACAGTGTCCATATATTCTTAGGAGTGGGTTTTGGCCAAAGATGATCATGGAACCAAGGACTTAAATGATTTTAAGGTGAAGCTTGAAACGTTTATAGAAGGAGCTGTATGGCTCAATAGGGAACAGCCAGAAATTAAGCTGGATCCTTAGTATGGATCAGGTTGTGGATAATTGCTTTTTGCACTGTATTTATGTTATTGCTGTGGCTGAGATGTTCTGCTTCTCTGCAAGGGCCAAGAAAGATTTCTTCTCTCCTTGGTGATAACTGGGCTTCAGGAGTAGGGGCAGGAGAATCACTGAAGGTGTGCTGCTGCTCCTGGTGATGCTACAAGCTTCCCTGTGCCTTAGATGGACTCTTGACAGATTTGGTGTTGGAAAGGAAGGTGGGATTCCTGCAGGTGGGACTAACAGGGACCCTGGGGAGAGGGTTTTCCTCCCTTCCTAGTGCAGGGCAGTCTATTGCCTAGGATCCTTTGGGGATTCTAACTAAATATTTTATTACCCTTTTTCTGTGGCAGGAGCTAATAGCTGATAGTGGTGGAGGCAATGGGGATTTGGAGGATCTGAAATGCATTCCTTAAAGGCCTCCTCGGGAGAGCTTCCAGGATTTAGGCAGGGTGCTAGCAGCTGGCTTAGGGCAGGGGGAGCAGTGGGCAACCTGGCTCCCTGTGGGACATGCCCTGTTGAAGCTTGGGCAGTGGGGGCTGTTTGGGGCCAGCTAATCACAGCCGACAGCGGGAGGGGATTTTTTTCTTCAGGGCAAAGAGTGTTTCTGGGAACGGCGAAGCAAACAGAGTTAAAGGCAGTGTGATCTTGTGCATACAGGAGCCAGCTGGCAAACCCCAGATAACAGATATCTTTCTAAGCACATGTTAGAAGCAGTGCTGTTTTCAATAGCTCCCTTGTACAGGCTGTCGTCTTCCTTCCCTACTCAACGTATTAGGGGGCTGCTATAAAAATATTTGTTCTTTCTTAGCTCCTCTGTCGAAGTCACTCTTTCCTATCGACTGCTACTGTGCAGCTGAGCACAGCAGAAGGATGTAAGTATCCCCTGTGCAGAGGGAGGATCTTGAAAGGACCGGGGTCAGGGCTGCCTCCTCGAGGGTGATTTCCCGTTTTTAAGGAATGGAGAGGCATCTTTTGGAAAGGTATAAATTATCTAGGACAGCACATAGAATTTTACAACCTGCACTTAAATCCTTCATTATATCTTGTGCCAGCAGCAAGGCGGATTCTGCAGCCTTTTCTAAGGACGCTAACCTAGAGATTCAGGTGTTTTGGAGAATGTGTGTGTCTTTCCAGAAAAAATCTGAGATTCCGCCTCTCCCCCCACTTCATTCTTTGCAAATTTCTCCTTTTGGGGTGATGCTTTTTGGCAGAACAGATTTGGCCATGAAACTTTGACAGGGAAATGTCTTCTAAGTGCTTGAAGCAACACCCTTGTTCATCTCTAGAACACAAAGCTCCCAAAACAACCTTAAACTGATCTGTAACTGGAACTCAGTCTTTGGTTGGGAAACGCAGGAAATGACTCTACCGGGGCAGAATAGCTTTTCTAAAATTAAAACATTTTTAAATTGCCAGACTGCTGATTATTAAGAAGAAAAGTAGGGAGAGCAGCACGGGGAAGACAATGGGTTTCAAGGAAGTGGATTTCGATCAACTTGGAGCTGTGGTCTGGGAAAGCTGCTTGGAGAGAAAAGGAAGTTTAGGAGAGTTGAAAGTTTCTTAGAGAAGCAAATTTAATGGCGCAAGTATGAACTCCCTTAATGGAGAGGACAGATGGGAAACATAGTAAGAGATTACTTTAGCTAAATCACAGGCTTTTTAATGGCCTGAAACTCAAAAGCAACATAAAAAAATTGGAGAGTGGGTCAAACTATTGAGAACAATTTTAGCGTGAACATGCAAAGAAAAATGAGAGGGCCAAAGTCCAAATGAGCTACAATTGGCAAAAGACATAAAGGGCAGCCGGAGGGGTTTCTATAAATGTATTTGTAGCAGGAGCTGGGCCAGGGAATGAGTTAGTCCACTGCTCAGTGGAAAGAAAAAGCTCTCAAAAGATGGAAGTGAGAAAGCAGAAGTGCTGAATTACTTTTTTTTAATCCGTTCTGTTCTTCCTGAGAGGGTCAGCTGCAGCCCTGCAGCCAGCGTGCTATCGGGAAAGAGGGAAAGAATAGGTTTGAATACTTAAGTTAGCAGAGCCTGGAGGAATTCAGCTCTGGGTAGTTAGAAAACTGACTGAAGCGATTTCAGTGCCATTAGTGATAATCTTTGAAAATCTGCAGAGGACAAATGAGGCTTGGGAAGACTGGAGAAAAGGAAGCTTAATGGGATATCTTTCAAAAGAGGAGAAAGGGAGGAGCTGTAGGCTGGGAAGCCTATAATGCCAAAAGGGTGGGTTTTTTTCAGAAAAGTATGATAAAGATGATCAAGATGTTCCGAAGCATGTAGAAAGCAGCAGGAAGAGCTGGAGACCTGCAGCTCTTGCAGTAGTCGCTATTTCCATTAATGCTTGGATGACATGCCTAGAGAGCACCATTATTCGCTTTGCAGATCATGCTAAGCTGAGACAGGTACAAGCACAGTTGAGTTCAGGACTAGGATTCAGGGGGATCTCAAATAATACAAACGGCCTGAAAAAGATAGGTTACAGCTTAACAGTGCTAAGCAAAGAAGGAATGAATGATTGTAAAAGACAAGAACTGGTCAGGTACCTCTTCTGCCAGAATTGATAAAAGGAAGTGCGTGTGGAGAATTTTGTGTTTACAGCAGATCACTGAATATTCCTGGATCTGCAATGCCATCTTATTAGTAGGGGGGAAAAAAACCTATCAGGACTTAGAAATATGGTTTACTATAAAATATGCAAGGCATTCTGTTCACTTAATTCAGTTCTGGTGGTGGGTGCAATGTGCTTAGTTCTGAATGTCACCGTTCAAGAGAGTGCTGGCTGTCAGAAGAGACATGAGGAAAAATGTGCAGCCAGAAGGCTAGTGAAGCACGGGGACCAGTTTTCCTGGGGAGGCTGCAGCTGAAATGAAGCAAGAGTACCCTCAGGTGACTTCTCAGCCCAAGATGAGATTTTTTTTTATTTTTTTTTAAACCATCCTTTTACCTCATAGCAGAAAAGCTGAGAGTTTTATTCATGCCCAGGGATTAGTAAGTAAATGAAAACACAGAATTCCAACCTAATTGGAAAAAAGAAAGCTTTTGGGACATGTCAGTAACCAGGTGAAAAACAAGCATTTGGGCATCTTATGAGAAGACTGTATGTGGAAGCTGCTTTTTCTTTTCTTTTTGCCCCCAGGTAGCCTGGCTGGATAATAACAGAGGTCCGTCCAGCTTCTCCCTGTAACTTTCAGTTGCCCTGGGATCCTTAGCTGTTACTCTTCTGTTCTTCACGTGCTCGAAAATCAAATTTTCTAGTTTTATGCTGTGGTTTGGATATTAGTGAGACAGATCCCAAACTTAAATACTGCTGTTTTGCATGAAGTGTTTAAGTATGGTGCCTGGAAATTCCTTGGTCCATTATTGATTTTTCATATCTCCCATCTAGCACTTCAGGGTGCCTGAAGTCCTATAAAAACATACAACCACAAATAGACAGAAATTAATACCAAGTTCTTCAAAAGGGAAATGGAGAATATAAGTGGTGTCTGGGGTGACATCAACATTTGGATCCCCCTGTTTCAGTCTGAAATCAGGCTTAGGATGGAGATGAAATAGCATCCAAGAGTTTTCATGACAGGAAGAGTCCTCAGACATCAGAAGGCTCTTTAATTATGGGCAGAGTGATTCATTCAGTGGTCGGCATCTGTATCTCATTAAAATATGAAATCCTTCACTGTTTCTCCTTTAAATATGAAGGTATCCCTGTTTTATCTTTTTTGGCTTAGCAGAGCTATATTTTATGTCAGATCATTGCAGAGTACCTTTCGAGTGAGCCTGAGTTATGTGCAGATTATTTAATGCTGAAAATGTTGAGCAAATGTAATTCACCTGTGTCGCTTTCTCCGGAATCTTTTCTCCTTCAGCAACCAAGTGCAGCAGCAAAGCAGCTTGAAATAAAATTGGAGGATTAATTTCAAATTACTTGGGGAATGGGCGTAATCAATAAAAATAAGCTGCTGTTTTGTGGTTGTTTTTTTCCCCCCGCTGAGCCCTAATCAACAAGTGAGGATTTTCCTGATGCAAATAATCTCAACAGGCCCAACCCAACTCCTGCTAAAATTGATGGGGAAAAGAAATCTCCCATGGACTTCAAGGAGAGGAGCCTGCTTTGAACTGACTTTTATTGTGGTGGGGAAATATGCATTTTGTCTGCAAGAGACTGACCATAAATACCTGTGCAGATGAATACATCTGTAGCTTGGTACAGCCGTACGAAGCTGCACAAGGGTCAGGCAACATAATCACAGGTGAAAGCCTTTTGTTATGCTTTTCTTTCCCCCACCCCACCAGAAATGAACTGCCAGGTTTGGGGTTTGTTTTTTTTTGATCAGTATGAAGGATTTGCAGGCTAAAAGGGTCATCATACCTTGTCAGAATTTCCTCATTTTTTCCACCATCTTGCTTTGACTACTTAAATTTTGGAGAGAGATGGTGCGCACACGCACAGAATTTTACAAGAAATTAGATGCAATTAAGAATTTTCAGTTTTCTTACATCAGTCGTGATTAGTGCAAGGCCTTTCTACTCTAGTGTCTCTTTCCAAAATGCATTAATGCTGTCAGATGTAAATTGGGGGCATCAAAGCCCTTTCTGCATGGGGTTCTAAGCTGGTCTGTAGTGCAAATTGCTCTGAATTCTCCCAGTGTGCTCAGTGCCAAGCACAAATTGCATTTTAAAAGCAATATTTTGCTTGGCTGGCGTGTATTAATCTAACTGTACTCAGCAGCTGCGAGGTTAAATGCTGGTTTGCCAGTTGGCTTTAGGGTTTGAAAGAGAAGCAGCAGCAACAGGTTTTTGAGCCTCGCCTGTGATAAAGTGTTGCTGGAAAGAGTGGGAGAAAAGGGGGCGTGGAGATGCATTAATTTATCAAGGGCAAGCACTTCGCCACGCAGCCATTTGTCACTCTTCAGTGGGTGTTATGATCTGCCCAGAAATACTGAAAAGGAGAAGAACTAGGTGGAAAGTTGGGACAAAAATATATAAGGGGCTGGAAAGAGGGCTGGCTGCCAGGATCTGTGGTGTTACAGTTGGCCCCCAGCTTTGCTCCTTGCTTGTCTTGGCGCTCTAGTTGCAAGACGAATATATTTGGTTTACTGTTGTTCGTGAAATCTGGCCGGCTGCATCGCGAATGGTGCTAAGCAGTAGGGAGACTTCAGCTCATGAGTCATCTGCGACAGGAGGGTAATGATTTAGGTCAGGCAGGCTGGGCCATAAGGTTTCCGATGCTCGTTCTCAAAAGCACTTCAACAGTAAGAAATGGCCACAGGATGAAGCCTTCTGGCCTGCAGACCGGGGCAGCAGTACTCTGCTGGTGTGGGGTTGGCTGATAAAACAAAGAATTTGGGCTGAACCATGAGTAGTTTCCTGCTGTCCCAAGGGGAAGCAGGTGTGGGGACCAGTAGGAAGAATGATCTGGTGGTTACAGCATCCTCATTCAGGAGATTAAGTCTCCTCAAAGCAGCAAAGAGCTGAATTCGGTCTCTGAGCCTTGTTCTTTATCTGTGTAACAGAAATTGTGCCGGTGCCCAGCTCTCCAGAGCACTGTGAGGATAAATCCACTGAGGACTCTGAAGTGCTCAGATAAATACCTGTGAGAGCACAGGGAGGCATTTGTGCTTGTATGAGGGATAAGTGCTTTATTAGTAATGACCCGGAAAGGACAGAGCTACTTGCAGGTATAGTAAGCACAAGCAAGTGCCTCCTGTAGTTGACAGGCTCTTGGTATAAATCATTTGTGGAATAAATGACACAAGAGAATTCATGCTTCCTAGAGGAGAAGGAAAGGAGTCTCTACTGAGCTTAATAAAAATGAAAATTTGGTAATGGATAATACTAGTCTAGAGGGGGTCACAGTCTGCTTGACAGGAGCTGTAAGGTCGCAGATTAAGTAGGTGCCCAAGTCGGTTGCAGCAATATACAGGAGATTAGTGAAGGAAGATGCATCCTGGGAGCGTCTCCCACGGAACAGCAAGATCTGGGGTAGCTGGAACTGTGGTTTTGCACAGCAGAATTCAAAGGAATTATTGCAGCAAAAAATCTTAACTGTGTATTTGACATCATGCCTTTAAAACAGCCAGGGTGGCTTCCAGGATCCTCCTCTCTTGAACTTTTGAAGGTCCCTGTAAAACAGAGCAGGAGGAGTTTGCCCGAGCTGTGCCAGCCACAGGGTCTCCTGAGCCCGAGGCCAGGCTTCCAGCATGGTCCCAGCTGACAGGGAGAGGGGCTCCAGCTCCCTCCCTCCTGCATCTTGCCACGTCCCCGTTCCTCCCAGTCACCAGCAGCTTATGTGCTCACAACTGCTACAGAGAGCTCAGCCAGCCAAAAGCTGAAGTGATATAAAAAAAAAAAAAATTAGTTTCTTTTGGGCTAATTTCCTGAATTGTCTCACCAGTTAGTCACGAAGGTACTGGTGCAAGAGAGAAGGTGGGAACATATGGCTGGGGGCAAAGGGAAGAGTGGGAATTGGTTAGCTGATGACTTCCATCAGCTAAAGCTGCCGTGGGACTGTCACGTCTGGGCTGTTACGGCTCCGTCTCCTTGAAATGGAAGAGATGCATCAAGCCGAGGTCAGGAGTTCCTTCGGTGCGTGGCAGCACACAGACCCTGCTGCGGCGCGGTGCCGCTCTGTCTCGTCGGTCCCCGGGCGCCAGCGCTATCGGCGTGCTTGGTGCATGGCGTGTTTCAGTAACCGAGCATTGGAGGCAGCATCTTTCCCACGTTCTTCCAAAAACTGGGTCGGCTGGGGAGCGGGATGCAACTGCTGCTGCATTGCAGGGGGTGCAACCTAGAAGAGATACAGAACATACCTGGACAGGTTTGGTTTGTGCAACGGCATGAATTTTAGCTCATTAAACCACCGGACCTCCAAACGTTGTAAAGTTGAGGTCAGGAAGTCGCTGTAAATTGAGTGAGTGGAAAGGAAACCCAATTAGGTGCTTGCTGTTCTTCCGGAGTTCCTGCATGGAGGTCGTGCAGATGTTTGTCATAGCCAAAGGCCTCCAAGTTGGTGCAGTTCATCTCAGTCGATACAGGTTTTCAGTCACCTGCACTGATGTTCCCTGGCACTTACCTTTAACTGTAAAAATAAATTATTTGAGAAAAGGCCTCTCTTTTATGTAGCTGTTTTTTTTCCCCATTATAATAGTTCAGCCTTCTTCTGCGAGTCTCATTCCTCCTGCTCTCCAGGTTTCACATTCTTCAGGCATATAACAACTGCTACCCATTATTTTTCCCACTGCGTTCAGTGCAGAGCCAAGTTATACACCTCACGTTTTAGAAATTTTCTTTTAAAAAAAAGTTACTTGCTAATTTTTAATTTCTCTTCCAACGCCTTTATTAGTGTCTAAAAGCCAGGCCAATGTACAGAATTAAGAAGCACTCATAGCGGAGAGGTGCTCTTCTCTCCTTTCTCTGTGCAATGATCGCATGTCTGTATCCAGCCAAAACTTTGCTTGCTTGGGCACTCCACCTTGCATACCCCTCCCAAATTGCAGTTCCTCCTCTCCACCCCAGAGAATTCCTATGTGTAAGATCATAAAATCATAGAATGGTTTGGGTTGGAAGAGACCTTACAGATCGAGTTCCAACCACCCTGCCCTGGGCAGGGATGCCTCCCACCAGACCAGGTTGCTCAGTCCCATCCAGCCTGACCTTGCCCTATCCCTGGAAATATTAATCCACAGCTTCTCCAGGCAACCTGGGCCAATGTCTCACCACCCTCACAGTAAAGAATTTCTTTCTGGTATCTAATCTAAATCTTCTCTCTTACAATTTAAAACCATTGCCCCTCGTCCTATCATTACATTCCCTGACAAAGATGTGCTCATAGTTCTTGAGGCACAAAACCACAACCAGCTTCCTCTTGCATTACTTCTCTGTGTTACTGTGTTGATAAGATGCTTTCTGGCCTGCTGATCTCACAGCTAAAGCCAAAGGGTTTGCAATTTAGGAAGGAAACTTTCGCTATTACCCTGAAAACAAAAAGAAGGAATTAATTTGGAAAGAGCTTCATGTAAAATTTGTATATGCCATCCTGCTGCCAAGGTATCTTGCCAGTTGGGTGGTAGTAGCATGGTTTTTAACTTCTCTCTCTGTATACAAATAGGGTGACTTAACCTCTTCCTCTTTATCCCTGAACAAAAGAAAAAGCTAACGATTTGAACAGATGTTTTGCAAATTGGTAGCTGGCTCGTGGTGCAGTAGGGAAGCAGTGTGGTCTTTGAACAAAGCTTTATGTCATTTGCCTTTGGTGCTTCCTTTCTGTTTGCCTCCTCATATTGTGCCTAGACGGGTCCCTCTTCCAAAGGACAGAGATCACAGTGAGAATCCAAAACAAGAGAAGTTCACAACAGGAAAAGCTGGTGATTGTGCCTGATTGAGCCCTCGGTAGGACAGGAGAAACAACATCACAAGCCATCTTAAGAATGGCAGCGGGAGAAGATGTTTTTGGATACTAACGATGGGAAGGTAGCGATGGAGAGGAGGAAGGCGTGGAGATATGGGGACTTTGAAGTGCCCTGGCCACACGGTGTTGCCTGGACAGAGGGGCGATATGGAAAACTCTTGGATCTGCACCAGGGAGTGAGAAGCAAAGCCTTTGCTTTGATCGAATGGCTCCTTCTTCGTGTGGTGTGAGGAGGAAGCCAGGGCTCTCCTAGGCCTCCTTAATCCAAAGAAATTGCAGCAATTTAGCTACATCATTTTCTGCGTACACATAGTTAAACTGGTGTAGTCCTTTAGCATGAACGCTCAAATTAGTTTAAGAGTGGCTGATATAGATCAAATGTATTGGAACTGGCTAATTTGAGAGTGTCTGTGCAAGGGGCTTGCGCCAATTTAACATCATCAATTTAGATGCCAGCAGTTGCTTTAGTGTAGAGTTTGAATACAAGCTAACACAGAGAGCAGCTAGGAGATGGCTCACAGAGGCGTTTTTCACTGAAACAGTGTGTAAAGCTTCTAAAATTAATAAAATCTTTGAATTTTTATTTATAGCAGGAAATTTTGGTATCATCTCACAGGGACTTGATGGTTCTGGGGAAAGAAGGGATCTTAATTATTTATTTTTTTAAAGGAAAAAATAGGGGAAGTGCATAACATATATTTTATGCTTGTATTTCCTAAAATCTTCCAGAAACATTCTCCCCAAATGCAAGTCTTAAGCCTCTAAGAGGTAGATTTGGGTCTGGATGAGAGTCAGGTGTCCCAGCATGTGGGATTATAGTCTAAAATGAAAAATCAAGTATAATATTTCTGCACACACGAGCAGTTGACATCCCTCAAGGTTGCTCTCATGCCTAACTGGAGTCGGGTTTTTGTGTGATATGTTTCTTTCTTCCCACACTTGAGAGATTTCTTCCCTTCCTCCCCCTGCTCCGTGGCGTTACTGTGCTTCCCGAACTACAATTAAAATGTTGACACCTGGCTTGGCTCGGCAGATTAGGATTTGATTTTCTGTAATTATATGTTATCGCTCACATTCAGTAGCAATTTTACCTTCTGTACAGTATGATAACACTTATTAATTCAATAAAAGAAATCAATTCACAGGCAATTTCAAAATGTAACACCTTGGTAACTGAGTACTAACCAATCAGATTATGCATCTGACATTGTGCCTTGTCATTTAATCAGTAATGGGTGATTGCAAAAGCAGATATATGTCAGATGTTAATTAAGAATAACACAGTTTGGGACCATAATGTTAGCAGTGCCTGTTTTGTTATGATGCCATGCTGAATATAGCTAATATTTGACTTGCACTTAAGTATTATTTACAGTAAATGGAACGATAAGGATATTTATTCTGTCTCTGTGTTCCGACAGATGTATTAAATTTTCTTTTTAATCAGTGGAACATACTGAGTGTTAATGGACCGCTGCACAGTACGTGTCTGTGTAGCGGGATGTGGAGGTGGTTTTGTTTATAGTGAACACGCTTCATCTTATCTTCTAGAAAGTTACATAGTCTTGCTTTCCCATGGCTGCTTTTATCTTCTCGAAGTGTTTTACTTGGCATCTGCCAATCAACTCTTTCCATCAGGTTATTGTTATAGTGTTGAAAAATATATGTGAAGGCCCTGGGCATGTACCACCTCCGAGTCTGCTGAAACCCTCCCCACCTCCCCATCCTCAACCCTTGCAACAGGTCCTGGATGAAACGTGCTTTCCTTCACCATGGCCCTGCCCGGACACTACTGAACCCTGGGCAGGCAACTGGCATCATCTTTTGCTATATTTATACCTCCCATTTTCTCCCCTTCAGAATGTCTTCAGGCTCACGGTTGGTCACAACACTCAGCCTGGGGCTTGTTGCCCTCCTGGGGTGTGTTGGAGCAGGATTGACCATGTTGTCACCCTGTCCTTTGCTGAAGGTCTGGGGTGGTTGTTGGGTGCTCGGTGCCACCAACTTCCAGGGCTTTCACTGGTGATGAAGGATATGCAGGACCTGGCCCTTAATTTTTATATCTTTACTTTAAAGACCCATTTGTCCTGTGTGATTAGGACCTATTAGTCCAGTTAAATTAAGATGAGAACAGGTGAAATATGCCTGAAACTGACATTTCAGCTTAGCCAAATGTTATCATGCTGACACAACCTTCATTTCTGATTCCTAATTAAGTTAGAGCCAAGGCCACCAGCTATTAAACTCTACAAAGCAAACGTACAAGATGCAAAGAATCTCCAATAAAGTTGTAAACTTCAATTAGACGGCACCAGCCCAGGGTCCTGAGGTTTCATTGGACACTTACCTAATTTTATTATAAAAGCAGCATCCTAAATGAGCAGCTTTGGGGCATAGTCTATTCATTTAACAGTCTGCATATTCATTAAATCTTACAAATTGGCATCAGAGTTTTGTTTTTAGCAACTTATTCGTTGAAAGCGGGAGGCACATTCAGCGTTAGATCACTTTTATTTTCTGTTTGGTAAACCATTTCCATTCAGAGCTTGCCTAAAATGTGGCAATTCCTATGAGCTGGGGTAAATTTTCCCATTAAAGTGATTCACTAATGGCTGATAAAGCAACACAGAGCTTGTAAAACCATTTGCTGTGAAATTTCAGCAAGGAAAGAGCTGTTTCTTTTGCCCCAAGATATCATTGTTTTCAGGGAAGTGGAAGGATTGCAGGTGGAGATGGCAGCAGTGAAGCTTTCCTACTTTTTTAAACAATAGTCTCTTTTGCCCTTCCTCCTTTTTTACCAGCAGATAAATGCAATGTTAGTCTAACTTTTGTTGAAAAATCATACTTAGATATTGCTATATTTTATTCTGCTGTGGTTTCCCAGAAGAAAAGGGTGCTTCTAAATAATGTCCTGTGTAATTCTCTATATCATGGTTTTATACTCAGTATTCCGGGGTGGGTACTTGTTTCAGCTTCTCCTTTCATTATTGTCCCTCTGTATAATTAAACCAGTCAGAACTTCAGTGATTTAAGCAGAGCTCTGACAACTCATATCCTGATGTGTGAATCTTGGCTTGTTACTTGAGTGTGGCTTTCTTGAACTTCTAAGGAAGCAGAGTGTTTATTTTCAAATCTGCGTGCCAGTAATGAAGCAATCCTCTATTTTGCAATAACTAATGAGTGTATCTGGAGAGAGCCCAAACCTTGGAAATTGTCACTTTTGAGACTGTCTTGTTACACTGAAGTTTAGGAAATTATTGTACTTCTTTGTACTTCTATGTATTTTTATGTGGTTTTCTGTATTTATGTAATTTTATGTATGTCTATAATGAAATATAATTATGACCTTAATTCTAGTCTGAAAAAGGATAACTTAAACTATTTTATCTTGAGAATTTTCACCTCTAATTTGGATCTTACTGCAAGTTTCCTCAGTGTTCTTAAGAGACTGAAAAAAAGTTTCTCTTGAATAGCCTTTTCATTAGTTTACGTTCTGCTGCTGATCCTGTCTGTGCAGGGAAATCGAAGTCAAGAGCTCCCGAATTGTCTTTCAGCAGGAGGAAAGTGATGCTTACAAAATTTTAATGGATTGATCCATTTATCAAAATACCCACAGACTCCATAGCCAGAATGGTGAAATCGATAATAAATATTGGGTGTTGAGCTAAGAATGTAAAATTATCCCCTAGCAAATGTTTCTATTAAGTTACCTTATCATAAGAGCTTTGGTCTTCCTATCTGAATTTTCTTATGGGGAGGAAAAAGACCACAAAATATTGCATTTATTCAAGCTGATTTCTTTGTTGTAGAATGAGATAATTATTTCTTTCTTGATTAGCTTCTTATTTTCACAAGTTAAAAAAGAGTGATTGGTTTTCTAGTCCGTAGGGTGGCAACTTGTAACTGTGCTTGTTTTTAACAGCATCTGCTACTTGTGATGTACTTTGTAATCTGTACTGTCTTCAAAGGCAGCTGATAAAAAGAAGGGACCTGTTACAGTAATGGGAAGCAAACGCATTCTTAACCCCTTCCTTAGTCTTGAATTACTGCTTCTACTGAGTAGGGAAATGATCTACAACTTGAGGGAATCAGGGCTGAACATCCAGTAAATGTGTGAAATAAAACATCCTATGGATTTTGCGGGCAGGGTAAATGACTGACCTGACACCCTGGTGGTGCACCAGAAATGACGATGGGCTTTGCTTCCCATAGTTCTTTCTCTGAAACGGGACCTGAACGAGAAGCATGACCTTGGTGTCTTCGTGGCAGGGTGTAATTGATAGATAAGTTGATACTGGAAATAATGTGGAACTGCTGAAATTAGGTCAAGCTGCTGGTTTGTCTGTGATAGGGGAGACTTCTCTTTATCCTTTAAAAAGGGATTTATAATGGAAGTCTCTGCATGTTTCTGCATATTGAAGGAGAAGCAAATCATGGGCTGCAGGGTTTGATCAAGCTGGGACAGAACAGTGATTTTTTTTTTTTAAAGGCACTGCTGGCAGAAGCGGTGAAAATTTTATGAATGCACAAGTAACCTCATGTCACACAGGGATTAGTCATTTAATGTGTTTATGCCTTTATCAAGGATGGTATGGCTTTGTTGCCTAGCTATATAGCATTAACTTCCTACTATCTGAGAAATAATACCCATTAGTAAGTTCTGACTTATGTATTTATTTCCCATGTTCCTTATCTGGTGTAAGTTCATACAAATCCTTCTCCCACCAACTCAGAACATGGATGAGTTTCCTTTGGCAAAAACTGATACTGCAGCTTGTCCTTTAGCTCTCAGGCCTCACAGGTTTAACATCAGTGGTTTGACCTGTTCCCATTCAAAGGATATCTGTAGAGATGCATGATGACACAGTAATCGTACTCTGTACTGAAGATTACCGTGCTTTTGGCAGTCACAGATAAACTCAGTATCACAAACTGAGCATAATGACATTATGTATGACTGGTTTCTAGTTAAGAAAAAAAAAGGGGGTGGGGGGAGGGGGCAAGTGTAGAGATAAATGTGCCTAAGTTCAGATCTAGAGACAGAACTTGACTCTGTCACTGACCTGTCTGCTGGACGGCTGTCTTCTGTTTTGCTGGATAAGCAGGTGTCCTGGGGAATTAGGGATCACTGTCATAGGCCTGATGGCAAGAGTCCAGTCTGTTCTTTGACCTGTTATGTCTCCATTCCTGCCCAGGGCTTTCATGCAAATGACTGCTAGACTTTGAGATAAGTGAACCTCCTCAAGGTCACTTTCTTCCCCGTGTAGATGGCTTTACATTGCCACCCTTGCAGCTGGTCTTTTACCAAGTCTTCATAAAGCTACCCAATTAAAAAAATACAAGGATTGTGGAGCTGAGAGTCTTCACACAGCAGGACCTGTACATGCCAGTGAACCTGGAACTCGGGATAAAGACATTTAGAAAACACTCAAAATACATATATTCCTTTCTTATATTTAAATTTGACTGCCATATATCACGAGTTGATCTCAGTAGTTTCATGACGACTAAGAAGGTGCACTGAGTTTGGGCTCCTATCTGTCCTGTATCCGTTGTATTGACTTAACACACATGGTCAGTTGAAGGCAAGTAGTATTTTGACCTGTGATAAGCTCGGCACTTCAATAAATAACATTTCAGGACTTCAGCATTTTCAAATAGATTTGGAAGGATACAACATAGATCTTAAAATGCATGGTTGATTTAGTTTAAGCTGTGATATTAAAGATGGATAAAACCAGAAATAAGCTTTCACTTTCAAGGTCATTATTTCTGAGTTCTAGGTCATTTGATCGATTTGCCAGCACTGCAGGCTCTGAGAACTGTGTAGGTGCTTACCCATGGTAACAGTTTTATTTTCCCCCACTCAGTATTGCTGCTTGATTGGTAGAGTAAAACCTGGCTTTCTGTCATGACTTAGGGGCACAGAGACACTTAATGGCAAAACTGCAGTCTCTCCTTTCTGTTGAAACATGGGATTTGTCAAAAAATACTGTACATTTTTACCACACTAGTTCAAACTGGCTCTTTATCACCTGGTTTCTCTACGGGAAATCAGAAATCCATCATAGCACCAAAGCACTTCATTTTAAGGCACTCCGTAGATCTCTTGAGCAGATGGGAGAAACTTAGATTGAATTAAAACCATATTGTGAAAGGTGGTCATTGTCCTACTCTGTGTGTGTTTCCTGAATTTACTTAGGGCGATGTTTAGAAGAAGAGGGAAAGGATTTGATATTGTGAATTGTTGTTGTGGGAACATTATCACTGGGGTGCTTCTTTCTGTACTCCAGAGTTCATTAAATAATTAAAATTAGTTCCCAGAATGCTGACCATCGCGTAACTATTCCTGTCTCAGCCATGCAAGGAATCTGTCTCCTGCCTTCCTGCCAGCACCACTTCTTCCATTTCGCTTACCCTTCCAATCTGTAGTGCTCTGCAGTGGCGTGTCCTTGCTGAGATCTCGGATGAAGGGATTCTGTAAGACCTAGGGAAAAATGTCTGGGAGTGCAAAATGGTACTTGATAGGTTACAGCAGTAAATAGATGACATGATGGGTCATTTGCTGCGAAGGACCTACTGCAAGAATCTACTACTGGGTCCCACTTAAGTATTTACAATGAGGCTTTCCAAGGTCTTAACCAGCGTGTAACTCTCATGCTGGTCCACTGCAGGTAGCTGTAGTTAATCCCCAAGTGTGTTCCAGGTTGTTCTTTTCATCAGAAATGTGGGGACAAAGCAATGTTGTGGGAAAGTCAGAGAAGGCTCTGCATTCCCAGGCGTGAGAGCAGCCCTGTGGTTTCCAGGCTGCGTGGGGAAGGAAGAAGGGTGGTGGCTGAGGGAGGTTTGCGAGAGCAGCAGCAAAGTTAAATGACTTCAGCTCTGCTGAGGGCTGTAGCTAAAACTTGCAAAAATTTGAAGTTGGTATGACCAGCCTGAGAGACTCTCCTGCCAAATTACGTGATGAAGACCAGAGCAGATGATGTCAAGGCTTTCTTACGGATGTTCCCTGCACAACCACCACCACTCTTGGATTGACTCTGAGGAATTAAAGAGCCTTCGCAGGAGCTAAGCAGGGGAGTGTGGCTTTCATAGTATCACGAGCTGCTTACGTGGGTTATGTTTCTCAGGAACAAAGAAGCCCAGGTACAAAGCCTGTTTGAAAAGTGATCCTCAGTGAAATGGGAATTTACAAATGTGGCATTTTCTTCTCAAAAAATAAAATTGAGTTTTACCCATATTACTATTAAAGTATAAAGCTTTAATTATGCCCTAAATCTACTCCTTTAGCTGGGGGGCTCACATGATTAGCAGCAAGAAAAAAAAAAGGCATCTGGAGAGGCTGTGTGGTGCCGTGTTTTCCCATATGTGAAATTTTATACAGTACAAATTATTAAACGCTAAACCTCTGGAGAAAGATTGTAATGAAAAATTTAGCACTCCCCCATCAGGCTGCGACTAATTTGCCTTCTGACTAGATCTGAAAGAACAGAGGGCTGTGCTGGGGGTAATCCTTGATGAGTAGCTGGCAAGAGGAAACAAGTAGTAGTATAATACGGTGCAACAGGAGCAGGAGTGTGACACTTGCGTAGCTAGGCTCACTGAGCGACAGCTAAGGTAAAAATAAAGAAAAAATAAATCCCCATTTTCAGTCAAAGTCTGTGGGAGCGTATCCCATTGTTTCTGTTCTGATTTTGGCCTCCAGCTCCCACTCTTCATCTTGCAACACTTCTTAGTAATAAAGATGTATGCTGGAGACGAGACCTGGAATGGGTGCTCTCTGGCTGGTAAGTTGTGGGCTGTCCTCTCTCGTTCATGCATGTGGGCATGTGCGCATCTTCTTTCACAGGTGGGCTTGGAGACACAGAGAGAAGGGATCTCCCCCCTACCCTTTTGCTGCTCACACCTATTCCCCAGCTGCGGGGATGCCGCCTGCGGCACTCTGCCCTCAGACCCTGAGATGTTCATGCTCTGGGGTTCCAGATGTGAGAGCACAAGCAGCTGCACCCATATGGCACCTAACACCAGCTCAGCTGGGCTGTGGGATCCCCCTTCTCAGCCCCTTGCACTCTGGGTGCAGAAACATGGGAGACGGGGGTGGTTTCTGGCATGCAAGAGCTGCGGTTTAAGTATCTGGAGGGGTGGGATGCTCTTCTGAAGTGCACTATAAGCCATGCCTGAGAGACGTGTCACATCCCTGCCACTGTTTGTCCTGACCACAGATCCCAGTGGTCCCCTTGGTAGGGCCAGCGATTGTTTCCCAGGAGACTGATGGAATTTATAGAAATGCACAGAAAATGATGGAATGTGCCTCTACCTGTTTAACGTTTTGGTTTGCAGAACAACATTAGTTAGCATTCTCGTTGAAGTTGTTTATGAAGGGTTTCCATGTTTATTTTGCTGGTGTGTATTGGCTTGAAGGGTCAAGCAAAGGGATGCTAAAGATAGCCTGCTGTGACCAGAGGCACCCACTGGGTGTTCTCTGTGATAAATCATTGTTCCATTGTGCTGGCTGCTTATTACAATTAAGTGCTTCCTTGCTGGAGCAGCCTGTGTTGTGGCAATTGTCACTGTGGGAGAACTGATGCTGTTGCAGCAATAGGCTGGGTACTTTGAGGGCACCCACCTTTTTCTCATCTCTCTTCTCCGTGTTTCTTGCTAACAAAAGAAAGGCCTCATGGGCAGTTTATAATGTCTAGTCATAGGTAGAACATGCTTTGAAGAACAGAGAAATAACCTTGTCATGTGCACTGTGTCCACTGGCTCAGAAAGCCCCCAAATCCTCAATTTCCTGGAGGAAGAACTTCCCCCACCATCCGTAAGTTCGTATTCACCCCTAAAAGCCAGGGATCGGTTTTGCTTCTGTGCTTTGGAAGGAAAGGGCTGTAGGCACAAAAAACCCTCTCCCCACCGAGTCAATCTAAAATCCAGATTTTACAGTTTAAGTCCAAGAAAACCCAGCACCGGCAGATTGCTCTTGGCCCCTGCCTGGCAGGGTGTTGATTAATAATTTGAACCTGCAAATCCTCTTTCAACTTCTGTGAAATCTAAATTGTCCATCTGAGGCTTGCTTCTTTCAAAACAATTCTACTGTGATTTTCACTGCCAGCATAATTCTTCGTAAAATAGATAACCCTGTCAGTGGCAAAGCTGCGCCGCACACCTGGAAGGCAGCACAGCTGCCTGAGTGCTGGCGTACAAATGTGAAGCACAGATGATGACTGGAGAAGATCAGAATTTAAACAGTTCACGTATATGTAGCTGTATTCTGTTTCCTTTGCGCTGCATCATATATATTTGTCATTTTCGGGAGTTGTTTTTTTTTTTTTAATTTAAGGCTGAAGTTTTGAGGGTACAGCATGAGAGATTGGAATCTCAGTGCCTTTAGGAGTCAGTGTACCTGAGGTACTTCAGAAAATCTCAGCTTTAGGACTCACCAGAAGATAACGGTGTAGCCACTTATTCACTGAATAGAAGCAGGTCACTACTGCTGCTGCTGCGTTCTCCCTGTGAGTGGAAGGAGCTGAATTTTTGGAATAAAGCAACAGAGGTCTCCGTGAGATGAGTTACAGGCTTTTCCCCAGGTAGGCTGCGAGGTGGGAGCGTGCTGGTGGATGGGTTTTAGGAAGGACAATACCAAGTGTTGACAAACCTGGCATAGTTTGTGAACTTACCTTGATATGAGATGCTTTCATGTTTTATGCTTAGCTATGCTGTTTCCATTTTGGCTCCTTTTCTTTATGGCTTCAGGAAAAGGATATCATTTTACTCTTGCATCAGTGCAAATCCATAGTAATTCTATTAATGAAAGAAAAAAAAAGGTTTTGGAAACCGTGAGAAAAAGAATCACCTCTGGTGTTTTTGAAAAAGGACTTTGTTTGCCCAGTAATTCAATATTGCTCTATCGTCTCAATAATGAGAGTTCAGCTCATAATGGCAGCACATTACAAGAAAGGCTGTACAATTTAAACATGTTGTAAATCCAACTAATAAGTATACATTGATTTTTAAAGGGAAAAAATGTGCACAAAACTAGTCTTTTGCCATATGTTTCAACTCTACCAGAAACCTTACTTGAATGGTATTTCAATGTGCTTTACCTATTGTGTTGCAAACTTTTTCAGACTCTGTCAAGTTGTACTAAAGCTTTTAAAATACAGATGGTGGTAAAATCCCCAGTGGAAAACAGGCTTCTATTTCAAACTTCACTTCTGTTTTTTTCTCTTCTAGTTCATAGCATATTTTGACAGATCAGAAGAAATATTCACAGCTTGATGCAGCTGGATTCTTCTTTGGCATGAGCAGAAACATCTGGCCCCAAAACAGTGCATTTTACCAAAGGGCCGAAATACATGCACATGCATCTGTTGTGCTAATATATTTTCCTGTGAACTCAAATATTAATTGCTTTGTTTTGCTGAGACAACAGCCTTGGTTCAGTGAATAAGACTGTTTCCTTTAGTCCTCTGTTAATGGTTTCCTTTAGCGTTAATATTGTTTTAAATAGGAAACTGTCAGGTACGTTGTGAGTAGCAGCAAGGTAAAGTGTTTTGAGCAAGGATATTTATAGTGCAATGGATATCAACTGAGACAGCTATTAGCACAAAAGCTCCACGTGAGACCAGTTTTACATCTCTAGGAGACATGTTCAATTTTTGCATCATAATTTTAGAGGCTTTTGCCATTCCCACTTGCTACTTCTGCTGTCCTCTTGCTGCTCATCCACGGGCAGCAACAAGGGAACATTCGAGATCTGAATAATTACTTGGTTTTCTAGCTCTACCTGTAGTTCTGCCTTGGTGAATTTTGTATTTTGGGCTTTGTTCCTGCTCCCACACTCGCTCTTACAGAAGGAGCTACAGTTCAGAGAAGTCTTTTTGCTAGTTTTTGGTCTCTGGATCGAGCTTTTCATTTTGCTCCCCCCAGTTATGGCAACTCTGGCCCCACTGCTGCTTGTGACAGACCTTGGGCATTGCCCAAACCCGTATCTAAGATACGTTGAAGCCTCCTGCCCTCAGGCACAGGTCTTTCTGCCCAAAGTAAATCCTCGCTCTCCCACGTATCAAGAGCAGTCCTGAATTCCATTGTGTCTTCCCAGGAGCAAAGGCATGCTCCTTTACCCCTCTTCCACAAAGCCTTCCTGTCTGATGGCTTCATTTTTTTCATGCTGTATCTCTGTGCCTCTCTTTACTGAATTTTTTGTGGTTGAGGTGTGGGGTATCCAGACAGTATCCAAAAAAGCAGTAATTCCATTTTTTGCTTTCTCAGCAAGCTCTACTCTGTTAACATTATACTTTCGTTTTAAGAAACGCTTACTTTACACATCATCCAGGGGGAATGATCTTGTGGTTAAGATGCAAGATGGTTGCTATTAAAAGCTGCAGTGCCTTTAGCCATCCAGTTTTCACTACAGTTGTAGTCCTAGCCCTATCCCGGGTCCATTGCTTGATGTTCCCAAAGTGCTCTGATCTTTTCATTCCTTCTGAGGAACTGGGATGATAATACTACCCACTGAGCGTCCTTAATGTTTAAACTTGATGGGTGTTTGCAGAGCTATTTGGAGGTGCTCTCAGGAAATATTAGTAGGATCATTAATAAATGCATCTTAGTATTACTGTGTTATCCTCTAAGGAGGTGTTTGTGTAACTCTAGACTTTCTCACTGAAAAGGCAGAGAAAACAGATGCTTATTACTGTTTAAAATACCTTTCTGCACCAAATGTGACAAGGAAGATAAGTGCTTCCTGCAGCTAAGACCATTCCAAAGGGAAAGATTGCAGCAGTCTAACTTTCTAACTTAACTGGGCTGTTACCTTAATTTTGCTTTAAAAGCTGCTTGTTCCAGTTCAGGTTAGATGGATTCCTAACTTATTTATCCTGAACAAAACTAAGGTTTGCCTTAAAGCTCAATCAGCACGCCATGTAACGTATCACACATCGTGAGAGTACAGTGTAGGCCAAAGAGAAGCATTTTCCTCCACCATAAATTGATGTAGTCTCTGTTGTGTAGGAAGATGGCAGGCTCCCAATCCATCTTTACTGAGCTTTCTGTGCTTTCTTGTGTCTTTGGGTAAAGCACTGTGTTCCCTGAGGACAGCAAGTGTCAGCCAGCTCTTCCACAGAGCTCTGGGCTGAGCCAAAGAGCAGTGCTGCTTTCTGAAGAGCTGCTTCCCGTTCCTCAGCTGCAAATGTTGATCTCAAAGTTCAGTGATCATTAGCTAAAATAATTGTCACCCCTTTTTAGTTATTCGGGGCTGAAAATTACCAAAGGGCTTCACCTTAGTTGCTTTGGCTGTAATTATTCTTAGATTTTTGTTTTCTTCAGGATGTCAGGCAGCAAACAGGATGTCTCCTGGGCATTTAGAGGAAATTGCTTCTGTGTTGCTTTTTGGATCTGGCTGTGCTTGCTCTGGGAGTTTTAGCACTTTTTTCTCAAATGAAAAAACTTGCCGTGGCGGTCGGTGTAGGATCCCATGGCCTTACTGAAACTTTCCTCAACATCGGTGATGCCTTGACCGATCACAACGGGTCATCACAACCAGACAGCAATGACATTTCACATTGTCTCTGCTTCAAGTGCAGAGCCGGGGATCTGCTCTCCACACCTGCAGAGGTGTAAAGTTTGCTCTGCTTTTTGCCAGAGTGGCTTGGTTCATCTGCTAGTGCGGGGAGCCTGAAGAAAACGTTCTTGTTGGGACCTACTGAAGCAGCTGTGGTTAGCTTTCCATTGCCTGTGGGTGACAAGGGACAGTTGGTTGGGAGATGAGGATGTCTACCAGGGAAAGGAGATGTCCCAGGAGGTCTAGACAGAGGGCAAGCAGGGGCTTGGTAGAGTTTAAATTAGCAGTAAGAGCAGATTATAGGTCTGATTAGAGCAAGGTAGAAGTTGGAATAGAAATATGTGTGGTGGTGTGCGTGGGAGTTGCTTCTGCTTTGCTTAATTCACATACCACAGCTTCTGCCAACTGTCCATCGGTTCCCTCTACTTTGAAGTGGTGGTTCTCTTGCCTTTAATGCCAGCTTTTGCCGCAGCTGCTGCTATGCTGGAGCCTTGCTCCTAGGGTTTACGGGGACTTCAGAAATAACATGGGGAGGTAATGAAGATCAGTTCAGGGACGCGATTGGGAGCTGGTTGCAGAAGAGCTGAAAACATGCAATAATTAGGCTTGATCCTGTGTTATGTTGAAAGACTGTCTGCCATCTCCTGTGACTTAAATTGTGTCACTGCAGCTTAACCTTATGCTAGTGCTGGGCAAGAAAACTGTTTGGGTCTCTGGTTGATGTCTGTTTCTGCTACATTGGAGCTCCCAGATGAACGGAGACCAGGGTGTGACTGCACAGCCGAGGGTACAGGACGAGCTCGCGACTGTGGCTCTGCTCAGCGCTGTCATCTTTGACAGCAGTTTCAGTAAAATTCATCATTCCCTAGGCAGCTTTTGTATTTATTTATTTACTTTGTTTCTTTTCTTTTTTTCCCCCACTTTATTAATTGCATGTGTGGCTTTATCTGGAAAAAATTCCATGCAATTTCTGCATGCCTGCAGTAGCATATGTTTTATATATTGGGTTTATAGGGATGGTACTGATTCCTGAATTAATTTGAACAGCAAATTGTTGTTGTATCTGCACACAGTATGTCTTTTCTTTTTTTAACATGTATTATACGACACACATCTGGTGGTGTTTTAATTGTGTTATTGTGGTGCCTCGGAGTCCTAGTAATGAATTTGAAACTCTACTGTACTGAGCTTGGGTTTTTCACATGGGACACTTGGAGGGTTTGAGTGAATTGTTGAGCGAGAATGTGGATGCTTTTGTCCCTGCCTTGAGCTAAGGACAAGAGCTCGCAGGGTTTGCAGGCTGCCCTCACAAAATCCTCCTTCACCATCGATCAGTGTCAGGATGGTAACTTCTGTTCCCAGCTCTAAGTAAGGAGAGATCTACAGCACATCACACCGGGAAAACTTCTGGCATTTATTGCTTTTTCTAATGGCAGTTTGGTTGACCTCTGTGGTCTGTGTAAGAAGGACTTGGAGCAATTCAGGACAGCTATCCGAGTTTGTACCACAGTTTAGACTGTAGCTGCCATAGGCTGTCAGTTCAGAAGCGCTTTGCCTTGCTGTCTCACTGGGGAAGCTGTAGACCAAGCCAGCATTTCAAAGTCTTTCCTATCCATGCTGTATCCAAGAGAAAGTGGCCTCACTTTCCTTACCCAAGGATTGGATTATTTCCCTTTGGTTGCAGCATTACGCTGGAAGATTGTATGGATTAGCTAGTCCACTGTGACGTTCCCAGCTTTTCCTGAGCGAGCGGTTCTGGCAGTGGAGTCTCTCTTCTATAGTAGCTGCAGGCTGTGTGCCTATAGCTGCCCGGCCAGTCCTGGCTGCTCCTTTGCAATATTTCTCCAATATTTGTCTTTTTTTCAGTTTCCTCAGTGGCTATTCCAAGATTTATTAAAACATCTGTGTGCACGTGATCTCCAATTCTAGGGCTTGTGCAACAAGTCTGGACTTTGTTCCTAGCAAATGTTTTCTAATGTCTTAATTTTGTTATCAGAAGACTGAGGAATGAGTCTGTTTTCCTCCCAATGACAAAGCAGAACTGCATTGAATGTTTTGCCTATCTGACATCATTAGTAATGTGTTTACCTTGCTTTTTACCTTCTCTTACTAAAATCACTTTTGAAGGTTATCTTCACCTTTTGCCTTCGAGTCAAACCCCTTGGTTTTGGTGGTATTATTACTAGCAGAGAAATACCGTACTATACAGAGAGATTTTTCTTGGTTGAATTTCCTAATATATTTTGAAACATCTCCTGCAGCTTTGGACAATTTAATATGTATATTAAATCTGCTTTTGCTTTGAACATCACAGCTGTTGATATTAGCCTTTAATAGATGGTATCTGTATGCATAGATGGCAGCAATGTTAAAGCTGTCAATTCTGATTGCTTCCTACATGGTGTTTAAAAGCATTGTGTAAACTCGGCTTGATTTGTGCCGTTGCCTCCAGCTGAACACAGCTCTCTCCGTGCTAAATGGATGTTTAGTCCATCGTACCTCCGTCCTGCTCAGAGTTACTTCCCTCGCAGTGGTCCTTTCGATATGGTCAGCTGCACTGGTGTTGGTAACAGTTGATGCATCTGTTGTAGAAGTCCTGAGCTGATCTTTAGCATATCCATTTCTTTCCCATCACTGAAAAAATGTGCAAAATCAACTTCTCATTTGATGCATATTGGATGGCATTTTATAACTGAGAATCACAGATCCAAATCACCTTAATGTGAAACTTGAAGCTACAAATCTTATTTAGTAACTTGCTTAGAGGCTTTTAGCTCTCTCGTGGAGTATTTATTGGATGCTATTCCTTTAGCCCTGTTGCTAAACTAAAGTGTAGTTAGGGCGTCCAGTTCTGGGAGAGCATTACAGCTGGTGCAGTAATTATTAGGTGCTGCCTTTTTGCTGATGGTGATTATGTCTGTCCCTTGCCCAGCTATGGTTTCATTGTCATCTCCCAGCTTTACGGGCTGCTTCTCTTCAGTCACCAAGTAGCGTGTGTCCTTTTTGTGTGCCTACACGTGCCTGCCTTTATTTATAAACACAGACCGAGATGACCCAATAAGTTTATTTGATTTCTCATGGTTTTCTTCACTGAGGGAGTGCAGGGAGTCCTGACTTTTTTTTCTCTGGCACTTGCTTATAGTCTGCATTCGCAACAGGACCTGATAAGTCATCACTTGTGGTGGGGACTGTTTTCTTGTGTGTTGTGCTGGTTTTGTGCTGTAGCCCATGAATCTGAAAATCTTACGTTACCCCTTTATCACCTCTCCTGCCTCTCCAGACAGCCCCGAGGGCCCGTGGGTGCCCCTGCGTACCCTGTTGTGGAAGACAGGTTTTAGCTAAATTGGTTAGGAATGCTCTTTCCCCTTCAGCAGTCAAAGTCTCACTCCTGCACACACGCTGTAACCTAAGCAGGTCTACACTGACACGGTTTATCACTGACGTATGTCAAACCCAGACTTTCCCAGCTGTCTCCTACCATCTGCCAAGTACGGCTGGGGGCACGCAGAGTGCAGTTTGCTATGCAGGCCTGATGGCAGCTGTAAAATCGAGCAGTTTTGCCTGCTTAAGCACCAGCTCTTTTCCAAAATAAGCATTAGCTCTCGCATCGCAGTGAGCTGCCCGATCCCGAGAGCGCAGGGAAGCGGTGCCGGCTCCGCTCCGCGGCCGAGGCCACCTGCCAGCTGAGAAGCTGTGAAAAATGTGTGCGGCGGTTCCAGTGCATCGGTCAAGCTGCAGAAATGCCAACCCTGATGCTCCTTATGGCCTCCCTGCACCTCGCACTAGTGAAAAAGGCTACTCCTGTTCCCGGTGGCACTGGCCCGTGCTTTTAGCCACACTGCTCAAAAATCATGAGGTTAAATGTAATTTCTTTCTAGTTAGGTGTTCAGAAAGGCAAAGTGAGTCAGGCAGCGTTCAGCAGAAGCTGCGTGGGCACTGCAGAGAGCCTCGGGCTGCGTGCATCTCTGATCCTAGCCTGAGACTTGCTTTGCATGGCTAACGGTACGTACGAGAGCACAGAGACACAAGAGCAGGCCTGGAGAAGTGTCTCTCAGAGCAGAAGCCGAGCTCAGTGTAGGATGTTACTCTGTCAAATAGGAGCAGCACATGGCAACTCTTCCAAAAACTGCAAAAGGCAATGGGCCACACCAAATGAGCTCAGTTTTCATTGTTTTTAAACAATGTAAGATGACCCTCATGACTAGTTGCAAGATTTAAAAGTTAAGCTATTCATGAGTAATTAATGTTGCTCAAGCAGCTGAGAAACTAACTGTAGCTTTTAAGTACTCCGATATTTAAATATTTCTTTTTGTTGCAGTAAGTTGCTGTACTCGCCTTTCTGTAGCAGGTGACTCTGACAGCTTCTAAGCACAGAAATCCTTTGCTAACGTTATTTCTACTTCTCTGCATCCCAGAGAGAAATAAAAATTAACCAACATTACAGACTACAAAACTGCAATGCAGGTTATTTAAGCAATTTATGTAGAGGAAACAGGTAAGCCAGGATTAGAAACCAGAAGTCTGCATACTAGTTAAATGTATAAACTCTAAGCTTGTGAAAACCATATAACTTTCTGAATGAATGTTGTTTGGTTTGGTTGTTTGTTGTTTTTTTTTTTTTAAAGACTAATTTCCTTCTGTATTGTAAACTTAATGCTGTTGCTGTTTTCCTCTTCATCACAGTAAGTAAAAACGGACATGTCATATTTAAAATGAGTTATAGCCAAGATAGCTGATCACAGCATCCACAGCAGCACCACCCAATTAGAAAATCTACTCTAATCTAACCTGATGCTACTGTCATTTTTTAAAATGAGTCCTGCTTCAATCATAAAATCCTCAGACCATAACATTGCTTTCTACGCCATATGTCCTTATTTAGAGGAAAAAAAATGATTGCACCCTTAATTCAAAGGGAACGTTTCCCTCTGAGCCAGAACTCAATAAAATGTATCAAAAAAATTGTGGAAAAGGGCAAGCAAAGAAAATCAAATTGCAGCGTGTGAAACGATTTAAGGAGGGACCTGGGGAATACATAATCTCCAAACTGCCAAGTTAGAGCAAGTATAAAATATACAAACAAGCCTGATATTTTTCCCAGTTGATCTCATTATGAGGTATGCTTGGGATAGATAAATTTTGTTAGAATGCATTAAGGCTGGATTTTCAAGGAAACAAGTCAGAAGTAATGTGTTTAGCTGATTCCACCTTGTTTTGATACATGGGTCTTTTCAGGTTTAAAGAAGTACATTTTTAAAGCCAAATGGTTTGTTTTGTTTCGGCATTAAAACCAGAGGCAACTGGGTGACTTTTTTTCTCCCCCCCTTTCTGGAAAACAGACGTTTATAATTTCAGTGTACTCTTTAATCATTGGGGTAGAGCTCTGTGCAGTATACTTCACTGCCACTTCTTGTTGCTTGCTTAAAATACACAGAACTAGCCCTGAGTGCGATCCCTTAACAGACTGTTTCGTCCACAAGTAGTACTTTTTCCAAGTCTCCAATATATTTTAATTAAATTGTCCATTTGTATTTATTAAGGCAGTTTACTGTCTCCTGCTGCAGAAAGCTGCTACTGCTGATAGACTACTAAGAGAAACACGAGCTTATCTGGGAGCTGATAATAAAATGCAAGCATATGCCAGCAAAAATGTCTTCCCAAAATATTGTTTAAGCATCATTTTCATGTTTGTTAGGAAGGGGACAGGCCATACAATTAGTTTTGATAAGGTTTTGGAACAGTTGTTCTTAACAATTCTTGCAGCTGTGGGGAATCATAATCTTTGTTATTATGAAATGTTATCTGCAGAAAATTTTTCTTCCTTAGATTGACCCTAGAGAAACAGTCAAAAAAGGGTCCTTTGGCAGAGCAGATGATAAAGTCATTACACGCTGATGAGATGTAAAGTGGTGTTCAGCAGCATTAGTTTAGATAGATGAGCGTGATAAGGTGGACTCATCCCTATCTCTGGTGATATGAAAGCTTGGACTTAAACTCTGGGACTTGGACGCCTCTCAGCTGTACCTACTTATCTCCAAATAGCTTCTGCCAAAATAGATTTGCCATGAAGTCAGTAAAATCCTAAAGCTGAAGGTTGTATTTGGTCTGTCCTTCCTCTCAACACAAACGAAAGTTGATTTAGAAAGGAATTAAACTCTTTTTCTTGAGAAGTTACCATGTTCCTGAAAGGGTGGACCTTGGCTTGCTGTGGTGAGGTTTTTCCGCCTTTTGATCTGGAAGGGCTTCTTTCTTTTCATGAGACCATTCCTTGCTCCCAAGTGTAGGACAAAGTAGGTGGGTGCCATTCCTGCCAGTGCCTGTCCACTGGCAGAGGTGAGAGGATTAGTGGATTAATAGACCCATCTGAGCCACCAGAACAGGCGTCTCAGAGATGAGTATTTTAATTATGTCTCTCCCCGAGGGTGCTACTTTCTGTCTTGCCTTCAGAACAGCACGGAGGGAAGTTGTTGGGAATTTCTTTTCCCAACGTGTGTGTCTGCAAGACCCATTTTGCAGAAAGCAGACACACACCCAAGCAACAGTGAGAGGTTTAAAATCAGACTGCTGTGACTTTAAGAGCAAGGAAAAAAAACTGTTAAGGAAGGAAAATAAAAATCCCACAGCCTGTTGTAGCAGCTGTAGCTTCAGATCGTGTGGAAAATGAAGGCAGATGATTCAATTTGGCCTGTGCCCCGAGTACATTTCCAAATGCTTCTGTGTGTGCGCAAGATAATGAACAAATATATTGAGATGGCACAAGATCAGTCCGAGTTTGCCGCTGCGCAAGCCGTGGAGCTCCCAGTAGGAGCGCACTAGCTGTGCTGGGTTAATGGGGGTGAGGGTCGGGAAGCCCAGCACCTTTCAGAACAACTTAAGAAAAGAATTTGTCTCCTTTTGCCCCAGGCTCCCCGTGGCACTCAAATGGAGCTTGTGATAAATCGAAGTGTATTTATTAATAATGAGCAGGGGCAGCGTGCCCGTGATTTGAAAATAGGTGTGCCAAATAAAAATGTGCTTTCCTCTGACATCGGAAAAGCTTAAGTAAATGGAGAGCAGGCTGATCTATTATGATTAAAAAATGGGGGCTGAGAGCCAGCATAGTGGCATTGAAAAAGCCCTTTTAGGGAAGCAAGACCCGTTCTGCCCATTCATATGTTCCTCCACTCCCGCCCCATAAGAAGAAATAGGGAGGGGGAAGTTGGATGGGAGAGATGAAAAGGCAGCAGCAGTCCAGGATGGCAGAACTGGACTTTAATGAGAGCTGGAGTTATTACCGGAGTGAGTTATGATATTTAATCATGCTACATGATGTCCAACCGTGCAAGGTTCATAATTCTTGGCTACGAAAGTGGCTTGGGGACTGTCGGCGAGCACCTGCAGCATGCAAATTGATCGTGGCCTTACAAACCCGCTGTACCTTGCCCCTGGCCACTCTCTGCCAAGCCAGCCCGGTCTGCAGCGCTGGCCTGCTCCTGTGGAGCTGGAAGAGGTGTCCTTCACCTTCTCACACACGGATGGGTAGTTTCTGGTAGAAACTGGAGCGTAACTATTGCAGATATCCAGCATCGCCTACCGCCAGCTTTTCTCTGTGGAATGCGGTGTAGTCAGGTGTGTTATTTATCCTGTAAGAAGCTGCATTGGTCTGATTCTGTTTTTAAGCAGCCTTGGGTTTAATTAATGCTTTTGGAGAATTCTGTTAACTTCAGTGATGATATAGGCTCTGCTTGAGCAAAACTTTTCCACCTATTTACTGTTTCTGTGAATACATACTGACACAAACGTCTTGCTGAGTTAGGATTTGGATGAGGACAGGATTGGGCCTTTGGAAGAGATAAATTACCAGCGTATCTTCAGTTGTCCCCTTTTTGTTCCAGCTTAGCTGTCCTGAGGTGACACAGCAGTCAACCTGCATGTCAGAAAAGGTTCCCTCCCATCTCCTAAATCTCTGGGGCCGAGGCTGAGCAGCACCTTTCCAGGGCTCTCTCTTGCTGAGCTTTGGGCATTTGGGGTTATGTTGAGGGTTTTTTTTTGCTTCTCGGATGACTCCTGCAATATTTTGAGCAGACCTAAAGGCAAGGCGATGGAACATAGTCAGATTTGGCCCACATATGCTTCTACCTGCTGTTTCCTGAGCTTCTGTTTGGGCTCCATTACGCTGAGGGGAAAACGCCGTCTGGCAGGGCTGGAGAGGAGCTGGCGCTGCCGTCGAAGCAGAAAATAGCAGCGGGCTGTGTGGGTACTTCCAGACGAGCAAAGTCAACAAGCTGGAGAGCAGGGTCTTTCCTAAATGCTGCTTGTGAGCAATGTTAATGTTTTTCTGTAACAGCAGCTTTATGCAAGTGGAAAGGCGGCTTCTCTCGGACAGCCCTCCCCTTCCTGAGCCTACATTTAGACGGGTTATTTGGCTTCTCTACTTGAGGTATTTAACAGTGGTGGCTGGTGTTGCTCTGGTGTCTGTGCGAGTCTCTGGCAATGTGTTGTACCAGAGGATGTAGTGTGTTTTGTGTGTGAATTTGGGGAGTTGCTTGTTGGGGCCTATGTCGCGCTGAGGCGGCCATTAGCTCCCGGGGCTGGGGCTTGGGGCCCACCCCGCCTCGGGCCTGCAGAGCCTTTAGAGACGCTAAAAAAGTAATAAACTTTTTCAAAGGGAGAAGAACAGTAGGTTTTACAGCAAAGCTCATTCAAGGAACATGGTCAGGAGGAATTTCTTCAATTAAAGCAAAAACACCCAGATAAAATCGCTAGAAACCAAGCAGCCAAGCCAGAGGCAACGTTGGGAAAGAAGCTTTTGACCATTTGCTAATACCCAGGTCTGCAGAGAGTGCCCATGAAACCAATGCATCCATTTAGCAGAACAACTTGTCCTCCTAGTTGGGTCCTGCATGTGGCTCATTAGGGTAATTACTGATGAATTAAGGCAGCTTGGCTCAGCATTCGGGCTGCGGGTGTGCGGGCTCCCCTGCTGGCAGGCAGCAGGTGTAAATGAACAAGATCTGTCAAAAAGGCTGATGACCCTCTTAATTCACAGCAGCAAACTGGGGACAGAGGTAGTGCAGCAAGTTTAATAATTGATATTTACTTGGAAAGGTTAATGGCAGCAGTGATGCTTCTAATTTGCTTGCCCGTGCAAGACCTTGTCAGGTCAAATTGTCTCAATTTGTTACCGTGGGTGTAGGTATAGTTTTCCTTTAATGAAATTCAGAGAAAAGAAACAGGTGGTGTTGGGAGCTGACTGTAACTCAAGAAAAACAGCAAAATGTTGGAGTCTGGTAACAGGTTGGGTGAGTCTGTGCTAACTTTAAACAGCTGGCAGTTTAGTCCTTTTGAATTAATTCTGGTGAACATTTGCGCTTGGGAAGGTGAAAGGATTTGGAATGGTGTAATTTATTTTTCCTTTAATTTGCAGCTGTCTAGGAGTTGTTTAGGTCAAAAGTGTAATAATTTTGACAGGCTTTGATATGTTCCTAGGTGGGAGCAGTAGGATTATGGATCAGAAATCAGAAAGCCACAGAATTCAGTGGGCATTTCTGGACTGTGTTTAGGGAAATTGTAATTCTTTCCTTAATAGTTAAGTGGTTCCTATTTCAGGGAGAAACAAAGCACCTGCTGTGTCTGGAAGCTTTGAAATTGGCAGGTCGGATACTTTACATCCAAGAGTTTCAGAGGAGATGGCTGGTGACTGGGAACCAGTAGAGCTGGGGTTTGAGTAAGTATGGGAAGACCCAGATGATGGAAGAAAGCAGGTTTGCCAGTGTTTTCAAAAGGTTGTAATTAATGGGGTATTACCGTTTGTGCTTGGCATCAATCCTAGGCAAGATGATGGGATAGCTGAAAGCTAGTTGGTTAATAAAGACCTAAAAAGAATACAATAAGCGAATGACAATCATTTTACATAGTTAGAAAAAAAACCTTACCATATTCACTTAATTACGTGTGGGATTAAAAATTCGATGGATAATGGCCACAGTAGTGATGTAGTATAGTTGGATTTCTGTGCTTGCTGCTGATGTCCTTTTTATTAAGGAAACAGACAATGTGGATTCAACATGATGAATTTCAAGTGGATTATTTCCTGCCTTTATACCTGATGCTGGTAGCTCTGAATGCAGGCTGACTGTTGTTTGGAAATGCTTTTAGCAGATCCCAGCAGAGATTACCTCTTGTTGCTGTGTTGTTTGAACATTTTGACACAGGACCAAAGGTGAAAAATGAGTCTTGATAAAAGTTTGCAGGTAGGCAATGTATTGGGAAGGTGATTTGCAATGGATGAGACAGGACACTGATGCTGTGGTTGTGTGATGAGGTGACCGTGAGCAAATTTGTATTTCTCACACTTTGATGTGTTGGAGTCTGAAAGTCTTATCCCAAGGAAGAAAGTATATTGAGGAAAGGTGGCAGAAAGGCACGCAGAGTAAGGACTTTAAGCAGAAATATACTGTTGCTTGAACATGAGCATTATAGTTCCTCTGTATTCTTCCACACAAGCCTATATAGGTCTGTACGCTCCAGACTGGGTGACTACTGGAGCTTATTCTGCATATATAGTATCTTGAATATTGTATTAAAAATATTAATAGACTGTGGGACACTTATTTGCAGCCATATCAAACATCCATGAGAGTGTAGGGTGAGTATGTTCCAGGGTCCCGAGTTTCAGTGCCCACGTTTTGGTGGTGTGCCCATTGAGTACGGTTTCTGTGCCACCCCGGCGAGGCTGTTTGAAGATGCTGGGTATCAGAGCACCGTGGGCAAACCCTGCCAGCTACTGAGACTGCAATGAAATAGGACAGAAAGAAACAAGGGGATTTTATTGCCATTAAAAGTACCAATTTGTACAAGCCGACATTTTAAATAGTGTAATTTAAATGGAACCAAACTGATATGAATAGAACCTATTAATAAATTAAACACTTCTTTCCACCCAATATTTCACAAGGGAATTAGCAGAATAATTTGTTAGTAAATGAGCCCAGGAATGAAGCTGTGAATGACATATCTATCCTATCCTTCTCCTCCCCCTGTAACACTCTTTGCAGATGTAAGCGAAAGTTGCTGTGATTTCAAATATTGGTGCCTCTCGTGTGTGTGCAAACACAAGCACAAGTTCAGTGAAGGGATAAGGGTGATTTAGTGCTTAGAGAGCCAGCCTTGGCTGTAAGAGTTAATCATGCTCTGCTTCAAATTTTCTGCCTTATCTCAAGCATGTTGTTTGAGGCCAGTGGCCGTCATGGTGGCCATCAAACTGGTACCGACCTCCCAGTGCAGTCAAGGGTGTTGGCCCAGAGGAACACCTCTGGACTAGGAACTGGAGACTTGACCATTGGGTCAGTGGTGGCCCAGCACAAGCCACAGTACTGACACACCAGCATCAGACTCTTGGGGTTTGCTGGTAGCACAGAATGAAGGGGGCTTGCCTGCCCTCTTCCCTCTTGTGTCAGGCCCTAGGACTTGCCTGCTTTCAGGAGTGCTAAAAGCACCCCTTCCTTCGCACGTTAGCGAAAGGGAATATGGACACAGGTGTCAAGCACAACTTTAGAGAAGCCCCGTGCATTCTAAAGCATCCTCTCTAGGGTGCCGTGGGCGTAGGAGTGAAACCGAACCGCTGTTGGCAACCTCGGGAACAGGTGGCAGAGCAGTGCTTGAAAATCTCCTTTTTCCTCCTCCTTCTTCTCCCTCTAGATGAAGGTCCCTACAAGCAGAAGTGGCAGAAATAGCGAGGAAGACAGCATCAGGGAGGCCACAAGCTCTCAGCGGAGCAGCTCAAGGGACCGTCTCAGTGATGTAAGTACCATTCAGGAGAAAGCATCGCTTCATTGCAGCAATTCCCACTGCTGACATGGCTTTTCATAAATCTTGCTGAACAAATGTTGGCATCCAGAGGTCACTGTGTAATAACTTTTTTTTATATCATGATTGAGTGTTATGGCATAAGTGGTTGAGCTGCCTTGCAAACACTATAATCATGGTGCAAATAATATGATAAGCGAAAGATCAGAGATGGGAAAACAAAATGGAATTGTTATTCCTCGGGGAGAAATGGCTTGATGTTTTGTTTTGTTTTCTCAAAGAAGTTGTGTTAAAAAGCTTTTTGCAGTATCTTTGGGTTTAGCTGCTGCACATAATCACGTAGTTTGGGTGCAAAGTCAGTGCATCTAATTTTATGCTTCCTGCCTCCAAGATACGAAAGGTTTTTGGGGGGAAAGCTGTCTTTTTCTCAGGAAATTCGATGCTATGTTGAGTGAAATGTTATGATAAAACAAAAGCAAACGGTGCCTTAGTGTGTAAACACATAAATGGGCTTTTGAGTCACTGAGAAATCAATGGCAGTGCTGGGATAATTTTATATGAAGGCTTTTTGTGTTAGCAATTAGCATTTCGCCTTCATTAAAACATGATTTTTTACTAATTAGGACCTTTCCCGTTAGGAGAGATTTAAATGAAGAACAATAATCAAACGCTGGCACAAGCATGTCTGAAATATTAAATTTGCCATTTCAATGGCAAGCCACAGAAATCCCAGAGCGAGTGGTTTTCATGTTGAGTTCTATTAATGTAAAATATGCTTCATAACTAAAACCTGTCACAGAAAACGGCTCACACCAGCTAAATTCAATTGGACAGTTAATTTAGCTTTAAAATTGAAAACACTACCTCCGCTTCAGGATGCAAAAGGAAGAGGGGGGGGAAAGCCTTTGATAAGTGTAATGTATTTGCTATTAAGGCTTTCAGAGCCCATTCTACAGGAGGAGAAGGGAGAAAAAGGGGAAAAAATGGCTCCCACAAATGTGTTTAAAAGCTGAAAGTATTTATTAAAAATGTCAGCAGAAAAGTGCTTTTGGCAGATTAAAGCGGGATTCAGCTTGACAGCTCTGACAGGGAAATGTGACGGGGGAAAATTCTCTCTACATGTTTGGAGTGTGAATGGGGCGCTGTAAACAGCCGACGCAGTGGGAGGAAGAGAAAAATAACATGTCCTGTGATCTGCTTCCAGGATTGAGAACCCACGCGCCGCGGTGGGGAAAAGTCAGTGCGTGTTGGGGGGGGGCCTTTGGACAGATCCCCTTGCTGCGGGTGTCTTTGACTGTGTTATTAGTCAATAATGATGGTAATTTTATATATACGTATATTTATGCGATTCTCTCCTTCCCCTCCCCTTGGCCACTCTTGACAGGTACGGGAGCAAGGGCTGTACCATAGCGTGGGGCCTCGGGAGAGGAATAACATATTCAGACGAAGCGATTAGCTTAGGTCAAAGTGTTAAGTGATCTTGGAGACTTTTCTTGTTAAGCCAATGCACTTCTAGTTTTTCTCCTCCATTCCCTTTGCCCCCAGTGTTGCAGGCAGGAATTGAGTCTGAGTGCCTAATTCCTGCAAAATCTTCAAAGCTAGTTCAGCAGCCAGTGAAATTTGGTGGGAAATAGGCACTCTGTTCTTTTTTAGTCAATGGGGACGTTTGAGTAGTGCCTGAAGGCCGGGGCGCACTTCAGAGCTTTGCTGAAACTGCTGTCGTGACCTGGCGACCCATTGCAAATGAGAATTTTTCAAATTAGTAATTAAACAGTTTGAAAAGTAAGGTTCATGAATCACAGAATGCTCTTCGTTCATTATTTGACGAGTGCAATTTAGCTTTAATTACGTATAACACTTCCACCGTACTAGTAAATGTTCTGTAGTCTATTTAGTGACTGTTAGAAAGTCTTAGAAAGTCCCGCGGGTGCAATCGGATGTTTTTCCCCATTTGTGTGCAAAGAAATAAGGCAACAGACTTTTTCTTTTTGTAGAGAGGGAGCAGGGAAGGGGAGAGAAGATGACGCGCTGCTGAGTGTCGATTCCTGCAGGATTTTCTGTCCAGCCGTGCCCAGTCCCTGTACAGCTCTGAAGCCCTCTTTTCTGGCGTGCTGTCTGAATAGCTGGTGTGCAGCTGGGCTGAGGCACCCCCTTAAGTGTGGCAGCGAGGATGAAAAAGCCACAGGGCAGTAGAGATGTAAAGGGCAGACAGGGATGGTTTTAATTTGTGGCTAGCAGTTGCCCACAGAGGCTCTGGCACAGGGCTGTGCTGGGGTGGCCACCCATCCTTGCAGACAGTTGTGCTGTGGCAGGAGGCACCTGGGCTGTATCTCGCCCTCCCTCGAGTAGCTCTCCTGCTGTTCCCTGCTGCATTTGGCCTTCAGGACTGCTTTTCATACTGCCTTTCCCTCCCATCTCTTTCCCCATTAACTTGGGTGAACAATGGAGTAAATGAGGTGGGAGGCGGCAGGTTTGGCTGCTGTGCGGCGGCACACAGCAGGTGTGGTGGGAAATATGTGTATCAACGTGCCGGCTGTAGCGTCCAGCGTTGCCACCTTAGGAGCACCGGAGTCCTCCCTCCAGCTTCTTTGTCAGTCTCCATTTAGAAGGCGCTATTATGAACAGCTTAGCTCCTCTGTGTGATTTGTTTCTTGAGGTGACTTGTTCAATGGGACGCCAGCAAGTTGTTCTTTATTTACATTAATGCATGTCATTAGTCTCTAATGGACCATGAAGTCAAGAGGTGGCCCGGTCTGTCGTGAAATAATTGCACTCTAAAGAAAACTGAAGCAAATGATTGATTGTGTCTTGCACACACACAGAGCCATCGGTCTGTCCGCGACAAAACCCAGAGTGTTTTGCGGCTTCTTTGCCACAATGAAGCTTCTGTGGGGAGAAAGTGCTACAACTTCATAGTAGGACAGCAATTGTCTGTCTTGTATAGTACATCTTTCCAGACATTACACGGAGTTCCATTTATTATGGGTCATTGGGGAAAAAAATGCTTATGATCTAGTGAAATCATCTCTGGCTGCAGAGGTTTGATTTGTGGAGGCTGGTCCCTTCCTTGGGATGATGAAACTTCGAAGCAGAAAACCAGGGAAGTTGTAGCCCGGGTTTGCATGGCAGATGATATAGTGTGGGGGAGAGAGGATGGGAATTTGCCACTTGTTTGTGTTCCCAGTGTTGATGTAAAATTCCCTTAAAATACACTACAAAGCTGACATCCCTATTACATGTACTCTCGGGTCTTCTACAGCCAGCACCGAGTCAACAGCCTTTTTCCAAAATGGGATTTTCCTCTGCCGTCTTTTGTAGTGAGGTAATTGGAAGTTGCCAGAGAATTAAGAGCCAGCTAAGCCATATTGCTATTTTGTTGTGTTGACCCAAGTAAAAGTGGAAGGCTTGAGCATTTTGTTTTGGTTTTTCCCCATGTTCCATAATTGTCCTAATCTTTTCTGATGTCCTGAACAGTCCAAAAATCCACACAGAGCCTTGTATAATGGCTTTAAAAAAAGGTTTTTATCTTTTTCTTGACCCATCAGCTTAAGAACTGCCTGCTTTTTAATGGATTTTCTCCCTCACTAAATTGAATGGATCGTCCCTCATTATCATTTAAATAGAAGCCTCACTCCCTGTGAACATGGAAAATTTGAATGTGGTAGTAGAGCTGTGATAATTTGAAATATTCGGAAGGTGGGGGCAAGGAGGGGGAGCAGGCGGCAGAGTGCAGAATTGCTGAATGTAATTGTCATGGATTCTCAATTTTGTTGCCACAAGATGGGAAAATAGACTAATAATTGTCTTCCAACCCTAGTAGAATAGTTGCCCTAGTTAGCCGAAGCTAACACTCTAATTGTCATGGGGGCACAGAGATGAATGAGGATGTATGCAGGGCACAGCCAGGGCTAAATTGAGTGATATACTAAGGCAAAGAGCAAATTGGCAATTATTGGCCCAGCTGAAAAGGTTGGCAGGTGTGCTGCTTTCTCACGAGCCCTTAGGGGGAAATTGGAAATATAAAATATCGACCATAAATACTCACTGATTAGGAAATATGTTGCAAGAGGTGCTGGCCACTTAAGAGTCAAAACTCTCCTTTTCAAGGGATTCACTTCAGCTGTGCATAAAACCAGCAAGCACTGCTACTAAGTTGTTTAGAGCTTTTTCCTCTCATCCCCCACCCCCCATCCCCCAGGCTATCCTTTCTGATTTTCTATCATCCTATCTTCATATGTTTGTTTGTTTTTCTTTAAACATAATAAACGAAAAGCAGTCTTTTAGGAAATGCAGAGATTTTCCTCTCTCTAAATGTTCTTTGATAAGTGTTTAGCATATTGTATAGACTAGATATAAAATTCTCTCTCTGGTAGAGGAATACAAAATAACTTCTGTGATTTCTAATTCAAACAGTTCACTGTGATCTGCTTTTCTCTGTGTGCCGTCACAGGCACTATCTCCCCCTTCTCTTCTACCTTCTGTACCATGCTTCCCTTCCTGGGGCAAAGGGATTAAAGCAGCAGCAGGATACAAAGCTGCAGGTCCGTTATGTGTGCCTCAGGCTGAAGTACCTTGCCAGCAGCATGATCAAATGAACCTCTGAAGTGAGAATTTGGACCACAGTCACACCGCAGGTCCGTATTTATACACTTCGCAAACTTTGGCTCATGCGGGACGCCTGGTCTTGGCTCCATGCAGGGTGACAGTGGGACAGCAGAGCTTGGCATGTCTCAGGCCAGGAACATCTCAGTGCAATGGTCAGAGATGTTATTGAGAGCATCGAAGGAGCTTTTTTGGAGGTCTAGGATAGCAATGTGTAGCCTACAAACTCTTTGTGTGCCTGTGTATAACATGCTAGAATATGATCCCCAGTTTGAAAAAAGGAATAAAAGCATCATAAAGCTTAGGAAAATAAAGGTAGCACCAGGACAGTTTTAAGACCCTTTCTTCAAACCATGAGTCTTGGAAACTGATTTGAATATACATGCAAGGATTACAAAACTTTTCAAATCACCTTCTTCTGGAGGAAAAAATTATTGTCTCTTCAACATGTTATCTACTTTTATCTTTGTGTCCCTCAAAATACTGAATGCTTGCATGAAAACTACTGGAGCAGAAATTACAAGCAAAGTTCTAATGGCTTGTGTGAAGCTTCAGATAGTGGAGCATAGCTAGGAAGAAAGAAAGTCTGGAGAAGGCTTTGTGAAGTTGGCCCAGGGGTCGTGGTTTAAATGACGGTGGCACTTGTGCATGTTCCGTGTGTTTTGGAAATGTGAGGTCTTTTCATATTATTCCTGGCTCACTGTACACAGTTTGTTTGTTCCTGGTCAGCACCCATCTTTCTGTCAGCTGTAGGAAACTAAGTGTCTTGGTTGGGAGATATTCTGTAGCTTATCAAGCTAGTTACCAATGGTTAGACCTTGAGCAGTTTGATATCTTACTGAACTGGTTTTGCAGTATTTCCAAGCATAACCCCTTTGTTTATCCAACATAATAAAATAAGTGAATTAAAGAAGGAAAACATTCAAACTTTGCATGACATTCAAAATTGTTTATCGTGTATTGTGGTTATCTTGTAAGATCCTGGTTTCTAATCTAAGTGAACATCAGATGCACTCTCTGACCTTTGCCAAGTAAATTGTATTAACAGGAGTGGGACTATGGAAATTAGTTGCGTTGAGAGACCCTGTCTCAAGGTCTGGGATATCTTCTGCTCTTGGCTCTCTTTGCTTTCCTCCCCACTCACCCCTCTCATCCCAAGTTGTTTTTGTGAAGGACTTGCTTGGAAAGGAAGGAGATAGATTTCTGCAGTATTCACACCTGAACCAATAATCTGTTGTTGAATGTTCTATAAATGACCAAGTAGACAGGTAAAATGTGTGCTTCCTTGTGTCTCGGTCCTGTCTGACTGCAGAATTGGGGTAACCAAGAAATAGTGGAAGACAGGTACAGCTGAGGTGAGTTTTCATCCTGAACAAATGCTATAAAATGTAATTTAAAAATAGTACTCTCCATATTATTGATTAACTGTGTTGAGCGCTAATGAACCAAATGGGCTTTATGGCATTGGGCCGTATGATAAGTTTGAGCCCGTGTTTCGGCAAGGTAGGATTAGGCACTAAATGGGAGCTGGGAAGTCTGCCTCAGTTCCCTCCTCTGCTGTGAGAACTCCTTGGGTGGCAGTGGGCATGTCTAAGACTTTCTCTGCCTCAGTTTCCACACTAACATGGAGGTGACATTAATAATAGTGCTAGGAGGCTCTTTTGGGGGACTGTTGTTTGCCCCCATAGGAATTGCTATTTCCCCAAAACAGCTATTTCGACAACTGACTTAGAGGTACCTCATATACTTCTGGTTTCAGCCAACAACGACACATTTCAGAAACGCTGGAATGAACTCTTGACGTTTCTGGAATATGTTAATTTAAGTTACTTTTAGCCAAAAAGTAGTCCTTCCTACTGTCTTTATAGTTCAGTAACTAAAACCCAATGGCTTTAAGAAACTGAACAGAGGTGTCTTGATTTCTTTTGCATTGTGAGAATAGTGGAAGGCCATGCTTTTATTTATACAAGGCAAATAACTTTTCCTGTCAATTAATAGATGAGGGAAAACCTGCTGAAGATTATTGGTGAGATTTTGTGATCATTTTCTTTTCTAAATTGTAATCACGGTGTTTATCAGGAATAAAGGAAGAAATCTTTTAAATAGAATTGCAGATTGCAGTGTAATGCAGACTCTCAAGGACATTAGTGGGGATATAGTAGAGTCTTTCAACAGTAAGATTTTTGTCTTTGCTGCCAGAAAGGTGTGTTTTTTTTATATCCAGTGTAATTAACACGAGAGCTATCCCAAGGCAGAAATAATTCACTCTGTGACATAACTGAAATGTCTTGTCTGGGCTGTCTGGTTTTGTTTTTAACCTTGGGCTTTAAAGGAACCAAAAATCTTTAGTTGTAAAAGAGCACATCATCTGCAAAATATTATAAGCCATTTATCTTTATGCACAAATGCCATCTAGCACTGTCGTTCCACTTCTGCGTCATAAAATGCACAGACCACACTCATTTTGCCCCTAACTAGTAACAGTCTCCCTTAGAAGCCCAGGGCATTGCAGACAGTGCTGAAAGAGGCGTGAGAGGCACAAAAGCCGGGGCTGAAGCCAGGCAGAGAGGGCCTCTGCCATCCCGGGGGTCTGCTCGGCATTGCTTCACGTGGCAGCCACAGCCCAGGGGACCCATGTCTGCCAGCTTGGCATGGCTGTGTCCCCCACGGTGGCTTCGCCAGAGGGCTGGCACACCATGGCTGGTGGCCCTGCCTGCGTGGGGTGGGCAGCACTTGGCTTGGCTGAGATGATTTCTTCAGATGGTGTTTGAAGGCAAAAACTGAGCCTGCTTGGGTGTCTGGCTTAAAGCAGGTAGAGCTGGTTTGGGTTTGGGTCTCGGGTTAACCAGAGCTACCAGGCAGGTGCTGTGCTGGTCGATACAGCACTAATGTGAGTGTGGCTAGCTGGGTACCGCGGTGAGCATTGTACTCTGCTGCTTGGTGTACCTTCAGATGAGGAGAAAATTGACCAAAATAGCAAATAGGCTATTCTAGGAATAAGAATTTCACAATAGCCCTCCATGTAAGTGCTCCTATCCGGTAGGTAAGAGCCTCTGTAAATTGTTCCAGCTGAAGATTTGCCCCAGTAACTACTCTTGCCAGACAAGCACTCATTCGTAGTCAGAGGAGGTTTCTTCAGGTTTGGGTAGATGCCAAGTTAAACTTCCACTAAGATTTCTTGTATTTGCAGTCATTATTGATTACTTTTCTCATTATTTGATCTTGATATAGAGACATATGGATTGAGCTATGTTTATATCAACCCCCAAAGATTTTTTTCTTTAGGAGCATCCATCACAGTTGCATGCAAACTGTTCTGCTCCCGCACTTGTAGCTGATATTAGCTGGGGCTTTCAAAGTTTCTGCATGTGGCAGTGTGGTATGGATCCTCCTAAAGAGCCTGCAGTGCTCCCAGCTAACCAAGAAAGCAATAGTGGTTTGTTAGATGTGCAGAAAAATGCATGCAAACAGCTCTGGAGAGTGTGGAACATGGCTGTGCATAAACCTAATTGTTGGAAAGGTTATTATGAGTTGAATCCAAAGTATTCACTAGTTACTAACTTTATATGTGCAATAAAAATTCTGAGGGTAAGGGAACAACACCCTTTCCCCCCCTTGATTTCCAGGAAATTTAATGGTAAAACGTGAAAGGGAGAGAGAAGTTCTTAGATGTGAAAAATGCCAGAGTAAATTGCCATTCAGTTTTAATTATTTCTGATGTAACACTTTATTCAACAACTGGTTTTATTGTTTTCTACTCAGTGCTTTTAAATCAGTGGTCTGCAGATTCCTAGGGTTCTTGGACAGCTTGGGATGCCTGAAAGTTATCTAAGAAAAGCAGGTCTGTTGTTAGCGTGTTTGAGTTTCTCGTCCAAGGGTCTGCTCCATCCCAGGAAAATATTTTGGGCGTGCAGAAGACTCAAAGATTGAAAATAACTGTTAAAGTGAAAATGCTCCAAGAGGCTGTTTCCCTAGAGAGAAGCTTCTAACGAAACCTCATGTTTCTGTTTTTGGTTATTAATTCCAATTTGTTAGACCTTGTCAATCTTTGTTAAATCTGAGTTGATGGGGGTTGGAGAGAGAGCTGCTGTGTTTTTTCCTTTCCTGCTCCCGCCTCTCCAAGCAGGTAATTTGCCATCTCATTCCTATGTGTACTTTAGGTGAACTGCCTGATCAAGCTATCCAAAGTGTCAGAACAAATAATTGTGTTCAGCTGTTCAACATAGTTATGTAGATAGCAGGATATTGTTATTAACCTTTTTTCTATACAAGGCTGAATTCCATGAGTTGTTTGGTTTTTTTTAAAGACATATTTAGAGGGAGGGATAGGTTTCACAAAAAGAAAAAAAAAAAGATAAATGCTACTGCCCTTCTTTGCACCACTCTGCAGCTTTATTTCTGGACAGTTTACATAAACCCACTACGTATAGGTTTATACATCACTCTCTACTTTTTTGTAGTGTTCAAAGCCAGAGGCCAGGTCGATGCGCAGTGTACAAAAGGCAGAAAGTTAAACGCTGTTAGTGGTTTGTTAGTGCTGTCTCAGACTGCCCTGTGAAAACTCTCCTTTTCCTGCAGAACAGAGGTCTCCTGAGCTACAGCAGGACAAAGGAGCAGGCGTTGTGTGCCAGCGATGGGGACTGGCACCCGGTCACACGCTGGCTGCCGACTGGTGTGTGAGACCTGAGGAGAGCTGTGCCTTGGCTCTGCTTTCATCTGGCACCCTGGTTCCAGTGCCAGCTGGCGAGGGGGTTAATGGGGAGACCACCATCCTTCAGCAGCATATTCCCTTAACTGTAGGACATTGCTGTTGTCTCTTCCTTGCTTTGGAAACTTTCCTCCATGGGGGCTTGGCTGGCAAATTGCTCTTCTGGTGTCTGGGGCAGTTGCACGGCAGAGGCACACAGTGTACACGGGCAGAGCGCCAAGAGAATCAAGTCTTCCATTGAGTGCACGAGTCTGGAAAGGTTTCTGCGTATATCTAAGTATCTTCTGATCAAAAGCTTTGCAAACTGGTAGTACAAAGGAACTACTATCTTACTGGTGGAAAATTACAAGTATTTGCAGTAGCCTGCAATCGGTTTGCATCAATCTCTTTGGGGGTATTGTGCTGTTGTGGTGATTTAGTAACATGATAACTCCTGGCTCTGCTGCAAAAAGGCAAATATGCCTCAAGATCAGCCTGTGACAATTTGGTATTTTTGTCCAGGCTTTGGTATCCACTAGAACATCACTCTTGGAATCGGGACTGCTCAGACTCTCTGAATCCTGTTTAATAAAATCACGTAGCAAGGGCATCATGATTATAAATCACACTTGGAAATTGGCCTGCAGAGTACTTGCTGGGTCATGTGGTGTCATATGCCACCACTGTTCCCAGCTTCTTTTCAATTTCCGAAAAGAAGGCATATAGCAGCAGCTGGAGATAGAGGTGGAATTCATTTAGCTGCTTTGAGAAAGCCACTGCCAGCAAAAAACAGCAGCTCTACAGTCTTGGTTCGTAGCGAGGGAAAAGGGATCCAAGTGACTGGAGCTGGTGTAATGAAAAGGAAAAGAACCAAATGATTTGGCAGCGTGTGAAAGAGGTAAGGATGTGGTAGAGAAAGGAGCGGGAGGAGCTGAAATGAAGAGCAGGAGTAAACAATGTAATTTAACTTATTCAAAAGGGACAGAATGCTTATTAGAGCTCTGAGAGATGATAAATTAGTGCTTTGCTGCTATTGTTGTTTCAGATAGAGCTGTCATATGGTAATACTGCAGCGGTGAAGGCTGGAGACTCACAAATTCATAGAGGGGAATGGGAAGTGGGATATATGGTTACATGATTGAAAGTTGGAGCTGATGAGGGAGAATGTGCAGCCCTGATTCAGAAGAGCATCCTTACACACGCGTGCTGTTCCCTGGAAGCTGCCGTTACCTACTGAAGAGGGACAGTTCAAAACACGAACTCTGTTGCTGTGAAGATGTATCCCACACTGAGAGCTTTTCCCTTAGCTGGGAGGTGCTGTCGAAACCCTGCTGTGGCTTCTGAAACCCCTGTCTGAAATAGCCCCAGAGCCCTCACCTGGAAATGCTCTTTAGCTGTTACTCCTGTGGCAGCACACAGAACGATCATTTGAGGCACTCTGGTTGTGAAGTTTTCCCCTAAGGAATCCTGGGCTGGGGGAGGGAATCGCAAAATTATTCTTATCTTACATTACACAGAATCTCTTGCATTACTTACTGTGGCATATTGTTTCCTCCCACAGAGTTCTGCTCAATCGCTTTCAGGAAGAGGCTACTCCGTAAGTCATTTTACAGCTAATTCTTTCACTTCTGTTGATGTTGATTGCAGAGGTTTACACTACCTATTGCATATCCACTGACATGAAAGAAATGCAGAACACAAAAACTAGGATGAGAGTAAAGGACTGTCATGAACCTGACAGGAGACAGCCCTGACACGTGAGAGTGCATTAAAAGTCTGGGAGCTTCTTCAATTTAAATTTATTGTTATAGGGAGGGGGGTTTTGTTGTTTTGTAGTGGATTTCAGCTAGGTAGCCACTTCCTGAGAATTAAAAGACGGCAGTGGGGAGAGTTTTCAACACTGGTGGGAGGCGCTTCCCTCCTCTCCTCCATCCCTCATATAAGTTTTAATTTGTGCATTAAATACAAGAATCAAAGACAAAATTACTCCATTTTAAGAAGAATTGCAACCCTCACCAGTGTGAACAAAAAACCCCAATATCCTCTTGTTTACAAGCTCTGAGTTATAAAACAAGCTCCCTTGTTTTCAGAGGAGAGTGTTGCTGGTCTTTTCTTCGCAGGAGTGCCATAGGTACCAGTGGTCTAAGGCTGGTGTTACAGGGCCAGGACACGTCTGCATGTGTGTGCAATGTAACAGTGATGTTTAATTGACCATTTCTGTTCACATGTAGCTTATTTGTATGTGCAGTAATGACATTTCTTCATGTAGAGGTGGTATAATTATTTGTTTAGTTTGGGTACCTTTGCTGCTGAGCTGTCCAAAAAGGCAGGCACATAGACCTTCTTGTGTATATTAGTAAGGAAATGGAGAGGGTGTGAGTGGCTTAGCAACGTCAACATGAAAATTCCTGGAATCACATTATATCTGACTCTTCTAATAAATGTGTGGTGTGTAGATGTCTGTTATGATACCCTGGTTGTTCAGCCAATAAGTCATGAATACCCTCATTGCTAGTGCAAAGGTTATAGATGGAGGCATATGCTAATCTTGTGTGCAAATCTGAATGAGAATGTCTCAGTCCAGCTATCAGCTCCTGCCTACACTTATTGACATGAATTGCCTTTTTTCATGACCTCTGCCTTGATAAAGTTTTGTCTTCTAGGTGATGGTCCCAAACTCTGTGTGAGCTGTAACTGCTCACTTTTCATAGACCAGAACAAGGGTGCATTTTATATGCTTTAGGAAGTTGATGTGAGACCTGGTACACATTCTTTTTGCAATAATCACATGAATGCTTTTCTTTCAATAATTTTTGTATGTTTAGAGTTGTGTGATGGAAGCTGTGAGCTCCTACACAGTGCTGTGCACGCAGAGAAAAAAAGGCTAGGCAGTGCAGAATTGATGGTCTGATTTCACAGCGACGCTGTCACAGGCTGTCATACATATTACCAGAAGTTCATAATACAAGACTAAGTACATTTTAATCATAAAGCAATTACAAAATAGCGTACAACTTGAAAAGTCTTATGGTTTAAATGAATAATGTCACAAATTTTTAGACAGTAAAGACACGTCTCCCAAATATCCTCCTGTCTAAATCTTTCCAGCATCCCAGGTGAGTATCATTATTTAATTCATTGAGTGATGAGGAATGTTTGCTCCAGGACCAGTCAAGTGCTGTTTCCCATACACATGAGCAGCTGGATTCACCTAAGCTTCTAAAGGCAGATGCCGTATCTTCTATTTGTCTGTAAAATGCCATGCATGCCTGTGGCACCACATAAATAATAATGAATCATCTTCACAGATTTTATGACTGAGGGCATGGTTTGGGAATTAAACAATTTCCCACTGGCTATAACATAGGTTGCGAAATCTTAATGGAAAAAGGCCAAAGAATTCTTTTTTAGAGTCTCAAGGCCAATAAATCATAGGACTGTTTTCCTCCATTGCTGGCTGATAAGAAATTTACTTTTGTCTCTCAGAGAAATTATTCTGAGACAATTTCTAGCTCCTTCTTTGTACACGTGTGGGGACAAGGTTCTTTTATTTAGCCAACCCACAACTTCTTAAGGGAGGTAAGAACTGTCTGCGTGCCAGGGCAGTATTCTGAGATCATGAGTAGTGTGAGCTGGGGTTGCTTTTCCTTATGGGTTGTCATTTTCCCTATTAAACTGCCTTCTGCCTCACCATGTACCAGCTGTTGAGGCTGACCGTTTCCCTTAAGACTCTGATGTTGCTCTAAATTGATTTAGCATAAGGCAGAGACTATCACTTCCAGTACTGCCAGACCTCACTGGCCCAAACCTGCGTTGGAAGCTGATTCTCCCAGGTGGCAGAGAGATGTTCAAACCACCGGTTCAAGACAACTGGCCCCAAACCAAGGGTTGTCCATAATATCTTGTAACGGTTTTCATTTTTTCATGAAAGCATCAGTATACGAAACACTAAGTCAGTATTTTGGCTCTGCCCCTGCTTACATCAAATAGGTTGTTTGCCAGACGTGGTGAAAGCATGACAAAAAATAGTGCTAGCAGGAGGCACGATGGAGACACCATTCTTGTACTGAGTGTTCCTCCTGGTATCTGTGCACAGCTTGTGGTGTGGAAGACTGTCACTTGCAGAATGATGATGTATATCGTTACTCGGCGAAGTTCTTGTACTGGGTTTCATAAGCAGCTGTTTAAATACCACAAACTATTTTGTGCGTGTTCATTTTTAATTAGCTCATTTCGAATCTGCACGCTTCACCATTCACTTGCTTCAGCTGTCCTTGCAGAGATGTTTGCGCTCAGAAACGTTTCTAGAAAATGCACACTTTAAGGAAATGTGCATTTGCTAAAAGAGGACTTAAAACCTGCAGTAGTCATCTCATATGAAAAATCTCACTCCAAGGTTGAGCTCCTCCAGCTGGGCCACAGAGAGAAGGAAAGCAAGGCCTGTCTGTGCAGTCAGGAGAGGCTAACGTTGAAAACCTCAGCAAACCACTCATATTATAAGGTACTAGAGCTAGAGTTAAGAAAAAAACTAAATGCAAGTGTCTGAATAACTCTTGAGTGTTGAATATTCAAACAACTTCTTTGATTTTAGACTTCCCATGGAGCTTCAAGTCTCTAAATAGGGACTGTGCTTGAAATAACTCTGAAATTCTGGTCTTGTTGAAGTTACCAAATAACCTCTGGTTAACTTCAGTTGCACCCAATTTTAATTTCTGCACTTGAAAATTGTAACTTCAGAAGTAGCATTAATGGTGACTGGGCACATAGTTTCAGAGTCTATCTGTAGGTATCACAGGCAAAGTTTCTTATGAATCTATTTCCCAAAATAAAGTTTTGAATGGTGTTTACTTTTACTTGGATAACATGAGACATATCTATGTCTGTACTGTTTCTGCAAGCACTTTATCTCATCAGCAGCATGTGTTTCATATCCTTATCTTATTAAATGTATACTTCCGCTGTGCTGAGAAATAGAATGCTAGTTTGTTTATGGAGGTTAATATCTAATTCCCTTTATGACTCGATGGTTACAGATGTGTGATAAATTATTCTAGCCATTTGTCACACTTCCTGCACACACAAATGAGATTAGTGATTTTAGTCAGAAAGGTCTGTCTGTCCTCTGTGCAGACAAAACAGATTTTCTTTTTGGTAACAGGATGAGAGGCCTGTCTACCTGTAATGCACTGATTTGTTAAAACATATGCAGAGAATTAGAAATTAGCTGTATGTTGAGGTTTCTATAGATCACTGAGATATATCCACGCTGTGGGCCATTTTTCAACTTTGTTTCTGGTAGTTAAGTCAATTTAGAATCTAACATAGTTAGAAAGTAGTTACAGTGAACATGAACTGTACGTACTGTTTGTTATTAATGAGTAAAAAGTTGCAGTTGTTTATCAGGTTGAGCACATCGTATAGACAAACCCAAGCTGCAGTTGAACTTGACTCAGTTTTGCAGAGAGCACGGAAGAGGATAGAACTGGGAATATGTGGTAGCTCAATAAAATAAACAAAAAACCTCTTCCAATAAATTATGTAGTTTATTTATAGAGCATTTGTACAGCTGTTCCTCTTCTGAAATGGAAGGGGCTAAAATGTGGGAGTGAATAAAAGAATAAACTTGAAAGCATATGGCATATGGATAGCCAGTGAACCAACCTGGCTGAGTGTACCTTGGAACAAAAGTACAGGAGGAGGTGATGTCTTTGTTTGGTTTTATTTGTTCTTGGAAGATTATTTTTTTAATAGAAACAGTAACATACACTTGGCAACAGCGGCAGCTGATTTTCCTGAGGTTCTGTGAAATATCAAAGTCTTTGCAGCCTAGTCAAATCCCTGGCAGCTCATCAAATTCTGTTGATTTTACATCTTCCTTGTTGAGCGCCGGAAACCAGTGTCTCAGATAACTTAGACTGCAGCTCATGGACAGAGAGAAGCGTGCAAAACACCGTAAGGCTTGCAGAGACACTTGGGTCATCCAGAGTCAACCCAGTGCTATCTGCAACCTTCTGTCCTTTGACTTGGTGACATAGCCTGAGAATGATTATCTCCTTACCCAGATAAAGCTGGAACCCAAAGTGGTACAGGCAAGCACTGGGTAGGCTTTGAGCACCCTGAGCCCTGCTGCATCTCAGCCTGCTCCTTCCTTTCTGTTTGTCTCAAATTATACTGTTGATTTTTGGAGCTGGCTTTCTGGTTGTTAGTGATGATCTTTACAAGCTTCCAGGACTCCTCTCCTGTGCTGTACAGTTGATGTGGCTGTCACCCAACACAGCTGTTCATGACCGCCCTGTCCTACTCGGATCTTTTTAGCTCCTACCCATGGGCACACTTGCCAGGACTGCAAGTGCTGAGTTGTAATTCGCCTGAGTTTACGGCATGGAGGTGGCGTCCAGCTCCACGAGCTCAGTGGGAAGGAGGACAGATAGGAGTGACTGCGAAGTGGCTGGGTAATCATCAGCCTAGGAACTGATGACTCTTTGCAGGTTTATATACCCTCTTATACCCTGTGAAGTTCTTTTCATGGCCTGTTTCGGTTTTGTGCCAGCTCAGTGCAGTTCTCTGAAACAGATGGTCCCTGCTATGGAGCCTGTTCCCACGCCAGAAACCCTCGGTGCATGCACAGGCAGGTTCACTGTTTCAGTGTAATGGTTACAGAAGCTCACTGAAAATTATACCAGCAGCATTCCCCTGATCTGCTCTGTGCTTCAAGGATACTCTTGTGCTCTTAGGCTGGGTGCTAAATTGTGAAACTTGGAAAAGCACTTTCAACAGCATCTTTTGTATAGAACTCAACTCAGTACCACTTCCTACATGTGGCATGGTCCAAGACACCAGGTGATGATAATATACCTTGCCATGTTTGAGATTGCTATGGAGAAACTGGTATTCTGAGAAGCATAAATTTCTACATAAAAATTAAAAAAGTTATTGCTATGAAGCACATACTTCTGGTTGGGAATTCTTGAGTGGGTGCTCATGACTGTGGAACCATGCTCGGTGACCAGAGGCAAACTTGAATTGGAAGTAATGGGGTTTCTCCACCTGCTGATTTGTCATACGCTAATGACAAATCTCTCCTCTGTAGGTAGGTAACATTTCTTAACTGGGCTGGAAAATTCATTGTATTTTAGGAGCTCTGATAAATTAGCATTTTTCCTTGCCAAAAATCAATATTGGAAACAGGGCTCTTGTTATGAATCTAAAACTCCTTGAGCTGGAGCCAAAGTTAAATGATAAAAGTGAATTTAATATGTATTCCCTACAATAGTGTGCCTGTGGGCTGGCAACATGACCAAGACTTTCTGGACAAGATTTATGAATAGGGGAGTAATAATTCCAAAATAAGTATCAATCTTTTTTTTTGCCACGATGCCAAGTATAAAAGGGGGACTATAATTGTCTTTTTCTTCTGGACAAGAAAAAGAATGGCAGATAGGTCCTCTTCAGGTAGAGCAATACTCTGTCTTCTTTAAAGATAGATGTTAAGCTAGAAAGAGAAAATAAAAAGGGACTATAATCAAGTGATATGGCCTGTAAAGGCAATGACAGCACCAAGTATTAAAAAAAATAATAATAGGTAATAGAAACATAATTTTAAAAGGAGTTCTCCCTCTAAGAAAGCAGGAATTTTAGAGAGCCAGGAATACAGTGGTGGGTGTCAATCCAAAGCATTTAACTTTGCTCGTTTTCCTTTCATGTGTTCCTAAATAGCCTCAATTTACAAGAACTATCCCCATGTTTGAATTCACCTGGATGAGCTGAGTTCACTGAATAAATAGAGTTTGTTTGCTCTGAAGGCCGTGTGGGCTCGAGTCATGTTGCTGTAAGCCAGCTGAGGAGCTGGTCCCTTGACTCCAGAGGCTGTGCCATACCCCATGGGCTCAAATGCTGTTGAGTAATTAGTGCATATATTATTCTGCATCCATGGGGGCTCTTGAGAGTTTTTGAAATGTCCCATGAAAAAGCGTAAGCAGAAAAACAAACATAAATAGACTTCTTACTTCAGCTTTACAAATACTGAAGTCCATGAACTTCCTTACAACACATTTTCCTTTAGAAGTTCCCTTTTCTGAAAGTCTGTTTCTTCTTAGATGACCTCTGTTTTTAATTAGGATGAAAAGTCCCATAAATTTTCACTCATCTCCACAGCCATAAGGAAGCACAAAGGGCCCTCTCTGGCTGCCCGAGCCAGTGGCCCTGGCAGAGGGGCTGCCCGGGAGGCTCCCGTGTGGCTGGAGCAGCAGCAGTGCCCTTTGTCCCTGCGCCCGGAGCGGGACGGGGTGATGCTGATTTCCATAACCCCCCCAGCCACAGGACAAGCACAGCCAGCTGAAACCACGAGCCCTCGTGAGCCCCTTGAGGGATGGGGCATATGACTTCTGTGTGATTTTTGGCCATGTTTTTAATCTCCCCTGCCATTGCCCTCAGCTTGGAGCGGTGGGGGGTGGGGTGGGGGAACAGATCTCTAATCTGACTAGAAACGTGCTATTGTTATACAGACACATCCCCCGAAATTCCCAGTGCTCTTTGGCTTTTGGGGTAGGATAACCTCACTGTCACTGGCCTTGCACACTAAAATGAAGAGCTATACTAAATCCATCTTGAATTCACCAGCCTGGAAAGGATTACATCCTGCTGAAGAGGAAAGGCAAAGGATTTTGAGAATATCTGGTCTTTATTTCTGGACCTTTTTGATTAAGACTGTCCTGAGGCAGTTGTGTCATAGATACGCCGTAGCTTTCTTTGTGTAAGAGAGCGAGGTATTTGCCTCTCTGTCTCAGCTGTTTTCACATTGTTATTTGCTCTCGTGGCTCTCTCTCCTTACAATCCATTGCCTTGTTTTAACTTTCTTTTCTTTGCCTTAACCAAAACCAACAAAAAGATGATTAAAACAGATGGTTGATTAGAGACAGGGTGACTTTACCTGATGAGCACGGTGAGCAGAGGTTAAGTGTGTGGCCTCTTGGGGGATTTGCTTTTGATTTTTCTTTAATTCTCTAATAGCCTTGTGCAGTGAGAATTGACGGTGCTCTAGGGTTTTATAACTGGAGGTGTTAAAACAGCCCATTTCTGAGGGCGCTGGTGTTTGTTGTGCTGGGTGCTGCGGTAGGTTCCTCAGAGGAAATTCATGGGGGAAGGTAGGGGGGAACAGGGGTTCACGCTTTCTTGTTTTATCTCACATCTCAATATGCCCTTGCAGAAACCTGCACCCAAAACCACGGTGTGTAAGGGGAGCAGCAGAGGAAATAACAGCGCCGCTAACTCAGGCTGCTATTGTAGAAATAAAAGACAAACACCATGTTTTATTGGCCTTAAGAGTAGGTGAACAAGAGAGAACAAGGAAAAGGGATCGAGTGCATCAACTTTGTGGGTGTTATTAGCATTACAAAGCACCATCCGTCGTCTTAAAGCGGATTAAATTATAAGATTTAAAATACTTAATTGTGCAGCTCAGTGGAATATGCTGTTGTCCTTAATGCTCAGGGATTGATTGCTTATCAGTTCCAAAATGGTTTTCCCTGTCTTAAACTGCAATGAAATAAACTAGTCTAGAGAGTGTAGGTTATTTGGGTTGGTGATAAAACTAGTCACTGCGCATCCCAAGCATAAGGAGGGTTGCTTCACCTTGGTGGCCTTGTCTTAATTTCATCACTTGCTTTTTTCCTTGCCTGCTTTTATTTTTTTAAAACTGGGATATGTTATTAAAGGCTAGAGAGAGCGCTTCAATTTCTTCCCTGTCCTAACGGAAGACAGGGATGCCACTTCAACAAAAAATCAGCTGCAATCCTAAATCAGATCTCCCACTGAGAAAAGCTCTTGGTAACATGCTGAGGGTGTGGTGGCTCTGCTGCGAAAACTGCAAATAGGGGGTGGGAAATCTGCTGTAGGCTGAGGTTTCTCTTGTTCTCGCTTCACATCTCAGCCTGGCTGTGATATAGCTGGCTGCTAAAATGTAAATACACTGGGGCAGGTAGTTGCATCTGCAGGGGAAAGGCAGCACCCCTCCATCTCCGAGGGGTGAGGGGGCAGAGAAGCAGCACCATGCTTCTGTGAGAAGGTGGCTCAGGGAGGAGCCCAGGATTCTTTTCTAGGAATGGTTAAGCTCCTGCCACAAAAGTGAAATCGTTGCTGAAGAGACTGGATTTCTCATCTGCAGCGCTTGTGTTGCTGGAAGAGGAGTATTCAGATGGAAACCCTGGTCAGCCGTGCGAAATGTTTCTTACACAGGGTCAGTGTTTTCACTTCCCTCTGCCTTAGCATTTCAGTGTCACAGTTCCTTGTGGTTGGCTCCAGCCCCAGTCACCATAACTTGCTGGTAACATTTTAGAAAGGTGTCCTTTCTCCTTTTTATAGCAAATAAATAAATGAAATTGTAGGAGATGACTCTTTACGCAATGCTAAAGGACCAACTGCTATTCTAGACACCCAGGGAATGTACAGCAAGGGCAGAAATGTAATTTGTGTTGTAACTTGTGTGAAAGATACGAATCACACAGGGGTAGGAGACCTTTGCAATACCGTTTGGCAACTGGTAAAGCCAAGTACCTTCTGCTTTTTCCTCAGCTCTTTGTTTTAGTAAATTACTTTAGGGAGGCAGTGGTATAATTTTGAAATTCATTCATTGCCATACCCAAAAGGTGATTATTGAAAGTCTTGTTTTAAAACCCATTGATTAATGAGACTAATTTCACGGAGAAGTTTTTAACTTCCAGTTCAGAATACGCAGTGTTTCAGCTTTAGTTTTCAAGTGATTGTAGCTGTTCTCTCATTTTTCAGCTCATCGCAGGTCAGGAACTCAAAGGCGTTGAGGTTGAGTAAAACAACTGTTCATCACTCTGAGCTCCGCTTTGCCTTTGTGGGAATTGTCTGCTCCTGTAGCACCTTTGGTTTCATTACTCTTTTTAAAGTTTGGTTTACTAGCCTGCTCTTGGAACAGATACAGCCACCAAAGCTGCTTTTTAATTAGCCCTGTGGTCCATCCGGTGTGTATGTGCTAACGTCTTGGCTGTACAATGTACTTCCAATGAAAGAGAACAGTCTGCCATAGAGTCTTGTAACCTTGAGGTCAGTTTTGAGCTCAAAATTGCTTTTGATTATGGCGTTAGTATGTGTCTCAAAAAAAAAAAAAAAAAAAATCCAGCAAGCACTAGTTGTCCTTACATGATGCTGCTGAGTTACACACTTAAATGGTATCACATCTAGATTTTACCAGAATTAACCACTTTATTTATAGATTCTTTCCAGATGCATTACTGTGCTACTGTTTTTGAATATTCAGAGTTTTGTAATCAGAATGATGGAAAATTGGCATACAGTTACATTGTTGTGGACACGTCTGCAGTGGTTTCTACAGGAATGTAGCCTGATTCATACCTTTATTGTCTACATTTCATCTCTCTGCTATATGACAGATGAGACTTTATGTGCCTGAACACTTACAGCCTAGATCTGTAGTATCCCAAGGAATGTTCTTGTCTGATTAATTCACCACATGTGTTCTCCGGAAAGCCTCATGACATTGGCAGTCCTTGAGAAAAAAGTTTGGGACCGTGTAGGTGCTAGGTGTTTGCAAACCTCAGTTCAGTTTTTTAGACTGGTACTTCTCTATCTGTAAGCTAAAAGAAGTTTTGGGATTGATTCGGAAGCTGTTCTCTGTGGTTCTCGGTGGTCATACTAGATGTTGGGATGGTTCATGCTACCCTTGAAATCAGCTAATCAAAGCAGGAGGATTTTTGGACATACTGTAGCAATTAGAGTGCTGTAGGTGGAGGTTGGTATAGACTGCATAGTGTGTTCTTTTAATTCATGCAGCATCATACTCAGACGAGTTGGCAATTAACAAAGGAAAAAAAATTTACATTGAGGTGGGTGAAATATATACATGTTTTAATAGATTGATGAAACTCTGTTGTCAACCGCAGTGGTGAACTGCTTTATTTTGCCTTATCACAATGCACTTTAGAAATAGCTAGAGCTGACCAAGTGAAAACGTAACTGTTGTCTGTGGGGTTTCACCCTACCTTCAGTTGAAGAATATGCTTTAATACTACTTTTCTTCAAAATTATTCTTGGTGAACTGATTCCCATATATCATCAGGTCATTGTGACAGCTGTTAGAACTCCAAAAACAGCGTCCCAGTCAGTGACTAAAGCCCTTCTTTCTGCCACCTAGTTAAGGACACCGAAAGGCGTCAGTGGGTGAAATTTTTTACTGACTTTCCTAGGTGAGGATTAGGACCTTCAAGGTTCTGGGCAGCAGCTGCATGAACAGCTGAGAAGTTAAACTTAACGGGATACTTGCAATGAACCAAAGGTTCAAAATTTGTTCTCAAAATCACTTGATAAAAAGGCTTTTCTCTCTAAGCATTCTTCGTAGCAAAATACAAGCAGGTGTTGACACAAGCATGATTGTAAGGGTCGCGATCAAAGTTAGATCAAACCTCCTCTTCCAGTTCACAGAACACATTTTCCCCACTGTATTCATGTTGCTCTTCCAAAGCTGCTCAATAGCATCTAGGCCAAGTAGCACACTGGTTTAAGAGAAAAAGAGCTTGAAGCATAAAGATTAGTCTATCACAGTGAAAATGCCCGAGGTCACTAAGCACTGTGTAACTGGCAGGCATCCAGTTGTAACGGGTGGAGGGTGGTCTCAGACTTCTTCTAAGCATCTTTCCCTCCCCCTAAGGACTTGCTGTTCTCTGAAGAGCCCTGATTCAATTCATTTCTAGAGAGCTGGCAAAGAGGGCAGGAGAGAGTAATAAATGGTCCCTTGAAAACACGAGTCAGTAATACACGCCGCAAGACAACCCAAGACAGCCTGTTTAACTGCGGCCGGTTTCCTGCTGAAGGTTCATTTCTAAGAGATTGTGAGAGCGCTCGAACAGGAAGCTGCAACTTCACCAAACGGTTTCGGTATCAGTGTGTTATCTGTGGTCATTCCCCTCTACAGCTTGCGGCCAGCTTCTGGTTAGCAGAGAAAGACACTTTGAGCTGAGCTGGCATCAGTTCCCACCTACTTAATCAGTTAAGTTGTGAGCCGTGTGGTTAGCTCGAGTCCCTGGTCGTCTTGTGGATTGCCAGTGACAGGAAGGTGGAGATGCATTGAGTGGTTCAGACAGGAATAGCTTGGTTATCTGATGGTCACCCCAGAGACTGATAAAATTATGTGAGCTCTTTTCTGAGAAGACATCAAAAAAGCAGAAACTGTTGTCTCTAACCACCTGAAGAGTTTACAACGTCAAGGGAAATTTTGCTTATCTTAAAAGCCTCAAAACTGTTAACCCGTCTTCACCACTGCAGACCACAGCAGTGCCTTAGGCTCTCGGTGCACCGAACAAAGCTCACAGATGGTTACGTGCAAAGCGGTAAAATTGTAAAATCGTACTGAGGAAACGTTAGAGCTCACATCTTCCAAAATTACTTTGGCACTTAAAATTCGGAGGTGGACAACTTGAAACATGAGAGGAACCAGTCTTTTCTGAGCGAGCATGCCCCTCATTTTTAGAAACCTCAGCCCCTTTGAGGCTCTCACGTTGGCAGGAGTTTGGGCATGCAAAGTGATGACTCACTTTGCAAAGCCTGTTTGAGCCTGGTCTAATCTGAAGCCAAAATGATGGTGGCTGTGACATGGGCTTGCAAAGGTTAGAACATAGAAGGTGGTTATATCCTCGGGACCGCTTAGGGCACTTTGTTTTTGTCCTAGCTTTGCTGAGCAAACCTCAGGATTAGAACCAACAAGCTTCAGAGAGAGACCTTGAGCAAATGAGATTTTAAATTAGTACTTTCAAAGAGGCCCTGGGCAGATTGCTCTGAGCCTCAGTGCATGAGTTTCTCTGGCCTCAAAATGAGGTAGTGATATTCATCTCTTTTGTACATCGAGATGTACAGACGGAGAGTGTTTTACTGAGTATTTACTAAAATAGGTAAGGTAGTTCTGAACAGAAAGTCTGCCTAATTTTTGTGTCTTATGCCTAGAGTACAAGGAGCTCTGTGCTGCTTGTCCCGTGTTTCTATCTGACCTTCCCTCTCCTCAAACCAGCCCCCACAGCTTCTCCTGTCCCCCAGCAGTGCTTGCAGCCCGGCTCCCTGCACTGCAGGTACCATTGGCCAATGTCCCACGGCTGGTGTTGAGCTGAAGCAAGGGGATGGGATGGCTTATACCCATGGGGCAGAGGATCCCATGGCTGGTCCAGAGCTCTCGCCCCCATGGAGGCCATCATGCCAGCACTGGGGGCTCCAGCCCCTTCCTCGCTGCCGGCCTCGGGGTGAAAGGCAGGGTGAGGTCGGTGACAGGGCTGTGACAGCACAGCCTGCCCTGTGCCTGCACCTCTTGAGAACTTCAGCCTGAATTCGCACAGTCTGGTGTGTGATTTGTAGCTGTAACCATCGCCGTAATGAAAACCTGCTTGTCTGCTGGTTTTGTTCGGGTTTTGAAATAAAGCCTGTGTTTTTTTAAGGGCATGTGTCTGTACAGGAGGCATGTAAGGTGCTTTTGTCTGCTTACGGTGCTTGGCTCAGCCTCTGTCAATGACAACCATAACAATCAGAGCATTTTTGACTCAAAGCTATTTCCTTTCCTGGTGCAGATTATGTCTGGTATGCATAACGTGTTAATTTAACAAAGCAGTTCTTTTGATACAGCTTTAATTTTTTAACAACAGCTCGGAGGCAATGATGTACAGATTATATAGTGTCAGTTTCCCAATTAAAGTTTTACAGGAAAATACTCTGGTTTTGCTTTAAGCCTGTGTTGAATTCTTCCTTCTGGCACTTGTGCAAATGGAAACTGTGCTATTGCAAAGCATCCATTTGAAACCTTGAAATATTTATTGAGGCTGCATTGAATACTGAAGCAGGAATCTTCCTGTAGGCTTGTTGATGTCTGTCATACGCATATATTTTGTAATTAAATGTCTGGAAGTCTCTGTGTGTGTGTGGTTAGTTTCTTGTGTTTTATTTTTTTGCAGGTTTGGTAGTTGTTATGCTGTTTTTCCTGAGAAATGTATTTAACGCATCCCTTTTAAGTGTTCCTGTGAAATCTTATCCAGGGCAAGACCGCATCTTTGATGTATAGCGTAATAAATACTAGGCTTCTACTAATTGTTGTGCAGAGGTGGCTAAACTGCTGCCCTTCCTAGAACGTCAGACCATGCGAAGATCATTCCTGCAGAATAATGTGCCTGTTTAGGGAATCTGGGGTGGAGAGCACCTGAAGGGATGAGAAGAAAATATTTCATTCTTAGAACACGACCCACAAACTGAACAATTTTATACATATAATATTTTTTCTTTCCCTCTATTTCTTCTTTCCAGCCCTTATTCTTGGATAACATCAGGTGACTTTTCCTGTCTGTATCATTTGGAAGCCGCAGGGGCTCACCATATTCAAAAATGTCTGCTGGTCTAGGAAAGCCTGATGAGTGTGCTCTAAGGGATGTGATTGTGTGGAGCATTAGCTGAACTCAAAGGGCAAAGCAACACAGTGCTGGCATGAGACAGGACTAGGAGACATCAGGTCCTGCAGAACATGCCACTGCAAAGTTGCAGAACCAGGTGCCTGATAGTATCTTCCTTGTGTCCAGGTTTCTGGTGATACTCTCAAGGTACTCATCACTGGTCAGTCCCACAGGTTCTGTCTTGGAAGAGTCTCAAAGTTGTGTGATGACTAGAAGAACTGCGGCATTGGATACCTAATTTAGATTAGCCTGCAGCAGCATTAGTTATTGCCCAGGTTTGCAAAGAAGCATGGTAGTATGAAGATCTCTGCAGTTGCATCTAAATCCAGCCATTGGTGGGGAAAGCACAGCTGCTTTTACTGGATAGCGAGCGCGGTCTCTGAACCTGCGACTGCCCAGCAGGCCGTGCTGCTTCTCTGCCTTCAGAATGTGCTGAGAGTCTGAAATGTTCTCTGCTGCCAAAGTGCCAAGGAAGCCACCTGGCCAGCTTTAAAACCAAATGCTGCAATCTTGTGTGTTTATCACTTTCCTTGTTTTCTTTCTATTTCTGTTTCCAACCAATCTCTTTGGATTAGTCCTACTCCTAGATAATTATGACTTTCACATCTACATCTTTTTCTCGAGCTTGGCTGCATTATTTTGGACAGCTATTTAAGACTGTTACTATTTTTTTAAAACATACTGTGTCCTTATTTGCATATTTGCATTTCAGAACAAACAAACAATGGTAGTTCTCACAGTACATCATTCTTCAAATATTTTTCTTAACAAGTAGAACTTTTTCAGGCATGCCAGAATCAGCTTCATTGTATGAATCCTATTTATGGATCCTATTTAGAGCATTGGAAGGGAGGGAATTACAGTCTTTGTGGAAACAGCCCCTTTACCTGGGCCATGTGAGAAGGTAGGGTAAGAATGGGTTAATATTTCAAGGAAATTGCAATAGTTACCTAGAAGGACCTCCCTCCCTCCCTCCCTCCCTCCTCTGTTCCTCATCTTTCTTTCTTTTTGATGTTTCTTCTTAAATTCGCTTTGTTATTGCCCTCATCAGACACTGGAACAGAGACCAAGGACCTAAGCAGAAGGGCAGAAGGCCTGGGGAGCTGGGCTAGGTCTGCAGGATGAGGGGCACTATATAGAAATCCTTAATAGACACTAAACAAGATGAAGATACAACCCTCTCATGTTGCTGCGGTATGATGGGTCCTTGATACATATATGAAAACAAAAAACAGGCATTTATGTGGGTAATAAAATCCAAGGCCTTCATTATCAAAACCAAAAGAAATTTATTCTGCAGCAGTGTTTATTTGTGTAGTGGCCAATGATCGACACAAAGTGAAGCGTTTTATCTGAGGGATGTTAGCACAAGCTGACACTTAGTCTCTCCATCACTGATGGGTTTCACTGTGGTTGGTGCAGAGAGCACAAGGGTTGTGGGCAGCGTAGCCTGTCAGGCCCCGCTTAATCCATAAACCCGGTAGCTTGTACAGTATCTTGGGGAAAGGGAGGAACAGCAACCAACCCATTTTGGATTGGGATCCCTTTGGAAAGGGATTTTGGAAAGTCTTTCTGTTGAGTTCTTCGGTTGAAAGATGGCCTCTGAGCTGTTGAGTTGGCAGGACTGACGTGGTAGTTGCCTTTTGGAACCGAATGCTAAAATTTGAGTAGTCTTGCAAATATAAATGAAATCAATTTCTCAAAAGCTTCCAGTCCCACTGCAGCATTAATGAGAAAAATAGTGGAAGTTGGCTTAGGCAATGTGCTTTAAATGAAGTGTACGTGTTCCACCGTGTGTGAAGAGCAATGCAAATGAACTTTAGATGAATCTGGTGTTTAGGAAAGGAGTTGGGCATGTCCTTAACTAAAGTGTCCGCATGCTACCCATGGTGTTGGCCCAAAGTGCTCTGACACACAGTGCATCAGCGACTTGGGCTTTAAAGTTTGTGTTCAGGTGGTTGGGTCAGCAATCAAAACAGGTTCACTGGGAAGATCAAAGAGGAAGGCAGGTCCTCAAAAGAGAAAGAAGAATTAGAAGGGCGGTTTGCAGTTTCACATTAACTTTCTGCATTGCTATACCGGACAGCCAGGGAAAATGAATAGAAGATGATTGCGTGAAAGGGTTGAGTAATGTTGAAATGTGCAGAAACAAAGCTGCTCTGGGGGCTGCCTGCCAGCTCCTGGGTGGGGGGCCGGTGGGGATGGATCATAACCTCTCCTATGTGAAAATGGTTCTGTGTCTGAACAGCATGTTTGGGACTGGATGGTTTTATCTAGAGTTTTTTGGGGGCAGGGAAGGGGGCTTTGGAGGTTTTGGTTTGTTTTACTTGAAGAATGGAGAGCAAAAGTAAGATCCTCAATAGGACCGGTTTCTGCTTCACCTCAGGGATGTTTTACACCCGATCTGATCAAAACCTTATCACTGATCTGTCTTTGCCTTGGGCAAACATCCTTGTGCGTATTCTGTTCGGGTAGCTCTTTACCTCACTGGCCTTGGACAATGAGTGGGAGAACAGTAGGGTTTTTTTCATCTGTCCATGACAGCCAGTTTCAGTGGCCAGTCCAGCCCACACCAGGAAAGTAGGAAGTTGCAGGAATCGCAAGAAAGCCCAGTGTATAGAGGGAGTGGGTCTCTGCTGGCCAAGCAGGCCTACAGGGTGGCTGGGGCTTGTGTCTTCCCCAAACATGATGGTTTTCACTCACCAGTACCTTCTCAAATTGTTTGATTTTGTCAGAATTTGCTTTATAAGAAATGAATTCTTATCAGTGGTTGTGAAACCTAAGGCAAACATGTCATTGAAAATAAGCTTACAATGGCTTGATCAAGATCTCATGAATTGAGTTTTTCAGATATTTAAATGTGCTCAATTGCTGTAAAGCTGGAAGCACAGGTAGGAAGGACTCACAATTAAAGTTGCATTGTGAGGAACAGATTCAGGACTTCATGGTGCCTTGCTGTTGGCATTTTCTGATTTCAGACTTGTAGTAATGTGCTTTTAATATTTTTTTAGGTTTCAATTTGCTCAAAGTCTGTTGCCCTTTAACCCAAACCTCCCAGGATTCTCTCATACCGCACTTGGAGTCTTGCTGGTGGTTTTCAACCTCTTCCAATTTGCAAACACCGTAAGAGAAATGCCGCTAAAGTTGCAGAGCCCAATATTTTGAAGTTAAGGCCATCTTGACCACAGGCTCGCTTTTCTTAGCTACCTTTTAACAGCTCATTTAAGAAGTACTCAGCAAAGCCAGAGGTCTGATGTCCCAGGGCTGAAAACCAGTCGCTTGATGCGGTGGGGCCCTGATTCTGGCTCCTGCCTGTGAGCACTGCTGTAGCATGAATATTGACTGTGCAAACCAAGTTTTACAGAAATTTTGTTTAATATAAGCGTACCTTTGGCATCGGTGCACACTCAGTGTGTCTGTCCCAGTGGGCTTTCTTCCTTCTGACTGGAGTTGGGGTCGGATTTGTTTGGATATTGTGGTGGTCTCTGACGCCTATTTAATTTTGTTGGGGTGGTATTTTTGTGACACCGTGGTACCATGAGAGTTGTAAATGATCCTGTTACTCAAGTAGACCTTATAATTTGGTTGGAAAAATTGCTTTCCAGTGAAACTCAGCCTGAAAGTTAACGTGTTCATTAGTCACTGAAGTGGCCTACAGTAGTATGACTTGCAGATTATTTTACAATATGTACTTTTCTGGTTGCTTGCACAAATGTAATACAAAAGTTGCTTTTATATTAATCTTTAAAGTTGCAGCCTTGAATGCTTATAATTTCAGCATCCTGAATGCTAACCAACAAAGGAAGCGTGGTTTTGTGTTCAAAGCACAGGAGGAGGAGACAGAAGGTCTGTGTTGTATTCCCAGCACTCCTATAATCTGGCTCCGCGATCTCGGGCATGGTGTTTGCTGTGCCTCGGTTAACTCATGTGTGGGGCGGGGAGACCTTCAGGGTGCATTGACAGGCCTGGCTGTGTCGAGGCTTTAATGGGCTATGGGATATGCTGGTGGAAAAATTTAGTATTGTTCAGAGTACAGGAATCCGTGGGTTTAAGAAGTTACCCCAACGGTTGCAAATTATATTTCTTCCACTTCTGTCCAGGGGTGGCATCTGCCATGAACATCTTCATCTTCAATATTATTTTCCCCTGGTTATATTTTTATATTTCGCACACAGGGGCTCAAGGAGACAGGGAATTCTGGAATTGGTACGAGCGCAGGTGATGGTTTATCCTTGAATCCTGCCTGTTGCTCTTGGCCATCCCACTGTGTCAGGTTACCTCTCTCCGAAAAGTTCCTTCAGAAGCCTGGCACATCGTGTTACAGATGGCCCCTTATTAACTCTGAATTTCCCCAGTTTCTTTGCTTTTCCAGGTTTGAGTTAGATGGCTTGATGTTACTTCAGAGCCATCCTTTTGATGGCTGGAAACGATAATAGCCTGTGTCATCTGCCCTTTAGATGGAAGGGTTATGCCTCGTCCTTTATTCCCCGTCTCTCCCTACAAACCCCGTCCCACAATGCACCCGCGCCGCTCGCAGGTGTTCCCGGGGATCTGCCCTCTCACATGCACCGCAAATTAGTAACAGAAGCTAATGGCCCAGCATGCGGCCATCAAAGGGCTGACAATTCCAGCCTTTCCAAAGGGCCCTTTATGTCAAAGCCCCCCACGAGACCTGTCCGGCTGAAAAGACTATTTGTCTGTCCCTGTGTGCGGGCCTGCCGCAGCGCCGCGGCCGGCTGCTGGCCTCACGCTGCGCCCCGGACTGTTGCTGCTAGCAACAGATAAAAATCACTGTTAGCCACAGCGGGGCCCACAGCACATCAATCATCTGGCCCAGATAAAGGCCCGGGGCCTTTGGCCCTATCCTTCGCTTGTTTCTAAATAATTTCCAGTGGCTGAGCATGCTATGGTGTAGGCTGGGTAATTCAGTCCAGAAAACTTCATTTCACTAAAAATGCTTTGATTCTTTTTTTTCTTTTTCTTTTTTTTTTTTTACAGACTGTTTTTGTTCAAATAGATGTTTGTTTCGAAAGGGGGAATTTATCTGATGAAAGGGATGCCGTGAAAGTTCAGAGTGAGAATAATAAATAAAACTGTGTGGTTAAATGTAAAGTACAACCAAACAGGCAGCAAAAACAATTAGCATTTAGCAGGAGCAACAAAGCAGCTTCGCACATTAGAAGAAGCCTCTCTCAGCTTCGGCATCCTTCACCTTCCTGAATTTATATATATTTAAATAGAGATTAATCTTTATATATGGATAACATCATTTCCACCACACCTTTATTAAAGAGATTTATAGCTGGGTATCAAATTACACTTTTAATGCAGTCTAGTTGATTTTTTGGTAGCAGCAAATCATATTTGTAACTCCGAATAACTAAACAAATTTGACAGTAGCAAATTTTCTCCTTGACACAGCTAATTCTTCATCCTGTCTTAATGTTCTGCTGTAAAGCTATAAGAAATTGTGATGCTTAGAGCCTGACAGTCATAGGTTTTGTTCTTGCCATTTAGCCAATCCTTCAAAGAAGAAACCATTGCAATTTAAATTGAGGGACATCACAGACTCGGTAGCAGGGAAACACTCTCTGCAGATAAGCCCTGCTTTGTAATCTCCCTGGCTTGGGCTTTAAGGAATGGGTAGGTGGGATATAGTGGAATATTGAAGGTAAAATCAAGTGTTAGTCGCAAATAAAATCTCTGTGGAAATGCTGAAAATTAAATCTCAGTCAGCCTGCCTTTTGCACAAGCATCTTGGCATACTAATTGCATGGGCCTTTGTGTTATTGTAGATACTAATTACCCCTAGTTCTCAGTGGGAATTGGACACCTAATTCTCTAATGCTGCTTTTAACCTCCCAGTTTACAAGCCTTGCATTTCAAGGCACCTCGGTCCTGCTGCTATCTCCCAAGTACAGGCTTGATCCAGCACGTGGGCGCTGCTGCTGTTTAGGTGACAAAATTTTGCAGTGTAGGCTACATTTCTTGGTTGGATATAATCGTGGACTTCAGCAGCAGCTGGAAAGGCTGATGGAACTGCCATTCCTCTCCCAGTCTGCTGGAGTCCTAACACAGAAGCTGGTTTACTTTACCTTCTTGCTTGTCTGGCTATGTTTAAGCTAAAAGGGACAATCAAAAAGAGTTAAATTCTCACCTGACTGGTATTAATGGGTGCTGAGCCTTTCCTTTCAGCTGGACAGGACTTCATCCAGAGCGCCCTAACAAAGCGCTGAGCCTCTGAAATGCGTTGTGGAACCTGGTATGTATTTCATACTTAGCTGGATGAATATGATATATACCAAGAATTTGATAAGTTTTCTGTGGAAACAGGAAAGATAATAGCCTGACAAAATATACCTGCGCAATATGTCCTTCAGTATCTTCTTGGAAAACAAACCAAATTTTGAGATTGATTCTGATGGATTTTGAAATAGGTAGCAAGAAAATATTTTTCAGCCAGCAAGGTCACTGTAAATGCTGGCATTGGATCTGGATGATGTGCCTCTACCCTGTTTCCCCTTCTGCTTTGTTTTTAAACTCCTATATAATGCTGCCAAAGAAATAATGCGGGGAATGACAGAGAAGGGTAGGCTTAAATAACCCTGAGGGTGCTTATCTTCCTTGGCATTAACTTCATATCCACATTCATTATGTGAATGGGCCAGGGAAACTGTTTCTGTGACAAATTGGAGTGCAGGGTAGGTTGAACAGACTCAGTTCAATTTTAGGTAATGGTATACAGTCATCTATATGGCGATGCACATTGCATAGTGTAGACCCTCATTTAGAGAAGTTTGAATGCATAAAGCTCTATAAGAAACGCTGTGATAACTCAGTTTCTTTTTTTTTTTTAGGAAGAGTTACAATGCATGCAATTAGCTCCTCCATTCTCTCCCCTCCCTTCTTTTAATACACCAGTAGAACTTCCCCCCGTCTCTAATACTGCCTTGTCAGGGTTGAACTTCCAAGGCAGCTGCAGTTGCGAGGAGGGTGGGGAGCGCGAGAGGGATCCTCAGGTAGGAGAGCGACAGGCGCATTGACGTGGCCATTATTATTCCGTGGCAGACAGGATGGGTTACTCTTCCATCGCACCGCTGCATGCGTATATCAGACAAAAGACAGTTCCAATTTGAATGGGAAGATGAGTGGGGTTGGTACTTTGCCGCAAGCTGCATGATGCTTGGGCAGAAGGGCCTCCAGAATCTTAACTAATGCATCCGATCCTTGCTATACAGCGTGGCTAGTGTTATACTGAAAGGTTGCTTGTGGAAAATGTAGCAGCCCTTGTTGATAAATGTTCTCCAGGCTAATTGACCACCGTGTTTGCAGACAGATGCGCTGACCTAGAGCTTCCCACGTGCTCGTGCAAATCCCTAAGATAGGCTAATTAACTTCTCCATCTTCATTTCCATGGCAAAGCCCTCTAAACAGAATTATGCAAAACAAGTGAAAGAAAACATTGGGCCGCAAAGAGGTTGCATATAATTTGTGTGTTAAGAGGCAGCCAATATGGAATATTTCCTTCAGTGGGAAGATACCAAATTTCTTCTTTAATGAGTAGGTGAGAGTGCAGTAAACAATGAGGAATGATCAGAAAGTCAAGATGTTGTTTCCTCCACCAATTTTTACGTGATGTCATTTTACAGAATTGAGGAACTCAATTCCTTAGTAGTAATGAAATTTTTAAAATTGTATTTGCCCTCAGCAAGCTGATAGCAGTAGTTTTAACCTAGGCTTAGTATGGGGTCTTGTTTGGGCCAAATCTAGCAGATGTTAATCTTGGAAATAGTTCTTCTGAAGCTGAACAAAGCACTCAGGTGAGCAAACAGAGTGAACACTCACTGCGCTCAGGAAGCTCTTGTGCCTTGCTGTCTAAAGGCATTCTCCAGTTGCTTGATGGAGGCCATGCAGGCTCTTCACAGGGTTTTGGATCACATCTGAGGTCTACAACTGTAAATAGTCATGAGGTGTTGAACAAATGGCATTTCCTCTTCAAGTCTAAGCTAATATGTGAGACAAATGCTCTGTGATACTGGAAAAAAACATGTTACCATTGTGTCTTAATTAGGATGCCGTTCCTTGGGATGGAAGAAATGCTCTTTTTGTAGAACTTAGAAAATATAGGAGTGTTTCTTGGCTTTCTATAGAAACTAGGCTGTGACTTTTGAACAGCATTGTGAGTTACAAATGGCAGCTACTATGTGTTGACATTATCTGTTGCACCCGTATCTGTTGTAGGTGTTGTGCAAAAGTGTGCTCTGACACTCACCCCCAATTGGTTTTATTTATTTTTCAAATATGGAGTACTGTTAAGGGAGTCCAGAGCCAGTCCCCTTTGGGGATGCCTCTGAAAGCTGTTTCTGGACATCAGCAAACCCAGGAGTCTTCATCCTGCTTTTTAAGGCTTGTCTGATAGGTACGCTCTGGGAATAATTTTAATCACAGTGACCGCTGTTAGGCAGGGGGAGGTTTAGTTTAATTTTTTAATTAGATACAGATCTGTTGGCAACGTTTTCTTCCATTTGTGTTAGATTGATGCCTGACTTGACCTAAACTGTTCATAACTGTTGTAACTTTTTGGCGTTACTGCCATAGTTTAATGGTGTCCACTGGTTATTGTACGCCATGCATTACCCTATCGATCGCCGTCCTGCTTGGTGTTTCTAATTACATGGGAGGATGAGACGATGTCGTTGTACCTGGCACCTTCCCAATACGGGTGTGCTAACATTGCAGCCTGCCTTGCCGTTTCTTTGAACGTGGTGTTGATCCCACCACCTTGTGTGTTTAAATTATTGCTAAATTGCAGTGTTTTGAAGCCACAGCAATATTGCTTAAAGAACCCTTCTCATAAAACAGCTCATTAATATGTGTGCTATTCAGGGTTTGCCAAAAGTTTTGTGGTCTGTCCTGCCTCCTCCACTCTTCACTCCTCTCTGCCATCAAAATGTCTGCAGGAAAGTGTGGGCAAAATTGATTCCCCTGTGGCTGTTTCAAACTACACAGCTCGGGCTCATCCTTTGATCCCTCCTCATGACTTTATTTCATTATCCCTTAAGTATAAGGAGGAAAGTTAATGACATCATAAAAACTAGAACTCTATAAAAGATGTTTCTGCTGATTTACTGCCAATGTACTAGCAGCATGTCATATAACTGCCCATTAAAGATGGTGAGTTGCTCTCCTGCCTGCAGCTTTCCTTATCACCAGCCCTTTTATTTATGACCAGATTATAGAGATTGGGTGTGCACAGTAAAACCTAAAACTTATTTTTATCATGCGGATAATTAACCCTTTAATTATGGAATTAAGTTGCATCCATCCTCCTTTTTTATTTAAAAAAGTATTATTAAATATTCTTTTTTGTCTTCAAAGAGCTTCGTGTGTTTCTGTGAGAATGTAGTTCATGGTTTCTGGTTATACCGTATCTGTCTTTCCCTTTCCAAGCATTACATAAACAATTCTCATCAGTGAAGAGGCCAAGAGAGAAAACAGAAACTTTCTTACTTAGGTAAACAAAATCAAAATATTCCTGTCCAAGGAAGTTGAATTTGGTCTATGCAAACCCTGATCATCTTGCTTGCCTACTTTTTAAACTTCCAGCTCTTTTTATGTCCTTCCCCAGCCCCTTAGGACACAGTCTGGTTGATAAATAGTTATCTGAGACCATGTTTCCCATCACAGAATCCATCACCAGTCTCACTGTAATGGCTGATCTGTCTGGTCGTGCAACTTTGGGCTCATGCTTTATGCAGCATAACGTGTACTTCTGTAATAACCCTTCCATCGGACTCAATGCCTGCTGTTTCCAAACAAAGCTTGTCATTTTGGCTGCCAGTGATGATTTTGAATGCCAGACACCCCCTCCTTCCCACCTACAACTCTAGATACTTCAAGTTAATCTTCATATTCTGAAAGCAAAGCTTCCCTTAAAGTTTCTTGAGTTGTAGACGGGTGGGGGAAAGGTTGGATGTTCTAAGTGATTCATTGCTCCTGAGAACCTTGGCCACTGAAGTTACTTGTTTAAAATTAATCATGTTCCTTGCGCATCAGGCATCATCTATTAAAGCAATCATAATGGTTTGTTTGCTAGATACTGACATTTGATCTCATCTTAGGAATGCACTGTGATCAACGTTATACATTATTAAAAGCTGTTTATCTTTTTGTCTTTTACCCACTTAGTTGTTCTGATTTCATTTTGCTGATTGTGGGTTGCTGACAAAGAACAGGCATTCCTCAAGTGAAAAGCAAGAACAAAGCTTTTTGCTCATACTATTTCTATTACCCAGCCTTTATATTAATACCTACATAGTTCTTGAGAATGTCTAAGAACAAATGTTTTTTAATAGCTATTTTCCTGGGATTTTCCTTGGCTGTAGTATGAATTTAGGATTTCCATGTGCAGTGCTGATAGGCTGTCCTAGGGAGATGACAGAGAGAGGGACACTGTGCTGCCTACACAATTGTCACTTGTCACAACTGGGAAAATATCTCTGATTCAATTGTTTTGAGCTGATTCTTACAGGAAAGAGAGGGAAATGTGGTGTATGATTGCATAAACTTGTTTTTACTTGTGTGAATGATGGAAGAGGAGAAGTTCCAAATGAGGAAGTCATAAAGAAAAATAATAAGGAAGGAAGCAATGAATTAAACTCCAAGTGCTTTGTTGTATGGCTGTGATTTATAAAGAGCTATTTATTTATTTCTTACAGGAGAAATTCCGTCTCTGCATAGAGTAAGACAAATAATAATGTTTAAAAAGAAAGTATTAATGTATTCATACTGGACCCTGGCTGCCTGTGATCAGCTCCCGTTCATTTTGTTTAAGATACGGTAGATATCTCTACACTGACAGTAGCACTGATGCTGAAAGTCTAGGCAGTAGTTTTAATTTTGGTATATCCCCATTTTATTCTGAGGAAAAGGTATTGAGCATGAAATACATTCTTAATTACAAAACTATTTTAGTTGATCTGATGGCTTTAAATGATGCAGTACAGCCCTGTTGCCTTCGAGGCAAACCTTGGTTCATGTATAACTTCATAATAGGTGGGTGTTCAAATTGAACGGAGACTTCCCAGGTCCCTGGATGTCTAAGCCTGAGATTCAGAACCCGTTGAACAGGCAAGGGAAGCCTTTTGCATGAACCTGTCTTTACATACTGGTTTTAAGGGTGATGGTATCTCAGTTTGTTGACTTAATGAGAAAAGGCCTTCTAAATCACCAAGGCTGGATATTCCATGCCTGTATCGGACCAGGTATTCCTTGAGCTCCCTTCCCCCTTGTCTGTGCTTCCAAAGATCCTGTGCTCATTGAAAGCTTAATTAATTAATGAGTAATCAGTTTTCAGCTCTAGGGTATCAATTTGAAGGAAAAATTGATTTTCAAACCCAAATGTCTTATACTTCGACTATTTATATTCTGAAACTACTGTGCATGTCATAGTCCTATTTAGAAAAGTGTCCAACTCCACTCAAGGGCAGGCAGCCTGAGGAATAAATTAATTCTTACGCATCAGAGGATGAGTATTACAGAGAAGCTTTGAATATCAGTGTGCTAGTGAGAAGGAAGCTTGTGATCCTTATACGTGAATCAAAATTGGCCAAGTATTTAAAATGCACATTTCATTGCTGCCAGACATTTACCTAGCATGAACATTAATAGAATGAGAGAGAAAAAAAATTAGAGGTTCAACAATAATTTGAAGTTCTCTGTTTATAATGTGAGAAATCATCAATTAATTCCATACCTGGAATAAAACATGCCCTAAGGCCTACCATCTGCCCACATTTAAACTTGAAGATAATAGATTTGGAAGAGAAGTTTGTAATTATTTGCTAGGTGGTTCTGATTAATTTACAAGGAAAATTGCTAATACCGATAGTGTATTACCCTGGGGCCAAGTGGAAATCACAATATTGCAGAAAGGGATAACATGTAAATGATGGCTTGTGCATTATCTGTTAGGCTGATTGGACAGTATGATTATTTTTCTTAAGCCACTAATAGATGCATATAAGATTAGAGTGTGCTTTGGACAACATGACTATAATTCTCACCTAACAGGCAGTAGAAAATAGGAAGTAAATATACCCTGGTGGCATCCTTAGAAATTAAAAATGCTAAAGGCTAGATTATGAAATTATAATAGATTTACACCAGCATGACTGAGATCGGAATCTTTCCTTGTAGCACTGAAAAATACATTTATGGAATGATATATACTCGAAGCTTTGGAAACTATCATATAGGGAATGCATGCAAGCAGTCTTCTCTGGCAAGTACCTGAGTGCTTTAAAGATGTGCTGAAAAAGCCAGTGTAGAGTCTTGCATTAAATTCAAGTTGAAACAGACTTTACTGGACTATAGCCCGGTGGGTATGGAAGAAGATAATTTATCTGGAACTCTGAAATATTTAGTTTTGGCTGCTATTTACTTGCATTGGAGAAGACTGTGGACCTTCTGTGCACAGTTACAGTTAGCAGCTGTACAGCTGCATGATTAAAGACTGACCTTTAAAAAGAGTGTGAATTCTGTGTTGCCAAGGTACAAATGGTAGAGTAAAAGGCTCGTGTAATATAGTCCTACGACAATAGAAGAAAATGGAAAGGTGAACCAGAAATCCCCTGTCTCCATAGCTGCTGGCAAGAGTCACCCTGTTGGCTTTGCTGCTTCTCCAGTTCTCTTCTGTTCCTATGGGGTTCACTTGGTGGTAGCAAAAGCCAAGTGGAAAAGGATCCCTAAAGTATTATAGGTGGGTCCTTAAATTTGGGTAAAACTGCCTCATCCATTTACAACAGCACCAGCCAAAAGCACCTCCTTCCCTCTGATAGAGCTCTCTGCCCATCTGGATTTACCAAGAACGTGTCTCCCTGCACATTCCCTGTAGCTCTCCATCCCCTGCTGTCTGTGTGTCCTCCACCATGACTCCAAATAAAACCTCAGCACAGCACTCCATTTAAAAAAAAAGAAAGAAGTAGGAAGCAGAAGCAAATCATTGCTAGTGAGGTGTTTGTTGCTTGGGGGTGGAGGCTGTAAGCAGTAGTCTCACTATTTCTTTGTGATCTTTGTGCTGGCTCATACTGAAATGCTGTAGGAATCATTAGCCCTAGATGTTATCAGTTGATGTGGAACAACTGTATCACATGTATTTTTTCAGAGACCGTAAATTTTCACTTTATGGAAAAAAATGTTGCCTATATCTATAACAGAAGGTTTGAGGCTTTATGCTGGTATGAAGGAAATAGATCTGAGGTTCACCTTCATGGGATAGTAAAACCATTCCTCTGCCTCTCTGAAACACGATGTAATTTGGTGCAGCCAGTGAGACGCCCGTGTTTGGAGTGAGAGGTGGATGGACATCAATCACAGCAGTGGTTGCAACCAGATTCCAGTCTTCTCCAAATCTCCTTTTAAATGCAGTAATGAGACTTCTGCACCATGGTAGGGTGAAATCTCAGCTGCCAGATCAGGTATGCATTAGATTTTGAAATTCCCATTAAAAACCCAAGAGTTTTTGCTTTCATTTACACAGAATGTTCTTGTATTCTGAAGTGGAACACCTTCGTGACGTGCTTTCAGTAAATAACAGCTCTTGTGCAACAGCTCTTGGCATATTCAAGAGAAGTAATATTATCATGAGTAACGTTTTTGCTGGATACAGAAATTATCAGCTTTGAAGGAACACAGTACAATTTTAAGGCCCTGGTGCTCATTCTCAAATTGACATCTTGTCCCATACTGTCAAGATCATATGAGATTCAAATCAAATAATAAAAACACACAGTGTGTTTAGTTAAAATTCAAAATAGATATTTCCTTCAGCAATGGAGCACCTTGCTAATTTTTTATCATAAGCAATAATTGAAATTCTCATGCTATCCTGGAGGATTCAAGTGATTATTGTTTTAACACAAAACACAGGTCCTTGTACATCACTGAGACAATCTCGTGTAGCTGGGACCGAGCCGGGAAGCAGAGCGCGTTGGATCCATATGCTCAGCAGCTCGTATGCATACCCTTGTGGCTGGCGACTTATACAACATCTCCCTCAATTTCATCAGACCAAATAAGTTACAAGTCTTAAGGCTCTGACAGCCTGCTGCATTTTTAGAGGGAAGAGGTATCAGTCGTAACAGAGGAAACAACAGATTGGAATAGGTTTCTTGTTTTCCTTTTCTGTTTCCGCATCTTGTGTTTTCTCTCTCATTGTTGAACTTTCCCTTACCTCATCCCTTCTGCTGTGAGCTCGCCTTCCTGCCACTCATCTCTAAATAGTCTTGATAACTTGCAATATCAGTTTTGTGCTGGTGATTGTTGCCATACGCCAGTGTAAGTTGTCAGTGAGCATCTGAAGCCGTCAGTCGATCCGCTCTTCCCGAGCCCTGCTGCTGTGTGAGCCAGAAAGCCTGCCTGATGGCCCCGCTTCCCCTGGGACCAGGCTTTGCCCAGGCTGGCTGTGCTCCTGGGGCGTAGCTGGTGGGCAGGGACTGCCGTGCTGGTATCAGACCTTGCAGTGATGCTGGCAGGGATTTGGGGAAGAATTTATCTTCATGGTCAGGTGCCTAGTTCAGAGGAGAGCCTGGGGGACCAGCATGAGGAGAGGCCTTGGCAACGTACCGACAGGCTCCAGGGCATGCGGTGTCCCCATGCCGTGGGCAGGTCCAGCAGCTCTCCAGGCTCCTTGCTCTGCTCCTACTGTGGCTGTGGTGCAGGAGAACTGCATCTGCCTGGCAAAATGCTTGGGAGATGAGGGCGTCGTGTCTGTCTCATTCTGCATAAACTTTGGCAGCGGGTTCAGTAATGATTTTCCCTGATTTAATTGTTCAGACAACTGTCTATTTGCCATCAGTATTTACAGAGCTTTCATTGAAGCTAAGCAGACATATGCTCTTTGTCACGGTCTCTGTGTCAGGGAAGTTGCAGACACCTCATTTCCAACACTTCCTTTTATTGTCCAGAAACTCCTCTGGAAAGGGCTACCTGCCAGTTGCATTGCCTTGCCTGGATCCACTTAGTTACGCTTCAGGCCTTCATTTTCAGGGAGTTTTATCTGAGCATAATGTAAATTATTTTTTTTTCCTCTGGTTACTTTTTAATTAATATCCTGTAGCTGCTTCAAACTTGTGAGGAAAGTGTTTTTTGATTTCTCTTTCATCGGGTAATTTTAATTATTCACACCATTGACTTCATTAAGTTAAAACACCGTAATATTATGTGTGAAACAATGATCTTTGGAACAAGAGGAAAATTATTCCTCTTTTGGGGGGAGCAGAATGGCTAAAGTGCCACTGAAGCCAAGCGGACAGACAGGTGGTAGGTTACCCGGCCACCGCTGTGTCCTGATGGGTGTGATGCCCACGGTCTTCCCTCTTCTGTGCTTACCCAGAGGATTACATACAAATTGACAATACTCGAGTTCCTGCTTCTGTTTGTACTTCTTCATTGCTGTTCCATAGCTATGAGACTAAACCAGAGTGTTGATAGGCACAAAAGGGGACGTTGGAAGCAGTGTGGTGAGTTTGCTGTGTGGGATTGTTTGGCATCCCATGGTATTCTGAAATGCCAGTCACTGAGAGATCTTTGCTTTAGCAAAACACTTTTTGCTTTCAAACTCAAGTATCTTAATAGAGAAAGCTCATGTTTCAGTTACATCTCACAGCATCAAAACCAAAATCTTCTAACTAACAGAATTGTAACCTCCTGCCTATTGTTGCGAAATTCACATTGTTGGCAATATTGCAAATGAAAACAGGAAAACATGGTATGAAGGAACATTGTTCCAGCAACTTCAGTGCTCCTTTGGTTGGATTTATTTAGACATTGCCAGTGGATTTGGTTATTTTTAAGTTCCTGTTGTTTTTAGTCACTATGTTTATTGTGGTCATGTGTAAGGATCACACTTGCATTAACCACCGAGGCCTGTGCTGCTCAGGACTGTGTTTTCCTATTCAGTTCTGCTTAACTTCAGCCACTGGTCATCCTGTCATTTTTCAAACTGGCTGCCAAAGTCATTAGCACCTTTTAATAATTGATTGTATAGTTGCTTATCATTATAGAAGTACCAGGGTCTACTCTCCTTGTGCCAGTGTGGACAGGGCACAATTGAGATGTTAAAATTAGTGTCAGCCAGGAACCAAAATAACCCCTGGTCCATATCAAATCCAGTTCAGAAGTGATGGTCCGCAGCAGTTTGTACAGCCCTCCCAGGTGGATGTGCACCCAAGGATCAGCTTCGTCTCCGCCAGCGGAGGAAGAGCTGATGGTTCTGGTTGTGGTCCAGGCGAGCTGTGAGTGAGGTGGGTGGTGGCAGGGCTCTCCTGCTGCCGTCCTGTCTGCCGGGTGAGCAGGGACATGCTCCGAGAGCCACATGCGCTGTTTTGGAAACGAGCATCTCAGTTTAGCTGCAGCACTGTATTATCAGATAATCAGCCTGTAGTACAGCTATTCATTCTCACAGTTATCTGTTCCGTCTAAGTAGATTAAAGTATTTTTTAAAAAGTGATGGTGGGAGCAGTAGATGGGCTTTGTCTTTCAAAGTAAAATAAAATGGGGAGCTGCAAATTGCCCATTAGCCATATAACAGGTCTCGTCCCAAGTGCCACTGGGTCCTGTGCCCAGAAATCCTTTATCAACCAGGACAAGGAAATTAGACTCCCAAGCTAATTTGATATTTTAAAATATATATATAAACAGGCAAGTAAGTATGTCCAAATCAATCCTTGAAAAGTGTGTTTTGAACTACAGAACATTTCTATCCTCACAGAATGGCAGTTAAAACATTGCTGTGTAAGTGGTAAACGGAAATTTCAGTTGCTTGTCAAAACAAGCAGCACTTTCCTTCTACAAAGCATAGGATGCTGAACAATAGGCAGCACCTTTCAAAACGGCATCCTCATTATACAGTCAGGTTTCTAATGTAATCTCTTCATCCATGAATAGTGTATTATTTCTCCATAACACTTTATAATAAGTGGACATTAAATTAATGCTACATGACAATGGAATTCCTGTGGAGTTATGTACTACGCCGAGACGAGTGCCAAAGGAATTTGGTACGATTAAAGGAGACAGTGAAAGTGAAAGGAGGGGGATATCAATGGCTTATTGCAGGCGCCGCAACCAAGCTGAGGATAACAGGACTGTTTGAGGATTGCAAGCCTGAGGGAGGGTTAAGAAAATCCACAAGCCCAAACCTGAACTCGAAACATAAATGTTAGGACTTATTTCTGGCTCAGGTTGTTAGGAAAATGATTAATATTTTCTGTTACATTCTTGCGCCTTTAATCATTGAAATATCTTTGTTCTAATTGTGAGTGGGATGCTCGTGAGAATTTGGCTCCTTGGATGAGAGCTGTGGGAAGCTGTAGCCAAGGGAAGGGTTTGGTTCTGTGTGTCTTGAGAAGGTCCCCAGCCGTCCCTGCCAACCCGGACTCTGCTCTGCAGAGACCTGGTTTGCTCCTTTCTGGAGGTCATCTGGGCACAGTTGACGAGACAGGTGACTTCAGTGCCCATTCCAGCCCAATAGTGTTGGGCCTGCTTCCACCAGGTTTCCTTCCCACGCTGTCCCTGTGTGCCCCTCCTGCCCAGCAGTCCCAGCCAGGGCCCAGGACGGGCAGGGCTCGCCTCCATGTTACGGAAATGCCGCCTCAGTGGGCTGCAATGCAGTGCTCAGATTTTCACCCACTTTTGAACTGAAAAGGACCGGAGAAAATTATAGTTATCTGATGTGCATAGGGAGATCCTATCGATTCCTTAGGAGGTCTGCGATGCAGCTCTGCCACATGTGTAAAACCTTCGCTGGCAAGAGATCTGCATTCCTCCCCTTCCTCCCGTCCAGGGTACTGAGTTGCAGCATCCTAATGAAATGTATTTTTAAGAGGAAATAAGAACCAGGCATGCAGAAGAAAGAGCAGCGGCATTTGGTGTCTTCTTTAACATGGTGGAGTCCCTTGGGGTTCTTGGTTGGAGAGGACAGGAGGAAAAACCTGGGTTCGCCTCTTCCATGCAAAGCAGAATTACAAGTAAAGGAGAGTCCTGTCTCTCTCCATTCCCATTGCCCATCCTTTTGTGCTGCCTCTCAAAGTACTAATTTTAATCCAAGTCGGGACTCAAGAGCAGCATATTCATGAAAAAAATAATGGATGTCTTTCTCATGAGTGTTATTAACAGCCAGTGGCAGTCAGTAGATGTTTTTCTTGTATGCTACAAAGCAGCAGCAGATAGTTAGCAGAGCAGGCATGCTGTATCATCATCCCTGCAGAGAACAGAAGTAGCAGACAGTTTCCTTCCTTCATGGCAAACAGCCTGTAAATGAAATCTTCTCTCTGAAGACGTAGCAGAAGCCAGATGGGAGAGGAAACCTAACCTGGAGTGTAAAAGCGGCGTCCTGCTGCTGACTTCTTGGAAGACAACAAACAGTCAGAGGCAGCCTTTGACCAGCTCGGTCGGTGGTAGCTGCTGATGAATAATTGGGCAAAAGGCAGGCGAATGCTGCTGTTTCACTGCACGGGATGTATTTTAGTCTGAAGCAGGAGCCATTTTCTCGTTGGTACAGCAAGAGCTGTGTGTTCCAGTGAGCATCCTTTTCTCTTCTGGGCTGCAGTGACACTGGCCCCTGGGGAAGCTGCGAGGTTCACCCTTTCCACTAAAGAAAGCAAGAGTTGAATAGTTCAGTCCGGGAAGCTGCAGCCCTATTTGTCAAAGGGATGGTGATTTCTGTTCCCAGATGTGATTTATCCCCGAGCCTTACAAGAAGAACCTGACACTGTGCTTCTGTGCATGCTGAGTGCAGGCTGTGGGAGCAGGTGTATAATTGGTTCCCCATTTTGCTGAACTGTGACCTTCCAGAAAGAGTCCCTGCATTTGTGCAGCACTTGGTAGTACTTCTCAAACTCAATCCCAAAAATCTCACCTTGGCTTGGAGTAATCATGAGTTTCTTTAAAAATAAATAAATAAAGCTCATCCTTGTTAGCAGGTGCTACCTGAGGCTGTCAAATAGCTGCGCTGGCAGGATGTTCTGTTTCCACAAAGCTGTCTGTATTCCGGAGGGTATAATGTACAATTCACAGGCTTGGCTGCTGCTTTCCACCCTTCCCTAAAGGAGCTGCAGTCTCCTTGTGAGCAGATGTTACTAAATCAGTCTACCCCAAACCCTTTATAAAGTCTTTTCAGGGAACTCATCCTTCTGTCTCCTTTCTGGTGCTCTGAAATACATATTTTTTTTTTAAAACACCTGTATTCAGCCAAGAAACGCTACAAATAATTTAGGTAGCATACAACTCTTTCTTCTTGGTGACGTAAAGTTAACAATGCCTGCCAGTGGTGAACTCGTGGCAAATAAATATCAAAAATAGGATAGTCTAAAAGGATGTCTCAGGAAACAAAATAGAGATAGACAGAGATACAAAGATAAGTAGGTACAAAGAAACATCATGAGCTAATTATTCTCAGTGCATTATCGGAGTTGAATTGCACATACGTCATGTACAGAGTTACCTTCCTATGAACCAGAAAAGTATAGATTAGTAGCAGGCCTATCTGGTAAGTCTTGATGGTCTGTTGGGCTGATCAATAACATCAAGTCCTATCTTCCTTTTCTCTAGCTTAAAATGAAAATGCCTGGCAGTTTGGTGGGGCCCCAAGCTGGTTCGAGAGCAGGGACAGGGTTTGGGACCAGTCTCCATGGGGACTGTTAAACGCTGTCTGTGACAAGTTTGCCTAACTTCTGTAGCAAAGTATTAATGGACAAATAGTAACAGCAGGAAACATAACAAACATTACTTGAAAGGGTTTGGAGCAGCAGGGTTTTTGTTTTCAACCACATGGTAGTAAATGCAACATATTGTGAAGGAAAAACTAGCAGTAGTTAATACATACCTGCTAGCAGATATTTGCTGTATAATCTCATAAAAGGACAGTAAGCTTCTGTTTGGGGTTGCAAGAAAAGAAGAGTTCCTTCTTCCCCATGTTTTCCTCAGGAAGTACCTTTGCCTTTCATGCTGAATTCTAACATTTTTATTTCATGCTGAAGTCTGAGCTGTGTCCATGGAATTTTCCAAGCCTTCCTTGCTCCCCGCATGGCTCAGCCCCAAGCCCGGGGCAGAATTAGGGCTGCGTGTGGAGCCAAGCCTGGGGTGGCCTCTGAGCCCTGTGCTTGTCCTGCCCCCTCTCTGCCCATGGCCCACTTTACCGTTGGTGAAGAAGGTGCCATTCAGAGCTTGCATTGTCTTTTCCATTAAAATGCAGGTGCTTTTCATGCTGGTAGTTGATTTTCTTTCCCTGTACCTGCTCATTTTCAGATATTTCCATGTCCTGGTTTCTATCCTTCCAACCAAGGCTTTCTAGCGGGACACTTTATAACTTATGATGCTGAACTGGGGTTGCCAATGCACGGGTTAAGTTTTTGGCTGTTCAGTGAAATCTTTTCTTAAATTGTAGACAAGTCAATTGGCGTTTCTGGTCTAGATCCCCAAGACATTGAGCTGATAAATCCCTGTTGGGTGTACTTACTTGTCTACCCATAAAATGGGTTTGACTTCCAGATTTGAATAGGTGGCATTGGGATAGATTCTTTGTAGATGCTAAAGACTTTTGAGGAAGGGAACTGTGAAAGGGTAGAGGTTGGTGAACTAGGAAATAGGCTGGGACTGGGAGTCCAGGGTGTACGTTGTATTTGTAGGTCTGCTAAGATGACTTGGTGACCAGACTCTTGCAAAACTGAGATTCTGAGTTTTATCAAGTGAGGTCTTTGAATTAGAGTGGGTGATGAACTTTGTATCAGTTGCAGTATCATTCGTGCTGAAGTGATATAGGACATCGTACCTATATAGCTCTTAGTTATGCAGTTTCCGCAACAAACTACATAGCAAATCTGATCCTGGTGTGCTAGTTCTTCTTCCAGCCCTATTAGGAAATACAGGTGAAGTAAACGAGAAGCACGGTTTATTCCCCATTGCCTTATTTTGGGCTGTGCTCTCTGCTCTGTGACTTGGGAAGTGAAGGTCAGGATGGTTCAGTGCCTCTCTCAGTCTTTTTTGCTTGCAAATTTATGCTGTCTTCCTCCAATTCTGCTTGAATTTCAAAAACCAATGGGCCAGACCTTTAGCTGGAGTAAATTGTCACAGCTCCATTGATTTCAACTGAGCCTGTCAGCTTTCACCAGTGAAAAATCTGTCCTGTAAGCTGAAATGATTAACTTACAAAAACATTTGATTATCACATTTGTAGTTTTCTGTTGTTTTAATGTACTGTGACAAAGTCTTTAGAAGGATGATAGCTCCTGATTGAATTATCTTTTTGTCCTTTTTAAAAAAAATATTATTTTTTGTTCCTTAAGGAGAAAGGTATCTCTCTCTGTGTTGAGAATATTTGTTTCGTGGTGATGACTCTTTGCAAATGCTGGTGAAATCCTAGCTCCCTGGGAGTCTCTTTTATAATTATCACTTTAAACCTCTGCACATAAATGGACCCATAAACTGGGTTATGATTTATACTGTACCCGTGCATTATCTGCAAGTAATGCCCAGTGATGAGGCAATGCTTGTGAGTCTTGGGTTTTCATACAGCAGATCAGGTCAGCAACTGGGATAAATGGGCTATGTTTTCTTTGTTTCACACCAGTTAAGAATCTGGATCAACCTATGAAAATGATTGGGGAAATATTTTGATGTAACATAATCCTGCCTCTGTGTCAAAAGCAGTCGGGCTGATCTGCTTAAAGCTATTCCAAAGCACCGTGTAATGGTAGTGAACATGGTGTTGAAGGAGGCCATCTCCTGTCATACTGTGCCATGTGTAGCTCCAGCCATGTCCCTCCAGAGATGAGATTGTGTCAGGAATGACAAAGAAAAATTTGGGAATTTTATGCTTGGATTTCTTGTTCACATCATTAAAAAAAAAAAAAAAAAGTTTTGCTGTGCTTAGTACTTGGAGGAAGCAATTATTCTGGTTTTCTGCAATACCTTTCCCCACGCCGAGTGACACAGGGCATTCGTCATTTGCCGTTTGACCTGGTTTTTATAGAACATACTTAAATGCAGTTTAATTTCATCAAGATTTATTCACAGTAAATTTCCAATTATTACTCATGTCTTAACAGCTTCATCCAGAAAGCTTGAAGCTTTTCCCCAGCATATCATCAGATGTTCTTTAGGACTATAAAATTAGTTAGAAAGTAATTTTCTTAATTTGGTTTCTTGCAACCAAATAAATGAAAATCCATCTCCAGCCAAAGCTGCGGGATTTAGGGTTTTCCTTTATTAAAGAGAAATGATAATCTATAAAGTAGGGATGTGGCTGGGGACGAATATTAACTACTAAAAGGCTTATCTGCCATAATATCTTAGAGATGCTTCGGCAACTAGCGATTCCCCATTGACATTTTTATATATATTTTGCTTGCAGCAGGAAATAGAACAGCTCTTATGTATCCTAAGGAAAAAATGGAAGATTTGGTTAAGCACCATCTCTGCTGCGTGACTCGTGACATGCTGGAATAAAAACAGCAAGGACCCTGATTTAATATAAGTTTGACACCAATTCAGGGAAGCATTTAAGCATTTGCTTAAGTACATTCTTGTTCAACAAAGCACTTAAAACATGCTTAGCTCCAGGCACTTTCTTTAAGTCCTGTTAATTTTAATGAAATTTAAGCATGTGCCTAACTTTAAATAGATGCTTAACAGCTTGGCTGAGCTGAGTGCTACATTTTAGATATGTGACACTGGTGTTCTTCTTTTTCTGGTGAAAAGAGAAATAATTCCCCATGGATATGATTACTAAAAGACATTGAGATGTGCCATGATTGACTGCAGACAGAGGGAGCAAAATGACATACCGCAGGTGTTGCTGACAGAAGTTGAAGTGAAATGAGGCTCCACCTTTCAATCTGCTTATGAAGATTGCTTGCCATTTCCATCCTAAGGCAGATAAAATTGTGATAGGTAGATGTGATACTAAACATACACCAAACGTAGACCTCTGCTGGAAGTATTCTGTGTAAAAATCAGTTGCTGGTCCATCCTTTGTTGGCTAGTCCAAGCCAAGACTCCAGGAAGTCTTTAACCATGAGAGTAAACAATCTAAGCTTCTATAGAAGAAACTAGAGAAATCCCTAGGGTTCCTCCTGATTTTAGACATGTGATTTCTCCTTTTGCGGGAAGATGCTCACTGGTCACTGGGATTACTGAAGCGATAAATATGTGAGCTCATTGAAGCCTGACCCCAGAAATGAAACCCCAAACTCTTCCAATACCCTGAGCATCTTCAATCCTTTATGAGCAAGGCTCAATTTTGATCTCTCAGGCTCTCTCCCAATGTCAGCATTCACAATGTGAACTTATTCACTTTGCTCCATCATCTGTTTGTCAAATTTTCCATGTCCTGTTGATTGACAACATTGTGTGAGCTGACCTCAAGCCATTGTAAGTTTGCGGATGACACCAAACTAGGTGGGAGCGTTGATCTGCTTGAGGGTCGGAAGGCTTTACAGAGGGATCTAGACAG
>JAOQGH010000005.1:23122168-23132462 GCA_025769975.1 Gallinago jamesoni | reverse complement strand
TTTTTTTAATGTGGTTGGACTCGATGATCTCAAAGGTCCCTTCCAACCACTAAGATTCTGTGATTCTGTGATTTCCATGAGCATGGCCGATAATCGGGGCACCCAGCAGCCAGCATTAACCATGCCAGCTCCCTGTCTTCTGCAAAGAAATACATAAAATGTGATAATGAGTAAATGAAGTGTGAAGGCTTTCCTTCCTCTGATTTATGTGCAGAAGTGTTTCTAATTTTCCTGATGTTATCTCCCTTTACAGGATATAATTACCTGATTTACTTGATTGCCTTCTGGGAATATTTTTTATAAATTGACTTAAAATTGTTTATACTGTTGCAAACTGATAATTTCATAAAGTGCCTGCTAATCTGCTTGAGTTGTTTGTTGTATTTTAGTTTGTATTTTTCCTCTTTGCCCTTCATTACTTCTATTTGTAGTTATTATGGGAAGTTGATATCATGCTTTGGACTAAGCTGAAAGTAGAATAGCTTGTCAAGACTTCTCATGTCATTGTCTCAACATGTTACTAAGAATAGACTCCTGTACTCCACTTTCCCAAACAAAACCAGGGCTTTAACTTTTAATATACATGACAGCACCTCAGGAGGTCTTAAAAGGTCTCCGTGTGAAATGTGGTGCCTCACATCCCTTATATCATTACTTCAGTTATATTCAAACAGATGTTGGTGAGAAGTCCTTGGGTTTCACCTGTCTTCAATTCCTAAAATCTGAACGCATGTATCCACTTTGATGTCTTTGAGGACATCAGTAGCAATTCTTAGGCTTCCTCTTAATTCAAGACTAGACAATAATCCTGGGCTTTTTTATTTCTGGTCATTACGTGGACACAGGGTCATGTTTTATCCTTTGAAATACATAAAGCCATACTTGGGAACACACAAACAAGCGAGCATATTGAAAAGTGTCAAGCATGGTGTTTGTATTTTACATTTCTAAGTGGCTTGTAGATGTAATCCTTGTGGATGCTTCAATGATCTTGATATTTTCAGAGTAAAGCAATTTCTGGAGATACTTTGTGTGTACTTTATTCTGCTGCTGCGAACTCTGCATTTCTCCTCGGTGGAGGTGATGCCTCCCTGGTACCGTTGGCAAATCGGTCGTTTGGCTCAGTATTTCATGGCGTCCTGGCTGGGATCTCTTCTGAGTGGTTTCACCACTTCACCTCGTACACTAAAACTCTAGCTCACATTTTCATGTTTCATCCTCTTCCACACAGTGCTTGTTACCCTGGTGTGAACGCACCTGCGCTGAGGAGGTGCCAGAAACAGAGATGTTTCCAGCTATCTCAGGGCCGAGCTTATGGGGAAGATCCCCATGGTGAACGGCTAAATGGACACGTCGCACGTTGGTGATTGCTGTGGTGTTTCAGTAGATTTTAGTGCTTTTATTTTGGGTTTGCGACTTCAGATGTGTTAGAGAAGAGCTAACAACTGCTTGGTGTTGTTAAAGAGAAGGATAATTATGATTTTATTTAATAGCTCCTCTAACATGCTGCTCTGTCTTATTACCATAGACAGAGCGCTAAGCGAAGTGGAGAAGCCTCTTCGTTACTCCACTCGCTGTGTTTATTGTTATTGTGCACATACCCCCCTGCCAGAGATGCCTTTCGGTTGATGGCTTGCATTTGTTCAATGATACTTTACCTCCAGCACTCCCAAAATGGCATCTGTTGCCCGCAGGCCACATGCTCCTCCCGTATCGGCAATTGTGCGATCTGTAAATAGCTATTAGACTGGCATGGCCTAAATTAACTGCAAATTGACAACTCAATTGTAAAACAAAAAATGACCTAGTAATTAACAGGATATTTCCATAAAGGCATAATTACCATTTAGCAGGGCGCTATTTGTACTTCCCTTTATTCTAATAAACCCTTATTCCCTTTTTTCAGTGTTCTGCCACAGCAAATGTTATTATTCCAATCTTTATCAGTTTTTCAAGCTGACTTCAGAAAAATAAAGGAGGATGAGTGAGTAGTTGGTCTCTGTCCTCCCCATCCCTCTCCTGTAGGGAAGAGAGGAGTTTGTACCGAACAACCTTTCCTTAGCAGGGGTTTGGTTTCTTTGTTTTAACTTGGCGATAGCATCTTCACTCTGCTTGTCAAAGTTAAAGGCCTTCCTCCTTTTGTCACTTACAATCAATGGCATGTTTGGCTCTCCCGGCAGCTCAACCCACCCCCTCGTCCCTTCTCCTCCTCCAGCCCAGGAAATAATGGCACTGATGAGCTCTTCTCTTTTTGTCACACTCCTGCCAGCAGAGGAGACAAATTGATTTATGTATGTGGCATCCTACTCCTGATAGTGCCATAATTTACCACTAAATATTGCTTTGACACAATAGTTTTGTAACAAATACATAATGCATATTGCTCTACTTTCCCTCCACCTCAATCGGTTTTTGAATTAATGGAGTGAGACTCCCTCAATTCAGAGGAATCTCATGTCCAACGCCTGCGTGGAGCCTCACGGAATACCAATCTGCTGCTTCTCCTCTTTCTCTGCTTAGTGTCACCTTGAAATGAAGCTGGCTCCCCCATTAGGTTTTTTTCCCCTTCCTTGCACTGTCAAATGAGGCGGTTCTTCACTCCTTCACAAGGAGCGATGCTTTACTCAAAAAGGCCTGACTTGATTTATTAGATAAAGAAATAAATTGTGTAAAAGGCTGGAAGGCTTTGCATGTCCTTGCATAGAGCTGAAGTGTTACATGGGAGCTTGCAATCGCTGGTTTCATTAAACTGGAGCAACACACTTGGAAATGCAAAATCCTTTTTGAATAAAAAGGACAAGCTCTTTCTGTCTGGCTTGATTGATATACTGCCTCCTGTCCTCGCTGCCGCAGAAGAACATGTCCCACAAAGGGGATTCTGCATCCTCAGTAATTATTCGGGCAAGTGAACAGTTCAGCACTGATTATTTTTTTATGTAGTTTTTTTAACAATACCATCCATAACGATTATATCTCTATAATCGTCCTCGTGTTTTCTCATCACTAAATTTAAGAACAAAGCAACAAGAAGCAAAGGTGGAATTGGGAAGTGGAGGGGTTGGAGGCTTTTCAGAATATGTGGTATGAAATGCAGACGTAAGCTGGAAATGAGACAAATGGAGCCTGATTGACAAGCAGGAGGGGTGTGATGACTTTATCTCCCTTTTTTTCCCCCACTTATTTTGCTGGTGTACATCAGACTTAAGTATAGTTTTCCTCAGTTAACCTTATGGGTTAACCTTATTTTTTTTTTTAAAAAAAGGGGGAGAGAGACCTATTTCTTTTTCCGTATTATTGTGAAGGTAATTTGAAGTGCAAGGGAGTCTGTGCCCCCATGACAACATTTGAAATGATTCTGCATTTGTGTGATGAGCAGTCTGCTCGGGCTAATGGAAACCACGGAGCTTTGCCCTCCAGAGCGGTCTGTAAACTGACGTGATTCCCAAAGCCTGTGGACATGGTGAAAGCCCTGGCATTTTTATATTTGCTTGTTTTCCTGTTTGCTGTGTTGCCTCCTTTCTCTGTTTCTTACTTGACGTTTCTTTACCAGCTGGGGGGTTGGACAACCTTGAGGCACGGAGAAGGGTGAGTTGCAGCTGTTTACCAAGTCCCTTGGTAACCCAGGGCAAGTCTGGCAGGGGCTGAGGCACCATATTTAAAGCTAAGCTTTTTTTGCATTGGTTACTGAATTGAGGTGTCCTCCCCCACCTCCCTCACCCCTTCTTGCAGTTCAGAGCAACCATACACCTGCTTTGGGGCAATTACCCTGCACTTACCTGCTACTAATAATGGATGTTTGCTCCCTGCAGGTCTCATACTAATTTTCAGTCAAGCTACACTATTGAAAGAGAGGAACTTCTGAAATGATTATGGGTTGTAAACTATCTGGCAAATTACTACATATTTCTAGCACCGTTTCAGTTGTCAGAGATACTTCTCAGCCTGCATGCTTCTGAACAGTCCTATCAATTATATTTCTTTTGACGTTTGAGTGGAGCTACCGTCAGCTTGCTTTGCAGCGGTTTCTCTTTGCTTTTGCAGCTTACTTGTGTAACCAAGTATGAGAATCCCAGGGGAGCCTGAATCCTAAAATAGTCGTAAATGAAAAGTTCTGTTTTGTATGATATTTTATTTTCTAGCTGTGAGAGAGGTTATTTACAGGCAGGTCAGATTTGAATTTCAAATGATTGTGGAAAATAGAGATGGAAAAGACAGTTTGTCTGAGTTTGTCCCCTTGCAGATAACTGGCTTGTGCCCTGCCGTGCACGTGCAGCCTGGCTGCTGGTGACCGAAGCAGCAGCAGCCATTCTCTGTGTCCCTGGGAAGGCTGCTGAACTCTTGCAGTCCCACTAAATTGTCCTTTATTTAATGAGCCTCCTTATTTTTCCATTACACGCAGGCCAAAATATCAGCCTTAATATTTCCCCTTTGTAAGTATCTACATTATTCAATATATTGTTAGTTGTAGTTTTTCTCAGCATTGTTTTAACCACAACATGCTTCCGCTCCACCGTTGCATTCTTGCATAGCTGTTGCTGTCAAAGCCTTCTTGTTCAATCCATTCTGTCATAAGTCATGAGCAGATTACTTCAGTTCCCTAATTATTTTTGCTGTTTGATTCTCTCCAGTTGAGTAGTGTCATTGTAATTCAGGAGGGTTTGTTGGTGACCATGGTCTTCAAGCAGTGTCAAAGCTGTTAGACACAGAATGATGGATTCTCCTCTGTCATGTAGTGCCTGGTCATACGTCACAGTGATACATCATGGCTGTAAGTTTTTTAAATCAGCGTATTGAACTGAAAATGTATGACCCAACCAGCTAGTCTTAACTGAGACTGATGTTAATGCTTGCGGTTTGGAAACAGAAGACGGCAATATTGCAGCATTACGTGTATAGGTCAAATAAGTGATTTGTTCTGGATGAGCAAAGTAACAGAATTTGTTGAGGCTACCGTAGTTGTATCCTGAGAATGTGATACTGAATACAAATCCTTCAGTGTTTTAACCAGCCTCTGCTGCTGCCCATTTCATGGTTTTATTGTCTTTTCTCTTTTGGGGTAGGTCTCTTCCAGCATCTTTGGTTTGTACCACTTTATTACTTGACCCCAGGAATTGTCATGTTGTCAGATGCTTGTGCATTTTGGGAGGGATGCTATTAGGTATGATTCCTTCAACAAGCTCAGGAGCTGGTAATCTGTCATTACATATGCCAAGAAAACTGCTTAACTGAGCCCAATAGCATTTATAGATATTCCTTTCATTTTCCTCATTTATGAAATGCAGAAAGCAGTGCTGATGAGAATTACGTGCAGTATTTAACAAAGACAAGACTGTCAAGTACTGGATTACTGCAGTTTTCTTAAATCTCTTTTTCTCCTCGAAAATCATAGCATCAACTTACTATAAACATTGCCTAAGTAACCAACACTGAGCCAACTCCTTCCATTCCTCTCTTGTCTGAGAAATCCTTTCTTAAATTGCTCACTAAAATTATAGCATTTAGGGAGAGGGAAATAGCTCACAGTCATCAACATTATCTCTTCAATCTTAAGAATACCAGTGTCTTATCACTCAGGCAGTTGTTGAGAGATTCATTTCTCTGCCTCTATGCAAGAGGAAACAAAACAGCTGGGTGCCTATGAGAAACATTCATTATAATGCCAGAGTAATTAAGAGGTTCTCTTAAATGATAACTTTGCTGAGCTTTCAGATGTTTCTAAAGTAGGATGCCTGCTAAGGTTGCAATGTACAGGCTACATTATTGTCAGAATCAGTTAATTACTGTCCTACACATCATTAAAGTTTAAAAGAGGAGCAGTGCTGGTTGTTACTAGTTTGTGTGTGCTTAGGAGTACAACATCACAGTCGTGAAGGCAGGGAACGTTTGGGGGGTTTGGTAGGATCTACACCTCTCACAAAGAAAATGGTAAGCCAGTTGCTTTAAACTTTGTTTGTGCTTATATCTCCTCCTCCAGTTACATTTCATGTCCAGGAACTGTGATTGAGATTTGACTTTGCCACAAAGAAAAGAGGCAAAATTGGAAATCGTTGTTTTTTAAGTGAGGGGTTCTAACAGGATTACAGCAGGTAAACCACCGCGAAGCTTTTAGCTGAGCTTGTCAACTAGATCCTTAGTTGGCCCCAGAAGAGGAATATGAATGACATTTACTTTTGTCTTTAAAGTTAAGGTACATACATGTATCAGTCTCTCTACTTTCTTCAGTTTTACTGCTTTTTGCTGCTGAAGTCTAGGAGATGTTTTCCTCCCCACATGACTGTGTGAATTTGTAATCCAGATCACAAGATTCCGAATTCTAATCAACATCTTTTAAAAATGAATAGCTTTCCGAAACGAGCCTTTCCCATTTCTCCCAGTAAAGGCCTCCCTGCTTTGGAATGGGTAAGGTAAGCCAACTTGTTCCTCACAAAATTCTCCAGAATTTGGCACGTGTCAGGAAACTACTGTGCCTTCAAAGCATGGACAACCAGCAGCTCAGGTATTTGTGCTGTGGTTCATGGCCACCTTAATATTTCCAATCAGGGGTACTGACAGTTCAAGTACAATGCAGCCAAGTGCACTGTCTAATAAGGTTGTATAATTTTGATATAACAGCCTAGCTCTGTTGTACTATTAAAGCTTTAAAATATTAATGCTCGTTAATGGTGTCACTCAGCCATTTTATATGATTAGTTTTAAGTCTCTCTTGGGTAGGCAAGAAGGGGAATTTTTAATGAAATGTTCCCTGCTCATCTGACCTGCTGTATTACTGCATGAATGCCATTTTTATGAGGCAGGTTTATGACGTTCATTACTCTGCTCCTTGAGCCACTTCATGGCTGCTGTAATTTTTAAAGAAGAGATAAAAATAAGTCAGTTCTTTCTTTGCAGTCAAGAAGCTCTGCATTCTAGCTTTGACCTTTAAGCTGTCATGCATGGATTAATCACATTTCAGCTGGAGATTGTTTTAGACTTAATACCAGCGGTGGACTGATTACCTTACTTGCCTTACTGGCTACTTCTTAAGGAGGTTTGTCAATGATTTAGACAAAAAAGACATATTCCAAATAGTTCTCTGTTTCTAACCTGCCAGCTTTGTGTATGTATGTGCGTTCACATAGGTATACTTGCACATGTCAGATCTACGTGATAACGCATATATTTTGTACGTAGATATCCTTAGTACCACAAGGACAGGTTGTTAGCACAGGAAGCAGTGAGTTACGCAGCGCTGGAACAGGAACCAAAATTCCTGACTCTCATTTCAGAGCTGTAACTATAGATGTTTTTTCTTCGGGAAGGAGAAAGAAACTTAAAAAAAACCCAAACCAGTTACCCCAAAACATCAGCAGTTGTGCACCTGTTTCCAGGTGAAATGGTATTGTGTTGTTATCTACCCTAAATAGGATCAGAAGTTTAACTGCAGCCAGCAGCTGCGTACCAAAATTTGGCAGAACAATAGCACGGAGCTGCTGCTGTTATTAGCGGCAGCGTAAGGTTTGTAACCTTTGATAAGCAAATCTGGTGGGAACACTACAGTGAAGTACCCAGGACTGGCAAAAACAGGGCATTTCATGATTCAGTCGCCATTTAAAGAAAGTTACTGTAGCAGAAATAGAAAAAAAAAGTGATGCCACGTCAAAATCACAGGGTGGGAGAAGGAGCTCTACCAGTGGAAGGCTCAAAGACATGAGGAAAGCCTTGAACGTGCTAAGTGAGAAATTAAAAAATCTGAGGAGTCCTTAACTTTTATGATGGAACAGTTGTTTTCCTTTTGGTGTCAGAACATTCCTGTAAGCACTGGAAAGTTTAGTTGCTTCCTGAAACAGATGTTTTGAAGGACTTAGGTGAAAAATCACATTATAAAACCTTCACTTGCATAGGGAGAGCTGTGGTGTTAAACAGTAAGAAAAGTAAGAATATGTTGTTTGAACGTGCTTTCGTGTTAAAAAGATCCTCGGCGTAACGTGGCTCTTCATTACCTGACTGGGTAAAGACCAGGACTTAGGTCAGCAGCAGCTGTTGGGAAAAGACGAGAAAGGTGAAGTCACTTGGTGACCCTCCTGCTGCCACTGTGCAAAGCACCAGAAGGCTGATAGTAGGACCATGGCAAGTGTTCAGGTGGAGAAATACAGAAATGAGGATGACAGAAGAGACTAGAGAGTCACAAAGCTCAGTCTGGGCAACACCGTTGCGATGTGCTGTAGTGTGAAATAAATAGAGACCATCGCTTGTCAAACTGCAGATAAAAGGCTCCCTTTTACTGGGGGTTTCGGGGCGATAAAATAAATCATGACAGCAGAGTCAAAGTGGTTTGTGCATTCAGCTAGAAGAACCCTGTGATAAAAATAAAGCTGCATAATATATATTATATAGATGTACCTTACTCTTTGATACTTGTATATCAATGAAAGGTGAAGATATTTTATTCCAGCTTCTAAAATACCTGTTTGCAAATGGCTGGATGTGCTTTCTCCGTGATGCCATGGCATTCGTGTGACCTTCTGTGAGTTCCTTTCTCTGCCCAGTGCCCTGCCCCCTCCCTCATATTGGAGTGATTCGGAGTGGAGGTTTAAAGAAATACCACTGCAATGTAGTACCTGAATTCTTCTGAAATATTTAAGAACCCTAGTTTTCTTTTTTGTCAGCAATTTAAGTAGCATTACAGTGTGTTATTGCAGTACACGGTATTACTTATTGAAATGGCTCTAAAATACACTATTTTAGAGTCCTGGTTGAGAAACAAATGTATTAAGTGTGCATACATCTGCTTTTACTAAAGTGACAGGTACTAACTGTGCTGCTTTCCTCTTCCATTCACCTTTTTAATATGATTATCTGTTTCAACAGAGCATAATTTGAAGAATGGATTATATCCTGAGCATTCTTAATAAGACATGATAAAAGAGCAATTCATTTACTCCTCCCCTAAGTTTCGTATGAGCTGAGTGAAATTTCTGCTGGTGCTTCTTTTGTGAAAAAAACAAAAATCATCGGTGCTGGCAAATTGGTCTCAAGTATCTTGGTTTCTTACTTACTTTATAAGTAATGAGACAAAGCATCTTACAAATGTTATCACATCAATTCGATACAAAGAAGGGATGGCAAGATTAATTCTGTTTTATAGACAAATTTTGTTCGTACATGTGGCCTGATACTATGAACTATAAAATAGGAGACCTGAAATTCCCTTGCCTTGGCCGTTTTCCCGTAAGGAAGATGTTCAGTGCGAGAGGGACGGCCTAAGTGCAGCTGAGGATGAGGTCAGGAATGTGATACTTCTCCACTCAGAGCACAGACCATCCTACCTGTCATTGTCCCCTGATGATAATGTTTAACCACATCAGCTCTTGCATTTGAAGCCCTGCCAGCTTAATCCTGACCTTTTTTTTTTTCCTTCTGAAAATGATGGTGCAGTGATTTCTTCTAAAAGTCAGCAGCTGTAGTTTTATCCTTTTCTCACTTTACCTACCATTGAGATCTCAGTAAAAGGCTTTCTCAGGAAAGGTTATGGAAGAGGTGAGGTACCTAGACAATCTTTTATTGGACAAACTGATGTAGCTGGAGAAAACAGACAAGCCCTTCTTAACGTGTGGAGCAGAAGTGTCAGACTTCATGCTGAGTCCAGCTTGGGAACAGGTAAATGGGATGAGCTTATTGTGTTCTTCAAGCACCTCTAGTCTTATTTTTTAGGAAACAAAGTATGGGGAAGCAAAAACAAATCCAGTTTAATCCATCATGTGGAGGCTCAGGATATGGCATGTTTGTCTCATCTGAGGAGGTTATATGTTCTCGGAAGGCATTAGCTATTTCAGGCAAACACTAAGCAAAACATGTGCCAGACTGTTCAAAGCTCTCAACTCAGCCTCATCTGTGAGGGATCAGCTCTTCATGAAAACAGAATAATTATCTTAGCATGGACAGGGAAGTGGCTTAGTGTTAAGAGACACAGAAAGTACCTGCCTTGCATGCTGAAATACCTGTTTCCCTTCAAAAATGCCTTTTGATCACGCTTCTCTTGTGGGAGCTTCTTCCTCCCCTTATTAGTGGTGTAGGGTCTGTACTGGAGTACTAGACCTGATGCCAGTAGCGCTGCATTACAATGCACTTTATATAGTTAGATACATAACAATATCAATTTAATCAAATTATGAAATCATTATGGTAAAGCTGAACATGCACACCAGTCAAACACGTAGTCCTGCATACACAGTCATTATCTACACCTTCACTTTGGTGTTTCCCCAGTTGCAAACACTGTAAAATCCTCATGGTGTGACCTCACACAGGTATCTAC
>JAOQGH010000005.1:23042225-23122068 GCA_025769975.1 Gallinago jamesoni | reverse complement strand
TAACAATATCAATTTAATCAAATTATGAAATCATTATGGTAAAGCTGAACATGCACACCAGTCAAACACGTAGTCCTACACCTTCACTTTGGTGTTTCCCCAGTTGCAAACACTGTAAAATCCTCATGGTGTGACCTCACACAGGTATCTACCATCTGTGCCTGGGTACCTCCTATACAAATGCAAATGCTGACAGTATTTGCAAAGCGCTTTTTGATTCTTGTTGGGAGCTTTACAAGGGCAACTTTCTAACAATCAATTGCTTTATGTGACCTACATGCTTTTATTTGTACATTGTGCTCTTATCATGGTATGAAGGCTCCTGAATACCTTGCGGCACATTGTATTCCCTCTACAGGTACCAGAACAGCAATGTGTGTCTGTTGTGTATCCCCCTCCCCAGAGAGTTAGGCACTGCGGGTTTTTACAGTATCACGGGCAACGGGAGAAGAGCGTGGTAATCCTGCGGCAGCAAAATAGGTTTTTAGAAAGACAAGTGCTGTATTACAGTCCCTCCCTCATCCGGATCCTGGAGTTACGCTCTCCAAAAGACCTTCCCTCCACAAACGGGTTGCATGTATGTGTGCCTTTCATTTACGTGTGCTTGTAAAATTATTCTAAAGACACACTTTGTTCTCTGTTACTTCCCACTTTCTAAACAGTGCCTATCACCCCTTTTGTCCAATAAAATAATCCTGGAAGCCAGGCTAATTGTGGTGGCCTTCCCCTTGAACTGTATATCATACAGCTCTCTTGGAGACAGCTATAAATTCCAGCATTTATGTACCCTGAGCTTCCAAGTATGTTTAACTTTTATTGAAAAAGACAACACTAAATTACAGAGTCTGAGCAGATCTCCTCCTCTCCTTCCATCTGGCAAGAGGCTGCCTGGCATTTCCATGTCATGTGCTGGGGGCGAAGCTTTGCACGGACCTTTGATGAATTCCCAGTCAGTCTCCTGAAGTTACATTTTCTTACATGATATTGAACATTTACCAACACATAGGACCTTTGTTTCCATCTGCCCTCTTGATGCTCATGTAAATACGCCCCGTATCAGTACCTTACCGTGAAGGAGCAGTTGGAAGCGTAGTGCTCGGTCGCAGTAGATGAGCTCTTATGCTAAGGCACAAAATGCAGAAGTGTTGTCTTTGTGGTGCCGGCACCTATCAGCACACTGCTAATTAACTCGACGTTATTTATACCTCACTTCTTGAAGTCTGGAACACAACCCTTCCATTTTAATTTGAAGCTTCATCTTGAAGCTGAAAGATAAAACCAAAACATTACATTTGCTTGGAGATATCTGTTAGGAAACAATTTGGGCAACAATTAAGATACAGTAAGAGGGGGGGAAATTCCTCATGTGGTGTGTCCTTAAGAAAGCACCAGCAGATAATTTTTTTTCAAACTTGGAGTGATTTTCTGGGCAGTTTGTAGCTGAAACAGCAGAGAGATGTGGCAAGCAACTAGGGTTTTACTGAAGTCCGTACTGCTGTTGTCTTTCATGGCTTTCCTGCTCTGGTCGAGCATTGCATATTTTGGATTAAAAAGGACTTAAATGCCTATTTGGCAATGTCCAGAAAGAAATTAGCCTCTGTGGACTAAATGACTGGAAAATTATGCTCATGCTGCCACCAGTTATCATTCACTGGGGGCCCTCATAGCCAGCGCCTCCAGGTTCTGGAGATCTTTACACCAGGTTTGGCCAGTGGACCAGTCCCTCCTGTATGAATGTCAGGAGAGACCCTGGGGACATCTGTTCATGCCTTGTGGGCCTGTGCCTTGTGTAGCACCACGGCTGGGGACTCCCTCTTTTGCCCACTGACGGCCTATGGTGGAGAAAACCCACACGTAGCAGTGGGGAAAATGGGCTCAACTGGCTCTGGATTGCTGATGGTTTTTCTGCCTGTGATGGTTTTTTTACCCTTTACTCTGTGTCACTGGAGTTTTAATTTGCATTTTATTTGGAGTTTTAAGTTTTAGACATTATGAAACATGGAAAATAGAAGAGAGTTCTCCTTGTTTACTTTTTTCCTTGAGTTTTGCTAATGTTCTTAGGATTAGTCTCAAGTCTCAAATTGTAAACTAAAATTTAAATCATGTTATTTTTACAAGGAAGTAGCATTAATTTTCTTAACTAGCTACTGGGCTATATTGTTTGTTATGCAAGGTAAGCTTTTTTAGTTACTAAAGAGGCAGAGTTTGTGCATAGTGGCAGCTTAATAAAAGGTGCATTTGGGCAAATGGTGAAGTTTTGGGGAAGACATCAGTTCAAGTCGCTTGTGCTGTAAGAGCTGAGAATATGTGCAAATCCATAATGTAAAAAAGGAATAAGGTGCTATGTTGAGTAAGGGAATGAACTATGCCAGGTTTTAATATATAGAAAGAAGTTTTGCCAACACTGGTAGCAATCTACATGGCCTCTCAGGAGAAGGAAGAAGGTCAAAACAAGGAGACATATCTAGTTTGCATTAATGATAAGATTTCTAATAGTACAATGAGGAAAATGTTATTGAACATTGTCCTCACAAAAGTGATTAGCTGCGTGTGATTTCTGTCCTGTCAGGGTCAGCTGAGTCTTTCTGATGCCAGTTTATACACCCAAAGAGGGTGTGCTGTAGCCTTGTTTGTTTTCTGTAAGCTGTGATCATTGCCCAGAGTGTGAGTGTTCATCAGGGATGTTCCAGGTGATCCTTAGCTGGAGTCTGCAAAGGACATGCTGCTCTCCATCCCGACATACAGAGCCTCAGCTTTGCTTGTGCCGTAGCGGTCCGTGCTGTTGTTTGCAAAAGTTTCTGCTTTCATTCCTGGGATATTGGTAAAAAGGGCAGCGGGACATTCAAGAACAAGATTTGAGCTAAAATGGAGGTGGACATCTGTCCTGCCTTGGGACCTTGCCTTGTGTGTGTAACTTCTTCCTTCCACAGCCCTGGGCTCCCAGTATTTCAGGAACTATCTGCTAGAGCCACTTCTGTTCCCACAGTGTTAAATTGTTCTGTATTTCAACTGTATTGCTAAATCATACAGAGCTTAATAATTAGCATCCTTGTTGAGCTAGATGTTTGTAGGTCAGCTGCACGTATTAGTAGAGAGTATCAGTCATAAGTGTGTCCTATTTTGTAATGTGAAATTCTGCACTCCACATGCACGAGTTCGCTGGAGCTACTTACTAGTAATTCTCATCACTCCATATCCTGTGTTCTCTCTAAGCGTTATATCGTAGCTTCATAATTATATTTCACCACTCAGGAAAGTGGATGGGCAGGGCAGTCAGAAAATCCTTCTTTATCTTCTTTCCCAAATGATATTTTAAAACTAAAAATCATAAGTTAAACTGCATCTTTAGCTTGCATGACTGTTCTCCTATCACGTATGCCAAAGATGGATCTTTTATTTCAAGGGGTTATAGACAGGTTAACTGACTTCTGACTTAGTAAAAATGCATATTTCTCATGGAAGTCCTAGATTCTAAAACTGATTCAATTGTTCCAAATTTGGAGGAAGCTGTGCTCTGTTTTCCCTTTAGAGCTCTCCCATATGCTAATGCTTATTTTATATCATAAATATGCGGCGACAGCACTCGTGGGTTTTCTCTTTTTTCACACCATACGTTATGTTACATGTTTGAGAGCAGAATTCATCATTTACACTCTGAGTGACTAGAAGGATGCTCGGTGCCATCCACAGTTGTTTGGGTTGTCCTTGTGTAATACTGGTGGCAAATGCCTGTAAGGATGGAGGCAAAGGCTGTCTGTGCAGCTCTTGGAGGATCTACTTTATTTCTAGCCTGTTTTCTGACTAGATTTTAAATGTATTTCAATGATTACATATTCTCCATTAAAAAACAGGGGAAAAAAACAAAATCAAAAAATCCCCAATAAACCAAACAGCATGAAATGAGAGCAGGGTCTAGAAAGACACCAGAAGACAAGGAGAAGAAGTGGGAATGGCCAATCGGAGCAGTTCGCTGTAGCTTCCCTTTTATTTCCAGTACAACAAGCTGTAGGTCTTCCTTCCAAAGCACGTGTTTAATTACAGCTTCAGGAACATAAAGCCTGTTATTATTTTAATGGAAGGAGCTGAGACTGAAATAAAACTGAGTTGGGCCCATGTCTTTTCCTGGCAACTTGTAATTTCATGGATGGAAAAAACACCTGTTCAGTGGGGAATCCTTATCATTATGTTTTAGATTTCCCCATTAATTTATTTTACAGTCTTTAAGCACGTATACAGATGGAAAGCAATCACGTTTAAGGCCGCTCATTACTCTCTCCCTAGGAATTATGGTGGGGATGTCACCTCTTCATTAATTTACCGTGGGCAGGCTCAGGATTTACCTGTCTGGCAAGTGCTGGCCCAGGAGCAGCAGGACACAGGAGCACATGCTGGGAGGGCACTGGGCACAAGTGACCTCCATCCATGGGAGGAGGTCACCTGCAGCTCAGGGACTGATAGCACCCTGGGGCTCTGCACCCTCATCAAGATGAAAATACTGATCTTCAGCTAGAACCACCTACCCAGAAGCTATAAAACCTGGGCTTTTCAATGCAATAGTTCAGAAAAAAATAAATTAAAAAAGGGTCCTTTGTGTCCTTGGAGGCTGAATTAAGCAGCGGTTGGGTTTTTAGGTGGCTGCCTTAGATCCAAACCCCAGGGCAGGGTTTGAGGACGCGATGTTCCCCGGCTGTTGGCAGTTGCAGGCAGGCAGTGTCTGCCACAGTTCGACAGTGAGCTCTGTCCCTGCGGCTGCACGAAGTGTGAGACTTGGAGCGTAAACGAGAGAATTTCCTGGAGCGGGCGGCTGGAGCCACAGCATTAGGCTGGAGTTGGACGAAAGCAGCATTTGCAAGTGCTGCAAATGGGGGTTTGGTTCTTTTTCTGTAGAGGTTCTATTTTGATGTTGTAGAAGTAGCATAAGGTGTGAACATTGGACTGAAGCGACCCTTTGCAGGACCAAAGGCAGCATCTGGAGATGAAGGCTGAGCCCAGTTGGAGTGATTAGCTGGTATTACAAATCACAAAATGAGATACGGTGATCACGGGGTCTCCCCAGCTTGGAGAACCACTAAAGGTATACAGAGATTTCCCCTTTCACTGACTGACTCAAATCAGTATTAGTTAGAAATTTGTAGCTGCCTTGCCTGATGGCTGTTGAACGCACAAAATGAAATGTGGTGGGTGACAGCACACTATGTCCCAGCAGTTGAGTGGTTGCTGTTGTCCAGAAACCTCGCAGTGGGGCTGTCCCTGTGGCAGCTGGGCTCTGCTCTTACTCTGAAACATGCAGCTTCAGCCCGGCCAGAGCAGGGAGAGCATTGGTGAGGAGCAGCTCTAGAAGTCCTGAGCCAGCTAGCACAGACATGACCACAGCGCAGCAATGGAGCAAGAGCCTCCCATAGTGTGGAGGGAATTCTGTGCCACTTCTCCAAGTTTTGGCACTAGCAACATTGCAGATAGCGCGTGGGCAATAGGTTGTGGTGCGGTTACACTGTTGGTACCCTTCCTCGAACAGGATTTGGTAAGGCAGAGGATGAGGCTTGTCATGGGTTAGACTGAAACGCAGCAATTTGCTGTTAATAAATATGTATTAAAAATGAAACAAAAGAGCATCAATGCTACCTGATGATCATTTGACTCTGCATAAAATCCCTGACAAGGAGGAAAGTAATCTGTTGTGGGGGGAGAGCAGGGAGGCTTCTCTTATTTCATCCTCCCCTCCTTCGTTCCTCTTTTAATAAAGAAAATCACTTTTCTTTGTCACCATTTTAATGATTCCCAGGGCGCTTCACAGCACAGACATAAATCTGGAAATCAGCTCTCAGAAAGAATGAGAGATTTCTCTTCTCTAAATCACAAAAGTATGCTGAGCTCTTTGTAAATCCCTACAACAATGTAATTGCGGTTCTCCCATCATTATGTGGAATGTTTTTGGTGGCTTGTTTACAAGCTAAATAAATAGCTGCACAAAACATCTGGAAACACAGTATGTCTTAAAAGGCTGCTTTTAGCAGAGCTTAGTATCTCAGTTATTACTGGTCTTGAGTCTTTCTGATCTGATTGGGATATATTAATAGACTGTATGGAAATATTTGCCTGAAATATGATGAATGCTCTTAATTATTCATAGTGAGAGTTAGAATGATTAGTGCTTTATGGAAAATGGCATTGATCTTTCTCTGTATTAAAAATCCTTGTGCTTGCATAGTTGATCAGTTGATCAGCTACCTACAAGTGCAGGGGGTTCGGGCAGAACCGAGAGATGGTGGAACGTTTGTCACAACCCTAGGAGATGCCTGCAACTGGTAAACTCTTGGGATCCTAGTGGTTTTGCCTATCAGGCAAAATATACTGTGGAGCGGTGTTTGGCTTTTTTAGCCTGCAAATACATTTATAAAGAAGAGAAGCTAAAATTTGTAAAATTCAAGCTAATCCATTGAAGCGCTTAGCAGGTCAGTTTTTATAATAGTAAATGATAAAAGGCAGCTTTGTGTTTCCTGAAGTCTTGGCTGAAGCATCATGACTGACCCTCAGCTGCATCCGTTATCTCACAGTAATTGAATGTTTCTCAGCTACAGAAATCTTCAGTACTGATTTTGAACTTTGCACATTTACGGCTTAGGACCCAGTGTTTCGTTTCACATCCCCTTAGATTCCTGCAAGCCTTTCGGAGCAGCCCCGTCTCAGCAAACTGGTTGAGTTCGGTGGGAAAGTGCGTGACTAGGTAAACATTTTTTCCTTTGTTCCAGGAGGAACATGCTAATTTTTCTTATTCTGTGATTCACTTGATGGCCTTTTTGTGGCCCTGTTGGGTGGGCATTTGGGATCGGTAGGAGTGAGGGTCTGGAGTGGAGTGGCTTCTGCGGCCATGCCTGTGGTCCAGCTCGGTCGGAGACCTGCCCTGGGGATGTCCCTGGGCTGCAGCCTGGTGGCTCCGGGTAGATCAAAACAATTATCATTTGAGTTCTGCAACATCCAATGTAAGTTTTCGTTCCGGCACTCATGTAAGGACTTAGTAAATCAACATGAAATGTATGATAGTTACTGTACTGGTAAATCATGTTGCCTGGGTCACTGCCCACATTAGCCTAACACAGTAGCTCTTGTGATTTGTGCGGGGTTGTCAGTGCCGTGCTGTGTCTGGTACAGGGCTGTACTTTGGTTTGGGATCCAAAAGGAATCACGCATAGGTTGTCCCAGTGCAAAAATTCTTCTCTGTGTTTTGGGAATGGTTGTCTTCATCTAAAATGACTGTTCAAACCCAGAGGCAGAGCAGAGCACAAAACTACATGAAGATGCTACAAAAAGCTTTCCAGAAGTAAGGACTGCGAAGTACTGGGGTAGATCACCGTTCTTCCAGCAAAGAGCGGGTGGTAGCTGGTCCTGCTATGAGGAAGGAGGGACTAGATAGTCCCGTCCAGGGCTGTGATGCTGTGAACACTATGGGGGGATGAAATCCTTCCCAAAAATTCCAACTAGTCAAAAGCCAAACCTGGGTAGCAGGGACTGGAGGCTGGTACTTCTTATACTGTGTATTTACCTCATTTTAGTAATTTCCTGGGGCTTCAGGAAACATCTGTGATTCTCCTCAAAGGTTAGACAGTTCTTTACTGTGTTCCTCGTTTAAAAAAAAAAAAAAAAAAAACAACAGAAAGAAAAAGGTGGGGGGAGTGGGGTGGGCTTTTATCATTGCAGCTGTTTGGAGGTTCCTTTTTTCCCTAATGCACAAGGGGATGATGGTTTCTGAGAGCAAGTGCTGCAACAGCCAGGAACCTTTGAGATTACAGACTGATCTTCAGAAGACTGTATGACTGTGGCCCGTTTGCTGGGGTTACCAAAATGTTGAGGGGGGTAAAATTGGCAGATTCCTGTCCTTGTCACATGCAGTGGAAAATGATTGACCCAGAAACCTTAGGTACTTTCCCCCATAGGTATTTGGGACCTGTTGTAGCCTGCTCATGGCCCTGTGAAAAAATAATAAACTGACTAAAAACAAAACAACTGAGATTAATATGTGATTAAAACAAGCTTTTCTAGGCTTAGCACTAGTTCTTGTTCTAGTTATTGAATACAATGGAAATTGCACCGTAAATTTTACATGCAACATTGAGAAAATAATACTAACAGTATGTTTGATGGTCTTTTACCCTGCAATTAACAGAGAAAGAATGCTTTGGGGAAAGGTTTTCCCTTTTAAATACAACATTTCAGGGTGGAATAAGACTTTGTTTACTAGTCTGGTATTGAAATGATTACTTTTAAAGCGTGACTTGAGCTATCGTGATTGCCTCCTGCGATGAAGGGGGAGAGAATTAAATTGCCATTTCTAGCAGAGGAAATTCTCTTCCTTGTGTCACTTCAAGGATCTGTTGTGCTCAGCAGCATTAATTGAGTCCTACTGATTTTAAAAGTTTTGCTTTTCAAACTTGAGAAGAGCTACACCAGTTGTAAGTTTTATGAGGAAAAGATCTGTTATAGAATAGGCCTAAAAGGGAAAAGAAAACATGTCTGTCCAGGCCGGCCAACTGGCGCAGGCCTTCGTAGTAGTAAAACGGGTAATTTTCAGCCACATGGGCCAGGGAAGATCCAGAGCTGGGCTTTTTTCCTTCCTTCTTTCAGGAGACTTTGGAGACTTCTAAAATAAGCTATGGTTCAGTCCAAAAAACTAGCCACTCAAAAATCATTTCCATCCATGGCCGGGGGTATGTCATACTGGGGTTTACTGGAGCTCTGTGGCAGCCCATGCACTTGTCAAAAAAACAACACAAAAAAGTAGGGGGGGATCTACCTCGTCTCCTCTTTCTTCAAACCACCCCTTCTTTCATGCGCTTTCCCAAATCTGTCATAAAAGGTATCCCAAGGTGGTTGTTAGTGAGCTCCCCTCGTGAGAGATGATTAAAGCCAGATGAGACGAAGCCCCGAAACACAGTCCCTTTGTTAGAGAAAACAAAGGCCTTAGTAATTGGATTCACATTGAGTGAGGCACTTAAAACAGCAAAGTAACAAGAAAAATCTGCCGGGTTATGTCATAACTGCCAGGGTGGGTGTTTTGTTATTTTAAAAGAGCATGACCGTCTCATTTTTTTACTAGCTTAGTCTGGTATATTGAAGTGGAAGATTAAAAAAAAAAATAATATCCCCAATTGTAACATATTTTATACAACCGGCAGAGAGAGTTTGGGACGCAGAAGGCAATGGGATGCGAAACAGGTCACTGCGCCGGTGCAATAACTATAAAGCAAGGAGCTATTTTTATCTGTTTGCCAACGTTGCAATGCGTGGAGTAGGATATACCCTCCGCGAGCCTTCGGCAGGGGCAAAGAGTCAATCCCAGCGCATCAGTCATCCTTAAACCTCATTTGTTTGGCTCATGTATAAACTATTCAGCTTCCAGTTGGTCTGTAGAGTCATTTTCCATAGCTCGGGAGCAGGCATGTACAGATGGGAACTAGTTGTCACCATCTTCTGCTGTGTTTGGGGAAAAAACTAATAAATAGCAAATTGAAGGGAGACCTGAGCTGTCTTACGGATTTACTGCAGAAGTGCGTGTCTTCCAGACCTTTTATCATCGATTTTGCTCTAAGCACTAACGGTACAAGGAACAGCTGAATGTGCCAGGTTATCGGGTCTCCAAAAAAACAGGTTGGTGTTACTTACGGAGGTGCTAGTGAGATCTTGCAGGAAGGATATGAAGTGGCTTTCAAGAATTGCTTTTCACTGTGTCATGGCAAACAATTTTAGATTTAATATGCAAATGTCTGCCAAAGAAAAGTATCTGGTTTGGCAAAGACTGATTTATTCCATCACAGGCTCCAGAGTAAAAATAAAAACAACTACAGAAAAAAAATCTGCTCTGAAGATCCCAGTGCCTATAAAAGATTAGTCTTAAGAAGAGTTAGCAGAGTGTTGAAAAATGTCGTGTCTTGTTTTCCATTGAAACTTGGCTGGCAATCTTGGACAGAAAACCCAGAATCACATAGTCTAACACCCGCAAAGCTCAGCACTTTTCAGCTCAGATTAAAACACTTGTAGTCATCTGCTTTCTTGTACCAAAGGTGTGATACTCACAGCTCCTGGGAAGAGTGAACATTCGATTACCAGGTCAGTCATTTAGGTAAAGGGTAAATACTCATTCCGCACTTTGGAGATAGTGGAGATCTTTTGTATTAAATTTTTTCAAAGCCCTCTGGGGATTAAGGCACCCAGTTTCCATTAATTTGAATTAAGCATCCAGATCCCACTGACAGCTTTGTAAAAACACAGCTTTCCTGCCTCACAGTTAATATACCTGTAGTTCAGAGGTTTTGGTCTGGATCCCAGCATCCCCAGCAGGAGCTGTAGCTCCTGAGCCGGGAGGAGAGGTTCAGTGTGAGTTCGTAACAGGTTTTATAAATATAGTCAAATTCATTCCCTTTGTCAGGCCACCAAGATGTTGGATAATGACAAGGGATTTTTCTTTCTTTTTTTTTTTCCCTCCTTTTTTTAGGGGGTAGGGTTACTCTCTCTTCCTTGAAGTAGCTGAATGGGCTGCACCTTTTGAGCTTCACAAGATGCCTGTCTTTCTCTCCTCAGCAGCATGGTCACTTGTCTGAGCTCTTGGTGTTTCTCCCTCATCTCTCTTCAGACCTGAGTTCTCCTGGAGGCCTAGCAGCAGCAGCCTTTCCTCCGTGCTGGTCTCTCTTGGTTCTCATTCAACCTCTGGGTTTAAGGTCCCAGGAAAAGAAAGACAAGGTGTCTTTGTAAGGCTAAAGAGTTCCCATTTCATTCTTCACTTAGATGGGAAAGGACCAAAGGGATTTAATTCTCTCTTTGCCCTTGCTGACTCTGAGAATGGAGGGAGAAAATTGCCAAAGCTTCTGTTTGGCTGAGTTGTTCCAGGATTTAGAGCCTAAAGCCATGTCTCATTTCAGTAAGGCCCTCATGCTCTGCTGGTAATCTCTGAACTGTTTCTTCAGGGATGAACAAACCTCAGTCACTGAGTGTGAACTGGAAAAAAAAAGTACTAGGCTGGTACTGATTTTGCTGGAGCTGTGAACGGAGGCTGGTGTATTCCACCAGGGTATAGAGGTATTTCACTCCTACACATGTGGTGGTGTTTCTCTGCTCTTGGTGCAGCACAAGCATAATTTCCCAAGACTCTTCTGGAGGGAACAATTGTGAATATAACCCTTAAGTCCTAACTGAGCCCCTGTAATGTTTGGTTTTGATAGGGTTAGCGTGATACAAATTAAGCCTAACCTGTAAATCAGTTTGACAGTTGCTCACATTTGTCCGGGGATAGCAGTTGAAACCCACTTCTACAAGGGCTGCAAATGACGGAGTTGCAGAAGCTCATGCGTTTGAGGAGCTTGCAGGGGAGAGCAGGGGGATGGATGGACTCTCATCTGAGGTGGAAGAGCAGAACCGAGTGCTGGCACCACTGGACAGCCTTCCCAGCCTCATCCCCTGGGATTCAGGTGTATCAGGCAACCCCTCAGTATGTTGAAAGCAGAGAAGGCATGACACGTTTCCATACCAGCCCAATTAGGAATACCAATAGCAGGATAATAAGCAGTTCAGCATGTAGAATCGCTCTGGGGAGGAGGGAGCCACAGCGCTTCTCGTTGCTGCGGACCCATTCCCCGTTTGTCTCCAGTCAGGCTTAGGGCTCACAGAAACCTGAGCTGCCTGTAATGCACCAGATGTGCAAAAAGAGCAGCCGTTCCTCTTGCTATCATAGGCAGCCACACTTACAACAACAGCGACTTGTGCTTTGATTGCTTGTCTAAAACTAAAATTCAATTATGCAGTGCAGGCAGGCTTTGCTGTGACACAGAGGGTTAGAAATTAATGTTAACACTGTTTCTGGTTAAGACTTTTTGTGTTGATAAATAATTCATAAGGCAGTTAGCTCTTTGAGTCTGACAACACAAGAATATATTAATACAGTAGACTCAGCTAAAGGTCAGCCCTGAACAGTGAAGCATCTGAGCCATCTTTTATTCATTTTCTGACACAGACTCATTAATTATTACCACATTTGAAGGTCTGCACGGGAAAAGTGCTAATGAGAAAAAGGATATTGGGTTTGATATCTGACGCTCACTCTTTGAAATGACTTTAAAAAAAAAAAGAGAGTGGAAAGAACAATACAAAACAGGCCAGGTAAGACCTTTTCTTTGATAAAAACTAAAATAAAAAAAAATTAAAGACTAAAGATAGACTTGGGAGACATTATTCAATCAAAACCAGACGCTGCTGGGTTGCGGATTTAAGTAGCTGGTGGGTGATGAAGTTTCTAAGAAAGCATTAATATAGACATGATTAAAAGATGTCCCTTTTTAGGTGAGATGTAGTTGCTTTGAATCTTGTTTGTTGCCTTCAGGGGTTTTTTCTGCATTTTTCATTTTGGCTGACCATTTACCTTCCTATGCTGTTTACAATCTCCAAATGAGGATTGCTCTGTCTTTGTGCTATTGTTGCCTGATGTTCTTCCTTACCTTTTCTATGCCACGTTGTTGATAAATAACTTACAAAACCTACCTTGATACACTCACCCATGCAGCCGTCCAACCCAAAAGGCTCCTAAGAAAACTAGATTTATGCAATCCCATGTCCTTGTTTGTCTGCCTGTGCTTCCCCCATTGTAACAATTTGCTTAAGCCCATCAGCGAGTTGGTACGTCACGTTTGATGGAACAATAAACATCTCAAAACTAGGAAATTCTTGCAGTGTTTGAGGGAGAAAAAAAAAAAAGAAAAGAACTCATCTCCAATATTCCCACTGGGGAAAATGTTGAAGCTTAATCTAATGCCTTATTAGATATAAGAGAATTTCTGGAGAAGAAACTCTAAGCACAGGCCAAAGGCAATGGGGCCCCATTAGCAGTTCTGCTTGGGGAGGTGTCCGTGAGGTACGGAGTGGGAGCAGAACTCTGTTTATCCATAAGACAAATGAGGTAGCCTCGTGCTTTCGAATTCATTAACACAGGTGGGTCTTTGTATTTATTAACGAATGTGCAGGAGCCTGATCTTTAGTGACTGCTATAAATCAGTGCAGTTCATGGAATTCCATGGGACTGTGGTGATGCCAGCTTGAAGGTTCACTGTGTGTAGGTAACTTGAAAAATATACTTCCAGCTCCTGGACTTCCAAATAATGGCTTATCTTTAACACCAGGCTAAAGTCTGGCCACCTATATACCCAATAATCTTTACTGCTTACTGTGTGGTTTTGTGGAGTTTCTCTGGAAATAGAACACGTTTGCTGTTTACATTATTTTGGTCTATGAAACATATCTTATTTACATAGTGCAGCCTGTGTTTTGAAGTGATACTGTGCCTGTGAAAGAGATGATCTAAGGTTTTATGTGTGCTAGTAGATAAAGGGGAACCTGTTTTGTATGGGCAGAAATAAATGATCTATCTCTTTTGAGTTTCAATGAGTCTTGCTCAAAAAAAATACATTTTCTTTAACTAAGATGAAATGGATGCTTTAAAAATAAAGCTTTTCTCCATGCAATCAAAATTGCACTAAAAGATACACCCGTTATTGATGTGAAAATTGAACCATGCTGAAATACAGATGTAATACTGTGGGTTTGACATAAACATTGGAGAGAAGAGAGCACAGGAGTCGAGACCAAAACTCTGCCTTTAGCTTTCATGCCACTGTACTGCTTGGTGTGTAGGAGGGGAAAGCCCACTTCTAGTACTGGACCATAATTCGGGGTTGACAGGGTTCAGTACAGGTAATCCCATCTGCCTAGAGGAGTTTACAAACCGTTTTGTCTCCTTACATGGTAAAACATCCTCAGCTTCATGACCTGATGGCAAACCTAAAGCTTCCAGTAGAACGTCACCTGCTGCAGAGAGTGTCATAGACTCTTCCTGCAAATAAGTACATTTTTTTGTTGAAAATGACTGGACTATGATTTCTTCCTAAATTAAGGCAAAATTTAAGACTTTAAAGGTAATGTTACTCACCTTGGTTAAATGTCACCTGATTTTTCAAGAAGGGTTTGAAATATAGAGTCCTCTTCTCTTCTGCCCATGAGTAGTAGCTGCTGCTAAAACACAAGGGACCTTCCCTTTGTCAGAGCTCGGCTGAGTAAACTGGCAAACTCTATTCACTAAACCAGTGAATGATGTTTCAAGGCTGTGAAAATATTAGCATGTAATGTAACATCTCTGGAAATGTAATGTTTGCTACAGCTGTGTATAAATTTGTTTAATGGGTCTCTAACTCACCATCAGACTCATAAAGGCAGCCACTGTACAGGCTATTAGGCTGCAGTAACTTAATTGCTCGTTAATTGGGTAATTAGTGCTTTGTTTTGCTTTAAAGCCTAAACACTCATAAAAAGTGAATTAGCTGAGTAAACAAGAATGGAATTTTCATGATATGCTGTCCCAGTTATTGCACATAATTAATCAACCTTTTATTATCATTCCTTTTTTTTTCTGTTTTTTTTTCCCTCCTGGTGACTGCCTCAGGTAGGTTGGGTAAACATCCCAGTTCAAACCCCAGAGAAAGCGCCCCAAGTAGATCTCATTAAGCTGAGGCTGGTACCTGTATTCGATGCCATGGGTGGGTTGTGTGCAGCGCCAGCCCCTCAGCCGGTGTGCTGGCCCTAGTGCCACCCTCACCTCTCTGTCCCCAGAGCACAGAGGTTCACAGGCAGTGGCCGGGACCTGGTATAGCCAGATGGCTCTTCAGGAGGAAGATGTATAAGAAAGGATTCATTTACCTCTTCCCGTTTCCTAGCGTACATGGTGTTCAGTTCCATAGCCCAGGCTAATCTACCAGAAATGTAAATGAAAACCTAGCAGCCTGGAAAACTGGTTTATTTAACCAAGATGTGCATTAACATGAAACTGTTGCTGTACTACTTTAGGTATTTGGGCAAGAGATGGGCCTGCAAATGAATGCACTTAGCAGAAAATGGTCCTCCCGGCTTTCACACAGGTAGTTAAACTAAATATTGGGAGAGGAAAAAGTAAATGGAAAGCCTGTTTGCACCCCACTATTGGAGGTTCAGTTTGCGCTCCCACACAGAATCGCAGCCCCCTCGGCCCTGCCAGGGACACGTGGGGTCTTGAATGCCAGAAGGATTGCGATTGCTTGTACTGCTTAAACGGTGAGCGTCCTTAATTGGGATTATGGCCTTTGCTCTAATGAGCATTGCAGTAATGCTGTAGGTGCTCCATGGTCCTCTTTCTTACAGTGCTGGCCCTGACTGTTTAACGATGTTTAATAGGCTGTGAGAACTCCTCAGGAGGAGGAGAGCAGGAGAGAAAGGAATTGGTGCATATTTTTAAATATTTATTCTTGCTTTAGAGAGAATTTTAAAAGGACAACTTTGTAGAATATTACTCTTGTAGTGTAATATTACATGTAGAATTTTATGTGTGAAGAACATTTTGGTTTCAATCTAAAGCGATGGAAGTTAATGCTGGATTTCCTCGTTGAAGGGTAGCTTTACTGGTAGAAGCTAATGTCATAGTTGCCTCAGCATGCATTGAGTAAGACTAAAGCATTTGGCTCACAAAGAGCACAAAATGCAATTAAAGTGAGTCCCAGTAACTTTTATATTCGGCACTTGTGGTCAGATGTTGATACTAAATATAAGCAGAACTTTACTGTAAAAATTAGACCTCTTTTATTGCAGAGCAATTGAGGTTTTACGAAGAATGGCACCGATCCACAGAGACTTTTTCCTAGCAAACTGATAATGGGAACAGCTGTGAAGTTTGACACGTAGAAAGTTCAAGTCAGAAATCTTTGATCTGGTTGAACATCTGAAGTTAACCGCTTCTTTCATGCGGCACGTTTTCCAGATTCAGCACTGTCTATGGTTGCGTTCTTGGCTGTGCTCTGTTCGGGCGTCAGTTAACGAAGGGCTAAATGGGCTGTGGAGGAGAGCACCGGCCTGTTCCCTCCAACGTTGCAGGCTGGCTGTGGACAATCTCCTGGGAGCAGAGTTTCTCAAAGATCTGGTTTGGTGTGTGCTTTCATTTAAAACCCACCTCTCAATAATGTGGAGAAGTTTGCCACGTAGCTACTGCTGTATTCTAAGAGATTAGAGCACGGGGCTGTGACTGTGGTTTTCTAGTGTTCAAAATGCCAAGTTGAGTACGGCATAATCATTTCATTCATCATGATTGCGGCTGAAGCAAACGGAGGGACTGGCCAGATTCAGAATTCAGGCACCTGGAGTTAGGTTAGTCAGATGAATCCTGTGTTCATTGCCTCTTAGAGACCTATGTTTCTTGAAGTCACTAATTAAGGAATAATACATCTTTTTTTGTTGACTGCAGTAAGTCCACTAGACCATCACTTATTGTTTTTACTTCTTGAGATATTTAACCATACAAAACCTATAAAAACCCAGAAAAGAGACTGGCTGCTGTTATATAAAAAATTAGAGGAAAACTGAATGAGTGATCTTTATGAAAAAATTGAGGCTATTTGAAACACCTTGTCTCTCTGCTGCGTTTTTATTATGTACGCTGCCAAATTCCCTACAAAAATGCTGACTTTAAAAAAAACACATGTGAAAGGTGTGTCATTTTTTTTTTTGCATGTAATCTTATACCCTTGCCATTTTTTTTGAAGTAGCATTCCAGATAAGTTTTGGAGAACTGCAGAAAATGTATTCTATAATTTGTACTATTCATGTACTTTGAGGGTTATTTTTCCCTTTTGCAGAGATTTTTCCAGTCTACAATGAAATATTGGCTCCTCTAAAACTGTGCTGGAATTTTTGAAATTGGCTGAAGGTATAAATGCCTGGGATTAACAAGTTTCAGCCTTTTTTATGAATGTATATTAAGCTATGTGTAAAATATATATTTCTACCAAATAGCTATTTATCATCTATTAATATGCAGACTGCAGCGTCTGGCACATGCTGCAGTGAGTAGACGGCGGGTTTCCCGTTAACCACTGCTTGCTGCTGCCCGTGAAACACATCCATCCACATTCATCCCAAACAGGGTGCAAATTTGTAAAGCAGACTGCTGCTGAAGTGTGGCAAACCTGATTTATTGTTTCACAGTTGCGTAAGTTCTGCTTGTGTTTTGGAAACTTCACTTGCTCAGTAGCTATTGAGGAGGAGACGGGGGAAGGAGGAGACAACCTGGTGAGCACCGATGCTGGGCGAGTTGTGCGCTTTCCGCCTCTCTTGATGTGAGTCTATTAGTAGCAGTCAACATCCAAATTGGAACCTTTCCAATTAAGACAGTCTTCGGAACTGAAGATTCTTGTGTTTCTTGCCTTTGCTGAAGCACACAAATACACAGGCTCACACACACATCTTACCAAGTGAAAGGTAGGTTTCAGGTTTAACCTGTAGTCCGTTGGCCAAATGAAAAAATCCTCTTGCTTTTGCTTAGGAGCTCTGTTGTTACTCCATTTTCTGTTTTGAAGAGTTATATTTTCCCTTTTTCCTTTGTGAATCACCTTCCTTGAAAGCACAGTTCTTAGTGGAAAAAACTTTCTAGCTGGATGCCATATGTTCCTTTCCAAAATTGAGCTTGAGAAAAAGAGGTAGCATTGATAGAGCTGGGGGGTTGGGTTTTTGTTACCCGGCACTAACTTTTTGTTCACTAAGTGCTCTAACGGAGATCAGTGAAGTTTCTGGCAGGTTTGTAATCAGATGTGACCACCTAGTTATGAAACCAGAGAGATCGCAATGGGGCACAGCGTTTCCCTGGGGGAGTTGTTGTCAGTGAATCAGCCACTTGTCACACAAACAATGGGGTTGGGTTCTTGTTTTTCAAGCATCTTCCCTTCAACCCTTTGGACCAAACTGAGGAAGCCAAAGAAGACAAGCGTGCAGATATTTCCTTTCCCTCCCAGCTCTTCTGCTGTGATAGAGTGGTTCAGCTTGATGTTGCCATCGTTATTATCGCTAGTATAATAATAAGGGTGACAATCTTGGTGCGGTTGGGGATACAGCCCTTTGTAGAGAGTCCCACCCTCGGAAGGCTGTGACATGGTTTGGCAGCTGCCTCGATCTCTCTGTTTCAGGGAGTTTTCAGAAGGACTGTAAGGAATGATAAAGGCTGATGGAGAAGATCAAGCTGATAAATAGTCGGAAAATTTTCGCATACAAAACCCAGCAAATCTGAAAGCAGAGCCACAGCAAGAGGGAGATTTATGTATTATGTATTGAAAAATACAAGCATGGCATGCTTTGTAAATGCCGGATCACCAGCTCTCCTGAGCTGGGGTTTACAGTCTATTAAATTACTCTGGGCCGCAATCTGTTATAATAAATCATTTGCATAGCACCTTTGGAGCACACTGCCAAGCAGAAAAAAAGAGACGACTTCTCCTCTGCAAAGCTTGCAGCCTGACCAGTGAAGAGTCACAAATGGGGCAGTGGTTCAGGAGAGAAGAGGCAGAAAAAATATTAGGAAGAGGGGTGGCAAAGAAAGCTTCCCTGAGGGGGTTGTTTTTTATTGTGGCTGTGGTAAAGGACAAGAGTTGGGGCTGTGGGGGTAACTGAAAGATGAGGAGGGATGAAGATGCTGGAACCTATTAAGACACAAAAAAAAATAAAGATGAGAACAGGAGGGGATTTCCATCTCTCAGACTACATGGGATCACATGCATTGCTACTCTGAATAATGCCCTCGTTTAGCTCCGTTGTGTGATGGATTTGAAGCTTCAAAACATAAATGAAACTAAGGGCCTAGATAGCCTAATGCTGTTATAAATTTTGAAGACCTGATTTCAAATATGATTCAGGGGCCTTAGTGAAATGCGTTTGGGGATCTTGGCTCCATCCCCGTTGGGTAATTGTGCACATCACAGAACCATCACATCTTGGCATGTCGCTGGTGCTCTGCCAAATGGAGGCTTCAAGGCTGCAATAGCAAGGGCAGCTGCACGTTGTGATTTAGGAATGTTGGCTGGGAGATGTGGAGGCAGAGTCTACAAAGTTTCTGCCTAGAAAGCATTTCAAAAAAGGAAGGAATAAAAAAAAAATCTCCATGTTAGTTCTCTTATGGAAAAAAGCATGTTGGAAAAGAGGTGAGTGCTTTGTGAAACTGCCAATGCCCCATTTTCCTGCGTTATAAAACTTCTGGCAAATAAATCAGCTGTGTTCCCCTCCCCTTTCAGATTATGTGTAGTGTATTTAAAATGTTTTTTTTAACATTCTCCAAATCACAACATTAAAAAGGAGGGAAAAAACACTCAATAAAATCTACTAGACCAAAGATGAAATGCTGGCGTAATGCATAGCAAAAGTAGCTGCATCCATTAGTGTTGCTATTCTGAAACTCGTGGGCACTCCCTGGTCGTGTCCACCGCTTGGGATTACTGACATTTTTCTCTGTCATCCAAAAATATAGAAAAACTTGGGCTGCAAACATCCCCAACTCTGTTTGAATAGTTCTAATTTACATGACTTAGGTAGGCGTAAAAGATGAGAAATGACCTTTTCAACATGACTTCAGATATTAAAACGATCTTACAATCTTATTATCATGAGAACATTTCGCAGAGTATTAAGCTCAATAAATTACCTTTTCCCCAAGCTGCTAACCCTCGATCCCTCAGGGGCAGCTGCAGCAACGATGTTGGTTCACGGCCTTCTTATTTTAGCTGAATTGCTTAATTGGTATGTGTTCTACATCCCCGATTGAGTATTTGGAGCACAAATGAAGGTTAGAACCTTTGCGCTAGTTATCGACTGGAAGAAAATTGATTCACGCTCAGGAGTGCAGTTGGGAGACAATTCACAATCCTCCCTAGGAAGGAAAGATCCTGCTCTTTTCTTTTTTCCCTGGATTTCTTGCAAAGGTCATTCCAACTGAACATTGTCATGGTTTCGGTTTGGTGGTTGCTTTTTTTTTGACACAGCAAATCACTGTTTGAGAACTTGAGTGTTCGTTTCCCAGACACGTTTGTAGCCGAGCTTGAAATCGTGGTGCTGTGGATGCTGTGATGCTGTCCTCCCCTCTCTTTGCCTCCCTCTGGTCTTTGCAGCTGCATTTGTTGTTCTCCAGGCGACCCTGCTGGGTGGGACATCCTTTGGAAAAACAAGTTATAATTCCCCAAGGGTTCTGCACCTTTGTTGGGTCCAAGAGAGAGGGGAGGAAAAGGCTGTCAAAGAATCTCACTGTTGCAGCTCCCAACCTCAAGATGTATCCTGTAAGGTGACTTTCCAAGGACGTTTTCCCATTGTGCTCAATATCTTTAGTTCAGTGAGTGAAAATAAATCCTTAGCTAAAGGTCATCGAAGAGGAAGTTCTGTAATGCCAGAAAGTGACAGCAAAATTTACCAAATTGCCGTGCTGAACAAATTTAAACTAAATGCACGTGCTTTGTATTGCCTAATAATTGCTCTTTTCTTTGCAATATGATCAAGCCCTTCTGTGCATCAACAGTTACAACTGCCTTTGTTTTTCTGTGATCTTTGTAGCAGGAACCTGAGCTTTCTTTTGGCCTGTATGAATAGAAACATCAAAATGGCATAGATTCTGCTTTCTTTTTAATGTTCATTAAAGGGCAAACATGTGACTTAGCCAGCCTCATCCCTCCGGCGCTGTGAGCATGCCAAAAAGAGAGACAAGGCAGCCAAAGCAAGAGGCATTCCTGGACTACGGTGCATGTTACACATAATCCAGAAGGGAAACGGAAAGAAAAAGCTTAAAAGTCAGACAGATACGGAGGGGGCAGCAGGATGTCAGCTCAGCATGTTGACATGCCACAATCTGTTAGCTCAGTCTCATTAATATGGAGCCCAGTGAGAAAGGAGATAGACAGGACTGGAGGAGGAAATTTGGCAGCGTCAAATAAACCCAGATACAGGCACTGAGATACCGTGAGGTGCTTCGTCTGAGGAGTGTTGTAAAATCTGAATAGAGCTCAGCTCTTGAATTCACCCGTGAGGAGTCTGCAACCTTGAGTGTTTTGTTCAGTGGGTGGTAACTAATCTGAGAATTGGTAAGTTTTCACCATTGTACCAAGGGACAAAAATACATTAGAAGTTGTGACTTTTGTCTGATACATGCCCAGGCTCTATGGGAGAGCACATTTGCTGTGACAGGTCTTGCCTCTGTAATCTGTTCAACCCATGGGCTCTGCAGAGGTTGGATGGGGGTTTGGATGCCATCCAAGAGCCAGTAGCTTTCCCAGGCACTGCACAGGTTGAATGTTTGTAGAGGCTTGAGCGAGTGAGACTGCTGATACCTTAAAGGTGATTTCAGTGTTGTCTGAAGATATTTAATTGCTATAGTGTGAAGGAGCATATGGAAAGGCTGGAAGTTTTTTTTTTTTTTTTTTTATTTGGCCACTTGCCTTTATTTCTTGTATTTTGTAGCACCCTGTGCTTTGATTGAAAGCCTTTTGGTGTCATTGAGAGTCTTAAAACTTGTGATAAGTATCACAGTAGTTTAAATGTATGAATTTAGGTTTCTTCTTCTGGTGAAAGAATAAGCATTTTAGGTGCTTGCATACAAAGTCCTGTGGAAATCTAACAGAAAATGATCTGCTGCGTGAAATGTAACACAGAAAGATATTGCTGTCCTAGAAGTCTGCAAGGTAAAAATATACAAAATGAAATACAAATTTCTGTCAGTGTTTATAGATGGCAACAGTCTGTAGTTCTCTTCAAGTACTGTGGACGTCTCTGTTTGTGGATTTACCCTGAGTTCTGTATTATCTTTATTTTAACACAGCTAAGATTTCAGAGCCAAAGTCAAATATCAGCATGATCAGTGACTGACCATAAAAATAAGTAAATGGAGTACTCCCCTGGTTTTTGGCACTTCTGAAATGTTTTTTCTTGCTATTGTTTGGAAGAGTCTCTTGGGAGCTTGAAAATGAAAATGTTTCCTTATGTTTTCTCTTCCATTAAGTCTGGCGCTGAACTGGAGGGTTACTCTTGACTGTCAAACTGTTAGTGTTTGGGTTTTTTTGGGAAAAGAAAAAAGCTTTAAATCATTTAAATTCTCTCACGTCCCACACACATGCAGTTAAAACAAGACTTTAGGCAGATCATGGCTTAAGCGGAAAACACAGTATTTGCCTCATTTGCTGCAATATTTATCCAGCCTTGGCTCGTAGCTGATAGAAACAGCACAGAGCTAAGCAAATGCTTGCTTTCTAATATGGGGAGTGCCCACATCTGTATTGTAGGTTGGTCCAGGTCTCCTTTCTCGGTGCAGGAGACACCCTTCCCAGGGAACTGTAGACACGAGGGGCTTCCCGAGGGTTTTCCCAAAGGAAATCCTTCAAATGTGAGTATGTTAGGAAATGCAGGAGAGTTGCAGTTGTCCTGTGCTGGAAGCACAACAGTGAGCTGTTCCGACCCTGTGCAAGTGGTCCCCAGCACGTCACCCTCCTGATGGACCACGCGCGCTCCTGTGTTGGCTTGTTGACGGGAAAGAAAATGCAGCTCTGATGCTTGGCCTTGGAAGCTTATTGCCAGATTTCTCTCCTTCCAAAAGAAAAAAGTACATGCACACCTGGATTTTCTGTGGTCTAAATGTATTTATAACTCTTCTAATGACCTGTAGGGTTAACTCTTCTAATAACCTGTAGGGTTTTCCTGACTAGGTCTGTGCTACGACATGGCTGCGGTTCATTTTGCCATTCTGATAAAAGCAGTATAGTGTCTTTGAGCCACTTGAGATCTCTCTTCCCAGAAAAGAAATATGTTTGTTATTAGGCTGTGTAGGGCAACATAAATAATTGTATTGGGAGTGAGATAATATTTGTAGCTTTTATTTATATTGTGAATGCTTGCAGCGAAAGGTCTAAGGAGCAAACGAGCAAATACCTTCTTTTTCCAGTGTCTGTATCATGCACATTGTCTGCGGATACCAGACATCGATTCTATAACTTAGAAGTTATAGAAAAGCTAACTGTAAATATGTCAACATTTTCTTTGTCATCCCAGAACACTCAATAATCCCTTAGATAACTTGGATGTAAGCCGGGGAGTGCTGTAGCAGTAAGGTCCAAGGCTTTGAATTTGATTCAAAATTATATGGAAACTTAGTGTCAAACACAGAGATTTTGATGTTCTTACAGTAAGTTCTCTTGCCAAAGGGACAAATTCCATTAGTTGATATTAGTAAGGGGATTTTGAGTGCTGTACTTTTCATGCCTAATGTGCCATCAGTTCTGTGACCTACACAACAGCCGTGGAGCTGCAGTCCCCGTTACCTTCCCTCCTGACTCTCCTTGACACTGCCTGAGTTTCACCCCAGATTTTTACCTTGTGTACGTAGATCTTTTGTATCAAGAGAAAGTTATTGAAGTATGATGTTTCCAAGCTTTCTGTGCCAGCAGAACCACCAAAGTTGTGGTGGTGGCAACTTGAAGGTCAAGTGATGGTGGCATGGGACACTTTGAAGATTTTATGTGTTTTTCTCCACCTTCTTGAAACTTAGCTCATTCAACATGATGAGTCTTCGACTGCCTCTTCGGAGCAAGAGCCACCGTAGTAAATTTAAGTGTATTATGCAGGCATGAGGAAAACATGGCATCTCTCTTGAACATGTTTTTTGCTTGTGCCTCACAGTTTGTGTGCTGCTGTCGTTGAAAGAAATAGCCAAGTTCCTAAAAGACAGGAGTCCCGGTTGTTCCCTGGAGGGAAGCGGGGAAGCAGACACACCACGCTTTCTCGGGTGCCTTTGCAGCGGTGCCTTGGCTGAGCCAGGGGCACGAGCTCCTCCATGGGGAGACGGGAGCGGAAGCGTCAGATTCTCACCCTGCCAGCTCCAGGCTGGCAAACCTCCCTGCTGGCAGCCAAGCCGCTGGGGACAGTGTCTGATTGAATTTCCCAGCCTGGAAAATCTTTTTAAGAAAGGAAAAAAGAGTTAAAATAAAAATGCCAAATGGCAGCCAGGAAGCAGGGAGCAGCTTCTAGGCCAGAGGCCAGCGGAGTCTGAGCTGTCTGACACGCAGTAATTAGTCGTTACGGGGGAAGAGCCCACTCCCTCGCAAAGGAGCAGCAGACGTCAGCCAGTACTGATGGCAGTGGGGTTCTTCAGAAGGAAAGAGCCCTCCAAGTCTCCTTCTAGGAAAAGGTCGCAGGGCAGAAGGGATGAATTTTTAGGAAAAACAAGGCAAGTCAACACAGAATTGGCAAGTGCATAATTCTGGTTCCTCAATGATCTTTTTCTATCATTCTTTCATGTCTTGATTTCTCAAAAAATAATGTTTAAATTTCAAGATGAAAGTGGTCCTTGTGATGCAGAGAGCATCCGCAGAGGTGTGACAGGGGAGGGGTGTGGGCGCGAGAGCGGGCTGAGCACGAGCAGGGCGCTTGGATGAGTGATGCCGGGCAGCCACCTTGCAGTCAGACTGCAGGTGATCTAATACGTGTGGCTAAAAGCTTTAGGGAGTTTCAAGCCAACATAGCAAAATGCAGACTATTATTTCCAAAAAAAAAAGAGCAGTTTTTAGGGCCAGGTGGAACCAGCTCCTTCAGTCACACCTTCTGTATAAACCAAGCCAGGTAATTTTATCCTTTCGGTCTTGTAGCGAACCCAGTAGCTTGTGTTTGACCGGTTTCTATCACCCAGAAAGTCCCCGAGTCTCTGAGAAGCCTTTGAGCAGTGCCATCCCATGGCAGGTAGGGCAGTGGCTGGGGCAGGGCGCGCTCTGGGTGACACCTTAGAGGGAACAGCTGCCCTCCTTTCCCGCACATACTGCGTACACAGCTGCATCCAGCCTTGCTTCAGGACAGTGCAAATCCACCATTTTCTTTTTCCTTTTTTCCATATTTCGTCTGCAGTGGTGACTCAACAGTGTCTTGCGCCAGATTTCTCAATTTGTCTAGCTGTACCATCCCACCGTTTCTTCGCGTTAAGTTCTCTGTTCATGACAAGGAAAAAAAACAATTATATTACCAATAAATCCCTTCACACCCAGTGAAAGAAATTTTGAAACAACAGAGGTTGGCTTATAATTATTGTGGCCCTAGCTTTGGCTTAAAGAGAGGAAGCCCTTGGGCCCGGCGTATGAAAAGATACGTAATTCTAGTTTATATCTTCTGAAGCTCCTGAATCATCAGTAGGGATTCCACCCAAATTTGGAGGGCAAGTACGAGCTCAAAAGCTGTGGGATTCATGGATCTCTCTTTTCTTAGTCAGGGTGTGAGCAAAAAGAAGGCACAGAATGTTCTCATGAGGTGTTGCAGGGAAAATGGTATAGGAGCATTGGGAACATACACACATGGAAGGAATGTAGTCTTCAGATCAAGGCGCAGGAGAGGGAACTCCTGGGTACAAGATGTGTTTTCCCAATAAATTCTCATTTGGTGCACTTGTGACAGAGGGAAAAAGGGGAGTATGAACAAGGCATGCTTATGTCTTCACTGCTGAGCTCTCCTGGTGTACCTTTTTTTTTGGGTTCCTCAGCTCATGCCTCCACTCCAGCATCAGAAGGAGAGTTGTGCTTTCACACTGCCCAGGCTTCTGCGGGGTGATTGTGTCATCGTTTTTCTCACGAAGTTACAGTTGAGCAAAAGCCATTTCTGTTCAGTGAGTTAAGCAAGTTTCCTCCTCCTCTTTCTTAGAAGGATAACAAGAACCAGACGGTCAGGTTGAAGCAGGAAGTTAGAAATGTTTATTAATACTTGCTTTGAATGTGTTTTACTGCAAAGAATCAATCTGTATCTTAATTGCTACTAAGGAAGAAAGGATGACTCACAGGCAAAACTCCACTGTCTCTCTTGGGTGGAGTTTTGGGGTTTTGAGGGTTTCTGTTTGTTGACATTAATATCTTTTAAATTGCCAGTTTTAATTAAACGATCTGATGCTAGTCAGAAATTTTGTTTCTTTAATGCAAAAGTAGACAAATTTTGCAAAATTGTCTTGTCTTACCCGTTAAGATCAGGATGTAAGTATATCAGATTAAAAGAAAAGCACACTTGTCTTTGTTCTTAAATGGAGGGTTGGTTGTTTTGAGCACGTAGCCATCCCAGGTCACTCAACCACAGAAGGCTGTTCAAAGGTATTTAAATTGACAACACAGCCTAACGCAAAGAACTTGCTTTTGTCTCTGTTTTCATGACAAAGAATTACATGAGATGAGGGAAGTTATCAGACTGAATCTTTGTTACCCTAAACTTCTGTTTGGAATAGAATAAATTACAGGATCAGGTTCTTCTCTATTCATTGCTGGATTTGGTAATTGTGTAACTGAATATGAAATTACGACCTAGATTTTTGGAAGTGGTAGAATACATAAATACAACCAGAGATTTCTTTGATGTGGTCCTTTTTTTTTTTATGCAGTTGTAGTTTTTAAACACACAACCAAGCTTTTGCTAAAAACCTGTGAGACAAAGGTGAGCATTAAGAACCAAAATACTTACCCATGATAGAATATTTGAGACCCCGATTTGCTTGTGTGTGTTGGGGAGATCTGAAAAAGGGGAAATATTTGTTGATAGCTTTTGCTTCTCGTGATGTACAGACCTGAACAGCAGAAGATGCCACATTCCTACAGTGTGAATGAGATACACGTGAAGAGGGGGCTGTAGTCTCCATTACAGCTGTGGTCTCATTCCTCTCCCAGACCCCATTTTTTTTAAACAGTTGCATTGCTTTCTCATGTTTGGGATGCTATTTGATACCTGGACGATAAGATTTTTCGGGTGTGAGGACTGTGTTTACTCTAGAGGAGCTTAAAGTGGCCAAGGAAGAGAAGAAGAGAGTAAACAGTTAACGCGTTCAGGAAACAGACTTCAAAGTTTGTTGTGAGAGTAACATTCTTCCTCCCAGAAAGTTCAAAATGCCAGAGTCTAAAAGCCACTCAGTACTTCAAAAGCAAATGTATCACAGTAGTGCATAACCTTCTAGATAAGGTGTCTCCTGCCAGCAGGAAAAAAGAAAGTATGAGAGAGTGTGTGTGAGAGAAAGCCGGACAGAGAGGTGCGCAGGATGCGGTGGGCAGGATCTGGGTTTCAGCTGCAGAGGTTTTCCTGGGTGAAATCCTGAAGCAGGGCTGGAGGGGGAGCCAAGAGCTCCTAGGGGCACTTGGCTTCATCCCATCTCTTCTTATGTGTTGTGCCAGGAGATGTGATGGAGCGGGAAGCTGGTACAGGTACACTCCACTATATGGCTCCTCCTGGTCAGTCCAGCAGCATAAAAATTGTTCAGAGACCGTCTGTTCTCTGTCCCCTCCACGTTTCTCAGTGCTTCCAGTCCTGTTTCACAAAAGCGTGTCTGCAGCAGATTCAGGATGCTCACCAAGAGCACACAAGGAGCATTTGGCAAGTGTATTGCTGCATGCAGAATTTTTTGGAAAGCAAGTCAAAGTGGGAGTAATCACTTTCATGAATCATTGTGGTAATAGAGAAATTCTCTTCTTTATTGACCTGTGCGGCACGGCACTGATATCAATCAGTACCCTGTGCGGCTACGGGAAGCCTTATGAACATCATTCATTCAAGCGATAAAAAACAAACAATAGCATCGAGGCTGTACTTTGTTCTAGTTGCAGCCTTCTTGGCTAAGGACTTTCTCTAATCCAGTGCGGCTGTTTAAAGTTTCATACATATACTCATTATTATTATTCCCCAATCACTGCAAAGACATATTAACTGTTATTTTCCCTATTAAAAGCATCATTCCTCTCCTACAAAGAGAGTAAAGCACGTTACCAACAACTGGCTGATGGTCAAGCAGTAGCTGTGTGCCAGCAAACCCTGTACATCGGCTCTAGGGTAAGGGGTTAGTATCAGAGACCTTTGGTGGGAGGGTGAAGACAGTGCCCTCTGATGCTGCTTTCCGTTCAGATGCCAGAGGATTGAGCTTCCTTCCACCCCTGTAGCTGGTTGTATCACCCCATTGAGAGTAAAGAGCTGTCTCCGAAGTGGCAAGTGTGAGCCTTGGGCACAAAGTGGCAACGGTGACAGCCAATGTGGGGCCTTTTGAGAGCAGGACTTTGTTCAGCTCCATGTCCAAAGCTGCTGCATCCCTAGGCAAGGCACTTCCTTGCTGCTTCTTTAGCTTTGGAGCAAGAAAAGTCTTTTTTGAAATGTTGGTACAGCATCTAGCCAAAGTTTGGGGAAGGGCAAGTGACGGAGAACTCTTTTCTCCTGCTGTATCACCAGGTCGTAGGTAGGTGGGAATGTAGATAGATGGATAAGGATGCAACTAAAAATATTTCCTCTGTTTCAAGCTGTAGCAATTAGACTGTGCTTCCCCACTGATGCGTATCGGATAGATGCATAAAACCATCAGCTTCTCTTTCCCTCAAAGGCCCTTGTACGCTTGAATATTTTGTACTGTTTTCAATAGCAGTACAGCTGCAGCAAGGCTAGCAAAAATCAAATGCTCATGTAGACAAGGCCTATTTTATCAGTGCACTCGCAGGTTTTTTTCATGACATTGTAGTAAAAACACCTGAGCCCTGTCTATTTTCAGATACACGGCTGTTGAAAAATGAGTGTGTTTTGTAGTGTACCAGAGACCACAGAGACCGAGCTTCTTGGTCTCTAACAAATACCGCTGGAGAACATTAAGCAGCAAGTCGCTCTTTCATTGGCAGGAAATAGGATGTTTTTGAAGTGTGACAACGTGTCTGTTTAAATTTTGATGAGACACAGGTTCACAAAAGGTAATAAGGGTTTGTTAACCGTCCTGGAGCGCTTGCTGCAAAGGTAGGTGTCTGTTTTCAGTGTCAGCTGATGGGAAAGGACATTTGTCAGCCAGTGCCACGACACGTTGCTCATTCATTGTATTGGTTCCCCACATGTTAAGTAGAGGGACAGAAGAGTGTCACTGGCCACTGAGCGTTTCTCATGGTACGCTGTTACGCTGGAATAAGCTATTCAAAACTGCTTGAGGTATGCACTGCAAAGAGCCCTTAATTAAAACTCAGTTGGAATTAGAGCCTAATATGGCCGGGTAGCTGAGCAGCACTGCAGGGAGGGGAGACTTCTGGTATTTTATATGTTAATTTGTTATAAATGCTATAGGTCAAGTCCTGTCCTTTCCTAGTTGCCAGAGCTGATGCTGTGTGATCCGGCCTGGGCTTTCTGTGCAGTAATTTCCACCTGCCTTTGTAAGGCCGCTATCCAGGTGTGCGAACGGTCCCTCTGGAGCAGATCTGTGCTTCGGGAGTGTTGTGGGATTGTCGGAGTGTTGCTGGGTCATCTCATGCTCTTATTTTCTCAGGGTAGAAAGTGAGTTAATAAGGTAGCTCCATTGCAAAGCCTAGGTGTCTTTATCTGCTTCTTGTCTTTGGCTGGGAACTGCTAGCAACATTTACCTTCTTTCTCAGATGTCTAAGATGTACTTTTGGGCTGTTCCACGATTTTTGTTTGTGTAAAATACAGTAAAAACTGCAAACAGGAAGGATGTATGTGATTGCCTGCTGGTTATGAAAGCTCCCATAAGCGCCAGCTTGGAACAAAGGAAGCACTGAAAAAGGCAACTGTAAAGAAGCAAAGGATTAATTTTAATGCAGTTTAGAAATTCCAGCAACTTTTTTTCTGAGTGTAGAATAAACATTTTAGTGAATCGAGTGAAACAATCTGGAGGAAACAGGGATTTGTGTTCTTCTTGATGGAATTGATCCAATTTTTAGTGGAAATTATCCTTCAAAGCTTCACTGAGGCCCAGATTCGAAAAAAGCAGCCCCTCGTATCGAGCCTGTTCAGATGAATCATTGTTCATTATTTGTGTTATACATTAATGCCTAGTTGCTTCAATCGAGATAGATGTTCTGCCGTACGCAAGCACATATTAGAGGCAGTCTTTGCCAAGAGCCTTCTAGAGAGCTGAAGCAGGGAAGGAGCACAGGAGAGGAGGAAGAAGGGAGGTTGGATGACGAACCAAGCACCAACAGAGAATGTGATTTCCAATAAAAAAACCTCCACTCAAAGTCTGTTGCAGAGCCAATGTAAAAGCAAGGTTGCCTCCCCACACATCTTCCTCTAATAACACGTCATCCATGGACTCCCAAGACATTTGATTGCTCCTACTTCTTCCTTGTATGCATTTCCTTAGCTGGGAAATCACGCTGTCTCTAAATGTGATTTATTAAGGCTCAAATTGAAATGTCATAAATAATGGGATCTGACTTGGTGGAGCTGTGCTGCTCTCCAAAGCGCCAGCATAAGGAAGGTCACAGCACATGCTGAAGAGTGTCACCTTCACAGCTCGGTTTCTTAGCCATTGTTCCTGGACTTAGCAGTAGGCTTAGGAGGAGAACTAATAAAAACATCATGGCAGTAGAGCATATACAGCAGCCTGAATGCACCACGTCTTCATTTGATTCAGCATAATATACAGTCTACAGTTTTTATCTACATCTCCTCACAGCAAAAATAAATAAATAAAATACAGATTTTTCCCACCTGTTATGCATTACTATACTTATCCTGTGCAATTGAATCAAAAAGAGATGAAAAGAGGGTTAATTACCATATGTCAGTGTTTCAGATTCCACAGATTCTGGGAATTATGACACTATTCAAAAATTGCCGAAGATTCAGAGATAAATATTTTGGTTCTCATCAACAAGAAAGCTCGCTGTCTGGAAACATCCCATCCCTCCAGCACACGTGATCCTGTACCAAAGCAGTGGCTGTGCCTTGCACCGTACTCTTGGGTGGCAAAGGAAGCCTTTGGGAACAGTCATTCCTGTTCCCTATTCCACAGGCCAAGCTCGTCACTGGATGTTGTGCAATTAAGAAATTAAGACACACAGGTTTTGGCCCATCTCTTCAGAAGTAAGAATCGTTTATCCTGACTCTCTTGCCTGGTTCCCGATGCACTCTGGGGGGAGCTGCACTCAGCCAGCTGTGAAGGTGTGATGGAGCACTAGAGATAGTTTATCTTTCACTGAAACATGCAATCTTGATTTTCAAGTGTTTCGAGGTATCATGGTGTTAGTGATGGGACTGCTGCATTCAGACACTTGCCTTCTGAGTTTGTCACAAGGATACCTCTGCCACATCATCTTCTCTGTACTTCTTTTCACTCATACTAATAATTTAATTTATTCCCTAATTTCTGTAGGTAGTTATAAATAACTGTGTAGTTTTTCTTTCCATTTTTGCTAGTTCTAGTAAGATGCTGGATGCTTAGTGAGTTTATATTATTGTTCTTATAGCTTTATTTCAGTGGTTTATGTCTTCCTAGTGGCTTTCGTTTCTGTAACATTTGAATTTCATTCCAATTTCAGAGAACACACTGTAATGAGTGAACTGAAACTCCCTCACTCCAACAGCAGGGAAACTGAGGCACGGCTGAATTGGGTGATTTGCCCATGGCCCAAGTGGTCTGTGGCTTGGTTAGGAGCAGAGGTCTCACCTCTGGGTCTCTCAGGCAAACTGGGAAACTGTAGGTACTATGGGCCCCCTCAGAGTTTTTCAAACCTCCTTTTTATCTTTCTTTCCTCTTAGAAAGGTGTAAAATAGGATTGCTTTCACGAGATGTGCATAAAGACGGCAACTGTTACCAAGCTTTGAATAGACCTGATTAATCAGATGTATCCACGCTGGGATGTTGTGGGCCTGGTGTGTAATTTGGAGTTGTATGTTTTTAACTCTAGCACACCTTAAAAACCTCTCTGGATAATTCTCTGTAAGTTTTCTCCATCGATCATATGGAATTTTTCAGCTGAAATCTGCTTTCCATTTACTTTTCACCTTCAAATTGCAGTTCCCCAAGGTCCTTTATAGAGAACTATAAATTGTAGATAGACGTTTTTGATTCTTTTTATTCAAGCTTAATATCTTGCTCAGTTAGTGAACCCTTAGGAATTGCCGTGTGGCCCCTTATAAGCGGGGTGGTAATAAAGTGGCGGATTTGCAGAAACCCTATAAAAATGTGTGCAACGGTAAATTGTATTTAGGCTACTACTGGGGAGAGAGGCATGAATGTACAATTATGAGAAGGATGTCCCTGAAGAGAGATTTCAATCCGTTGCCATAGTCTAAATCCTCTATCTTGTGGTGCACAAGGTAATTCAGGCATAGAGCGGAGGATTTTTTTTTTTTTTCTAAAGAGATTATATTACCCATCTCCTCTGTTGATGGATTTTATTGCACAGGTTCACTGAGAGTTTTATTATTGCATTACTTAATCTGTTTTTGAGGTTCCTGAAACATTTTAAATATAATAATGAGTTCAGCTGTATGCCCGCGCTGGGCTCCTCTCGCTGTTGCCAAGGCTCAGCCCGTCAGCCTGGGACCCTCCACCGGCAGCGCTCAGCAAAGCCAACGGCTGCGGCCCATCCCTCCACGCTAATTCCCTTGAGAACGGCATGAATGTTAAACAGACTCATCGGATAACGTCTAAATAACAGATTCCAGTCCTTTGCCTTCTTCCAAAATAGGGCAAGGGCGAGTTCTGACAAAGCCGGAGAGATGGCTGCGGGACGTGCCCGTGATTGGCAGCCTGCTTCTGCTGCTGAAGTTCCTTCTGCCACGTCGCGTTTTAAAAGCCAGCTGCTCAGATAACGAAGTGTCATCAAGAGGCACGACACTTGTCATACCATGTTAAAAGAAGTGTTGTGGTGTTATAAAAAAAAAATAATAATTTAAAAACGCATTCCCATGTGGAAATCACAGCACGGCATCCTTCTTAATAGTGTGATAGTGGGGAGGACAGTCTTATTTCTCTTCAAATAGATAAGAACTTTTTTCCTAATTGATAAGAGTTTTTATGGTGTGTTGATAGGCCTGATTTTTGAATGGGACTTAATCCAGACCCTTTAAAAATAAACAGCTTTTCATGACGGGTTTTTTTTTCATACAGATAACGTAGGATTTTGCCTGCCCAACTGTATAATTTTTTTTGTTTTTCTTAGAAGAGCAGGAGTGGTAGATGTAACTGTTGTAGTAGTTCAGCATTTATATATTCTGTTTGCTAAACCAATCTGAAAGCAGCGTGGGAATACAGATCAGTATTACAGTGAATTCCCATACTGCTAAAGTCAGAAATGATATAATGTTTTGGTAAAAGAGCCACTTCCACTACTAGCAGTTCCAGGTTTTTGATGCCAATTATAACATAAAACAAAAGCGAACAAAAACCCCCTTGATTTTGAGTTTCAGTTCATAGTTCAGACATTGCTAAAAGTACTTTTCCGAGCAAACTTTCTCTCCTTTTCGCAGCACCAAGGCAAATTGCGTTCATTTAATAGATGTGTGTGTGTGTATATATGTATTTAGTAGAAGTTTAATAGAAAGACTTTGATTTTGAAATATGCTAGAAGCTTTGAAAATTGCGTGAGTCCGGTGAGATCCTGAGGTTCTGTCATGTGGCAGCGTTAGGTGGGTACAGGGACTTGTGCAGAGGCTGAGAACCTGGGATGAGACACCAAGCTTCAAGCTCTGGAGAGCTCTTTGGTACTGCTGGGCTCTGCCAGCGCTCAAGGTTCACGCCTTGCGATGGCATTCAGCGGTGATGCCTTTGGTCACGCAATGACAATACCCATTTCTCTCCTTCGGGAATGTCCCTCCAACTGCAGCTTCTGAGCTGCACCTCACTCATGCTGACAGGGTGGTGTCCACTCTGAGAGGAACATGGTGATGTCCTGGTCTTCATCAGATCTCTGCTTGTCACTGTTATCTGCTGGAAAAGGTAAATACCTCCGTGTGAGAACAGCTGCAGACTGGTGTGAGGAGGAGGATGTTACAAGTGTGAGAGGAGGCAGTTGTAGCCTGTTGTCCTCTACTGGGGATAACATGTCGATATGGTGGTTTGAGAACTTTGCTGAAATTTCCAGGCGAGTATATTTTACTTTGAGCTCCAGAGGATACTATTTTTTTAATAAGGAACTCTTGAAAGTTACCAAACTAAAGCTCTGATGGCAAAGACACGTCCAAGGCAGCACAAGCAGTGGTCGACCCCAGTGCTTTCCCAGTGGGTCTCAGTTAGTCAGACTGTCCCTAGAAAAGAGATGGTAACTCCTTAGGCATTTACGTGCTGCTTATTCTTCACTGAAGCTGATATTCAACGCACCAGTTATGAAGTTGTCTATTAACTCCTAACATTTGAGCATTAGGAAGCAATTGAGACACTCAATTCATGGCAGGTAGGCAGGTTACCCATCAGACTATAGAAACCTCTTTGAGATGATGCTTGGATCCCTGCAGCAGGGACTATGGGACCATCCCAGGTGCTCTCTGACAGGGTTTTCTTTGGGCAGTGCCAGGCTGTGGATCCTGCAGAGAACTGCCATGGTTGAGGCAAGCAACTAAGCAATTGTGCTTGATTTCTTCTTTGACTTAATTTGGTTTTGCCAAATGGGTACATGGTTACCTGCAGCAGCACAAAGTTGTCTCAACAAGAAGAGTTTTCCGCACACTACAGAGCTTAATGAATCCAATTTGCAGCCATTTTTTCATTAATGGAAGCCTGTAGCAATTAAGTAGAATGCTTAACATGAGTAAGGCAGTAATACTGGGTAGTGCCTCCAATTTAAGTCTTCCTTCCTGTCTTTTCCTGTGTTCTTAAGCAGTGAATGAGCTGGATGTAGGTTTTAGGAGCCTGCATCTGAACGGGGAGTGAACTGAGACCATTTCTCCTACGTGAAAATGATCTAGCAGCTGGATTTTAAAGGAGCCGTGTCTCTAAACTCTCTAAAGTTGCTTTATTTTGCAATACATTGAAAACAAATCTGCTTTGTTTTTAATCTTTTCTCTTTGCTCTTATCACCAAGGTATGGCTTCTTTTTTTGTGTTAGCTGTGCCTTGCAATGTTTCTGGTGCTGGTGAAATAGCAAATACCAGACTTACATGTTCAAAAATTCTTTGGGGATTACATTCAGTGCAACCAAGTCAGCCTGCCTGTGTCTAGTAACCTCTGTGCTATAAGCCACTTCCATGAATGAAAAAAACCCTGGATAGCCAGCTGGAGAAAGGAAAATGTTCTACTGTTGCATGGCTGAGGACAGTTAATCTGGCAGCCTTCGTTAGTCGATGCTTAGCTGATAATGACTCTCAGCAAATGGCCTGCATTCAATAGAAACTCCTCTGTGTGTTTGAATGTTTCACCAGTCCACAATATAGTTTAAACTTTATGCTTCTCATTTTACTCAATGGAAACCAGATGAAATTAAAACACTGTGTTTGAAATATAGGCCTGTGAGCAAGGAAAAACCCTGAATTTTTTCTAAACCCAGATGAGTCACTAACCCACTGTGAGACATGCCTAAATCACTTGAGTACTCTCCGTCTTTTATTAAGCTCAGCAGGAAAAGAGCTTAAGTCATGATAAAACTGACCCTGCAGCTGCATTACTTTCTTGGGCAAATAAGCATGGGATAGAGGACGCCGTTATTTCAAGATGAAAATGGTGGAGACTTGTGATGGGACTGTTCCAGGCAGCGGGTTAGTCGCTGTTCCGGTGGCTTTGCCTGGTTCTACTCCTCCCCGCTTAACCATCGGCCGCCACCAGTTCGGCTGTATCTGTATGGAGTTTCCTCTCTGCGGTGGATGTGTAGGAGGCTGAATTTTGGTTCTCATGAAAGCGAGAGAGTGCACGGTGGCCCCGCGTGGTGAGCCCAGGTGCTCGCGAGCCGCCCAGTCATAACCCCACTCTGGGCCTCAGCTCGCACCCGAAACTGCCCCGGCTATTTAGGGTCTGACAGCACCCACCATGGCCTCGGCATTACCGGGGTGGTTTGGGGATAGCGACGCGCTTCCACAGCAATGAATCTGTGATTATGAATATTATTTGCTTTACGAGCGGAGATGGGTCATCTTTTAAACCTAGATCTTTAAAATGTCAGAATTAGATATGAGCAGAGTTTAAACATATTAGCAAGTAATAAATAAAAATAAACCTCTTCAAGGAAAGAATTCTGGGAACAGACATGCTTTAAAACTTCTCTTCTTCAGCGAAGGATTTTTCCTTTCTGAGTTTTGCCTCTTCGATCAGTCTTTATCTTGTAGATTGGACCCAAACCTGAAAAATAAATACGCTTGGTAATAATTTAAAGCTACACGAGCAAAGAGAGATGTCTCAAGGTATAAGGTGAGAGGAGAAGGTCTCTGCAGTTTGGTTCCATGTAAGTTTCCCCTTACACCTAAGATAAGTGCCTTTTTAAATGGCAAATGATACACCAGCTTTAAGTTCCCTGTTTATTTTTTGAGTACTGGGACTTTTCAGTGTTTTGCAAAGCCGTTTCCAGCACCGTTTCAGATCTAACTCTCCAATTCCAGGGGTATCTGGGAGAAACAGGAGGGACCTTCTGTCTGAAGTTATGTACAATCATTAAGCCTGTCTTATCCCTTAGAGGTTTAGTTACCGGATTTCTGGTAAAGTGGAAACCAAATTGGTCACGCTGGTAGTACTGGTGACTCATATAGATGCTTTCTTACTTAAAACTGGAGCAAAGTGGTGTAGTTTACTGTGTCTGCAGCTCCAGCGTGATAAATAGCTTGGGCCAGGAATAGTGGACAAAAAACGGCCCTGATATACCCCATAATGTTCTCGGTGAGGAGCTCCAGGGCACAAACCAAGCTACAAATTGGTCAACCTGAGATACTGATATGAAAATCTACAGGGCACTTTTCTTCAGTCAAAACTTCTCCTTTGTTGCATTAGCTGCTCTGTGGTCTAACAGATTTCACCTTTGCAGTGATGTGAAATGAAAGACGGCGCTTCCTACTATGGCAGGAACAAAAAGGATTGCAAGGGAAGAGCAGGCAGAGGAAGAGACAGCTTGCTTTGATTTAAAACAAACACAAAAAAGAAGGCACTTGGCAGGAGAGAAAACTTTGAAAAAAATGGTTTGTGAAGGATTCATGCTGATACTGAAAGCGAGTGGTGGAGCCCAGACACTCATTTCAGGAGGAAGCTGGTCAGGATCTCAGTAACCCTGGTGGGAGTCTGCCTCAGCGGGAGGAAACTGGGCATCAGTATGGGATTGACACCTGACTCTGTTGTTCCTAAATGCAGAGACAGAAATTATTACAGAGGTATATTTATTTTTTTCTTTTTCATGTTGGGATGGCTGCAGTGTTACATGATGAAGAGATGAAAGCTGAAGTCACAGGAGCAGCAAATGGCTTTGGAATGCTCCTGGTTTTTTTCATCAGACCAGGTGTTTTCTTAGGAATCACAGAGAATTGTTCTCCTTGGGTCATGGTGGAACCAGGCTCAGATTGGGACCAGAAAGCTGACATCAGAAATGCTCCACACCCAGTGCTGAAATCTCTGACGGGTCCACCAAGCACTGAAACAGCCAGATGGGATGGGGTTTGCCGCTGTAGTCTGTCCCAAAGATACAGTGAGCACAGTGTCAGCCCTGCGAAAGTAAAAGTAGTAATTTTATATCAGCTGTCGATCCCCACTCACTGCTCCCAGCAGATTGAGGATGCAGCTGAGAATCCATCCTCACAATTTTGCCAGTGAGGCAAATCTCTGAGCTTGCACAAAAATATGTGTCCCAAGTAGGAGAAGATTGTTTGCTCAGAGAAATACAGCCAGGGAGTGAAGCGTGGAAAAGAAGAGCTGGGAAGAGCAATATTGTGCCTTGTTGCACCCAGAAGAGTGAGAGGGGCTGGCCGAGACGGCAGTGTCGGGAGGCTGCGTGCCTCGGCACCGTGGTGTGAGAGCTGAGAGCATACGGCGGTCACAAGCACACGAAATAGTGGGGGGGCTTGAGAGGCATGTTGAGGTTAAATGCGCTCCATCTTTCTTAATCACCAGTCTTGGTGAAACCAGTGTGCTTTTTTACTTCTTCTTTGACTTTTTGTCTCTTGTTTACCATGTTTCCTCTAAACATCAGCAGATCTGTCTCAAAGACCAGGATGGTATTTGTCAGCAACAGCTTATAAAAGAAAAGAAAGAAGCTGCCAGCATTCTTTCCTGTCACTTTATTGTAAAACAGAGACATAATATTCACAACAACTTTTTGCTTTAGAGTAAAGCTGGATCCCATTGCTCTTCTAGGCAGGGAAGTGGTGGCAACAGTTGAGTGAAATCTCAGCAGATGTGAAGGACAAAGTGTTTTGACTGGAGAGTTTGCTGCTTGTAAGGGTTTGTTGTCAAGAACTCAGAACTTCTTGATTTTGGGTGCAAGCGCTTTGGGGAAGAAGGGCCTTAGTTACAAATTTGTCTACATCGCTCATCTGAGAGTGATGTGAGCGTTCAGAGTCTTGTGCTTTAGCTTATGGGCTGCATCTTTACTCCTAAAGGCTTAGTACCGGGAAACATCATCAAATCCTTCCTTCCAATTCCAGTGTCCTTGTTTGAAAATACTGGAAAGTACCTCTGTGGCTGCCAAAGCCCGTTTGGGTTTAGTGGTACCAACACTAGCAAGAGAAATACCTCCCAGCAGTGCAGTGTTACGTATGAAACTAAGCTCTATGAGCCAAACACGGGTAGAGGAAACACCTGCAAACCATTCAGACTAGGAAATTTTGGTTCTGAAGAAGAGCCTTGTTTCAAAACAGTAGTTTGGGAGAAAATCACTGTGCCAGCACGAACTTTGGTCCCACTGAGGTCTTAAACACAGATACAGTTATGAGAGGTTTTTCCTTGTTTGTTATTATTTTTAGCTGAGCGTTCTTGCCTAACTTCAGAGGCTTAAGCATATGTTAAATCTGCCTTCTTGCCAAAAAGGCTTTCTGCGAAGGGAGATTAATTCCAAAATTGCCTCAAGTTCACAATTCAGGCTTCTGATCTTGCAGCATGTTCTGTGCTACTGAGTTTCATGTCTGTGTGACGCTCAGCGCAGGCAGAGCACATGGACAAGCTACACAAGCGTCTATTATCTTGGCTTTTCCAGTAGTCTGTGTTCAAGGAGAGGTGATATGCTGAGAATTTTGATGCAGAATAATTTCTAAAAGCGTGGGGGCCATGGATTAGGGAAGTTTTTGATTTGAGGAATGATTCTTAGTGACTCACCTGAGGGATTTCTCGTTATTAAACTAACAAGGAAAGAAAACATTGAGCAGTTCAGACTTCGAAGACCTCATCAAATTCCTGCCTCTGCTGTGGTGAATTTGATTAGGGAAGGGAAGGAGTTTCACATGATCCCAAAAGCTTTTGAGTTATACTTGTTTCTTGTTAGTCCACTAAACGGCCTTATTCTCCTCACACTTGATCTGTGCCTGACCTACATGTCAGCAAACAGCGGCTCCTTTTTGTAACCTTTAAAAAAAAAGCCCTCAACTGAGTTTTAATAAAGGTACGACTAACTTGCAAAAAATCCGCGTGTCTAAAGCCAGTTACTTGAAAAGAGATTTGAGATCTTCTTAGAAGCCATACCAGACATAGCGGGATCTTTCTTCCCACTTAAAAGGTGACATTTTGGACTGCACAGAGTCCTAATAAAATTTCTGTGACTGGCAAAGTTGCACTGGAGCCCGGTCTCTGATTGACAGCACAAAGGTACATTTGGACCATTTTCAGAGCGATGTGTGGACATCAGCATTTCTCAACTTCAGATGAACCATCTTAGTTCCTGTGTTATGGACAGATTGGTGTTGTGAGTGCTCTGTTCTTAGGAGGACAGGCATTTTAGTGCTCATTTTTTTATTGTAAATTGGGTGAATGATGCTGGAAGACACTGTTGGCCAATGAAAATAAGTTGACAAGGTCACGTGTAGCCTATAAAATTCCTGTTGTTTTTAGATCCAGCTGACAGGCATCCTTTAGACTTGAATATTGCTGTGTAACCTTCCCAAGGACCTCCAGAGCTGAAATATTTGACAAGAAAACTGAAGCTCAACACCAAGGTCTTCCCTGCTCATGAATTTTTCATGTCTTTGTTTGAAAAATGCTAGGCAGTAAAACCCTCTCGTTATCTCTGCTGTAAGGCACAGTAATTAACATTCACACTGAAAAAAAAAAATCCCAAACAAAACAAAAAGAACTGTCTTGTTTCTGTTGAAGCCTAATTGCTTTGTTGATTTTATCTTTTGGGATTGTGTGTGTTAGTGAATTGTGCCCACTTCTGCTCCCTTCTTTCTCTTCCTTCTGCCTTCCTCACCCTTTCTATTATAGATCCCAACATCCTTCTCGTGGAAGTCAACAAAATGTAGGCCATTGGCAATGGTCAGGTCAGGCTTCAGCCTTGAATCCTATATCTTCCCATGAAACAGGATCAGTTAACTCACCCTACAGATAGTTGCCTTTATTAATGCTCTCCTTTGCATTTAGATGCTGATAAACTATTTTGTCATGATGGGTTTAACAGAAGCAATAGTATCTTACGCTTGGCAGCCGAGGCTGAAAGAGCCCTGTGCAGCGGTGACTCCATCCTGCAGTGCTCTTCCAGCCTGGGTTCCTATCAAATTGATACCCTGTGTCACAGTTCTGTTAAAATCTTCATATTTGATGTTAACTCTCAGAACAGATCTTGTGTCAGAGAAGGATAGAATAGACTGATACAGTGGCATGTATCCAGATGTGCTTAGATCTCACACTGGTATCCCAAAAAAAATATTGCCAGCCTGAAAATATATATCTTGGGGAATTGTCTAAAGTTTATCTAAAAGCCCTTAAAATACGGAAGAGTATTCCCTGTCCTTAAAGGGTCTCACCTTTATCTGATACGAGCCTTGGCTTGTTCCACATATTGCTTTTCTGAGGAAACGAGACCTGATGCTTCCCAGGGCTGCACTTTCCAGTTCCTTCTCTGATCTGCACTCATTAATTAATATGAGCAGAGAGAAGGCACATGCGATCTGTATTCCTCAGTCTTTCTACAGTAGCTGAAAGAAACTTTTCATCTCTCTATGTTCCTCATAACCCGTGACAGTGGCTTTGAGTCACTATTACAAGTTTTGGTAGAGGATTATGAAGACCAAAACCTCTCTGCAACTGTTGTCCACTCCCACCAAGCCCACCATCTCTTCATATACAGCAAGAGAGAGATCACAGTCCGAAACCAAATAACAGATGAATAAGCATCTTTGCATAATTTATTATTGTATAGTTACTATGACTCTTATTGAAGAGAGGGATGTGTGGATCAGCAGAGAACTCTGGTTCTAGACTATTACCCAAAAGTCAAGCACAGTTTCCCTGCTAGCTCATGGGACTTCATTGGCTTAGGGGGTGAGAAAATGGGCATGAAGCAACTCTGTGAAGTCCTAAAGCTGACAGAGACCAGGAACCCACCCTGCCATTCTTCTCCCCACCAACCCAGAACCATCCTACACTCTTAACTTCATTCCCTGCGCTAGACTTGAGTTTCCCAACAAGTTTTTAAACTTCTCGGTGCTGGGAGTTGCTTTTCAAATGCACCATAAAAATTGCAGTGACTTGGGTGAACTGGAGCCTGAGACACTCTCTCTCCCCGATGAATTGAGGTGGTACATGCTGTATGGATACACTCCTGCTGATCTCCAGCTGCGCTGGCAGTACCCATTTTTTGCACTGTGGGCAAATGGGTGATTGCAAGTGTTAATGGAAAGATAAGTGTAATAACTTGACTTGGCTTTTTTGGTGCAAAAAGCTATGTATTGCACACAAATGACAAATTATTGTGCATTGTAAAGTAACACAATGGCTTTACCGTGCTCATCGATATGGTAGCAGGAGTGTAGGAACAGGTTAACCGCTATTCAGCGCTCTGGCAAACTTTCCTAACCCCTAATTATTAGCTGCTTTATCAATGAATATCTGAGCAATCTTTTTTTTTTTTTTTTTAATGGAAAATCCTGAATCTAGTCCTCATTGCTGCTGAAAGGGAAATGAGTATGCTGATTACCTACATGCCAGTTGCTCCATCAATTCAATGTAGGAAAACAATTATGGTTTGGAAAATTTGCAGTTCATTTGCATTAAGAGAAAAAAAAAATCTTTATTCAAAGATAATTATTGCTTAAGAACTTGGTACAAAAATACCAATGGATTTTTCTTTTAAAATGTTGTTTAATATTCATAATATGTTACAACGAAGAAAAGCACATATACCTACCTATCTGTCAAAGGTAGGACTCGTGAACAATAGATACTGTTCTCCATGGGAAGTGCAAAAAGCTTTAGCTCGGATAAGGGTCATTATCATCATTAGTATTATCATTTTATTCCTCCTTAAACTCTGAAATAAATTGAACTAAGACTTTTCAACAGTTAAGAACCTGAGGGAGTTTAATTAACCCGTTAAAGAAAATTCCACTACAGAGTTTAAGACTGATGAGGAAAAATTTAACTTAATGTATTTTAGTTGATCAAAGCACAATCCGTGGAACAAAAGCTTCTGAACATAATTTTTTTAGCCTCCCCTAGATGTTGGAGAGCATTAAGCCTTTTAAAATTATCATTAATGTATGTCAACTCCCCCAGTTTCATTTTCCAGTGACTTTGAGCAGATGTAGTTCACATTTATAACTAGCATGATCTTCACCATCTGAACATTCATGACTTTATGAAATAAGACCCTTGAGACATAATGTTTTATTCCCTCAGGGTGAGATGTACCCATGAAGTGACTCAGACGGAAAGCTTGTATCTGTTACACTGACTAAACTTTCTCTCTGTGGTGGCACCCGGGCTGTCACATCAGTGGGCGGCGTGGTTTGATTGGCAGTACCGTTTTGAAGGTCGTTTTGCTCAATGTATTCAGAGTGAGACAGATGTGGCTTTTTTTTTTTCAGTTCTTACTCTGATTAATTGCCTCATTCAATTTCAACTCTATTGCAGTTAAACATTAATTCAGTAGGACTTAATAATGTATTCATTTATGATCTTGCTTGTGCATTAATGACAATGATTTGCTGTTTTTTTAATTATAGGGATCCATGCAATGCGTATTTTACATCCACTTACAGGAAAATGCTATACACTCTTGTTCTTTTATGTCAGATAAATTAAACACTCAAAGAAGTGCTGAAGTACTTTATGAAATATTTCATTCTAAATATTTGCTGCAAAATATGTATTGCTACAGACACTAGCTTTAAAAACACTCGGAAAAGTTTTGTATATACCTGGGGATTACATCTTTTCATACATTGTGTGAGTGGTAGTCCTAGACCTCTACAAGAGCACGCTACATAAAAATGTACATCCTGCTTAACAAGAAAGTGCCTTTGTTTTATTTTAACACTAATTAGGAGGTTTACTTTATTTTGGCTTTCTTCTATTTCACTTCTTTCCAGTAATTCGGGCATTGGAGGATGAGTGGTTTCATGTGGCTTCGTGTCAATGTGCCTTCTAACCACTGGGCATCTCCAGCGGACCCCTCTTTTCCTGTCCCCCATGTGCTGGGTTTGATGGCAGCTCACAAAGACTTTGCTAAGGCTGAAATGCAGCTGCATTGCATCAGTGGTGGCTTTACGGCCACACGGGCTTTGTGTTACTGGGGACTTTCCTTGGGCACATTTCTTATTCCATAAAGCATACCATAGTACAAAACCGATTGCTCTTCCCTAGGCCTCCACAGCTATTTCCGCATTGTAAGGGAGGTCAAAAGTAAATATTCATGCACTGAGCATTTCATTGTTTTGTGCCTACTCTTTTGGTACATTTAGTCTTTGTTGTTATTTCAACTGGAGGGTAAATAACCATTACACACAGTCCCTGCTCCCACAGATAGGCTTATCCAATCTTACTTAATACTTACATGGAATTAGAGCCACACATCTTCTCTGCGTGGCTACCTACTAGAGCTTTTGTCTCCATTCAAACTACTAGTTTGCCTGGTAATCCTTAGCTGGTTACCAGCCTGTGCATTAACAGTGCTCCTGACTGCACGTATGTGGTTTTCCTATGGTCGCATTAATACCACACATGGTTCCTGCTAGCATAATTACTTACTGTAGCTTGAAAGGTCTGATCACCTACCGCTAAAATGACACTTTAATGGGGATTACAGTTTTCCAGCTCAAATGTTCGGTAGCTTTAATTAAGCAGGAAAAGGCCAGATCAGTAGCAGAGTCAACATCTCTCTGTTGGATGGCATTCTGTTTTGATCCCGAGCTGTACATTGGTCCCAGGCGAGTGATGTATTGGGATGGTCTTTTTGCTGTAAATGGTTTTATGTATTCTGCTCTCTAATAAAGCCACATATTGTTCATTTGCTGTAGGTTTCACTCTTCCCCCCCCCCGGTACTGAAGTCTAGTTTCAAAATTTCTGATGAAAGCTATAGAGGAATTTCCTTTTTCTCTTTTTTTTCCACTCTATAGTTTGAGGCTACATTTTTTTTCCCTTGTACATGTCAAACTAAATATTTTTTTCATTCTCATTGCTGCAGAACTACTCTTGGGAAGATATTTGTTTATGTTCCACTAAGGTCATTACATTTTAAGGTTTTGGTTCAGCAAATATTTATGGGTTCCTGAGCTATCTCTATATCTCATGAGTTGAGAGTGTTTCTGGTCATGGTAGAGGGAGGTGCACCAGTGCTTTTGAGATAATTACCCGCTGTATCTTTCTGTCTTAAATATCTTGATCTATCTGTCTTAAATAGCTTCACTGGGGCAGTGATTTCTCCTACTCTCCCTCTTTTATGCATTTGTTTATCCACTTGAAATTTAAACCATTTCTTAGTCTCATGGGTTCTTCAGTCTGTGGGCAGTTGGTTTAAACTTCTGCATGGTATTTTATTTACTGATCTGGATTGCACTGGGGCATCGACCAGCCTAATCGAGAAATTCTAATTAGCACTTCACATCTTCAAAGCATTGTACAAACGTGAACTATTCATATATTAATCATGCTGAATTTTATGTTGGCTTATATATTCTCTCTTATGTGCTGTACATCGCAACCTGTCATGAGCCATAGTATTTGAGAGATGAATCCAAGCTCTTTAGCTTTGTGTTCTTCAGAAGAAAGGCAATTGTCTGAAAATAGCTCCTACTCATTTTCTTCATTGTCTTTAACATTTGGTGCTATCATTAGTCATTTGAAAAATGACTGTCCTTATTTCTATGGATCATCCAATGATGATTGCCCTAATCTGTTTACTCTGATTTCTGCTTATATTGATTGTTGACTCACTTAGCTGTTTTCTGTCATTATGTGGGTTCTGGAGTTGCTAAATAGCATGTAGTATTGGTTAAATTTAAAAAAAAAAAACATAATGTTCATGCCAAAATTGATTCTTCTTCACTAAGCCTGTTTAATTAATTTGGAATCTCCTTCTCTCTCATTGCTGTTTGTTTCTAAATAAAATGGTAAGAAGTTATTAGGATACCAGTAGCAGGTCATTTAATGAGCACATTAGCGCTGTGCTAGGGCTGTCTGTTAAAAACGCGACCCTGTTGCTCGTGCAATGGTTCTGATTCACATCTTGTCAGGCGTGACCTAACTACAGGATCTACTGAAAATAAAACCACAGTAGGTTTATTTTTAATAGTCACTCCTTCAGAAAAATAAGCAAATTTAATCGTGAGGAAAATTAGCAAGAGAGCATCTAATAAAGTGTCCTGCAGGCACACTGCAGGTAAAGATTTAGAACCCGGTCCTATGAGATGTGAGCTCCAGCATTTCCCACCACCTACAACTCATTGCAGAAGTCATGCCCAAGTGATCTGCAGACTTCAGGCAGATCCTCGTGGAGCCGTGTTAAACACCACAGGTCGGTAAGGAGCAGCAGAACGTCTGAGGTGCCTGGCTGTTGGCATAGATGCTGCAGGATCCTGTAGGTTTTCAGGTTGCTGAGTGTTATAGAAACTTGTAATTCACACTGGCTGTGCTCAAAGGATTATTTCTGATCTGAACCTCTATTAACTCTAGCATCATGTAATTTGTTTAGACATTACCATGCTAATTACATGTTAACTTTCCATACTTACCGTGTACAGTACCTCCCAGAGGAAAATACTATATTGAGAACCAAAAAGATTTAGAGTTCATACACTTAAAGAATGCATAAAACTTTGGCAGGAACAGAATATTAAAGTGATATATCTTCCTAATAACCAAAATAAGCAGTATTGTGTTGTTGATGTAGGAATTTTTCAGTCAACCTTGGTTAGTTATTTGAAATATATTAGGTTGATGGTTCCCACTCAGATATTTCATTCGTTTGTCACCTTTTTTAGAATGGAAAACTTCCAACAACAGATTGCGCTGAAAACTTCTGTGAACTAATTGCAGAAAATATAAAAACTTGTATGTGGACTAAAGTTACAAATGCACTTCAGAGCAAAATATACTTTTTGTTGGCATTTAATGGCTTAGTACTGCATTTCTTGACATTACATTAAATCAGATCAATACAGTAAGTGAGGAAATACACCACACTGTGCATTTATCATGTACCTCATTGTCCTTAGAGGTCATCAGATAAGCAAATAAGAAAGTGATTTCTCATTTCTTATTTTCAATGAGCAATTACTAGTAATGTTGAAGTATATTAAGCATCATTACTTGTTCAGTGTCCTTTATTAAAAAAAGGAGAAGTGTAGAGGTCTAATGAAAGGTTTTTAGCTAACCAGAAAGTTGTAGAAATAGAGGGAATTCACTTCAAGTAAATTTTTTGTGAAAAGTGACTATTATTGCACATTTTTTTCATCAATTCTTATCAGTGTGTTCTCAAAACAGGACTGTGTGATGAAAGATGCATCACTGCTATGCTTTAAGAGTCAAGAAAATCAAGACCCAGAATCACACAGCAAAAGTGTTGTTCAGTCCTTGCACTCTCATCTTCTGACCCCTCCACTGCTTTCAAAACCTCCAGCGTATGAGCAGCAGAGAGAAAGAAAAATTGAATGCTACCAGTAATATTTGTAATAAAATGAATAGGAACTATTTTATTAACTTCTAGTGCAGTACCTTTGTACCATTGCTGGTGGAGGAGCAGCCAGGATGAAGAAGCAAACATCTAGCAAAGGTGGCTTTGGTGCAGAGCAATGTCTCTTGTTCTGCTTCACTAATGGTAGCTATGGCAACCTCAGGACATTAACTTATGCAGTGATTGCAAGCCGTGAGCATCAAAGCAAGTAATTAGGGAGACAAATGGGAAGTCTTGATGGATTCTTCCATCAAGATCAAAGCTTTATATAAGTTTTTTATTAATTTGGGAACAAGCACTGAGATGATTTGTATGTTCTATTAGGCTATCAATGAAAATTGGGACCAAAGCTAGATTGTTTTGTAATTTTTCAAGGAAGGCCCACTCAACCCAGTCAAAAACCTTTTTAATGGTGGTGACAGTAAATCAGGAGTGCAGTAGTTGAATCAGACGATTGGAGTAGCCAGCACACTCCTAGATGTTTTCAGCCTAAATAAAATTGTGCTAAAGTTAGGTTGTCATCATCATTGCCAGGAACATTAACTCAAAATTTGAAGAATGTGATATTTAATCCATGTGCTTCTAAGGTTTTGCAGGATTAGGAAATTCACTCTAAATATCTTCAAATCATGAATGGAGAGTTGCCATATAGATGCTCTGAACTGATGCTCTGTTGTTTCTTCTGGCTATATGCTCCAACCTGTCTTTGTTAATGAAATAGGCTGGGCAGTGTAAACCCTGTGGGCAGCATGAAATCCTCAAATAATAGTGAAAATGATAAATTGTGTGATGCAACAATGAGTAATTGTAATATAGATCCTTACACAATCCTTTGGGTGGGCCAGTTGTCTCAGGGAGCTTAGAGTGAATTTTCAAATACCATATTTCATATTTTTACCCAACTGCAAGCATTTCAATAACCATTGGCTGTATTTCCCCATTTCCAAGATTTGCTTTTCTAAAGGTAACTTATTTAAATTGAGCAGGAGTTTTCCAAATGAGTGAAACTTCCACTGCACTTTATTGAGTATAGAGCTTCATGTAGGATGCAGCAATAGTCCCTAGAGCATCAATAACTTCATTTTGTTGGGATTTTGAGGCAGGCATTAATATTTGGGTTGGGCTTTCATTTTTAATTGATGAGGGAAAAGACTATCTGCCTTTCTTTCCTTCTTGATAACGCAAGCTTCTCTTTAGTAACTTCAAACACCCCAATTCTTCAGTTAAAGGCGAATTAAGTTTTCCTGTATTTCAAATTAGCTCTCTGAGGGTGGCATCAGCTCTGTTTCTTTTATGTTTAAGTCCCAGTTCTTTAATCTGTTTCTAATACATTCTGTTCAGCAATTTTGCATTTCTGTTTTAGTGGAAGCAATGCTGATTAATTCCTTCTTATGACATCTCTGGCTGCATCCTAGATTAAACCTACTCTAATACAGAGCCTATCATTAAGTGTTAAATATTCTTGCAAGGCTACTTAAATTAGATTCAACATCAGTGGATCATTTAGTAGAGAGTCGTTAATTCTCCATCTTACGGCAAGGCCACATTCTGGTGATGCTTTTAATCACAAGATTATTGAGGTATGATTTGAAAGGGATATGCTGCCCATATTTTGCCTTTGGGCAAATTATGAAAGGTCAAGTTGCCAAGGAAACAAAACTAAGATAACATTACTAATTCCCGAGTCCAAGAGTTGTCTTTCCTGATCATATCATTTGCTCAACGTACATGCCTAGAAAAGATACCAGCTAACAATATCTCTGCCTTTTAGTTCCACAGAAAACATCTTTATAATTCTTGGTCTTCTAGATAGTGTTCATAGTGATGACAAGGCTTCCCAAAATACTTTGCCTCTATAGAAGTCACATTGGTTGGTTTGATCATTTCCGGATATGGTAAACGTTATTCCTAATTTAGAGAAGGGAAAAGAAGGAAGAGAAGGGTTAGGATTTACATATTCAAAGGTGGCTGCAAACTTAAGATTTTACCAGTTTTGACAGCCTAATTTACAGCTCTTTAGAGAATCCTGATGTTCATAAAGTGAAGAGCACTTAATAACACAGCTTCATTAAGGCACCTCAAGTTAAACACTCGGAATCCTAAAGCCCTGAAATCTCTCTTGTGGTCACAAGTCAGGCCAGCGGCAGAGCCAGAAGGAGCTCTCCAGTATTTGCTGCTATCCAGACTGTTCTGCTTTCTCTTTTTGTGTTATTTCCTTTTTTTTGGTTTCCTATCCCAGGTGGGAAGCAGTAGCACAGGATTGGCTCCAGCCCAGGAAAACCTGTATGGAGTAGTAGCATGCTATCCGAGTCTCTTCCTGCCCCTTTCTCCCTACCATCCACATATGTGTCCGTGTGTAATATGTTGTGTGTCTTTGTGTCCAATTCCTCGTCCTTCCTTTGGACGACTCACGAAAAAGGAATTCGTTTTATTCCCTGAAGTATCAACATCTGAGACTGTGGTAAATTCTGTCCTTAAATTTCCATTCTGAACTGTGCTGTGTCGTAGGGCACTGCATAATGAATACGACCCTGCCAATCAAGACACTCTGTTTTATATCACTTATTACTAAATTGAAAATGGTGTTTTACTACAGCAATAAAGGGCTGGTACAGCATGAGGTACATTTTTATACAACTCTATGAACTTTGTCGTTGAAAACATTATAGCCTTGAATTTGAGAGCACAGTGGAAGGCAATATAATTTGATTACCTATATTAATCAAGTAGAGTACAACATATAAAACCAGTAATGCATAAGTCTGACTGGAGCCAGATAACCCTCTTGTGCATCTTAGAAAGATTTATTTTCAGTAATATAATTCATTTGACATGAAAGTATCATAATTGCAGTTGCTAGGAAAGATTTCTTTCTTTCCTTTTTTAGGGAAAAAAACTATCATGCTTTCAAGAGCAGCTTGTTCTTTTAAAGCCCTGCTTACTGAAAATTGAAAACAAAGATTTGTTTTTGTAGTTGTGGCAATTTTTCATTAGCCAGCTGAACTAACAAAGTTGTTTGTTTTGAATGCTATTTCTGCTTCATAAACAAAAGTGCTAGGTGTGAATTTAAAAGATTTTTTTTAATATACATTGATTAGCATGAGACCCTGTCATTCTTGACCTGTGCTGTTAAAAGCTGGCCAGAAGCTCTTGAGCTTTCAGTTATCCGAGCAAGTACTTTGCATCAATGCTGAGGAGAACCTTCCCACACTCCAGCTCCATGAAAAGGCTTTAAAGCATATTTAAAGACACCTAATTGCTCTGCAGTCCATGCAAACTCCTGTTGTTATTGAATGTGCAGTAGTGGCACGTACTAATAATAGCATTATCATGAGTTGCTTTTTATGCCTTTTACCACTACACGTGGCTGCAAACTGCACATGAGTTGGTTGGTGTATCGCAGCTGAGACAGCAAAAATCCCAAGTGAAAAAAGAACTGCTGGCCATGGCACACCTCCCGTTGGAGCAGGAGGACCTGTCTGCTTCATAGTGCCAGGGCACACAAACTGAAAGGAGTTAAAATATTGTGGTCAAGGTATTTTCCAGTTTTTCAAACAGATTTCACATTCACCATTGTTCATAATAACCCATTGGAAAATCAAAAGTTTCTATGATTCAATGTACTCTCACTCCATGACAAGTACATAATAGTTTGTTCCATCTAATTACTAGCAGCTTTATCTTCATGCTAATAATAATGATCAGTGATTATAGGTTGATAGAGTTCATTCCCAAACAGACAGTGTTTGTAGTCCCATCTCATTGTTGGGCCATAGTGTAGTAAGTTGTTTTTTCCATTCTTGCTCTTCAGTCTTCTGTTCTTTTTCTCTTATTTCCCCTCCTGTTGAGATGTTTCCTCTTTCTTTTATTCTCTAATCACTTCAGTCTGTATTAGCCATACAGAGAGCTGTCACTACTGAGGAAAGACTTTGATGAGTTGGAGCTTCTATTCATAAATGACATCTATCCACACAACTGAGCATTTCCACATCAGTCCTGAAAGAAAAATAGAAATTAAAAAATATTGTTGTGACAACAGAAAGGATAAATGTCCTTGAGCCTGTGCAGAAAGTTTCAGGGTAGTTTGGTTAAGGATTCTTGCATTCCTATCTCTCAACGCGCACTACCAGTCCTTGTCTTGGTCTTTGAGGTCAGTGCTGGTCAAACTACCTTTGCATTCTGAAAGCAGAAAAGCAAGGTAGGAGGCTCCATCTTGTAAATCATTACATTTCCATCAATCATTGACATTTGGGGGGTTGACAAGAACAAATGAGTATCTAGCAGGGTCAGAAGAGAGGAGCAGATATAGTAAGGTAGTGGGGAGCCTTTATGGTTTCAACTAGAATAGAAAATGTATTTTTTTAAAAATCGCTTAATATTTAAGGGTTTGTCATTTAGTGTTTCAAAGAAGTATTTTCCAGGTAATGACATAGGCCTTGAAGCTTTTATATTTAGCTTTACTAAGGCATAATTCTGTAAGAGTGAATAACCAACTACATTATTTTCTTACTGAATTAGCTTGCAGCCTCTGCTATATTCCATAGATTATATTGAAGACACCCAAATGTATGCTCTGGGCAATGCTTGTCCTTCACTTCCAATACTTACCTACTTTAATATTTTTAAGATCTAAATGGAAAGAAAAAAAAAGGCTTAATTTGCATTGTATTAATGTTAATGACTACTGCTGGAGATTTTCAGGGAGGGTAGTGTTTTTACTTTTCATAGTTTAAAGGGTTTTTTTGTTTCTATCTTGGTGAATTCCTTTGTTCCAGGGTAGCTTGCCTGTGGCGAGCGGGGCATCCATCCCTCAAGGTTTATTTTAAAAACAGTGGTTGAAATCTGCAAGCACATGCTCTGAGAGTTTCTGTGGAGGAATAGGTCTTCTGTAGATGTCTCAATTCTTGTGCTAAATCTTTTACCAGACTTGAATTTTAATGTTCAATAATGCAAACATTAATGATAGTTCTTGTAAGCTTTATATTTTTTAGCCACAGCAACATAAACCTTGCCATGAGTTTAATAGTAGTGGAATTAAATAATATTAATTATTATATTAATTATATATAAGTATTGTAAATCTTGTCCCTGACAGCAAAAAGGACTTCCCTTCTTAGTGGCTAAAGGCATTCAACAAATCAAAGCAGCTGATTCACATAACCTTCCTATATTCATTAAGAATGAACTACTTCACTTTACTGAATGTATGTTGAGAACACAGTAGGTGCTTTATATTGTTTTTCAAGTCTAAAGCTCCTAATTGAATAGTGTGTTAAAATATTACATATAGCATCATGGTGGTATATTTCAAGGTATGTAGCCTGTCACCCCAGCTGAATTCAAACTGGCTTCAGCACACTCATCCTGCCAGGTCCAGAATAAATGGTTAGAAGGCACAGCAGAGATTTGCCTTCCTACCTAAATGACACCAGTGCTAATTCTGAAATTAATCCCCACTTCTGTGTGTTCATGCTGGACATTTTTGAGTGTCCAGCTTGCATTTGAATGGAAACATCTGTGACGTACTTGGGGGGAAACTTTAGAGGCATCAGGTGGATGTCTTCATGCATAGCCTGGTGTGTTGTCACTGCATCACTTGGACTTACGGGGAGAAGTAGGGAAGAAGGAAGTTGACAGCATGAGAAAAAGTGTGTGTGTATATGTATAAATGAAATGTATACATGAAATAAAATAAACATTCATGTGAGTCAGCTGTAACAAACCACAGCGAGTTTCATAACCAGAAATCCATCACCTTCATTCTGGAGGGTGGTGGTTAATAAGCAGGATACTAAGGTATTAGGAAGTGCCTTTCCTCCTGAGTTCCATGCTGAAATCCCCGCTAACAGCTTCCTGCAGCTAATAATGGTTCTGCACCGAGGGAAGACAGCCATGCACGTTCCCCACTAAATAAATATGTAAATGAAACTTCCAAACAGAGTCACGTGCCATGGAGTCAGAGAGCTGAGAATAACTAAAAGCATTCCATTAGAGCAGGGGTACTTTAACAGATCCTGTTATTTTGTAGTGGCTGAGTACTTTTTGGTCACTCCATAATGATGTGGACATGGCATAGTAATAGACTAGATTTGCAGTCCAAGTAGAAGAAGAAAACTGATGTTTATACTAAGTGAGGAATTACTAGACAGATCATTATAGTTAAAGTGGCTTTTGGCTATATCCATATTAAGTCTAAACTCCTCCTTAATTTGAAAGAAGGCTTATAAACACCACCCCCCCTCCAAATTGCAGCAGCCTCTCCTTGTAAATAATGGCTTTAAGCCACTTTTCTTGTGTTGGACATATCCTGTCTAGGCATCCTGCATTAAACAAAACTAGAGTTGCTCTGAGTCACTGCAAATCCTCTCGTGGTTTCTGCTCCTCCCTGGAGAGCACGAGGGACCAAAGCAGCTGAGGCCAAGTAGCCCCAAGCCAGGAGGCTCGTGTTAACGGGGAGACAGCAAGGCAAGATGTCTCTTGCAAGCAAATGGTGTTAGTCATAGCTTAAAACTGTAGAACAAGAAAGTAATGGATGTTTCTCTGGTTCTTTAGTGAAAACCCATATACAGCAGTGAAGCTAAACTGTCCCCAAGAGTGCCTAATGAAAAGAAAATGAGTGACAGGTGACACAATGCCCAAATGAGGGGAGAATGAAAAGAACTTGTGAGCACTTCAGAAGAGAAGCAAACTGCATCTCTTTTCTTGTCAGAGTCTCCTTCATTTTGTAAATTGGTGAAATGCAGTGTCAGCCATTCAACTTTACGTGCACTGTCCTTTCAATTACCCAAGCATGGCTGCAGGATCGCACCACTGGAGCCGCATGGAAATGAGTTGAAATAGGAAAGAGGTGAAGAAACTTCAGTTCGTTATTTTGTGTGGTCCTTGCAAATGCTGGACTAAATTTAGTCTGTAATTCACATTACCCCTTGGTATAATCACAGGTGTTACAAGTGAAAATGGCCTTCTGCGTTGTGCAATCTATCTCTTTCTTGGCAAATATGGGCTGAAATTAAGCATAAGGTTGTATGTATGCAGCTGGCTGACTTTGGGTTTCCCAAAGCATCTGTCCCAAGGGTACCAAGATTCTGCAACTGTGGATATAATGAGTCAATCACAATCAGTAAATTGACTTCAAGGTATCTATATCAGCCTACCATTACACACTTAAAATGAGTCCAAATAGTAAGAGAGAGGGAGAGAGAGAGATTGTACGTGGAAAGAGATATATTGTATAGAGATAGATGGATAGATTGATCAATCAATCAATCGATCTATTGATCTGGTTTTTTTCTAACCATAGAGTAGAAGAGATTGATTCTGGAAAAGACATTCTTAAGTCATCCAGCAATTATGGAAAAGCATTATACTGGTATATTAAGGCCTAAAGTAGGAGGTGTAGTATGGTAAAACAGCCAGAAAGCCTCTCTAGAATATGTGGTACAAGTATTGCTTTGTAGATGGCATTGGATGCTGACTTTTCTATTTTTAATGAATGTGTCTTTATTAAACGCTTATGTAGCAACATTCATCTTTGTAGGCTCCAGTAAAAGATTACATTATGGAAAGATATTTCTACCTTTCGAGGGAGGGAAGGAGGAGGAGGAAGGGCAGGGATGTGGGAAACCAAGAGAAATCTGATGGCTCTTAGAGCTTTTTCAAGATGGGTTGGTGACTCTTTCCCATGAACTAGGTCATTTTTAGACTTGGCTTGAAAGTAGGCAGCTGTAGATCCTACTTTGTAATAATTCGTGATTATCTCTTTTTTTTTTTTCAAAAATGCTTTCCTGTATATAGGTGTAATAATAAAGGAACCACTTTCAGCATAAAAAATGTCCTTGTCAAACCACAGCAATGATTTTCCAGTTCCTGGCTTTTTTAGTTGTACAGCCTTCTAATATTTCTGCTTGAATTCTTTCACGACAGAAGCAAATGAAAATTACACTGTGGTTTTTAGGTCTCTGTTCCCTGATTTTTGCTTGTCATGTCATGAACTTCTTCGAAGCAGTGAAATGGCAGCCCATCTCCCTGAGAGCTCCAGACAGATTTCTAAAGTTGTCTTGTTAACAGCTTGTCAGAAACCTACATTTCAGTCTCGCTGAGTTTATATCATGCAAAAAAAAAAAAAAAAAAAAGTTGCTGGAAATTATGATTTTTACAGGTTCTGACATTTTTCTGAAGAACTGAAATGCTCAAGGCTGCTGTCTCCCTTAACAGGCTGTGCTGTTTTGGGTAATATTCTGTGTTGCATCAACTGAACATCAGAGCAACATTCAGTTTCTTCCCTTTAACATGTTCTTTGAATTATTTAAGGTGTTTTGATGTTGGCTAGAATTTGTAACAAAGTCCTCCAGCTTTTATCCTAAAATATCAAAAAGGTTGAGATTTTTTCCTTCCCTCCATCTCTTTTCTCCCTCTTCCCTAACCCTTCCTCCCTCCCTCCCTCCCTCCTCCCGCTTTTAATAGATCCTTGCATGGATCATCAGGGGACTTTCTTTTATGTTGTACAGCATGAAATGACTTAGTCAGGGTCTTCCTGATTAATTTATGAGTGCTAAGGAAAAGGGAAGGGGGGAAAAAACAGTCCTTGAGGGATTGACCCTAAGCTGCAGCAGATCAACTCAATTTTATGGAATGAAAAGAGACTTAAACAGTATTTTTAGCGTCAGTTCCTCGACCCGCAGAGGTAGGGAAGCTCCCTGTGTCTGGCAGGCTGAAGCAGGGTAAAGAGGTACCATCTCTCCGGGTGGCTGATGGAGTGGGATCCAGCTCTTCGGCGGCACTGAGCACTTTTAGAGTTAAAGCTGTGGCAGATTGGTGGATTAATGTGCTCTGCCTCCAAGGGACAAATGCTCTTTTTTTTCTTTTCTTTTCTTTTTTTCCCTCCCCCCTTGCTCCCTCCTTCCCTACTCTGGGCTTGCAGATGACAGCTGCTGGTCACTTAACAAAATGTCCTCTTGATTGCTGCTTCACAACAGGGGCCCCCTCAGACCAAACAGCACAGAGCCCGTACAATGCATCACTGCCCCTCAAAATTAGTTATAGTGCTCAGGGCTATTCTCGGCTGCCATAGCTAATACTCTCTTGCTGTTCTTCTCTCTCTCCCCCTCGCCCTCCCCCTCCGCAGACAAAGGCTCAGCCTATACATCTGTAGCGCTCATAACCTCCCCCTTCCCCCAGCCAAATGCTGAGGAGAGAAAGGGGAAAAAATAAAAAAAAAAAAAAAAAATTGCTGCCCTGAGGCTTAATCTGTTTCTTACAGCTCTACCCCGGCACTTGGAAGCCGGAGCTGGTCTAGCCATAGGGAGGCCCTGACTCATTTCATCAAGCTGTCAGGGAGGCAGTGGAGCTAAGAGGACTCTGCTGCCTGGGGCAAGTTCAAGTCAACATTCGATTTCCGTCCTCCCCCCGGCCCCCGCCTTTCGCTTGGACACTTTCTGCGCTCTGGATCTAAACTTCTCCCCGAGCTGCAGCAGCTCACAGCTTCTTGCCAGGAGGAAGGACTTGTGGGACCTTATAAAGGACACAGTGGCAAAATTGCTGCAATAAATCAGTGGCCCTCTGACACTTGGCGGTAGCTTAATGTTTTGGCACTTTCTTTCCTGTGTATGCCTCAAGTCCCATTAGCAGGCTTTTCTGTCAGTCTGGCTCATGATAAAACTCTCTCTTCCTATCATCTTAAGCAAGCCCCTGCAGACATGAATCCGATGCCAGACTTAATAGGAAACAACACCCTCCCCCTGCACACACAAGCGCGCATCCATACGCGCCGCTGCTGCGAGCAGCGCCCGGGAGCTCAGCTCAGAGGACAGGGCGAGGGGGAGGGCTCTGAAAAATAGGCTTGATTTTCCTTCTTCCTTTAAAAGAAACATTAACAACCCGGGATTTAAGCCTAATGCTTCCCTGAGCCTTGCTATTAAAAGAAAATTCAGTAACTAAATATGGTTGAAAATAATAAGATAGCAGTACCATGGCCATCCTCTGGGACTGTCTGAGTGGGTGTACAAGATCCATAGGTATCTATGTTGTTCATATATTTTATGCAACTTTTTTACATATATATTCTAGCCTGCCAGTTTGCATTGTAATATTATAGACCATATATTTAATATTTTTTCCTCCTCTTCTTTTGTCTTTATACTTCCCCACACAGTTTTAGTTGCAGGGAGACTGGTTAGATTACATATCCCTCCGGGCTGGGATCTGTTTTTTCACACGACCAGCTTAGATGTCTATCACTGTCTGCTTAATCACAATATAAATAATATCTGTAGGTATGTGTGTTTGTGTGCAAAGGAAAATAAGCCTTTCTGTCAGCTGTTTGGGCAGGAACCTATAACTTCTGTGCTGTGTAGTGCTGGCACAACAGGGCCCTGCTGCCTTGAGGCTGTGTAGGCGCAACCTGGATGGTAAACCTCGGGGTTTGAGTGGAAGAGGGGATACTGTGTTTATGTGAATAAGCTGAGGTGACTTCTCTGCAATTCTCAAAAGCTTGGAGGATGTGGCCCCATTTCAGATAACAGTGTTTCTCTGCGCCTAATGGATGACGTAACACCCAAGTGTTGCCAATCTTGTTGCAGTCTTGCGAGATTGGGGTTGTTTTTGTTTTCATTTCGTGGAGCTTTTGTTCCTGGCATGAGGCAGTTTATGTGAGAATCTGATTTCACATTAATCAGTGTAAGGCATTTATTATGTGACGAGAAACTGGGTGATCTGGAAGTTAAAAAGTTGGGGATAAGCAAAGAGTCAAAGGATGTTTTTGTGGTTCTTAAACTCACCGGAAAACATCCAAAATCATCCAGAATACAGTATGCACTTTAATATGCATACTGCCACTTGGACTAAATGCCTTTGCAAGGAGGCATTTAGTGCCAGCGGAGGTGTCTCGGAGCAGAGAGCCGACATGCTTCTGCGGATGCTGCTTTATTGGAAAAATCTGTGTATAGCTCATTCCAGGCCTGCTCACCTTCTGCGCTACAAAAACCTAAACTTTCCATGGCTCAAACACTCTGCAGCCATGCTAATTGTCTGAATGCTGTAGTAGAGCCAGCAAGGACAGCACTGAACACCACTGATGCTAGGTCCACCAGAAAACCTTTGTAGTGGAGATCTGGCTTTATCTGCACTGACATAGCCTCTGCAGTATCTATTGCTGTTATGTGGAGTGGGCTGATTTATGCTTGTACGTCACGTGAACCACAGTGTGTAATGTTTCTATTTGCCATTTTAACCTTAGCTTGTTTGGGATAAGGGAGGAATTAGAGGTTTATTTCCAGTTCAGTGCAGGCAGTCGTGTTGCTGGTGGCATCTACCTTTCTGTGGTTAGAGAAGTCTCTTCTCCAGATATGCCATTGCCTGTGTTTTACAGTAGCCACAAGTCCATCTCTGTCCCCTGTTGAGATGATTTGTACAAGCAAGAGCTGGAATGCATTGTTACTCCTTGCCTGGTGGCATGATGGAAGCGGGTCTTGAAACGTGAATTTCCACCTCAGCTATCAAAAAAAGAAAAAGAATTCACAGGGCTTGCTCTACACATATGGGAGCTCTGTCTGATTTCTCGGGTCTTTCAGGTGCAGCAGTGGAACAGATGGGATGGAGGGGTGGTGGAGTTAGTGCAGGTGCTTAGGTGGGGGTTAGGAAAGCACCGTTTTTTCTCACTGCTTCACACCCTGATTCATCCAGAGCCTGGACCATCCTCCATGGCCAGTTCAGTGATCTCTGTGGTACTGGCTCATCACGGGTAGAGGGCCCACATCTGCCAACGTGGCACCATCCTCTTCTGTGGGGCAGAAGCCGGAGGAGGAGGGGAGGCTCGAGGACTTTTTACGGTGCACTGAGCCCATTCTACCTGAATTATGTGGTGTTTCTGCCGAACTTTACCTCATGGGAGGCTTTTTTCTGAGTGGAATCTGTCACTGCAAGAAATTGTTTCCAAAAAACAGCACAATTAGGGGTCAGCTTTACAAACATTCTTGGTGGAATTGAGAGGCAATTGGCACAACTCAGTGAATAATCCTTTTAGGAGCCTTTATGAACCCAGCACAATGGCTGTTTACAGTTTCGCTTATAGACCAGGAGTGTTAACAGGCCTTTAGAAAAATCCAGGTAATTGAAGCTTTTGTCTTTCAATGAGCCCCCGTAGCTGTCAACAGTTGCTATTCTCCACATTTTCTTTAACTTTTTTGTTTTGACAAGGGCTTTTGTCCCTTCACAACAGCTGTGTGGGAGGTGAGCGGAGGAGCTGGGAGGCCTTGGCCTGCACGGCCTTCCTAGGGCCCACCGCTGGCCTCCTCCTCACTGGGCCAGAATAAGTTGTCTTTATTAAGACACAGAAAATCCTCTGGGTCAAACCAGAGTTTCTTCTATGACTTCTTTATTCATTTAACCATCCCAGCAACGAAAAACACCAGCCTCAGCCTCTCTCTCTCGACCCAGGGCTCTGCAGGGCCAGAGGCGAGAGGCTGGAGAAGAGCGGGTTTGCGGAGGCCGGAGGCTGTTACCACAGAAACTGAACCAGGCCATTGAAATTGTGTTTTTTAACACACACACCCAAAGGGAAGGGGTCGACAGTGGTTCTGTTTTTTCGCAGATCTGTCTGGGCAGGTTTGGTTTTGCTGTTGTCATTTTTTTCAGTCCCATTGCGTATTCAGCAGCCTGTGGGTTCCTGTTTTTCAATGTGAATGTGAGAGCACGTTTCTTCAAAAAAAAAAAAGAAAAAGAAAAGAAGAAAACCAAAGTGAATTCTGAAGCTTGAGGATTTTTTTCACTAGAGATGGCTGTATTTTCTTCAGGAGTCGGTGGGAGATGAATGTGGGTTGGTAGCCATGAGTCTCAAGCTCTCTATTTTCTAGTGATGCTGTATGTTGAGCAGAAGTTCAAATTTTATAAATAATGGTGTGTTAATTCTTCACCCACAATCTCTAGTCATCTAAGCTGCTCAGTATCTTTGGGTCGGTTTGGGACTTCATTCTCACATGGATTAACATGTGGTATTTTGATGGTTTAAAAGTCATGCAGTAGGAATCGATACAGGGACAGTTTGTGTCCATGAGTCCTACGCGGCTGGGAGAGGTGGGAGAGAACAGCTATTTCATAAGGGAAACAAGAAATTATGCAACTTGCTGTCAGAAATGCGTTTTTTAAAGAGCTCATCAGTGGGCTCCATGTGTGCACAGAACCGTGTTCACCTCTGGGTCTGCATCCACAGCCCCGCTGGCTTCTTCGGCTGCAAGACTGGCGCGGTCATGATTAAAGTAAGGAAGATGTAAGCTAAAATTAAACAAAATTCTTTGCTGTCCTTTCCACTTGACAAACAATTAGTTATGGAGTATTTACAAATCCTGAGTGCAGAAGAATGTATCCTCAGAGAGCAGATGTTTGCTTCATTCATATGTCTGTTTATAAAATTTAGCATGTGGATTTGATGGTTCACTGGCTTTTTGCAACTTTCACTTATCTTCATGAGACAAAGTTGCATATTGGTACAGAGCAAAATTACACATCTAAATAAAGCAACTCTGCACCTTTTAGTAATGCGAGCCATCTGTAATAGGTTTTTATACTCATAGGCATACAAATTCTTGAGGTCATATCTCTTCTCAACAAGAAAAAAGCCTGTCCTCTTTTTTTAAAATACCATAATGCAGTAAAAAAATAGGAAGACAAATTCTGCTACAAAAGCAGAGAGCAAGACTAAAATACAACATTGTATTTGAATAATAATGGTTACTAAAGTTCCCCCAAATTGTTTACATCTTCTCTCAAATATTTTTAAGCTAAATTTATTAAGTTTTACAGTATTGTGGTTTTATTAAACTAGGGCTCATAGGCAAAAGCATCTGAGTTTTAATGATAATTTTGAATGTTTTCTAGTCAATATATTTCTGAATTTAATTTATTTGATTTTTTTTTTATTACTTCAGTGTGTCATTCCTTAAGTCCCTGTAAGAATTAAAATTGTATTGCTGTTGCCTAAGCCTTAAATTTTAACTAACACAGGGCTGAGTGTACTAACTAATTTTTGCGATAGGTGTAATTCCATTATAACATGCTTCAGTCTGAGCTGTGCAGGTTGAATCACATCATCAAAATACTCTGCCTCTAAAATATGAGTGTGCATGGCTGAATAAGCCCAATGATTAAAATGGTAACTTAGGATACTTTATGTAGACCAGGTTTAAACGGTAAAATAACTTGGTCTTCTTGACCTGCATAATTATGAAGGTAATTTGGGGGAATGCACAGTCCCCTTAGCGTTCTGAGTTGATTTTAGCCCCCCGGGTGGAGGTGAAAGGCTTCCCTTGAGTCAGCGGTGTTTCTCAAGAGCATGTAAATAATAACAAACGTTCTGCTGTGACTGCATCTTCCCCCACCCCCCACGTTGTTTTTGATGAATGTGTTGCTTTCTCAGCGTGAATTAGTTCTGTCTTGAGCAAGCACAAATGCAGCAGGTACTGGGGCAGCCTTTGCCCAGCAAACCTGTTTCAGCATCTCGGTGGTGATGGACAATTAGTCCTATTCCATGCCCAGAGCAGAGACTTCTAATAGTTCGTGGTTACATGGTATGGGTTTAGGAGAGTCAGCATACGGCTGCTGATGATGAAGATTTATCAGGACTGATTTTACTTTTGATCTGAATGTCTGGTTTGTGAAAAAACAGAAACTGTGTTTCCAATGATAATTTTCATAAAGCTTAATGATGGAATAAACGTCCCCCAAAAAATGCACAAATGGCTATGGGAGGGTATTTGCTAAAGACGTGGGTATCTGATGTTCTTGCCTTCCACACAGAACGTATTTGCCCAGGGCTTAGTGCAGTCTGTTGGCATTACCACTGGTTATTCCCAAAGGACTTGATCACCCACCTCTCCCCGGCCCCTGCAGAGCATTGTCCTGCCTTCCTGTAGTTTATTCCACTTTTACTTCAGGTTCTTTTTTTCCCCAGAATGGTTACAGATACAATTAGATCTGTGTGCATCCTTCTAAAGAGTGCTGTGGGTCAGGTGGGGCAATGTAACACAGTTTGATTTTGAAAGAAAAAAAAGAGTTCTGCTTAGTCAAGGCTATAGAAAAACAGGTGCCTTAAAGCAAGCATTTCTACTGCAGTTAAATGGAAATAAGGAGTCAGTTGAGAAGCTGAGCAGTCTTCACTGCAGAATTACCATGGGAGACCCTTCCACTGTATTGTGGTTCTTTGTGTCCTCAGTGTGTTTCAGAGAATTTAAGAGTAAAAGGTTCATCAAGTGTTTGGGGTCAATAATTTCATGTGCCAAATAGAAGAAGAGGAGATTAAATAATCTCTCAAAAATCTGCAGAAAACTAAGAATGTTACAGCTGAAATTTCTGCTTTGTAACTTTAGGATAAAAGGATGTAACAGGAAAGATCCCTCCCTCCCTGCTCCGTGAGGAGCTGGACAAAATGACCACAGATCATTGGTTCTATTCCTTCCTCTACATTCACGACACCGAAGCATGTGCATTCTCATGGACCATTTTCACATCTGTAGCTTGTCACTGCTGGCTTGTAGAGTTCCCTCCTGTTGAACCAGTGAACTCAAGAGGGTGCCACCAGTTAGGGAAACCCACCCAGGCCGTCCCCCTCAGCTGCTGGCTGAAATAGAAAATTCCCATCGGGCACAAAAGCTACAAAACACACCGGTCACTTTCTGTCAGTGTGTAACAGACACCAAGAGATTTATTTTTGTTCCCGACTGTAAATATTTCTCAGCTCCAGCCAACAAGTTGTGCATGTCCTGAAATGTTCAGTTCTCAAGTTATCTTTCCATCATTTGTGCTGTGAAAATAGAGCATTTCATTTTCAGAGGCTGTAAGAGATTACACTCTAAAACTCTTTAAGTAAACACTTCCTCCTGGGATCGTGATCTCCTTCAAACTAAAAAATGTACCAGAATTTATGCTGTATTTTAATTACTATTCTTGGTACCACTCATTAAATTAGAAATTGATTGCCAGTTTCGCAGTTTCCTTGTTAGATGACAAAGTGCTTATCAAGGTGAAGCAATGCAAAACTGTTACTATATATTCCACACTTTGGGATGATAGAAAGACAAGCTTTTTGTTGTGGTATTCATCTTACAGTTGTTATTATAATGCATCACTGATTGTCTTTTTTGTTTAAAGTTCGCTTTCCCCATCCAAGTCATAGTATACCATGTTTTTGTATAAGAAGAGAGAAATTGTTTTTGTCTGGTTTATACTAGCAATCTAAAAGGCATTACTGCAAACTTCAAAAGTGTGTTTCATTGAACTGAGAACATCATAAACAGTTATCCTAAAGATTTAAGAGGATGATGCAAAAGATCCCTATACATAAAGGTGTTTCTCAAAATCTTTTTTTCTCTTTCTAATCCACAGTGTGACAGCGAGAGTGATATTGACGATAAGGTAAGACCGAATTTTCTTCTTTCATGTGCTTTACTAGCTTGGAAATTCCCTCATAGACAAAATAAGAATGAATTTGAAAATAGTATTTTTCCTCCGGTCTTCGTGTCAAATTTAAAAATACCTATAGTCGAATGAAAAAACATTGGATCAGGTACTCTGTGATCTTCACTAGTTTTTGTTTACAGACAAGAAATTCCCATTAACGTAAGAGTCTGCCTTGATTATTATGTGAGCATTTGGTGAGACCTGGGTCACAGCATTAGTGCTGTTCCAGAGGAAGTTGCCTCCAGTAACTTGTCAGAAGCCCCCATTTTATTTATAGTAACCTTGGAAGATGTCAATTTTGTCATCAGTTTAGAAGATGGGACAACTGGTACCTACCCTCAAAGGCAGTGTGGTAACCGTCAAGGAGGGTTTTGTCATGTTGCATGCATATTTATCACTGAGAAATGATTTTTCTGACCTTCTTTTAGATACAGAGGTTGGTTGTTGGAAGGTTGTAGTTGTGTCATTTTATGTAGGGATTTCTTGTTTCACCTTTGCAAGGAAAACAGAGAAGGCGCACTACGTAGCAACGGTTGCACCGTGCTTTTAAGCATCAAATGCATAAAAGACTTGAGTATCCCTTGCTGACTTCTCTTCTGGCAGATCAAACTTGGCAGTCTCAGGTTAGATCTTCATCAAACTTTAATTATATTTTGGCTGTCCAGTCTCTTGCATTCATTCATGAGAAGCTGTGGCACACAGGTTTCTACTGGATCAGCATTACAAAAGTCAAGGCTGACTTCAGACAGCCCCGTCTCCTTGGCAGCACACTTGGCTGCAGCCATACATCGGAGGTTACCGTGAGTTCAAGAGACTACACTAAAACCCTCTTCTGGTTAAGTCTTTTTCATTTTTCTTACTATTGTTAGCACTTGGGAAGCATTAAGGTCTCTTCAACTTCTTCTTTTCAAAATCCTATCAGATACCAAATATCCCCAGAGTTTGGCAAAAGCTGTTTTTTGAGATGAAGGCTTGATCAAAGAAAAACATTTAAATTATACATGTTGAATGAAAGATACTGCATGTATTTTGTTTTCTATATGTGTATATATGTATAAAGTCACTCCCTGAAACCACGACAACCACCGCTTTCTTACAAGGTTACACAGCAGCAGAGATGATGGCAGGGGTGGTGAGGATGAAAAATTATTCCCTAAAAGCTTAGATACTGTGGGGTTAAAACATTTCTTAGACTGCCCAATCAAAGAAAGTAAAAGCAGTCACTTAGAAAACTGTTTAAAGAACTGCCAATCAAACCTCAGATGAAGTTGTAAGTGACATGTAGTTTTATTATACAGCTATGCTATTAATGATTATCTAAATTACACTGGTAGACCCAGCTAGCGGCATTACATCTGAGACTGACGTTTGTTAGATTAGGTTTGACTTCACCTTGTAGAGAAGAAATTGAAATCTGAACAACATTGATTAGCTTTCAGAATGTGGGATCTGAGGTTACCTTCAGAGGAAGCTGCATTGTGTTTGGCTGGTAACTTACTGTCCTTTACAGCAAATGAAAGGCTATTATAGTGTTCTTACCATTAATATGGCATTTCTTTACGTGTCTGTAACTGTAATTTGACCTTCTAGGCTCACATACTTCCCAGCTACCTTCTCCTTAAGGTGACTCCACCTTGATAATAACATTTCTTTTCTTCATAAGGAGAGCAGCACAAGATCATCATCTTTCTATCTCTTGACTGATCTGTAGAGACATGAGACATGACATCAGTTCTATTAAATAGGTCTCTGGAATTAAGTAGGGTTGCTTTTCTTGTCAGCAAAAACATGTGCACATGCATGTAAACTTGCCAATGTTGAAGTGAAGAGGCATCAAACCTTTCATGGGGATAATGTGAATGCAACATTGCCTTCCAGTTGGGGAACATAAGGGCAGCCTGGCTCTCTCTCGATACCTGACATACTCCTCTGGAAACGCATTCAGTATTTCTCTAAAACTAACCTGGCTGATGCAACGAGGCGCTATAAAAATATTGGCATGAGGGTCCTGAGGGATTATACTGAAGGGTGTTTTTTCCCCTTCCATGTGTTGGAAAAATGTGACTTCTAATAACGCTCTCTGGCTATTGCATCCAGATGGAGCATTCGACATCGTGTCTAGCCCAGTATCAGGCTTCCCAAGTTCCATGACGGGTCGGCTTCATTTCTCAGCACTACAGAACAATCCTGCTTTCCTGCTTGGTCAGCAAGAAGCAGCTTTCTCTAGGTGCACCTACGCGCGCTGGCACTAATGAAGGGCAGGGCAGGAATTACTAATGTACTTTTGATTTGCATAACACTTTTTGTTAGTCATAAACAGCGGATCACTGTCGTCTGTATACAGCACAAGGAACGCAGACAAAAAAAGAAGTTGTTGCAGAAGTACAAACTGAGTCAGGGATAGAGCTAGTAGCAAAACTGAAATTTTCCACCTCCGACTTCTCTCTCTGTACCATGCTAGTAATTATCCACTATTAGTTCATAGGTATATGGGCTATTGAGCTCTTAATGTTTTAAAACATAGACATTAGAGTGAAATTAAGGCTTTACCCTCACTGCATTGAAAAATATAAACAGATTCTTGATGGTTTTGGTTTTTTTCCTTGTACAGTGTTGTGCAGGACTCCAGGGGAGAAGAGTAATTGAGCATAGTTGTACATACAGTATATCAGAATCGAGGAGCCATTACTTTAGTGCAAGGTACAGTTTAACAGCAGATTGTGAGGGTGTTTCCAAACAGCGCACTGCTGTTTTTAATAATCTGAGAGCAGGAGCTCAACACTGGGGACTTGTCCATCCCATCTACTTTCTGAGAACTGTCTCTGGCCAAGTATAGCCTTTCACTTCTGCATCACTGCTGAAATCTCAAAGGAAGTCAGTGGGATGATACTTTCTCACACCTATCATTCTGTCACCGCACGCTTTCTCGAAGAACTGTTCGAAATACCCAAACTAATAAAGTGAGCTGTCCAGCCATTTAACCAAGCGAGAAACTTAGCAAATCACACGTTCCCAGAGATGGAAATGCAAATCCCATTTCTGTTACTGTATGTTCATTGAAGGACATAGGTTTGGACTTGGCAACTGTTAGGAGAATTACAGGGTAGTTTGTTGAAGCTGTGGAAATGATACTGTGCTTTTGTGAGGGAGGCAGGAGAGAAAGGGAGTTAGTCTGATAATCGTGTTACACTATCTCCGCACTGTGCCATAGCTGCGATGTGAGGCTCATGGTCCATAAACATTGTTACTGAAAATATATACTTCCTTTAATAGCAACAACAGCATTAACAGATAGCAATTACCCTTCATTTTCAGGAACTATAAAGTCTCCATTAATTCAAGATTTATGTAGTTATAGCATTTAGCACAGGAATAACACCACAGAGAATTGGTTTATACACATGTAATGAGAGAGCTTATGGCATACTTTAGTGAACATTAACATAATAGAGTAATATAAACCATCAACAGTTCCACTTATTGTCTCTTACCTGCTTTAGCATCACTGTGAAAAGTGGCTAGCAGCTTGGTAATGTGCTCTGTTAAATGGTGTTCTGCAGAAAGCCAAAAGTCAACTTGTGTAAAACAAGGGAATGAGTAATCTCTGCTCGTTACTCCAAAATGTTGCTCTCATTTTTTTAATAACAGTGTTCAAGATTGCATTTTTTAAAAAAGCCTATTTCTTTCTTTCAAAGTAATTCAGTGTTCGTGTTCTTTCAGTCTTGGACTTCTGTCTGCTGTGTGCAAAATTGTGGGTTGTCAGCTTAATTACATGGCCCCGCAGTGTAAGTGAGCTCTCCAAATCAGGGGTTACATATCAGGCATTCCTTCATTTAGTGTGGTGCTACGTAAGATGTACAAAAAATGACCCTGTATTTCTAAGTTGAATCAGTATTTACCATATATTTGTTCTGTAGTTTGTGTTTTAGCTATAGCAAGCAACCTTTGAGACTGGTAAAGCTGTATCCAGGGTGGAAGCAAAAAGTTTTGAAGTCAGGTTTCTAAAACGGTGATTTCACACCACTTTCTGCAACAGCACAGTGAGTTTATTAGGCCCTGCTTGCGGCGATGTGAATTCAGCCTTGCTGTGCTGTTGTTTGCTGTGCTAATTTCTGAGTCCCAGTAGGTGCCCGGGAGCATGCAGCAGCGCACAAGCAGGTGCAATTTAGCACTTGATGCATGGGAGAGGAGCAACACGGTAGTGCTGCAATCGCTCCACTATGGGCTGGCTTCCCATCCTGCTACGTGCCACAGAGATGCAGAACAGCTCGTGGCTTAAGGATGAGATTAGAGACAGTGAAGGGACTCAGATAAATGGGGACACAGTGTTAGCAGCAACACTGTTTCAGTATGTCAACAGCTTCGTTGTTGTCCGGCTTTGGTTTCGTAGGTGTTAAAGCCCAGGGAGGGAAGAGCTGTGTCAGGGAGCTGGTGGTCAAGGAAGGTGAGCTCTAGGGAAGGGGATTGTAAAAGACTTTTGAAGTTGAGGTGCAGTTCACTGGGGGAGAGGAAGCCAAGCTGCACGGTGTTTGTTCCCAAGGACCCTACATCAATCCACATTTCTGTGTCTTTTGTGTCATCTTTACACTCCTGCTCTCATGGCCTCATTTATCAATGCACCCATGCAACAGCAGTGGGTTGTCTGGTGGGGCTGGGATCAGCCTCAGTCCCTGGGCCCGTCAGTGCCACGTATCTGAAGTCCATGGGGGCTACTGTTGATACTACCATTGCTGGAGGCTTCTTTCCCTCTGCTCCTCGTATTTTATCTAGCAAGGGAAAAATTGGGTTCTATCTGCTACATCTGTTGTTTCCATGAGGCTTGAAGTTTAGTTCCCAGTTCAGGTAATCAGTTATTTGCTGTTTTTGAAGCCTACCGAGGCCAAGGTCCCCAAATTGGTTTTGTCCCTTATTAGTGAGAAATGAAACTTGGTACTTTTCCAGCGATCCCAATTCTTACTGGTTGCAGCAGAAGGGAGAGATAAAACATGGCATTTAACTGAGGGCTTTCACATGGCAGTATTTGCACTTCTGTTAGCATTACACTTCAGTCCATGACAGTTTTCAGCTGTGACAAACAATGAGAAGTCTCCATTTGCCATTTACTTCCCAGCTGGGTTTTCAGACAGTGTGTAACCGGTCCTTTTACCATAGTATGCTCTTGCTTGTGGACAGCAACACTGAATGCAGTTGCAGAAGCGTGTGCCTGGGCTGTGTTGCAGGCTTAGCAGCATGCAGCAGTGTAGCACATACACATGTGCATGCACATATGTGCACAGAATCAGAGTTTGTTTTAAGGTTTGATTCTTACAGACTTAAAATCCAGTGATGCAGAGTGAAAACAAGTGAGAAACCTGACTCCCATATAATAATAACTGGGTAAAGGTGTTTAGTTCTCTTAATGGAAGAAAGCCTCTGTTTGACAGATGAGCTGCATGTTGTTATTAAAAACAGATCTGCTTTTTAAACAATATGAAAATACTGAATTTAAAATAACGTTGTAGTCCTTGAAAGTTTCGGATGCTATAAACAGGCAAACATGATGTTGTTGCAAGTACAGGAAGACAAAAATTCACCACTCGGTGAATCGATTTTATTTAAACGTTCTCCATGAACAGATTTACAAGCAAACTAGCATCATGCAAGCCCGCTGCAATACTCAGTTCACTCAGTGTCCCTGTGGGAAATGCCAGATGGGGTAGAGCCTTGCCATGCCCTTGGCTACTGTTGTTCCACCCACCATGTGCACGGAGCAGACACAAAGGTTCCCACTGAGACTTAGGGCGATTGAGTTACGCCCTGTAAGCCCTTCCAGAGGGAAGGGAGCCCTACAAGTTGTCCTTCCCAACAAGAGGATTTGCAACTCAAGTAAAAAGTGCTGGTAATAATGGCCCTTCTTGACCTTTGTATTGAAGTAGAGCAAGAATGCAAGTGAAAAAATTAAACAGATTGAAAGCTTCAGCACCAATGTACTCCCCTCCTATTGAGATTTTGTGGTTTTCTTTTATACAGACAAAAACTCAAATTTTAAGTACATTTGTATATGACAAGCTGAGTCACCACAGTCTGTGGTGTCCATATTCATTCTTGAAAACATAGGAAAAAAAGCTTCAGAGCAAACAATGAGAAGAGCCTTCTAGTTTGCTGACAAAAATCTATCATTAACTCTCATAAAAGGACTGAAGAGATCTTATGGAGAGCTCTGGGCAATACAGGATAATACCAGTTCTGTCACTGGCAGTCAGCATGTCCCTTGCTCTCAGCTTTCTCTATTGTTTAACGTCTCCCTGCTCCAGTTCCCCATCCATGAGCATTTTCTTATCTTACCAGGGACCTTGTGAAGGTACTTTTAAGATCTGAGGCAACAAGGAAGACAGTAATCTTGTACAGCTGTCTGCCCACATCAAGAAAAAACATTACAATGTAGCCATAAATCCAAAGGGCTACCTGTGCAATGGCAGTAACTCCTTGGAAGGTGATCAGATAGAACATAACATAGTAGGCGGGTGATAGGAATTGGCAATTGAGTTAGGCAATTCAATTAATTAAATTGAATGATTTAATTAACCATAAAGATACCAAGAAGATGAGAATTTTGGAGGATGCATACTCCAATAGCTGCAATTGCAGGCCCTCATTTGGCTTGCAAAATTTCTCATTAATGTATTTGAAAATTGTTTTACCAGGTAAAATAATGACAGAAGAGCATAGTATGCAGCACTGTGTGCCCTGTGCAGGTGTGTAAAGGATAGAACTTAAGGAGGGCTAAAGAGTCAACTTCAGGTTTTGTAGCTTTCCAACAGTTCTTGCTTCTGGGTCCTATTCGCCGTAAGATCCTTCACTACAGGAATTTTCCAGCAACAACACTTGTATCAGTAGTAAAGACTAGAAGTAACATCTGCGTGACTTTGCTTGGGAATTCATCCTTACCTAAAGCATCATGATTGAAATGGGTATTCTTTTGTCTAGGTGAGTCTCCTAACACTTATCAGCTGCTGTTTTCACTTAGCAGCAGCTTATCAACTGTTGTTTTTGTCTGCAAGGTCAGTGAGGTGCTGCCCAGCCTTCACTGTACACCCTCAGGGGCAGGAGTCCCTAAGAGGTAGAGTCCCAGCTTTCCACAAGCAAAGTGAGATACTTTTTAAATGGAGAAAACTCAGAGCTAGAGAGATTTATAAAATAAATGTTTGTGAATAAGCCCCTCTCTGCTCCCCACAGGGTAGCCCCTTAGTTCCGGTGCTGGCTGCGGTACAGACACACTGGCTCCGCACTGTTCTTCCCAGGCAGCAAGGAAAAGTCTTTGTCTTTCATTCACCTGTGAGCCTTCAGCTCTGGGTCTACCCACAGCTGAGCCAGTCATTTTTCACGGTGTAGGCTGGCTTCCTCCCGCCTCTCCCACTCCCTCCTTATCCCTGCAGCGCTGCGGAAGCCTCTGCCAGCGGAGCAGGCTGTGTTCCTCCCCTTGCTGCACCTGGGGTGGGAAAATGAACCTTCCTCTGCTCTGCCCACCCGTGATGCTCAAAGCAGTACCTAACGTTACCTGCAGACACCGCAGTTCTCTCGCGTTACAATGCTCCTGATTCCTTATTAGTGATCGTTAATTTCTCTGTGTGTACTGTAAGGATGCATAACTCCAGTTAGTATTTTATACTTTTTAACATTTCTTGATGCTCTTTAATACCAAGTTCTACTTAGCTGCATTTTTCTTGAGAAGTAAGGTGTTCTCCTAGCAAATAGCTCACCTTTGAATTTATAGTGCCTGAAAATTCAATCTGAAAGCTTCACTTGATTTCTTTCTTGGCTTTTGTATAGTCTTCCATAGTTTCTGCATTTTGGTGGGTATCCTCTAATTTTGTATGATATCTGTATGATTATCTGAGGAGTGAGATTTTACACGTTAGTCGAAGCTGTGCATAAGTTCAAAACAGGGCAGTGTCTTGAATGAAGCTTTTACAAGTTCTTGTCTGCGTAAGACAAGACGATGAGTCCTGGCAGGATGAGGGCAGGTTAAAGCAAAGAAAAACTCTGCCGTTTGGGTTCTGCGGTGCACAGCTCCCATCAACACTGTGTCTGGCGTCTCAGAAGCATCAGCAGTTCTGCTTGATCATATCCACTGATGCCCAGTCTCCCACTCTTCAATGGGTCAGGTTGAAATATCTCAAACACACACTAAAGAATTGGTTTCCAAAGCATACAGACCAACTTGCGGCCTCTATTTCCTTGGCCTTTCCCACACCTGTGTCAAAATTAGTTGGAGATCTTTGCCTAAATCTTTGGCAGCAGCTGACTTAATTTGTGGTTTACTACTCCTGACAGTTTATTGGGGAAGCAAAGCGCGCCTTCATCTCCAATAATAAACAGCCCACCCGCCGACACCTTGACAGACTTAATGGTTTTTTATACAAAAATGGACAGACTTAATGTTTCGACTGTAGCGATCATCTGTCCTGATCTCCTTAATGAAATTAGATTAAGTGCACCTGGGAAAATGCTGAGACGGCACATTGCCTTCATCACCTTCCTTAATTTAAAACCAATTTGCGGGGAAAATATCCTCTGAAGCTGAGGGAGGCAGAGAGAAGGGGGAGGGAAGGGGATTTTAAAATCTATCTGGATAGCTACTGGCAGTTTTAATTCCTTTCCCTGCTGGCAATGTGAAATATTAACAGCCTTAAGAACTGAGAGTTTAAAGACTTACTAACCTTTTTGCCTTTCTTAGGGGAAAAAGAAACAAAACAAAATCTTTACCATCAAGATCACATACGGGGACAAAGTCCGGTACATGCTGGGGGTCACAGGTGGGGCCGGGCAGGGATGGGATATCCAGCTGAAATATGAACGTTTCTTCTTCCAAGAGCTAGAATGTGTTTTCCTAAAATGCATTGTAACCGCTAGATGTTGGTGATACATACTGTCTGCTGTTATTTTGATAATGATTTAGTTGCACAGAGAAATAGTAATTTGCCCACATAACTGTGAAATCAGCAGCAATATGTACAATATAATGTGACCTGAAAATGATTACAAGTGTTTCTTGGACTCATTCTGAAGAGAACAAGAAACATGTCCTTTTAATTAAAAATAAAATGTTGCAAAGAATAACCATAACTTTTTTTCCATGAAGGATGATTCTTATTTTCTCTCTCTGACTCCGCTGATTGAAAACACACTAACAGTGAGCTCAAGGTCTTCCCACCAGTGAGGTAGTCAGAGAGCATAGTCCATGATAGGCTGGAAAGTCTCTATAGCAGAGTTTTAATTGTTTACAGCCTTTGTCATTTGGACTGTTACAGTCCAAGCTCAACAGTGCGGTTGATTGTCAATGTTGCTGGAACTGTAGTATTCATACTAAAGTTGGGTGGTTTCTGTTGCTTGGAGATGCTTTTCTTTATTTGCTTAGAATCAGCTTTGTTCTTCATGGAAGCTTTGATAGCCCAGGTTCTGTAGAGATGTCCACTTGTGTCTGGGCACTGTCAGGAACATCCTGAACCCACAGTGAAAAGGGAAGTCCCACATAACTCGTTGCTCTAGAAATGTCCCGCAGCAGGTTTGGGTTTGTTATGGTAATCAATGCATGGTCACTTCTATTCTGTCAGCTACTGGTGGTCACCACTCAGAACCTTGGTCATGGTAAGAACCTGCCCTTTGAAGAAAACGTCATTCAGAATAACCCTGTTGAAGATCCCAGTTAAATTATATTTATCAGTGGAGTTGGGGCTAGATTTTCAAAAGTACTTCTCACCATAATCAAAGTTAGCGGTATCTGGGCGTGCTGAGCCCATCCCAAAATCTGTTCAGTCATCCTCATCCACTTGACTGGTCCTATCACTGGGACTCCTTATGTAAGTGGGAGTTTGCATGAATAGCCCAATTGCTGTCAATGAATAATTTAAATGATTTAAGTCTCAGACATGCTGCTTAATAATGAGAGAAATCAGCCCCATATGTCCTTGTCCATAAATACTAGAAGATGGGTAGAAGTCACTTTTAAATGGGATTCATTTATTTTTAAATGGAATCGTGATAAGTGTTTTAAAGGTAATCAAACATGTGTAGCTATCCTGAATATTATAAATATAAAAGAACATTAGCCTAAAATTGAAAGGGATCCCATTCATATATAAACTGAGTTAAGGGTATCTTGTGAGGATAGAAGTGCAGAGTAACCTTTGATAACCAACAAAGATTTTAAAGTGTCTGTTCTTTTTATTAATAGCCACAAAGGTGGCTGAAGTGACCAATGTGTTTTATACATGTCACTATATATTAAAGACACTCAAATCCTGGTTACTGAGTCACTGCAGCTGCTTGTCCCCTTTTTAAACCTATAGATTACCTCACCCTACCTGCAGAAGGTGAAATTGAAGAAGGTACAATTTCTTGTACTGTAGTTATTAAGCTTGTCCCCATAAAAGGACATTGTATACCCTATATCCCACCAAAAACGTTTCATCTCCCTTCCATCCTTACATTTTTACTCCCTCTTTTTTTGTGAAATGTGAGTTTCTTGTCCTACTTTTCAAGATCCTGCACCATGCTACCTTTTCCCATCTCTCTCTTTGTTGGATGGCATCACTTGCACTGTGCCGCCGGCCTCTGGGCTGTAAGTCCACAGTCTCTCATTGGTGGTTTTCTCCACAAGATAGGCTGCCTGCAAGGACAAATGTGTGGTTCTTCCCCACAACACCTACCAAATGTTGTACCTAGGATGTTGTGCATTTAGGGGCAGTTCATATTTACTGTTACATTTTAGAATCCATAAGACAGAGAGTATGGCCTCCCATGGAGGAGAAGACCTAGCTAGCATTTCGTGGTCAGACCTGGAGCACAAATAACACACAGAAATTATTTGTGAGCATGTTTTATCCAAAATCTGTTACGAAATCGAAGAAACATCATTATTAGCATGTTTCACTGGAGAAACTGAGGCTCAGAGAAAATGCAACTTACCTGCAGTTCTGCAGTGAATCCATCAGAAGTGGTGTGGGACACAAATTCCTGGTCTTCTCCTTTAGTTCTGTTCTCTAACCACTCTCCATGCGAGTCTGGATGGCAGACTGTGCTGTCTCAGCCAAAACTAACCCTTGGATGTTTGTCTTCTACACCCTAACTGTCTCTGCTGGTGATAGATGATTCCTGAAAAAATAATTACCTTTAGCTGAACTGGAATATGTTTTGGTTTTGCTTTGTTAAGAAGTCATAAAGCTTTACATATTACATTGAAAGTCTTGTTCTTTCTAAGGCATTAGAGCCTGTTTTTATAACTTCATTGGAGAATTGTCTTTTAAGGTGGTAGAATATCAAGATGTTTTTTGGATGGCTGTTTCCTTTGAACTCTTAAAACACAGAGTTAATTTGTGCAACTGCAACAAATTAAAAGCTGGCTCCAGAGAGGGAGAGCAAGGTTGGAAGAAGTGACAGCTTCTCGGTGTCTATGTCTGTGTTTAGTCAAAACAGTGTTCTTAGTTATCCTCAGCTTTTCGAAGTCTTTGCAACTCTGGCTTTGTTTCTGCTCCATACATCATCGCCAACAGCCATCAACAGCTCAGACATTCAGAAATTGGCTCACGGCAGGACAATAGGTGATGATGTACATTATAAACCAGATGGAAGGGCAAGTTGCCTTAAACAGATGAGTAAAAACTTGTTTTCGCTTAAAAGTCAAAATAAATGCAACATACAGAAAAATTGGGAAGGAAATGAGAAATAGGCTGCATATGGGAGGAGGACAGCAGTTGCCCTTCACAGTGCCTGTCCACAGAGAGGGGCGCAGGAACGTGCCCATCCAAGCACGGAAAGTTGCAGTGGGGACCTGCACCAGTGGAGGTGGAAGGAGAAGGCTTCCTGCATCTTGGCCTGCGTGACACAGCATGGGGTACCACTGGTAGTTGTACAGGCTGCCCTGTGCCCACCATGGGCCTCTACATCACACTGTCTACCCTGGCCACATGTTGGGATGAGAAACGAGGAGCACTTTAAGCATCCCCCCTCCATGCCAGCTGCTCCCTCGAGGAGTGGGTTACATGGAGCTCATGGGGCTGCAGTAGCAGTTGAATTTACCTTTTTGGCACGTGTTCGTTTCATGCAGCATGTGGAAATGACAACGTAGGCTCCAGATAGCTAAATTTGTGGGGTTGGGTTTTGCACCAGAGATAACTTTTAGGAGACAAATCCCGGTGATCGGCAGCTCTGCTACCAGCAGCAGACAGTTGTTCACCAACTGTGCTTGTGGTGTTCCCTCTCCATATTGAGACATGGGGAAGGGGAGAAGCATGCCTGCCAGCTAGATGAATAGTTATTTTTAGTAGCACTGTAAAGTCAATTAGAGCTAAAGCAGATCTGTATTAGAAGTTAATTCATATTAAGAATAGCACCACACTAGCTGCCACTTTCATCTGGAAGCAGGTGCAAGTCCATCTGCGCTGTTTGCTTTTAATGTGGTCCAGGGCAAAAAAAAAGGATGTTTTTAAGCCATCTTATTAACTTCAAAAGTTATTGTATCCCCTCTTCTTAGCAAGTCTGCAGCATCACTGGCGTTGAATTGATTTGTCAGTGCTGCCAGTTTGCATTGCTGTGGATGTAAAGGGTGCAGAAGGAGTACAGTTCTTGCCTGGGCAGTCTTACAGTTTCCAACGACAATTCTTGGCTGTATGGCTGGTGAATATATTCTGTATAATAGCTGTGCTTGAGAACATTTCAAACAGGACTGTAAGCCCCAGCATTCTTTAGACCCATTCTGGATGTTAATTTCAAACTTTCCTCCTTCCTCGCTGTACTGTCTCTTTTTTGCTTTCCCTGTGCCCTGTGGCTGCCTTTCAAATCAATACTCTTCAATGTAGATAAGCAACATGAAATGGAGTGAATGAAGGTGCAAAAAGTGATGTTGTTACTTACCTCTTGATGCAGCGCTCTTCTTCAGAGCAGAATTCTTATTCAGCACAATGAGTAATGCAAAGGTCTAATTACGTACCTAAGTCTCCTCTGCATCGGTTTAGACACATGCTGAAGTGCTGTGGGACAGTGGGTTAAATGTGCCCCACTGCCCTGCTAAAATGAGACCTCAGTTTTCACTTGTTCCCAAACAGGGAAAACCTACTGGTAATAGGAGCATGTTTGGAGTCCAGGGGGTAGAAGCACAAGCAACTATTTCTTGTGGCTGATGGCTGAAACTCACTGTTCCGTGACCTTCAGTTGTGGCTGTGTCTCAGGCTTGTACCTTAGGCAGAATTCCCATTCATCGTGCCCCTGTAAAGAGCAAACATTCTGGGGGCAAAATAACTCTGCGGTGAGAATCGGATAATGTAGTTCAAGTCCATGGTCTAATTCCTCTGATGATGTTGTTTAAAACATTATTTTCTCATTACCCTTTGTGAGCTGAGCTTCAGAGCTCTCCATTAAAAATAACAGCAGTGACTTGAATTAATTGGTTAGAAAACATTTCTTCTCTCAGCCATGTTCCACAACAAAACCTGGGGAAGCCAAGACAAATGCTGGCCCAAGTTTGGAAGAAGTTTTGTTTGGAGGCCCGAAGCCTACACGTTGCTGTGCAGAGGAACACACGCATACGTGGGGCTGTTGTAAGTGCCTCGGTTTTACAGGAGAAGCAGCCAGCCGGGCTGCAGGGCTCAGCAACAGTTGCTCGCCAGATTCTGATTTATTTGACAGCCTCCGTAATAAAGTAACTATTTGTCTAACTCTTCCTGATTAGTCTGAAGAGGTCTGCCAATCTGCAGAGGATTGACTAGTCAGGAAACCACTGGTATTTTGGCTTTTTTTTTCTTTCCTTAAGGGTTGTGATATTATTTGCAATAATTTCTCCTTTATTAAGTTTGGCATTTCAAAATAATTCACTGCTGCAATGTGAACATTTTCCACATCAACAATAAGTCTATTACAGAGAAATTTACAAAAACAAAATGACTTCATATTGCTTGCAGATGTATTCTGTAAAAATAATTGTTTTTCACTAGATTTTAATGTTTCTAGGCCTTTGTAAACATAATGCCTAAATACTTTTATTCAATAAACGGGACCCATTCAGTAATTGCTTGCACATTTGAAGTCCAGTAAATAAGGAGCAGATTTTGACCAAAATCTGTGTATCATTTAAGCTGCTTAGGTCACAGCCCTAGGGCGGAAAAGAACTGGTGAGAAACTTGTGTTTTCAGAAGTGGAGAGAACTGTGACTTCAGAAACCAAGACAAATAAGCCCCATTTCTCTTTAATTAGTGGATTCCTGCTTATGGGCCAGGCTTTCTTTATTCTTGGTTCAGTAAGGCTGGGAATTCAAAGGGGGCTGGAGATGTTAAGCATTCTGTTCTCTGGACTTACTTTATAGTCTGGGGATACTGAAGTCCTTCAGGCTCCATTGGAAATCCCATTACACAAAACCATATTTTTTCCTTGAATGCATTGTTTTCAGGTTGGAAACACCATTGTGCATAGATAGACAAAATGCACACACGAATGTGGAGGGGAAATTGTGGCTGATGTCACTAACTGTGTGCTTTGGGTTTATGTGTGTTAGGTTTAGTATGTACTAATTTTTAAAAGCCAGCAGTACGGGAGACCTCATTGAAGCTTGGAGGACTGCTCTAGTAAGCATCTTGTGGTCTTAAGATTGGGCAAAATGTCAACTTAAAACAAAACAAAAAAGGCAGTGCATGAATAATTGGATATTGCTTGTCATGCAAGAAAAATAACTTACAAAGCAAAGTAGAATCCAGAAATAAAATTGAAATAAAAACAAAAACAAACAAGTACCACATGTATTACAATTCCTGTGTGAGACATGTTTGGTGGAGTCCTTAAATCAACCAGCTTACAGACTGCATTGATGAGCTCTCATCATGCCATATGAAAGTTAATACCAAGTGAAGTATTCTCTGCGGTAGTTTGTTTTCCTCTACAGATATTTTGCGAAGCACGGAGACCTTTTAATTGAATCAAGGAGGGCAAAATATCTGAGACAAGGTAGTTTAAAAGATGATGTGGAGTTTTCCCTTGGACTTTGCTACCTTCTGTTCTCCAGACACCGTATTCTCATGGGTGAAACCTCTGGCCTGCTTGAAGGCAGTAATAAAACTCTCTGTAATTTAAATATGATCAAGATTTCAACTAGTATTAGCAAGAATGCACCTTGCTTCCCCTTAGGCCACCATGGTCTCTTAACACAAAAGTGTAGGTAAATAGTGGCTAAATAGCCTTTTCATTTGATGAAGAGGTGGGTGCAGGAAATGAGCAGTCGTCTCTCATGGCACGAGGAGTGTGGGAGATGCAGCTGGTCACACTGACACCGTTCCAGGTGACAACTCATGAAAATCAAACCCTTTGAGAGAAACCGACTTTGTATATATCAGTCTTTAATCTTTTGCTCCTGTGTGTCTATGACAGTGTGCTTCCCTGGCATCACAGGTCATCCCTGGCCAGCTCACTCTGTGTCTAATTCCTTCTCCTTTCCCCCCTCCTATCTAAAGAACAACAACCCTAAAACCCCATAAAGCTTTGCAGCTGTTTTTGCACATAATTAAATTGTCCTAGGTAATCCTTGCCCGGTGGCCTTTCGTACAGTGGTGGGAGAATAGCACTGAAGCCACCGCCGTGATTTGATTACTGGGATTCCTGTGCAGATCAGCTGCTCCACGAAGGCAGCTGTGGTGTTTCCAGGGTTCCACACAGGAAAGAGCCGTTCCTTGGAGCAGCTGCCTCTGCCTGCACAAGGTGAAGGAGACATACAGCAGGGAGAGTGGCTTTGGACTCTCTACCTGACTGGTGCCTATGGCTTGGATGATGTCCAGTTTGTAGCAGACCCTACATCCAGTGGCACCACCAGGCAAAGAGGAGATGGACAGTAGTTTTGGCTTCTGTGGAAGCTACCTGGGATGGGCTTTCACGTGGGCAGAGGTTTATATGCATCTTTGAAAGTTGGAAGTGAGACATTAAGACACAGCAAGGTGAAAGGTATAAAGTTATACCTTTTATAACAGTAGAAATAATCCCAAGCCCAAGGGTGGAGTCTTATATGTGTTCAGTTAGAAGAAGGGAGTGGAAAAGCGGGCAGACTTGGTCAGAAGTATCACAAAAAGTTTGTGAGTTATTACAAGCACTATGGCATTTCTTCGTGTAGCTTTAGCTCATGAAACAAGCCTCTTAGATTTTGCACAGCTTTATATTTTGCATAGGGAATTGTCCATTTGAAGTGAACCCTGCCATGGATACCTATTTCTCACTAATACAGCACAATTTCCTGGTTTGCAAACTTCACTGGGTTATTAAGTAGCAGTGATTACTGAGTACTTACATTGCCCCAGAAAGGCCCAAACTGTTTTGGGAAGCCCAGGCTGACAAAGTGTCTGTCCCTCAAAATTTTCACTCCTACACACGTTTTATGGTCTGTGTTACATAACAGTGCCAAAATAATAAGAAAAACTAATTCCTTAAATGGGAAATCTTACCTCTGAACCCTTGCCTGATGAACCTGTGGACAGACTACTGTGATCCTTTGCATTTAGAAACTCCCTGACTGGTTTTGGTTTCTGTTTATCATTTCACATTTCACCTGCATGTCTTCCTCTCCTGTGCTCTAGCTTTTGGGTTTTATTTTATCAGATGCGTCATGTCAAAGCATTAAAGAGACGTAAGTAAAGGGTTTTTAGAAGTGACCCTTGAGAATCAAGAACTGTAAGTTTCTTCAGGAGTCTGCAGAAGCTGTAAGCATTTTTCAGAGCAGGAAAGTATTCTTTACTCCAGAAAAGTCAGGAAAATCAGTGTAACAAACAGGGGC